>CM052810.1:56888846-56944640 GCA_028533885.1 Nasua narica
GTATTCCCACGTCCATTTCTTCGTGGCAAAACCTATGCTCTATTGGTTAACGTCTGTAATTATTTTAGCTAGCTATTTTACTATTTTTCTCGATTTTTCCCATTTCCTACTCACTGTGATACAGATGACAGGATAGCCAGACACGGGTCCGGCACTATCTTTAGCTCTGGAAGAGTCATCGTACATCAGTAATGACACAATTTGAGGGACAGAAGGAAAAGTGACATCTGCCATGCTGTTCATTTCTTCTATATACACAATGGCTTTGGTCACCTGTGAGGAAAACATAATTGTCTGTGATTACTGAACTATTTGGCTCTGGGAGCTTCTATAGCACAGCACGATACCCACAATGCTTGCCAAGCCCCTGGCTTCATCATGATGAAAATTGTCACATGCAGAACTCCAGCAGGGCGACAGGCCTTTTGTGGTTTGTTTTAGGTGACCCTGACACCTTGGCCATGTCTTATGGCACCAGGGGAGGGTACATGATCCCAGGGAAGCCCACGAAGTATTTGGTTCTATTTTTTTCTCTAAACTGTGATGAGAGTGGCTGAATCTGTCTTGGGTTATGGCATGGAAGATCCATGAAAAAGCCAGTTAGTTGCTCAGGAGAGGAATGCTGAATGACAGGCTGGGAGAAAGTAGATCCTAGGGGTCACATGATAGCACAGCCATGCTGATGTGGATGCCAGCGAAAATCAAGGCTTTCAATGAGCAGAGACCATCAAGGAAGGCACTTGATGGAATGAGCACTGGGTGTTATATGCAACTGATGAATCACTATATTCTACTCCTGGAACTAATAATGCATTATATGTTAACTAAATTGAATTTAAATAAAAACTTCAAAAAATGAGCAGAGATCAGAAGCACAGCCTGAAACCTAGGCAGAGTGAGGCACTGAGTCACAGAGAGGAGAGGATTCTAGGAACATCTATTGGTAAGGTGCCAAGACACCTTGCTGATAAGTTGTCTTAGCTCTTGAATAACTTTCCAATATCTCATATATCACAGTTTCCAAATATGTATCTCCTTGCATTTCTAAAAAAAGTTGTTATCGCTTGAAGTGATTTGAATAAATCTCTGTTCCTTTCACCCCAAAGAGTTTAATACAGTGCTCCATAAAAATAACACTAAAAGAATTATTTTTAACGTGATCAACATGTATGTAACACAAGATGATGTAACACATCAAAATGTATGTGTTAAAGGGTTTCTGCCCATATTTCTTGAATTATAAATATGACTTTAAAAAAAAGTAAGGCAATGTAGCAGAAATACCACTGAGTAGTAAAGATTATAAAATGTTAAGAAATATTTAAGGGATAAAAATCTCCCCAATCTGATCTTGTACTAACAGTAAAACAAATAATAAAAGAACTAGAGTAAATTTAAGCATAGATATTATAAACATTGGTCTGAGCCTAGAATTATTTAGTTTTAAAAATTATTTGAGATTTAAAGGCCAAAATTCTGTGGAAAATGTTTACCTTGAAGAAAATCTGGTTGATGACACAATATAAATTTAATAAGCACAAAACATCAGTGTTAGGACCATAGCATTTAGTCACTGAAGCTCTGGATATCAAGTTGATAAAGCTAGGATCAGCAGTGGGAATTTTGAGGTTAGCAGACTGTGTCGTGAATTAAAATGTACGTTTTAATGAACACTAGCCCTGAATTCATAGTCTCATCTTTGTGTCGAGATGATGCTTTCTCTCTGGAAATGAATCTCAAATTCAGAGGTTGCCCACTGAAATGAGAAAACTAAGTGGGGCTGACGTGGGGCTCAGCAACTTTAGGCCCTGAGCTTCTATACACATGATTTTTCAAAGAAAGAGTAATAGGAACAAAATTTATTTATGAGGTGAAAAAAAGATTATGCGCATCACCTTTATAAAGGCTTGCACAAAATCAATCCCCGTAGTCTATTGTACACTATCTGATGCTTATATGCAATTTCCCCGACTAAAATGCTGGTCCTGAATATTTTTTTTTAAGATTTTATTATTTATTTGAGAGAGGGGGAGGGGAGCAGATAGGAAGCATGAGAGAGAGAAGCAGGCTCCCTGCTGAGTAGAGAGCCCGATGTGGGGCTCGATCCCAGGACTCTGAGATCATGACCTGAGCTGAGGGCAGACGCTTAACCACCCAGGTGCCCCAGCTGGCCCTGAATTTACATCCATATCTCAGTACTTACCTGTGTCTCTGCTACCATGTTTTCATCGGGTTTTAGGTGAACAGTGAAGGCCTCTCTCATCTCTCTGATCCCATCGAAGATTACTTCAATGTTAACAATGTGCTGGGTTTCTCCCTCCTTAAACTCAATTTCTACAAATGCAAAAATCACCGATTTAAGTCTTTTACATAGGAATATGTGAAATTTTTGTCAAGCTTTCTTGACAGTGACTCACAATGAGGAAAACATTGTACACTGTGGCCCAGTATATTTGTGTGTGCGCGTGCGTCCCTGTGAATAAAATGGAATCACCAGTTTGAAAAACAGCACTTATTTTTACTGTACACTTTGTATCAATATTTTCCATTCTATTCTTTTTCATCTGAAGAAAATTCTAAGCAGAAGTTACTAAATTGATTTGTTGACCAACAGTCTGAAAAAACACTGAGTTGTGGGACAGATCAATAGTTCTAATACTGAGGCATAACCAGATAAACCGGCCCCTCGTTTCCAAAATTTCTGAACCTACAGGGCACAAGACTATAATTGGAGGTATTATGGAGTGTGAATGGCATTTGCATTATGTATATATGGGTAATTGAAGGTGGATATAAGATTGTTGAGCTTTTTTTTTTTAAGATTTTATTTATTTGACAGAGAGAGATCACAAGTAGGCAGAGAGGCAGGCAGAGAGAGAGGGGGAAACGGGCTCCTCGCTGAGCAGAGAGCCCAACGCGGGGCTCGATTCCAGGACCCTGAGATCATGACCTGAGCCGAAGGCAGAGGCTTTAACCCACTGAGCCACCCAGGTACCTCTTCAAATTATATTTTAAAAAGACTTCTTCTATTGTTGATGTTAATCTTGGAAATTTAAAACTTTTTTTGATAAATGTGAATGGTATGCTCCCTTTAATCCTGTCCCTCCTCCATAAAATAATTTGCTTCATTGTCATGAAAATTAAACTCAATTATGAGAATCCCTTTTTTAAATGATTCATTCAAAAGTCTTAAAACACTAAAAATTAATTGATTTTATTGAACTCATGAGTGAGACTTGGATAAACTATTTTGTTGGTTTCACTATACCTCTTGAGAAACTGGCTCAGAAGAGAAATAAAAAAATATAATGCATAATTGTTCTAATTAGAGAAGATAGCAGATGTTGTTTCTGATGTAACTGAAGTTCAATCATTATAATTCTAAATTACAAATCCTTTAAAATGTGGCAGAAGAAAATGTGTCTCCAATGTGGTTTTTTTCTGCTATTTCTATTTTTTATTGTCAATTATGAAAAAGATATTTTTCTTTAAAATCAAGTGAGCTAGATTCCTCTTTAAAAGGAGTTGTTTCTAGATATAGCCATTTTCCACACTAGCCTTAGCATGTTCTTAGAGTCTATTAGTCTTAGATTTTTCATGCCCTGAGAGAATTTAGGGTTCTTGTATCAGAGGAGGAAAATCCCTGATCATTTCCAGCCCACCAATTTGTTCAGTCTGACTTGTGTGACATTTCATTAGAAAATTAATTTCTAGGAGTGCCTGGGTGGCTCAGTCAGTTAAGCGCCTGACTCTTGGTTTTGGCTCAGGTTATGATCTCACGGTCTTGACATTGAGCCCCATGTCAGACTCCATGCTGATGTGGAGCCTGCTTAAGATTCTCTCTCCCCCTCTGCCTCTCCTCCTCATTCACACACTCTCTCCTTCTTAAAAAAATAAAAATAAAAGAAAAGAAAATTAGTTTCTAAAACCAAAAATATCTGGGGATTTCACAGGACAATACAGGGTTTTTTTTTAAAGTTCTTTTGTACTTCCCTGCCTGGCCAAGGTCAGCTGGCTAGGACAGTACAGGCTTTTGTAAGCAGGGAATGGACTTCCTGGTTCAGTAATATTCCCATCTTGTCATTTCCCCTTCATATTTCCCGCATTCATTGTTTGTCTTAGCCCTGTAATCATTCAAGTTTTGTAACCCCGAGAATTATAAAGAAATCCAATTTCTAAGAGGTTAAAAGCTTAAGTATTTATTTTAGATACCTATTTATTTACTAAAGATTTAATTTATTTATTTATGTGAGAGAGGGAGAGAGAGAGAGAGCTAGAGCATGAGTGGGGGTGGGCTGGGTGACAAGGAGACACCCCACTGAGCGAGGATCCCAATGTGGGGCTTGATCCCAGGACCCTAAGATCATGACCTGAGCTGAAACCAAGAGTCAGACGCTCAACGCTCAATGGACTGAGCCACCCAGGCACCCCTCAAATATTTAAATTGTTGTTTTCTTACAGTACACAGGTTACATGATAAGATAAAGTTTCCTCAATTACTTTAGTCTTTACTATCATTTCAGATATTTTTAGCACAAAAAATATTTCAAGTTTTCTTCTTCTATATTTATTGTTTGTTTATTTGTAAGAGACTGACCTCAATTTTGACCATAAGGGAGAAATTAGAATATGGGTCAGAAGAGATTAAATTTTTATCATAAGCATTATAAACAGCATGTTTACATTTACGGGATAAAAGAGACACAAGCTGATTTATTGCCATTTAACCTTTTTCTGACTTCATTGGTCAGTTTACCACAGAGGTATAATTTTTATTTATCCTTCAGCAAAAAGAATTATCTTGTTTCTAAGAAAAACATTTTCTGTTAAAGGTCATATTGCCCATCTTTAGAAGATGTTTCCTTCATGTAAAGCCTGCTCCTGCTCATTATAGAAAGACTTATTTTAGATTTTTCGAATTTAGTGGCTAATCAGTGTTTTTCCTCTTTTGGGTTGTATGTAATTTCTTTCAAATATCATTCTCTGCACAGAGAATAATCTGAGGATAACTTTGAAGCTCTACTGTAGTCAAACTTTTTACCATAGGTGAAAAGAAAACCAGCTCCTTTGCAGGAGATGCTTTTTTTCTTCTTGTCTCATCAACTTTGTTACAGATTTACTAAAACCTTTCTAAACTTTTTTCCACAGGTTATGAGATCAAGATGAACACCTGTAGCTCTACAATCAAGAACTAAAGATTGTTGGTAATAAGAAGTACGAAACTAGAAACTAGAAACAAGTAGAACTCTAGTAGAACTCTACATAATTAGAACTCTACATAACTTATAAACTTAACTTTGTATATCAATTTACATCTATTCTGTCAGCAGATAATTCATAAGGAGAGAGAGAAGAACTGAGTTGTATTAATTACACACAAAAATAAATGGTGAAATGGTCCAAAAATTTGAAGGAGGAGTGGGATGGATGAAAACCACCCAAAATGAAATCCTAAGGCCCAGATAATCCGTGGTGGCATTTTTGGGTGGCATTCCACCAGACTTGTACTGCCCTTTATTAACACAAAATTTTCTACCTTGAAGTTTTAGATCATTGGTGTTCTATAAACTAGAAACTATCTCAGCTACCATACATATTTTCAGTGTACCAGAATATTCTAGAATAGATATTAATTAGTATCCACTTACCATAATGAAGGTAAAACCTATTAGTAAAAGTAAACTCAGAACAGGTCATCTAGTCTACTCAAAATTTCTCTAGGTCCTCAGGCATAAACTCTGTAAGTCAAAAAGGAAAATTCTGGAACTAAATTCTACTGCCATTATTTTTCTGATGGAGATTAATGTAAAGGAGTATGTCCATTTTTATTTCAGTTGGGTATTTCTCTCTTTTTTTCTCAAGGGCACCAGTTGGCAGTATAGAATGTGAGTACCACCCACCAGGGTGCAGGCCCTAGGGACCCTCATACCTTCTGACACAGGGTGATAGTCTTCTCCAGAGGTGGCGGAGCCATCCTTGGTGTGGACTCTCACAACAGAAACCTTCGAAGTATCTCCTTGGCGAATCACTGGAATTTTTACAACCACCGACTGTCCCAGTTCTTTGGGTTCACTGACACTGAATTTGGTTTCTCCAAATTTAATAACAGTCTCTAAAATTGTGGGAAATATAGACAAATTAAAATGTAAAGGAAATGCTTTTTCTTTATTTCTAATGTTTCTTTCCATATGAAGGGAGCTTAATTTATATTACATCCCTGGCTTCCCTCTGTCCCCTCACCCATCATTATTTAATAGTGAGTGGGTTGGGAGTAACTGAGTATCCTCCTTTTGGGAATCAACCAGCCCCAGACAGCATGTACTCCAGGCAGCCTCTATGTGCCATCAGTCTTACAGGAGCGGGTCGCTGAGAGTGAGAGGGGAGGGAGAAACTGCTGGCCTGGGGCTACCTCCGCCCTGCGGGGGAGGGGGGTATGAACATATGGAATTTAGCATATTCTCCAACATCGACTTCCAATTTTCATGGTTTATTTGGTTCCCCATTTGTCTTAGTCTTTTTTCCTACTTCTCAATTGCTTTAAAACCCTTGAAAGAGAGAGGCGGTTATTTTCTAAGACACCTAATTGTTAACATAGATGGGTTTCAATTCCCAATTTACAGGTGAGGATGAGAAACTTCTTACTATCGGCATCATCTTGGATCCTTATCAGAGTTTCATTTTGTTCCCCAACTGCCGCCCCAAAGGGGGAGTTGCTTTGTGGGGTGCCAAGAACCAGGCGGAGCTCCTCCACCTCCTCATAGAGTTTGTCGTCCATCAGTTCAAGGACACAAGACTTTTCAGTCTCACCTGGAGCAATGATAATGACAGTACATCAATTACATCCCATCATGACATCCCAGTCACATCCCAGGCCCCAAAGGATACGTGTGCTACTTAGAATATAAGCACCAGAGGGCAAGGATGTCGTCTTTTCCCCTGCTGTACTAAGAGTGCAAAGAATGTGTGTGTAATAAGCCCCCAATAAATATTTGCCAAATGAATGACTAAATGTTTGAGCATATGCAATGAGAGCCCCTATTTGTACTGGACATTTCTCCAGTGTCTGTTTTTAGGTTCTGTCAGCCATCTTAGAAAACAAGGGATAAAGAGCAAATACCAATTTTATGTATGAATTTCTAGCATTATGATTAGGAAGCAAATTTATCCACCCTACGTGTACAGGATGGTCAGAGTTAATCTGACCACAGGACTAGTTTCTAGAACAATCACTGGATCACAGTGATCAAACACTTTAAGGCTCTGAATTCATATTAAAAGTGCAATCTCTATTTTCTTTCATTTCTCTCATTTTAACATTATCTCCTAGCATTGTGAAATCTACACATTTGCTATACCACCAAATACGTTCTGAATAAGCAATACTGCACATCCCTGGAAATTAATTCAAAAATTGATACAGACACCAAAAAGACGTTGATTTGGTCTGTTACAATCTACCTCACCTTATTATCACACAGTGCACACAAAACCACATCATAAGCTTGTTGTTGAGGTCAAGAAGGTGGATTTTCCTGATACATACTTCTCATCAATAACTTGGCTTCCTCAAATTCCAAATAAAAATGTCAAGCTCTGCCTTACCAGGGAGAAATGTGATGACGGAGCTATCAGTGTTTGGACGTTCCTCAAAGTCCGTCATCACCTGCGCAGAGCCCTGCCGTGTGTAGCATCTCACAGAAGACCCGTAGTGAACGTCTCCACTCCTGTGGATCGTCGCAACTATCTGCCCGTCATTTTCATTGCCAGTATATACTCGTTCTTTGAACTGCATCTTAGGTACTGCAAAGCAAACAAACATATGGGTCAAGGTGTACGGAAATTTCCTTAAAGAAAATGGCATTTAAGAAAGCAAGGTTTAGTGGAAAGAATAATGGAACAGAAGTGAGAATTGGATTCCAGTTTCCACCCAGTCACTCGACAATGTTTTGGCCTTAAGCAAGTCAATTAAATAAATTGTTTTGATTTTCTTATCTTTGAACTTCGGGTCTATTTCGTGGAGTAGGCAGAGGCAGGGAAATGCTAAAAAGTAGATAAAACCGGAGACTTTAAGGTATCTGTATCTCTATGTGTTGCTTAATCATGAGCTTTTCAGAATTTCTGAAATTTCTGAATAATTTCTGAATTATTTCCAAATAACACTCAATATGGTGTACACAATTAGAAGCATAGTTTACCCAGACCATGTTAGAAAAGTTGATAATGAATATAGCATTTTTATATATATAATGTAAATATATACATAAAATGTTTTTTATAATGAGTATTATGTATATATTTCAGTGATACCAATGATGGGTGAATTAAATATAGGTCTCATTAACAATAGGTTATACTCTCCCAAGCCATGTCAAGATCATCATGGTTGAAAATTATTCAGAATTCCTTCTGAGGATGTGTCAGAGAGCCCTAACACATGTCCAGCAGCTGCTTGTCTTAGAACTATGTTTTTGGCATCTTATTAGGGAAATTCTGGGAGCACCTGGGTGTAGGAGATGACAGAAAGTCTTGTGTTGAGAAGTGGAAAAAGACCATTACACGTGGTTCCACCTACGTATGGTGAGGGAACTCTTGACACATAATCAAGATATTGCTGGCAATCTCACTTTTTTTTTTAATTTGAAAGGACTGCTTAATTTTATCAAAATGGTCAGAAGGAGAAATGAAGACGTGGTCAGACAGGATATTATTATGGGTTGAATTCCTTCCCCTCCAAATTCCTAGGTTAAAGTTCTAACCCCCACAACCTGAAAATGTGACCTTACTTGAGGCTATGATCTTCGTTGAGGTAATCAAGTAAAAATGAGGTCATTAGACTGAGCCCTAACTTAATAGAACTGCTCTCTTCATACATAGGGGAAATTTAGACACTGTGACACACATAGAGGATATAATGACACAAAAGGACAAGATGTGGAAAAAGCCAAAGACAAGGTGTGGAACAGATGCTACCCATGCAGCCCTCAGAAGAAACCAACCCTGCCGATACCTTGATTTTGTACTTCTAGCCTCCAGCACTGTGAGACAAGAAATTTCTGAGTCCGTAGGACTTTGTTATGGCAGCCCCAGTAAACATATACACGTGTATAAACCCCAGTTCATAATTTTACTCAATCTGTATATAAACTATATCCTATGAATTTACTTATCATTGTAAATTAATAAACACTCACAATCCGAGATGGAATCGTTTATGGACACTGTGGCTTTGCTGGGCTCGCCGAGGGCAGCATTCACAGGCATACGAAGGACCAGTTCAAATTTCTCAATTCCCTCCAGCACTGGTTGCCCAAGGTCATCCAGGATGATAACACGAACAGTCTGCATGTTGACTCCAGGTGCAAAATCTAAATTCCGACTGATTCCCACATAGTCCGTTCCAGCTATACGTGTAAGAAAAGATTTAGTCGGGGACTGACTAAACAAAATTATGAAAAACAAATTACGTAGATCTGTTTGTGATCCTTTTTTAAAAAAAAAAACAGAGAGAACAGTATAACATTACAGTAAATACATTTAATGAAATGTAAAGGGTTAGTATCATATTGGTTTTTGAGATAGTAGAACAAAGGTCAGGTTCTGAACTTTATTTTATTTACGTCCAGTCAATTATTTTAGCTTTAGTTATATAATCCCTCTATTTTGGAATTCTTGAATGGAGCTAGTAAAAATCAGGTCTGAAATAATCAGCACATCAATCATATATGTGATTATCATAAATGACCTATGAATTATATACATTTAAAATTGTTAACATCAGTTAAATATCTGTATTTATTTTCCAAAGCTACAAGAGAATATCCTATTTAGGTGTGTGTGTGTGCCTGTTGGCTAAAGAAACACATTTCAGGTATAAGCTTTTGTCCTACATGATCCGCCCACATTCACCCCAGGCAAGGAGAGAAATCCTTTATTCTCAAAGACATATTTGATTTTTCGCTTATTTTTTCAGACCATGGGGTGCAAACCTAGCATTGTCACCTCCATTAATGTCTAAAGTAATTACAAACAAAACTGTCAGTCCATCTTTAGGCACCACATTCATAAAGACTGGGAGTGGGTGACAAGGGTTTGATATTATTGCTTCTTTGTTTTCATACCTTCTGTTCTTCTAACCCTCATTTTACATATATTCTCTTTACTTCTGAATATACATCTATGAGCGTATCTGTCCTTAATTCATTTTTTTAAATCTCTATCTGAATCTCTTTGTGGTTCTTCTTGTATGTTTCTTTTCCTCTGCTTCTTTATCTTTACTCTCACCACTCTCTCTTTCTCTGATTTGAATTTTTTCTTAAAAAATAACCAATTCAGGGTGCCTGGGTGGCTCAGTTGTTAAGGAGCTGCCTTCGGTTCAGGTCATGATCCCAGCATCCTGGGATCGAGCCCCGCATCGGGCTCTCTGCTCAGCGGGAAGCCTGCTTCTTCCTCTCCCACTCCCCCTGCTTGTGTTCTCTCTCTCTCTCTGTGTCAAATAAATAAATAAAATCTTAAAGAAATGAAATTTCTAATCCCATGCTTACCCTAAATTTTTATGATCAACTCTTTGGAGATATGAAATCCAGAATAAAAGGCAAGCGCATCCTGGTGAGGGTAGCTTATATAATGAAGTCTGGAAAAGCCTTTGGATCTTAAGTATTTATGGGGCATCTGATTAAAATGAGGATGGAACCAAGTTGGAGACACACACCTGTATGACACTTACACGTCATTAGATTTCTGTGAGGGTGACCGGCATGACCACTCTTGTGCATATTGATGCCATAATATTCAATGATGTTAGCTTTGCTGAGTGTAGAGAACCAAATTCACGCAAATACCAGCATTAGAATTTAGGGTCATTGACTTACATGTTTGCAATGTAGCCTCCCATTTGTGGCTTTTCAATGTATTTTCTCACAGTAATACACAGAACTTAGACTTATCTACGATATAATAGTAATTTCAGAAAAAGCCAGACTGCTTTCATAGGTGTGACAAAGTCAAGGTGAGTTGAACCCAGGAGAGCAATTGAAAGAGCTGCCATAGGAAACCGCTCACCGTCAGCAGAGGGAGGATCCGTTTTCCGGGATCTCACGGTGACACTGGAAGACCTGGATAGGTCTGTGCCTGTTCTCCACACCCGCACCTCCACATAGCCGGCACTCTCGTCCACAGGGTACTCGACGTCGCCGAAGTAGAAGACAGGTTCTAGGAAGAAGGAAACAGTGCCCTGGTGGTTAATTTTTTTTTTTTTCCACCTCAAGCCCCACTGATGGAATTCCAGAGAAGAGTTAGCTTCATTTTACTGACTTCCTTCCATCATCTTTTCTCCTTTCAGTAAGATAACATCCCTTTAATCTGTAGATTTATATAGTTTTCAGGTCAGAAGGTCTCTGCTGAAAAACAAAAATATTGATGGTTAAGCGTCTTGTAGAACGTGCTCATCTAGAGGTTTGAGTTACTTTGTCCCCCATCTGTGGGATTGTAAGTGGCTCTAAATATATTTCCTGTTCAGTTTAGCTGGTAAAATAACACCCTAAAGGAAACAAAACATGCAGGCTGAAATGCAGTCAGTTTGGTCCGACTGCTCATTGTATCGTCACTTGGAGACTATTTGCAAGATGACATCTTCTGGTCCATTACATTTGGCCTTAATCCAGCGTATTTGAGTCTATAATAACCATTGCAGAGTTAGCACCTATTGGTATAACTAGACTAAATATATATGATTACGAGTCTTGAAGACTTTAGGGAGACCCAGACACAACTGTAGGTTACCTGTAGAGATTTGGGGGCGTCTAATACCAACTGAGATTCCACTAGAGAAATAACCTCCTACCGAGGGATCTGTCTTAAACACGTATGGAAACTGTGTGGCTTAGGTCATGAAGGGAGGACACATGCTTTGGAGACTCTGTGTTTTTCTCTGGTATTGGTAATGAACTGATCCAATCATTATCACTCCCCGATTCCTCCTGTGATCGACAGTCTCCCTTGTGAAGACAGTTTCCAAAAGTCACAGCGGTAGCAGTTAGCTGAATAACCAGGGACACTGAGAGATAATTCATGAGCTGACTTATAAAAAAACTTACTTTGAAATATTTATAGGCCATAAGAAGGTGTAGAAATAATATAAAGGGTATATTTTTACCCACTGTGAGTTTATTTTATAACTAAACCTTGACAAAGATAAATTAGTTTGAATGTAGACACAGAGTAACAGCCCTCTGACTTGAGATACTTTAGTCATCTCTGTCTGGTTTCACAAGACTCAAAAGGACTGAGTCTCAAAGAATCATATAATTTTATCAATGTTCGTAAAATACAAGACCCTTAAAGAGACGACCATTAAGTTTCAGAGTATCTAACTGAATTACTAAACACACAAAAATCAAGCAAAACCCTACAATCATGGCTTACAACCAAAGGCAATCCATTTTGTGCACTGTTTAAATGGGGCATAAATTCTTTATTTTTCTGACTGAAATAAATTACCTCTATTAAAACTAGAAAATTATGTTATCTTTGTTTCTCCGTATGCAGGGGGGGGGGGCATAATAAAAAGCATGCAGTTCCCCTGAACTCTGGAAAAATGCAAACCAACCCTGGACATTTTGTTTACATATTTTGAGTCACGGGGAGATGAATCTGCTCAGGGCATACTTCACCTCCTTCTCACCCTTTCAACTCGGATGGTGTTAGGGCAAGTGAGTGTGTGTGTACAGACAAAGGTGTTAGCTTATTAACCTTAGTCAAGGCAGACCTCAAATACAAGCCAATAAATTCCTTACATTTCTCACACCTAAGCAGGGGGCGAGGGTGAAGACAGAACTCTGAAAATGCTTATTCTGACCAGATGGCCAAATCAGCACATCCATATGGTTTTTCAAAGGCTTTTAGCATTATTATGGAGGCTTGGTCATTGGCATCCAACATGATCTCTGTCTCTTCACATTGCTGGCGAACCATATCATCATACAAGTTAGGTTTCCGAATTATGGGAGAGAGCCATGAAGGGTGGTGGGGGTAGGGGGAGAACCTACACAACAGCCCCTCCTATCTTCCAATTTCCCTCCTCAGATACATAGAAGTGGGACAGATGAAATCATGTAAGGGACTATGGCTGTTAAACATCAAATGGGCTACATATCAGAGACAAACTGAAGCAAAACATATGTGTGTTCAGATTCATTCTGTCAACAATGTGTCAAGTATTTTTATGTTATAGTTTAATGGGCAGTTTACATAAGGAAGAATTTTAATAAGTCCTATGTAGTACTCTGAAAATTATGTCAATCAGCATAAAGAGTAATGATAATAGTTATCATATTAGAACATGAACTATGTGTCTGACATATATGCTTTATAGGCGTGTGTGTGTGTGTATGTGTGATGTGTGTTGCAGAGAGGGGGAGAGAGAAGAAGACAGAGAAGTGAAAGGGTCTGGCACATGTAACAATGTAATAAATAATATGATTTATGTGAATTGACACAAACAGTATTATCATAATTGCCTATTGTATAGTATGTTGTTACCTCCAGCAGAAAGAAAGTTGGGAAATGGAAAAAAGTTTTAATCCTAAACCTCTCAATTTTACGACAGCAACCAATAGAAGGCATTAGAAAAGATATTTATTTCCTTAAAATTAAATTGCTGAAAATTGGTAGATTTATGTGATTCCTCCTATGGTGACATAGGAAGAACTGGTGACTAGTGACAACTAGAAAATCGATCTATTAATCAATTGTAATCATTGCAGTGAATGTATAGAGTGATTAATATGATAAGCTTAAAACACACTTTAGTAGCTTTTATAAGAAACAATTGTTGTTAACAGCCTCATTTCTTAAGATATGTATAAAAGTTAAGTGGCTAGACATTAGCATCGCTCTATCTTTTCAGTGTAGTTGAATGAGAACTGAAAAGAATAATCATTATTATTGTTACAGTTTTTCAATACTTCGTCAAAAATCTCTACAGCTTAAATACTGTTTATAACTGTTACCATTTGGACAGAATCTCATGTAGTATAAGTGAATTAAAAATCTTTCAAGCAGTGAATTGAGTTATAATCACTCAAGATAAATGGCAAGATGTTCCTGGAACATTTTAATGCTTAGGTAATAAGCAAGTTAAAGGAAGCAAAGGATAAATAAACCAAGACTGCCAACAGCTGAAGGATACCTACGCAGAATCCAGAAGAATTGCTTGTTCTGGGAAATTGTTATAATTTTGAGCAAGATTTTAACTCCCATTTCTTTGGCAACATGTTTGTTTGTTTTTGTATAGGAGCTTGGTTTCTCTTAAAAGTTCACTGCAGACCTTTGCCTATTAGTTTGGTAGAGACGCACATTACAACTCTAAGTACTTTAGAAAAAGCCTATTTCTTCTGTAATCAGATCTCAAATAGGCACTGTGCTGTACAAGTTCATAGTCTTAATGGAGAACACAGTCAGTGGCTGATATTATGACCTGGAATGAGAGAAGATTCTAGTAAAGTCATGTATCCTGCAGCCTGCACGACCGAATATCATAAAATAGTTATTCCTCACCACTCCAGGACGCAGAAATGACACTCCAGAATGCGTGTTTATTCACTCTGCAGAGGAGAAGATAAGTTATGCCCAAATTGTGTGTGAGCAGTGCAAGGGAGGTTTTAAGTTAGCCTAGTGAAATTTATAAGGGAAGCCAAACTATTCTCTGTATCTTTTGTGGTGTTACTCTTTTAAGTAAAGGTCACAGATGAAGGTATTGACTATAGAAGAGGCTGCTGCGTTAGCTCATTAAACAATAACATGCTTCCAAAGACTTTACACGTTTAAAAAAAATTAACATGCTTTTCCGGGTGGGGGATACTTTCACCAAAAAGACAGGGATAGGATCTTGTTTCTTACAAATGTGGTTGATGAGAGGCTTGGCAAGCCATATGAGACACCCCCCCTCCCCCGCAACAAAGACAAAGGGAAAATAAATAAGTTTTTCCCCACAGGGAAAAAGTAAACTTTTTTTTTTTGCTAAGTCTATGGTGTCTAGATTGATGTTTACAATTACATTGTGTCTCATGAGATAAAAGGAATAGGTGCCAGTAGTAATTGCTATCTGGAGCCAAATCTTATTTACTCACGTGTACACGGACCATCAGTCAAGGAAGCTTTGTAGTTCTAACGAACATGCTTGCTTAGAATGGAACAAAATGCAAGCTTGCCTGCTGTCGTTTGGTTTAGTGCTGGAAATAATACAAAGAAACCTCCCTAAATTATTTAGAACTCAAGTCTCTGTTCGGGGCTCTGGACCTTGACAGCTAGCTGCCTCCTCGGCCCTGGGAATTAGGCAAACTTCTTCCAAAGAGAGTCAGGGGAGCCCCTTCTGCCTGCTCCTGGTTCCTCCCAGGCTCAAGGGCCACCTTCCTAGATCTGGCCAGCACACGTGCCATTTCAGTCTCCCCCACATCCACTTAACCAGGCTCTTAACCAAAAAGGTCATTCCTCAGAGCAAATTGCATCATGGTAATCCAGCTACAGAAAACCAGTCAGTGTTCCTCACTGTTTGTAGATTGTTCGCAGAGTCCTTAACACGGTTTACAAGACATTGGAGCCTCTGGTCTCAGTTTACCATTAGATCCCATTTTAGGCCCCCTTCTGCTCAATAGTCTAGTGTCTTGAATGTCTTCAAAGCGTTGCTTCCAGACTTTGCTGTAGCACCCCCATAGTTTTGCATACTCCCTTCTGCCTCCTCATGGGGGTAACCCCTGCTCCTTCCAGGCTTCTGCTTAGAAGTTACTTGTGCTGGAAAGCACCCTGTCTTCCCCATCAAAGACCCCACTCTCTCCACAGGTGGGGTCTCCGAGTTTTCTCAGGGGAGGAATTAAGCCTCCTTCAATCACTGGTGTTTCTCCAACACTTAATGTAATGGATGCGTAGCAGTAGGTGCTTAATCTATATTTGTAGAGTGAAGGAATATCAAAAATAGGATTTTTTTTCAGAACACATGAATAAATACATCTTTGTGGTGGGTGAGTTAGAAGACTATACACTCTTGGGGCACCTGGGTGGCTCAGTCAGTAAAGCATCCGACTTTTGATTTCATCTCAGGCCATGATCTCAGGGTCCTGGGATCCCTGGGGTCCTGGGGTCCTGGGGTTAGGGTCCCTGCTCAGCGGTGAAACTGCTTTTCCCTCTGCCACTCTCCCTGCTTGTCCTCAATCTCTCTCTCTCAAATAAATTAAATCTTAAAAAGAAAAAAATTAAAAAAGAATCACCCAAGCTTTAAAAACTCAATTGATGCTAGGCCTCACCTCCAATTTATGGAATTAAAATTTCCAGCGGGGCCCCAGGCACCAGTGTTTTTTTTGTTTTGTTTTGTTTTGTTTTAATGAAAAATATTTTTTTATAGTAGTTTTCAGTTCACAGCAAAATAGAACAGAAAGTAAAGAGATTTCCCCTATACCCCTGACCCCCTCCCACACTGCAACAGTATTTGCAAAAACCTTTACAGGTTTCAGCAATCCATATTTTGTTTTAGCCCATTTCCATGTCTTTAGGAAATAAGGACTCCTTGTTGGATATCACACTAATTGTTCTGATTCAATATCTTCATCCTCCTGATCACCTTATGAGGTATGTACTCTATTAATCTTGTTTCACAGAGAAGGAAATTAAGGATGAAGGAGGTTAAGAGACTTATTCAAAGTCACATATGACGGAAAAATGGTGGACATCCAGACAAAGCCCGAGCCCTTAACTGAACTAACTAACATTAATGAAGGCAAGAGAGGAGTCATAATACAAAAGGTTTTCATGCACCAGGTGATGTATGGAAGTGTCAAATCACTATATTGTATACTTGAAACTCATGTAACATTGACGTCTGCTTAAAAGCAGCTTTATGACTTTGAATTTTATGTTCTCTAATATAGCAGCAATGATAGATTAAAAAAAAGGTTTTCACAAGGTTTATTATATAGAAATACCAACTTAGGCATACAGAGATACATATGTATCTATGTTTATTATATTTTATTTTTATCAGGGCACAGTTGGAAACAATCCTCAAATCTATCAGAAGCAGACTGGTTAAATAAATTACAGTTCATTCATAAAAATGAAATACCAGGCTACAAAGTTGTTTTTCTCTTCTCTCTTTAATCTTCTTTTTTCTTTTAGGTAAAAATGGTAGTAGAGACCTTGACACCTGCTTAAAGGTGATTGTGATTTTATATCTTACCCTCTCTAATCTAGCAGCAGTGACAGAGTAAAAATTAAAGTAATATGCCATTTCTTTTTGGTAGCTTTGATGATTTTCCCCTTTATTGTTAATCTACTTGGTAAGGAAAGGAAGAGCTATGCCCAAAACAAGATAAACACCTCTGTGAACTAAAAAGTTAAGAGCATCATAGTGGTTGAGTGGAGCCAAAGAAAATGGTTGTGCTTATCTCTGAAGTCTGGAGACAGGCTGTAACTCAACATTTGAGTCACAGAAACCAAACAAAAACATAATTCAAAAGGGCAAAATATATATAGATATTTCCAGGCAACAAAGATGAAGAGGTTTTTACTTATCTTCAGATGCACACTGAGAAACTGCTAAAAGTGCAGAAAAAATAAATACATTCAAAGGGAAGAATTGTATATACAAGAACCAATAAAATATGCTTGTAAATCCAACTATTAACTACAGTCATAAATAATAATCATAGTTTATATTTTTCAATATTTTATATTTTCAATATTTTCAAATTTATTTAAAATAATTTTTCAATTATTAACTAAAGTTAATTATTAGTTATTAATAACTAAATATGATTTAAAGCAAAATCATTAATCAAGAGGGATTCTCTCTCTCTCTATATATAGATAGATATATATCTATCTATATATATTTAAAGATTTTATTTATTTATTTGACAGAGAGAGAGAGATCACAAGTAGGCAGAGAGGCAGGGAGAGAAAGGCGGAAGCAGGCTCCCTGCTGAGCAGGAAGCCAGATGCAGGGCTCGATCCCAGGACCCTGAGATCATGACCTGGGCTGAAGGCAGAGGCTTAACCTTACACCGAGCCACCCAGGCACCCCAGGAACTCTATATATAAAAAGACAGTTCACTAACCTTATATAATAATTCTGAATTTATATTGAAACATATAAAGCAAAAATTGACAAGATTATAGGAATATATTAATCTACAATTATAGTGGGCTTTTTTAATTGGACAACTCTCAAAAAACAATAGATGAGTCAGAAAAATTTGTAGAAATACGAAAAAAAATTGCAACATAATCTTTCCCTAATGTATGTATGAATCTGTGCCCCCCCAAAAACAAAAGATTAGTAAAACTCCCATGAATCTATTAAAAATGTCTTTCTTTCTTTTCCTTTTTTTTCTGGAGTTAGAGAGTAAGAGAGAGAGTGTGCTTGCAAGCGGCAAGGGGCAGTGGGAGAGGGAGAGAGGGAACCTTAAGCAGGCTCCATGCCCTTTGCAGAGCCCGACGTGGGCATGGCCTTATGACCTGAACTGAAATAAAGAGTTGGACACTTAACTGACTGAGCCACCCAGGCACCCCTATAGCAAAAATTCTAACAGCAAATGGAAATATTGGAGTCATATAAACATTCAAGTCTCAGAAGAGGAAATTTTCATTGTTATATAACCTTAAAATGAGACATTATTTAAAACTCATAAAATTGGCAAAACCTAAATAGTTCAACAGGATGAGAAAACAGGCATTGTCAGATGCTGCTGGTGGGAGTGCAAACAGATTATCCAGCATGACCCATCAATCCTATCTTTTGGTAAATATCCTACAGAGGTTCTGCACATGTATACTTAGAAACATTTACAAGTACGTTTAATGCAACATTATTTATACTTACAAAACAAGGGAAAACCCAAATGTTCATGAGTAAGGGAATGGATAATTAAAACTCATTTAAATATAATGACTAAGTTGTACACCTGAAACTAATGTAATATTGTGTGTCAATCATACTAAAACAAAACTAAACTAAAAACAAAAAGCCACTCATCTAAGTGCATCAAAATAACAGATCTTGAAACACCATGTTAATTAAAAAAAAAAAAAGCGAGTTGCAACAGACACATAACCAATTCATTGATCATTACTGTTTTGGGGGTTATGGTAGTTGAATGACACCAGAAAGGACTTCTATTTCATGAAAACTGTTTAATTCCTTTAAAAGATCTGAAGCAACTATGAAAAATGGTACCATTAGTTTTAGATGAAGTGCATGTTATCCTGTGTTATTTTTCATTTCTGTAATAAAAAAATTTTACAAGATAGTTATAGAATTGTATGCATAAGAGAATTTATTTTATTAAAATGTACATATATATTTTTAAATATTTTATTTATTTATTTGAGAGGGAGAGAGAGAGAGACCATAAGTAGGGGGAGGGATAGAGGGAAATGGAAAAGCAGACTTCCCACTGAGCTGGGAACCCGATGCGGGACTCGATCCCAGGATCCTGGGATCATGACCTGAGTTGAAGGCAGACGCTTAACCAACTAAACCACCCAGGTGCCCTATATTGTTAATGCATAGAAAAATAGGACAGAATATATATCAAGCTGCTAACTGGTTATTTCCTAGGAATGGGATTATGAGGAAACTTGACCTCTTTTGCTATACATTTCTCACAGACATTAATTACACACACACACCTTTTTTTCAAGTAGCATGTATTATTTTGTAAATAAGAAAAATGAGAGGGAAAAATCTGACAAACTTTCTCCTATAAATGACATCTTCAAAAAATTAGTTTTAAATAATTTTGACTGGTCTTTCCCTATTTTTCTTTCAAGAAATACTTTAAATATATAAACATACATTCTTAAGAATGACCTCATAGCTAGGCTTTAAAAAGCACTTTCAAGATTCTTGTTGAAAAATAAAGTTCAAATGTGTATTTAAGGGGAAAGCTTAGGAGTATGTATCAGTTTAAAGGCATGTTTTGACATTTCTTTTTCTTGCCAACTATAATTTTCTCAGAGAGAATAAAGAAAAGTCAGTACATGTCTAGAATGCTGATAATTTAAGGACTGAGTCTTCCCAAGATTTCAGCTGAAAATACATGGCGAGCCTTTCTCCAAAAGGATAATGTTACCAGAGATTTTACCGTCAATCTAGTTTCACTCCAAAGTTCTGATTTTGTCTTTTCCAGGGTTTATGTAAGTTTAAAATAAAGCTTAAATGTTATGGTCATTGGAATTTTCCACCATCTGGCAGCATTTGAAAGTCATCCTGGATATTCTTTATTCAACAAATACTGTTGTGCATCCTGCCTTCTAGGAGGGTGTTGTGGGGTTTTTTTGGATAACTTTTTATTTTCGTTTCTATCCAAAATGGTATATCACATAAACAGAGGCGAAGGAAAAACTGGTCATGACCCACCAATTGATTTCTCAACCCAATGGGATGCAATTTACAATTTCCTAAATATCACTATTTATGGCAAGGTTTTCCAAAGGTGGTCACAAATCTATGTTCCAAGTCCCCAGGGGGTTTTTAAAATGTAAATTCCTGGGGTCTCACCTCAAGTCAAGCAAATCAAAATCTCAAAAAAATGTAAACGGTCTCAGGTGAACAGCCTGCACACTGGGGTCTGAGAATCATGGTCAGGAGCGGGGTGGCGCGGGTGCGCAGGGACCGCACCAGGGACTGCACCTGGTGCTATGGGGCAGAGGTTCCCTGCAGGTTATAGTGTGCTGGAGCCGGCAAGATAGCATCTCAGACGAGAAAAATGATCCGTATTCAGGCTGAGCAGGCTTTGTCAGCAGTGCAAAGGAAGGACGTCTCAGAAGGATTAGGAGCAGCCAAGTCCTGAGCATGCATGGTGGGTTAAAAAGCGGTGTGGCTCAAGGATACGGAGTTCCCGAGAGCCCAGAGATGAGGGCTGAGGTTGAGGTTACAGCCAGTGGTGGCTGTGTGGGTTCTTGCATCGATGCCAGGAACTATGGACAATGGGCAGTCATGGACCATTTTTAAGCAGAAGTGACACAGGACTTGATTTACAAAAAGGGAGCCAGGGTGATTGAAGCAGGGCAAGACTAGAGGCTGGAAAAGGGTTGGGGAACTACAGTGGAGGGAAGAGTTAGTGAGGTCTTAGGACAGGGCCTGAAGGTGGGAAATCTGAGAATTCAGCTTTAAGAATAATTTCAAAAATAGAGTGGCAGTGCTTTGTGATCAATTAAATGTGGCGGGTGATATGAAGTGGAAGAGTAGGGGATATCTAGTGTGGTCAACCCCACAGCTTCTTGACTGCAAAGGGCATCCATGTTGTCATTCATAGTTGCTTTTGCCAATCGATTGCTCTGTTCCAGGCTCTCTATCATTTGTTATCTTTCTCAAAACTCTTGGATTACATATACCTTCAAAAACTGTACACGAGCATGCTGTATTCGCATCTGTAGATGAAGATCCTCAGTTATTTGTAGTTAAGAAGCCAGATCAGAGTCCTCTAATTTTCACAGAGATAATATATTTAAATAACCTAAAGTTACAAGTGCTTGGCTTGTCACAGGCTCTCAATAAACATTAATCATTATTTTCATTATATATATTCATTATATTTTACAGATACTTTCTACTCATATGTATATTGTTACATCTAATGATAAATACTAGGCAACTAAATGATATGGAATATGAGAAAGGATATTTACTCACAGCACCTGTGTGATAGAAAAAGATGGTATAGCCATACCATGGAATACTATGTAGCCACTAAAAAGAATAAACAGTATTTATGTGTGGGGGCATAAAAAGTTTTTCATGATATATCGCTCTGGAAAATAAACATAGCATGAGGTAATATGTGTAATATCATGTAATAATAACAAATACTTATTTTCAATGTGTCTGAACTGTTCTAATACATATTTCATTTAATCCTCCTGACTACCCTTTGAAGTAAGTACTATTACCATCCCCACTTTACTGACGATGACTGCTAATCAAGTCCAGACATTTAAGATCAATAGCCAATACATGAAAGGAAATCAGACCCTCTGCTTCTAGAATATGTGCTAGTTGCCACTTCACTGGTAATAGCAATAATTACCTCTGATCAAAGTGAAAATAATTGTGTGCATGTACATGTGTATATAAAAAAATCCACACTCGGGGCGCCTGGGTGGCTCAGATCATGGTCTCAGGGTCCTGGGATCAAGCCCCGCATCGGGCTCTCTGCTCAGCAGGGAGCCTGCTTCCCCTCTCTCCCTGCCTGCCACTCTGCCTGCTTGGGATCTCTCTCTTTCTGTCAAATAAGTAAATAAAATCTTAAAAGAAAAATCCACACTCAAGGATGCACTCAAGGTGTGAGTTTGGTGAGGAAGATAATCAGACTCTCCCCATTTAGTTGATGTACTTCTTTTTAGCATTCATGTAATACTTTTGTAATAAAAAGTCTAATACTAAATGAGAGTTAAGCTGCATGACATACCTCCCTTAAATACAGCCGCAAAATATGATTAAAGAAGAAAAGATAAGTTAGAGAGCAAAAAGCCTGTCCTCTCCTGTTAAAATCTGTAAGACATTTCTTTACTCTTCACAGGTGCTGGCACCTTTACTGACATGCTGTGGGGTTCCACAGTGTTGTGGATGAGTACACTCTCGGGGAGCTGAGCAGTTATTTCACCTACAAAGAAACCATGATCTCTGAGTCCCAAGGCCCTGCAAAATTTCTTTCCTTCCTTCTATATAACCTCCTCCCCGCTGACAGCGGTCACGCCAGTCCTGCCCCTGACACTTCTCACACTGCACTTGACATGCTATATTAAATGACTCAGTCACGCATTCGTGTCCCTCATTAGGTCTTCCCAAAGGCAGAAATCGTGTATTGTTCATCTGCAAACTCCAAGCAGAAGCATGCAACCCGGCATAGGAGGGGGTCTGCAAAAAAATGTGTGGAGACATAAGTGAAGAGGATTAACTGCTTCTAGAGTGTCTTATCCAAAGTAATCATTTTGGCTCCAAAGCGCATCTTGTAAGGGAGAATACACCAGTTAATATTACAGTTAATGTCACAGTAATAATATAAAATAATTGCCACATTTCCTCAGTGTCTGCCTCTGCCAGTCACATTAGAATGTCTAGAATCATTTTTCTTCTCTATCTGAAAACAATTAAGTACCTGGAAAGATGAACACTTTTTGAGTATTTTCTTTAAAGATGCATAATGGCAGTCTCCTTGAGTGACAAGAGAGGAACACAATAGTCTACGTAAGAGCAAATGAGACTATTAGAGCTCATTATTCCTCAGTTGTGAAGATATATTCCTTCATCAAAAATATATATATACATCTCATCATAGGAGGGAAAGAAAATGAGGTATCACTCTAAGCTTAAACTCCTCATATCTTGAAAATTGCTCCAAAAATGACCGATCAGAAGGCAAATGTGTACATTTTTATTCTTACTGACTAACATGAACTCTACAAGATTTCAGAATCAATGGAGACTCTGACATCAGGGTGATTTATGTGGGAATCCCAACAGCTGAACGAAGAAAGATTATGACCAACATAATGTCAAACACAGTCTGTGTGCGGTCTCGGGAATAAAAGCATGTGGTTGACACTTGAAAAATAAATAATCTTGACCACAGACTGCTCAACAATTGACACTTGAAACATGCCCGCAGGCGGCAAAGGAAGGGACTCCAGAATAAATAGCCGAAACTACTCCATTTCAAGCTGAGAGGAATGTGCTCCTTTATTGTAAGACTCCTTCTTCCTTGTTCCTCCTTGTGAGTGCTCATGGTAGCAGCTTAGCCTTTGCTACATAGCTTCCAGTGTAGTTCATGAAAGGGGTCCCAAGAGTCTTCCATCCTTTTGTGTTTGGGTGGGGAAAAAAACACACCGAACTGTTCCACAAGCCTCTTTTTAGGCACTTCTGAAATACCTGACATTGGGGAAGTCAGCCTCTTTGGTTCTTGGCTTTCTGGTCTACCATCTGTGGATAATCCAGGTAGGTTTGTGTGAAGTCACGTCATGAAGCTTTCAGGTCTGTGCACATTCTTCTTGCCCTTCTTGGAGGCTGGTGTTATCCTTGTCAATATGATACCAGTTGGCAGCGATTTCTCTCATTTAGCATCCACACAACCTGTTCATGCTTACTTCCTGCATTCTTTATTGCAAAGAAAATAGTTGCTTCCTCTCAAGGAAAAGTAGTTATAAGACCATTCTTGTCTCAGAAATGTTTTGCAAACTAAGGATAAACCCTAAACAAGATGATAAAAATGTAGATCTTATGATTTTTCATTTGACTTCTTACATTCAGATAAAATGTATTCAGTAACATCCAAGACTTCTAAGGTAGCACTTTGTTTAATCATTCAAACTTGTGTTTTGTTTTAATTTATAGAGAATCAAAGACTAATTTTTTTAAAAAGTAAAATTAAAAAATAAAGTCGTAGGGGGATCTGGGTGGTTCAGTTGGTTGAGTGTCGGGCTCTTGATTTTGGCTCAGGTCACGATCTCAAGGGCATGGGATTGAGCTCTGCATCAGGCTCTGTGCTCAGTGGTGAGTCTGCCTGGGAGTCTCTTTTTCCCTCTCCCTCTACCCCTCCCCCCACTTGTGCACCCACTCTCTCTCTCTCTCTCAAAAACAAAACAAAACAAAACAAAACAAAAGCCATATCATCTCCTACGGTGTCTCTCCATACAACCTGAGTTGGGATTGAGGGATAGTTGTGGCTGAGACTTGTGATCTTAGTGGCTATAGGGTAGCTCAGAGAGGAGGTTGGCAATAGAATTGGGCAGCTAAATAAATGGTTTATAGAGGGAAACTTAAAAGCCAATTCAAGACCATTAGTGTTCAGATAAATACAGTGTCACTGAGAAGCTGCTGAGCATCTCTAATCTAACAGCTGAAGAGAAACCAGAGCAGAGTTGTCCAGAGGAAGGGCAATGCCTCTCTGCAACCTTTAGGTGAGAGACTAACATTGGTTGTCAGAGAAGAACCTCAAAAATTCAAGTGAGCTAAAAGGTACACATTTTGTTCTTAAAGTGTACACATTTTGTTCTTGTTTTAGCATTTTGTAAACAACGAAATGTATCTTGATAAACAGAGCTCTATTCTGTTTTGTCTTTTTTTCATATTAAAAAAAAATAGTAAGTAGCCCTGGTCAGCCTGCTGTCTCTAGGTATTCCTCCATTCATTTATTACATATTTATTGAGCACCTACTATGGGCTAAGCACCATGCTTTGTGCTGACCATGCCAATGGAGACATAGCCCTTGTCTTTGAAGAGTTTCTGGTCTAGTAGTTGAAGCAAAAAGTAAACATCCTACTGCACTGTCTGGACAATAATAATAACGCTAAACATACTGGTATTCTAAGTACTTTACATACATTAACTTCTTTCTTTTTCATAACAGCCCTAAGAGAGAGGTGTTATCATGAGGAAACTGGGTCTTAAAAGGTGATGAATCTCCTAAGGCAAAGCCAGGATTGGACACCAGGCAGTCCAGCTTCCCAGGCATATAGCCTCCATGCGTGAAGCAATTCTAATGGCTTGAATTGTGTTACCTCATTTTGCTAATTACTGATGTTACAAATTATATCTATCTCCTTGCTCATTCTTCCCAACTTAAAATTATCATAATCTTTCCCTCAATACTACCACACCTTCCTTCATAGCCACGAGCATCACTATTTGATCTGAAAGTTTTTCCTTTCTTCCTTTCCCTTGAATAGTAACTTTAAAAGACTATCCCTTATCTTTAACTCTTTCAGCTCCCACTGACATCGAAACTTATTGGTCATTGGCTTCATCTTCCAAAGCACCTGGAAATCCTCTCTCCAAGTTGACTGGTGTCCTATTCTTTGCTCAATCCAACTGCATATTGAGAATCTGTGTGTTTTTTTTTTTCTCTCCGCAGAATATAACGCTGTGGACCATACCAGTCTTCTTGAATCTTTGTCTTTTTCCTTCTATAATACCACTCTCCTCTGGTTATTCTCTCATCTCTACCCTGTTCCTTAATTATGAATGTTTTCTTTTAAAGGACAGAATAGGAAAAAGTGCTCGGCACATTCCCTCCACATAGTGAGTGCCAGTTTGTGCTGGTTAGTCATTATTCTCATTAGCAGCTGGATTTTAAGGCACTGATGTGAGTTCACCGGGTAGAACACGAGGAGGTGGAGTGTGAGGATGTCCCGAGCAGAAGCAGAGCACAGAGCTTCACAGGTCTGGGGACTGCAGAGCATCTGACATGTTTGGGATGCTGCCCGGGGTGAGGAGGTGCGGGAAGGCGAAAAATAGAAAGCAGTGGCCAGGTCACACAGGACCTTGTGGGCCAAGCTAAGGTGTTGGAACCTTAGCCTAGAAGTTACCACATGAGGGGTGTAGTCAGGTTTTTTTGGTTTTTGTTTTTCTTTAACAGAGAGAAAAAGAGAGAACCTGCGCATGCATGTGAGTGGGGGAAGGGAAGAGCAAGAGGGAGAGAGAGAGAATCTTAAGCAGGCTCTGTGATGGCTACGGGGCTCCATCTCATGACCCTGCGGTCATTACCGCAGCCCAAATCAAGAGTCACATGCTTAACTGAGCCATCCAGGGGCCCCAAGGTGTGCTCAGTTTTAAGAAGCGGAGGGCAGTGATAAAATGAGTGTTTAGGGGATCCGGAGGATGGATAGGCTGGGGGTGGGCACCTGGAAGCAGGGAGACTAGTTCACAGCAACGGCAGGAATATGGGCAAAGTACGAAGCTGGCTGGACGAGGTGGCGGCAGTTCAGATGGGAAAGAGAGTAAGGATATGGTATTCGAAGATACAAAAGAGGCAGAATTAGGGGTTTGAGGTGGGGAGTGAGAAAAAGGAGTCTAGCACTGGTAGAATTGCTTACCAAGATTAGGAACACAGGAGAAAAACCAGGTTAGAGCAAGAACCACTTGCCCTACTTTGCTTTGATTTCTTTCAGAAGTTAAGTCACTAGACCCATGGTCACATACTTTCCCTTTACTGTTGAAAAAGAAAAGAAGATTCCATACGTAAAAAAGTTATTGGCTTTTCCGTAATGATGACACAGGGGTTTGATGGAGTTTCCCTCTTCACGGAAATCTCAAGGGAGGCAGTGTTTTGAACAAAGTAATAAAGCTCTCCTCAGAGAATTAATCAAACACCTTCTCCTGCTGGTAGTTTATTTATCCCCTCAGTACATTCAACTGGATCCAGTAATACTGGTATTTAGACATACCGACATTTTAAAGAACTTCAGAAAACGCATTCCGGACCAGCGTTAGTTCAAATATGCTAGTTAGATTCGATAGGAAGACAGAGATCCCCTGGAAAGTGGGTTTAAAATTTTGTGTCTCTTTCGACCCTGATGCATAGCGTAGACAGCATTTCGTCAGTTCACTGAGCTATACACCGTGCACCCTCGGCCTGCCGGGTGTAAAGCAAACACCTATACTATTTATAATCATATCTTGTGTCTATAGGATACCCCCTTGCAGCGGTGAGAAGGTGAAGAACGCTCTCTGGCTTTGGCTTTTTCAACCTTCCCCTGGCAATGAGTGTGGTCTTGAAAATTATCCCTCTAAGTAGGTGTGATTCTTAGGAGAAGGAGGAGGAAGAGGAAAAGAAGGAGGAGAAGGCGGAGGAGGAGGAGAAGGAAAAAAGAATGAGCTTCTTGTTGGCATTTTGAGCCCAGAGCTTTGGCTTTGTGGCGTACTTCCTGGGAGTACGACACAGACTGTTTGCGAAACACCCTCAGGGAAATTGAAGCTGAGATCTATTGCAGCCCGAGGAGGTGCAAAAAGAGAGCTCTTTTTCTCTCACAATGCCTAGATTCTGACTATTCAGACTTTTTAAAAAAGTACTAGCTAATAAAGCTCTACCAACCATTTAATTTCTTTTCATAGTGTTTCGACTCTGCGACTGCTGATCTGTATTGTGGCTTGGCTTGTTCCACACTGTGCAGCTGTCTTCACAATTGAGAGACTGTCACAGCCTAAGGGGACATGTGACAATGCACATCATTTTGTGAGCTGCCAACCCGCATGGCTCAGTCTTCTCAGTTCTTTGTGTGGAGGAGACCTGCCCTTTCCGGAACGGGGCCACACTGGATGCTCCTTTGAAAGCTCCCACTACATGGCGAGCCTGGTCTCATCACTCGCCATGTTGAATCTGTTTGCCCCTGTAGCTTGGGCCCATCTCGTTCACCACTGTGCCCTCAGTGCTTTGGAGACTGCCCAGCGCTTAGTAAGGTGTAATAAATATGTGAAGTGGGGACAGGACAAATCTTCTATTATTTTTATCTTAGCACAACATCCGGCCCATTAGAGATGCTCAGCAAATGTTTAAAATAAATAAATGTATGAACACATATGACTATGACTCAAATGTATGTTTCACTATGACAGAACGAGGACCTGTTTGTGAGAGAAAGGATGGAAGAAGGCATTTATTTCTCTAGACATGTGAAAGGACATTT
The DNA here is from genome assembly GCA_028533885.1 of Nasua narica. NCBI lineage: Eukaryota > Metazoa > Chordata > Mammalia > Carnivora > Procyonidae > Nasua > Nasua narica. The sequence continues at coordinate 56,917,297 of CM052810.1, forward strand.
TTAGCCATAATTTTAAGTACTTTAAATAGCCTAAAGAGGTATTCCCAGTTTTACTACATTTTAAATTCCCAATATAGATTATTATTGTGATTCTTTGATATAAAAATGAAATAGGTCAATAGTTTTATCAAATGATATTATCCATATTCTTTACCGGGCAATCCTGTATCTCTCCAGGATCAGTAATAAGATTTTCTACAGCATTTAAGGAGGACTTAAGGCCAATTACAAGAAAGGTATGTATAGGATTTATAGGAATAAAGGGAGACAAAAGATCCAAATGTCTGCTTCAGTAAGATAGAATGAAGACCTGCTTCTTAGGGAATTCATAAAACCTGTCTGAATCCTGTGAAAGGTAACATGTATCCAAACAGAGAAAAGGAAGGTACGCAGGGAACCTGGCCACGGGGTAAGGAGCCCTAATTCCAGGAGAACTGCTTCTGGATGGTGACAGGTTTCATAAAGAAACAAATGAACAAGATTCACATTTCTATAGTGACCAACAAACCGGTAGATCAACAGTGTCAGAAAATAGCACATACATTCCAAATTTTTTCTTACTTTTTCCTTCTAATACCATAAAAGGAGATGCTGTTGTCCATTTAATAGTAGAATTTATGAAGTGTGTGTTTTCTACAACAGACCAGATACATACACCTTGTCTGGACTTGGTGAATAAATCATCATGCCTGTGTTAAGTTCATTGTATTTTACAGACTCTGGCCTCACCTTACATCATGGGATGTGAAGGTCAAGGCTTTGAAGTCCTGCCTTCAGCTAAGCTGTAGCTTTAGGCATACGGGCATTTTCCTTGTGCATTATGATGTCAACAAGAGGAGGCACTAGACCTGTTTCTGGTGAATAATTTGCAACTTCGGATGCTAACAATTGCATTTGTTAAGAGATCTTTTCTAATTACTCAACCTCTTATTGTTATTTTTATTGTTTTTCCTTAACACTTTTTTTAATAATTTTAACCTCACAAAAATCTGTAAGTTTAGTATATGAGAAGTCACTTTTCAGATTTATGTGATTTTTAGCACCAAAATGGAATTCATCTGTGACTGAGATCTCGGGGTTTCTACAAAGGTTTAGTGATCAACTTCCAGGGTTTTAGTGATAATAAATCAGTAACAGTTATCCTTGGATGTCTACAAAATAGTATTACATGGCCCGCACCCACTCTCTTGTATGGAAGAGATGAAAGGCGCTTGGTGTTGCCATGAACAAGAAAACACAAACACAAGACGGCATTCACCCGTAAGGATTCGACAAGAGAGCCCAAATTTGATCCTTCAAGAAGTGAGCAGATTGCTAAATGATGGGGGGAAAAAAAATCAATGCTGCTCCTCGTCCAGCTGAAGTACCAGAAGTCGCTCCTATGCTTTCCTAGTGATCCGTGGAATTCAAATTCATAAAAGGTGAACCAGAATAGTTAATGTACAGAGTTCATGCCCCATGCCCGTAACTGACATTATTTTAACCAGTCTCGGATTCTCATGGGCCATATGCATATAAAAATACATGGTTTGTATCATCTGGTCAAGTTCTCTATTAGGATCCCTCCTACTATCTTTGAGTAGAATGGCACAGAATCAGAAGGCAGCCTAATGGGCCCTCCTGTCCTCTTAGCTCAGTGCTTACCAGCTATGCGACCCTGAGCAAGTTACCTAACCATCCACAAATGATGACACCAAGGCATCATAAAACCTTGTAGTTTGCGTGTCTGTGTGTGAAACGACGCAATTCAAGCAAAAGGCTTAACACACCGAAGAAGATGCTCATGTCAGTGATTATTATTTTATGACACATAAGATATCTATGAAGTCCTAAGAAATAAAGACATGAGTTAAGTTCATATTGTGAACAGTCTAGGCCTACTCAGTATCACAATCTTAATGTCTTAGAACCACCCTAGCCAACGACATGCCTGCAAATTTACACCCCATGAGTGTAAGAGCTTATTCCTGGGTGGACTGGCCCTCGGTCCTGGCCCGCTTCCCTGGGCTTACTTTCTTGGAGGCCACAAGGTCACTCTGCAGTGTAAATTAGACAAAATGGTTAGCTGGTCTCCTAAAGAGCTCTGGAGCCTCTTGCCTCATCGGGTAGGGGCGGTGAATGTTTTCATGCGCCTAGCAGGAGAGATTCAAGTGGCTGCTTGCCAAGAGTGCATGTGTACACTGGAATGAAGCTCCCCATGCCTCTCGGGCTGCGAGCAGTGCACTGTGTCAACAGTTTTCAGAAGACAACGGGAGTTCACAGCAGCATAGCCGCAAGGTCCTTTAGAGCTACTGATCATAACAGGTTGAGTCAAATGTACTCCTATTGCTAATGAACTCCCTTTGGACTCTAGCTCATTTGCCTTATTTTAATACATGCCCCAGACCTCAGCCTACTGTGGAGAGGCTCCCTGTTTACAGCTCACCTGCTGGGCACCGGGGCCAGCCAGGTTCACAATTAGGTAGAGAGGACCAGGAAAGGGGATCCTGAGGGTCTTCCCAAAGGTCAAACCTGGGAAGTCTCACCTCTCTGGACCTTCCTACTGAGATTTAGTGAATGACTCACTCATTCACATCCACAAATGCTCTTTTTCTTACCCTCTCCCACCCATGAGTTTGTTAATAATGAGATAAGCCTGTAATTTTGCACCACCCCCTCCTGAAACCATTATAATTTCAAAAAATGGTATGAAGTAACTTTTTACCATAAAATGGCTTAAATTTAACTGAAAAGCTGAATAAGATGATGGAACTAAACCACACTATTTTAATGTTAGCTATTTTTTTTTTTAAGATTTATTTATTTTAGAGAGGGAGAGGGGCAGAGTGAAAGAATCTTCAAGCAGACTCCCTGTTGAGTGTGGAGCCAGACATGGGGCTCGATCTCACAACTCTGTGATCATGACTTGAGCTGAAATCAAGAGTTGGACCCCTAACCAAATTGAGCCACCCAGGTGCCCCAATGTTAGTTATTTTAAAAAGAGGTAATGTTTAAAACCAGTTTAAAGGGCCCAAAAGTGTACTTATTGTTTGGCAACTCCAATAATGTGCTTCATTTTGCATAATCGCACAATTTTCTTGTTATATAACAAATGATATTTAATGATTTATTTGCAACTAACAGCCCCCAAATCTATAGATTAATATTTAGTAGATATATATTCTAATAACTTTTAATTACTCTACTTTACAAACCTGATCTATTGGAAATATATGTTGAAATTGTACTGCATAGTGATTTACCCTTTTACCCTCTCTTCTCTTTCTGGTGGGTCTCATGCATCCTACTGATTTCAGTTGTCACCATCAGGTGTGCAACTGTGCATTTAAAAACAAATCCCTAACTCCAGCTCAGTGAATTTCATATTAATGGAGGCCTATTGCCCAGTTTCACTGGCATGAACCCTTAGCTAACGTGAACTTGGCCTGTTTAAACAGAATTTCTCATCTCCTTCCAATCTCCCTTCCCTTGGCTGGTTCCCTCGCCCAACCTCCTATAACGAATGGTACCTCCCTTCTTTGAACCTGTCAAGCACATAATTTTTCAGAAACATATATTTTAAATTCCTTTCCTCCCTCCTACCTGTATGAGATCCAAGTCATAGCAGGTATTTTTAGCAGTAGGCTGTTTCCTTGTCGGCCTCATTGTCTCACTGTACACTTTCGGTTCCAATCCTGTTCGCTTACATGGCTACCTAATTAATCACCTCCCAATACAGCTCTGGTTGTTGCACTCCCTTGCTCAAGCACTTCCAAGTGCCCCCTACCCAATAAATCTGGAACTCCTTATCGCGTTTAATGGCACCCACGATATGCTTCAATCTCTTTCTCAGACTCTACTGCTCACGATGCCCACTTTTCTGTTCTCTAGCTAGGTTTTAAAGTGCTTTTGTACAGCTCATGTTCGGTTCTCACAAAAATTTTGAGAGAGGTAAGAAATTCAGGGGATAATATGCTCATGTTTCAAGTGAGGAAAACAGATCCAAGAAGAAAAAGGATTGGTCAAGATTCCTTGACTAGAGAATAGTAAAGCATATCTACAGCCCGGGTCTAAGAGTCAACTTAAGGACTTGAGCACTCCATCTTTCTCAGAAAGGCAACCTGGCCCAACTGGACTGTCCACTGCTCTCAGAGCCTCGCCTTCCCTCAAGTGTTCACTTGGAATGCTTTGCTCCGTTCTCCATTTACCTGAATCCTTGCTGCCGATTAAAGCTCTCCTCTGTTCCTCCTCTGACACACAGAGTGATCGTGCAATTGCTTTTAATCCCACTCTGCCTTCTTAGTCTCCCTTTTACTGTTTCAAATTATGACTGAAATGAAATGATTCTCATTCAACCTTTTACGCACTTAGTTTTTTTTTTTTTCTCCCAAATAGGTTGTACGCATTGTGAGGTTCTGGTCTCTGTCTTAAATGTCTCTGTAGCCTCTGCCTATTACACTTTGTAAATGCACAAGAAATACTTGCTCTCTGTGTGCATGATAGGTGGGATTCAATTTTTTTTAGATGGCAGAATATTCCATGTTATTATTGCTGTTTTCCAGGTGTTGAATATCTATATCATTATATCTAGAGTCCTAGCCACGTGGAAAACCTGGTGTGATCTTTATCATCCGGTGCACTAAGAAATACCTTTCATTCACTGACCATCCAGTGGCACTCACTAAATCCTTAGTTAGCGTTACCAGCTATTTTAAATAGTCTGCTAATGGCTGCAATGAATTAATATTCTAAGCAGCTAGAGACCCATTTTCCTGACCTTGATTTTTAATATTGTTCTAACTCAAGCACACTAAATTAGAATGTAACTTTGTTTTGTCCAGCTGTTACTTAAATTGAATTTGGCCGTTCCTTCCAATGACTGACCTGGCTTTACTTAATTGGAGCTTACCCTAACACAAATAACAGTATTAAAGAAGGAAAAAGGTTGACGACCAGGTCTCTCAGCTCAGCACAAATGAATAAAACATATTTCGCCCGCACACCATACCATGATGTATTTTTCTAGTATTAGAAATGCTTTTCTTCTCCAAAGCAGTCCTGCTGTTGAGAGAGCTTTTCTGATGTCAGTAAGCTTCTGTGTGGCGCTCAGTTGACTTACATTTACCACAGCGCTCACCATGCTGCCTCTTATGTGTCCCTGGCTCCTATCTAGAATGGTAATTTGTCTGGGGTGGTCGAGGAAGCCAGCCTCTTTAGCTAAAACCCCTGCGGGTTGTCGCACAAAAGCAGAAAATGGATTCAGTTTGAATGTTCCTTAATTAACTTCCACAGACTGACAGCAAAGATTAGTGAAATGCGTTTAGCCCCGACTTAATACTCTTCCCAGTGAACAGAGGCCATAACCGTTACTGAAGTACTGAGGACTGAGGACAGTGATGGAGGACGTTTAGAGCTGCACAAAATGACATTATTCTTATGTCAGTGTTTCGCTCCTGTGGAAGTCTCTTCCAAACACAATGAAGGCTGTAGTTGTTTCTTAAAGATTCAACACAGACTTGGCCAGGTGTCTTTTGGCACTTTGAGCCCCTGTTCTACTCTGAGAGTCTGCACAGAGAAAACCCTTGGTCCTGGGTGACATCTTCTGATACTGGGACCTGAAAAGAGTCACTTGTGGTCCAGGTCTTGATCTTTTCCTATGTAGGCACAGAAACATCACCTCATCGCTTCACTGAGCAATAATCTAGCTTTGGAGAATCAATTCACTTTTTAAAATTCCAACTGCTCTGAGTTAACAAAGTTACAAATAATTTATTTCTTATTAGCCAGGGAATGGATGGATGATTTGTCATCTGGTATACCCATTGTCACAGAAACAGACACAGCAATCAGAGCGAAGAGTGCTGTAAGTCAGGAGGAATATTTCATCCAGATTACATAACAGGCCTGAACATTTTCCCTACTCCAATTACATAACTTTCAGTGATTGAAAGATAGGCCCCCCTCAGAAACAGTACATCTCTCCTCCCTACCAGTGTGAACCTATATTTATTCTTTTCTAGATTCTATGACAATTGCCTCCCTTCAGTTATGTCATTAGGTATTACTTATATTTTAATCCCCTTGATGAGTTTCAGGATTCATTACAGCCTACTGATGAACATGCACATTAAATCTGAGTGAAACAGACCTAAATTTAGGGCATATATCCAACACTTTACGTCTGTATGATCCTAAGCAATTTTCTTAGACTGAGCCCAGTTTTTCCATCTGCCAAGAGGAGGTGATACCTACCTCTTCCATAGCGTGGTTTTGAGACTTAACTGGATAATTCATGTAAAGGTCTTGGTACGCAATAAGTGTTCAGAAGAGACAACTGTTAGTATGTACCAGTATTATTGCGCATGCATGAAATTTGACTTTCTCCCCCATTAAACCAGCATTCTTCCTCTCTCAATGATGAAAGTTCTTTATGGCTAGCAATATTATTTTAATTTATAAACTATGAGTGTGACAAGTAAAACACACTTATAAGACATCAACTTCTAAAATGAAAAAAAATAAGTAAAATTAGTATCCCCATCTTACTGATGAAGTATTAAAGACATGAGTAAAATCTGACCAGACAGCTAATAAGATATGAAGTATTCCAACAAAGATGACCATAAAGCAAACTCCTCTTAAATAAGCTTTGGGTTTATCCTTCATATCATTTAAAAAAGTGAGTGAAATATTTACATGTTGAAAAAAAAATCCCTCAAATACCTTGTTAAAAATTTTGAATGAGCAAGAAAAATTAAGATAATGACTTAGCTTGTTGCATGTGAGATATTACCAGTTTACAATGCTTTACAGCCCTTAGAAACTGAAATGTGCTTGATTCTTAGATTCTTTCTAGCACTTTCTTTACTGGGATTTCTACCTTTATAGTGACTACCTTCCTCTTCATCATTTCGTATTGTCTCCTCAGCATTCATGAAATGCACTCTTGTTTTTTAGAAGAGAATTGAATAGAATATGCCTATATTATAAATCATACGAGGGTTACTTTTGCATGTCTTCTTAAGCAATTTTATCTTCTCCCATGATTTTATTACTATCAACAGAGATAACATGCAACAATGTCTCTATTGTAAAACTGTGTTTGCCCTAATCTCCAGACCCATATCTCCATTGTCCCACTCCATGACCAGCACTTTGAAACCATGCAGGCTCTTCAAACTAACATGTTCTAAATGAACTTACTGTTTCATCACTAAACCCGTTCTTCCCTGTTCTCCCTAGCTCGGTGAACCACTGTTCAGTAGACCACTGTTAATTGCCCTACCTAGAAGCCCAAGCATTATTCTTCAGACTTTACTGTCCAGCCAATCATCATGTCATGTCCAGTGTAGGAGATCAGTGAAAGCTGAGTGATTCAGTAAAAAACAAAGATTCCAAACCAAAGTGCTTTGCCCTAATGCAGGAAGATTAATGGTTTATCGAAGCAAATACGTACCTTAGAGACACTGTGATTCATGGAAGAAGGGAAAAGACATTTTTGTTTCCATACTTCTCTTCATGATATTTGTGCAGAGAAGTATACAGTAGATGGATTAAGATGACTTTCAACAGCGAAGCAGAAAGACCTCTTATCAAGTGATGGCAATTGAGGTCAGCTAGAGTATTCTGGGGGGTACATAGTGGATGTGGGAGATTCTATTTGGCTGACGGACACTAACTCTCTTACTTGAAGAGACGTTCTGGCTTTGAAAGCCAGGCAAGTGGTAAGGATAAAGATTAGCCAGATGAAACAAATAGAGTGTTTTCTTTTGTCTCTGTATTTTGTACTTTTGCATTTATTCTCTTTTCTCAAGGCACAAACTATTTCTTTTTTTTTTCTTTTTTTAAGGTCTCATTTTAAGTAATCTCTACACCCAACGTGAGGCTCTAACTCACAACCCCAAGAGTCACACGCTCTTCTGACTGAGCCAGCCAGGCGCCCCATCAGGCACAAACTACCTCTTGAGCTGGGAAGATTAAGACCCTTCTACTCCCTTTTTCTGTTCTGAAAGTGGGATTATTTTATGGTAATTGCGTTTCCCTCAGGAAGAGTGGTCTAGGATAACCCCCCCCCCCTTTTAGGGGCAGAGAGCTGCCTATTGGATTTCATTTTCCACACATTTATTATCTTTCTAGTTAGTCGTTTAACCATCTTGTCAGATGGGTTTCTGTGTTAAACAAGTTCAAATACTGATAACATTGCAAAATATAAGCTTTTAAAAGCAAGACAAAACAAACAAAAAAGAAATAAATTGATTACAATTGCTCCGACTGTCCTTCATGAAACTGGGAAAGTTTAATCACCTAATGGTAAATGGCATTGTAAAAGAAAACTGTACAGAGGAAAAAAAACCATACAGAAGTGTGACTTCTGCCTTTTAAAAATATGAAATGAAGAAAGACAAACTGATGCAGCCAACTTTGAGACTTAACCACACTATAAAACCAAACATAAAATGCACGTGCCTGCTATAATTCTTTTATACTCTCATTTGTCTGTCACAGGCTGTGCCTGATGTCGGTCTGCCTGATAGGAGGAATAATTTTCAAGTAAATTGGTACTTACCGTCATCTTTGTCAGGGACGATCTTAACCTGAGCCGCTGGGAACTCTGATCCAATCTTCCCACCCATGGGCATGCTCAGAAGGACATGGAATGTTTCCTCCTCTTCATACAAGGAGTCGTCGATAACAACGATGCGACACATTTTCTCACGCTCATCTTTGTCAAAGCGGATGACACTGGTGTGGTCCTCGGGCCTGGATATGTAATCTGAATAGGACAGCACGGATGTGGGCACCGTTCCACCTGCCGTGCCTGGGGACAGAGAATCCAAATGGTGTTTATGTAGAACATGTTACAGGGGTGTTACCAGAAATAATTATTTTCATATGCAACATCACGGTCAATTTGTATATCCGAACCTCCCTGGAAATTGCAATAGTGCCTCCATACTGTTTTAGCATCATGAGTCACCTTTACAGTGGTCTCAAACATACAAAGAATATTACATTTCCAGTGTTTTCTTCTTCACTTCCTGTCCCCGGTCTTTCAGAAGAACACTACATTGCAAATAATAGCTCCTACTATTCCAGGGCTCACTGGGTGCAGGCAAAGGGCCAAGTGCTTTACATGCATTACCTCCTTAATCCTCTCAACACTCTATTGGGGGTTACACGCTGCAGGTTTACAGAGGCGAAACCACTTGCCCTGGGACCCAGAGTCCAAGGCGGACCCTGAAGTCTGTGTTTCTGACCACAATTCTTTACTGCCTTTCAACTCCTATAAATACATTAATGGGAATTTTTTCCCGAATGTCTGCTCAGATATCAACTGCAGATACGACCTTCTCTTTTACATTCTTAGAAAATCTACCTGTTTCTTGGAAAGATGTTTAGCATATTAATGAATATTATATATTAATTTTAATTTTGTAGTACACAAAATCACCTTTTAGAGGAGGCTGACTCAATGAGCAAAAGAAATATTCTGAAATTCAGAGGAGGTTTATCCAACGAGTGAAAGAAATACGTTGAACTTCAGAGTTTCAAACTACTTTGAAATTAGTTTCTTTTCCTTGGGTACGTATTTCTTTGCCCGACCCTCCCCCCAACCCCTTTTAAAAAAATAACCCTCTTCTACATGACTGGATTTGAGGAAAGGGGACTTCAATTTCTTGCACTCCCAACAGCTTTGAGTGTTAGAATAAGGAACCACACCAATCACATACGTTCCGGTAAGTAACAGCAATGCTTCCAGGCCCTCGTACCTCTAGTAACTGCTTTTTTTCTCCCCAGCGGTGTAATCGTGAAGGAAGACTTCTGGATAAATGCTTTTTTGTATTTTATGAAAACTGTAATAATAAAGCATACCCTTCCAGGCATAATGTGAGGATTCTAACATGTCAGAGAGGCTGACAGAGACATCTTTGGGGGGACAGTTCGGTTCTTTGGTGAATTGAGCTACCTTGTTGTGTATAACACACCACCATCAGCTCCTGGCTCACGTCTCCACTTCTCTGGATGGGAATGAACAGCTCACCGATGTCTTCTTCAATGGAGTATTCAGACTGGGGAATAAATACAGTTGACTCTAAGGAGAAAACACAACACAGCTACTATTATTTTTGTCTGAGCTTCTAATAGTCCTAGGCAAAGTAAAATTGCTCTAACAATCCATTTTTCCCCCTTGCATATTCTTTTATTTATTTTGAAAGATTTTACCTATTTATTTGACAGAGAGAGAGGGATCACAAGTAGGCAGAGAGGCAGGCAGAGAGAGAGAGGGGAAAGCAGGCTCCCTGCTGAGCAGAGAGCCCGATGTGGGGCTCGATCCCAGGACCCTGAGATCACAACCCAAGCCAAAGGCAGAGGCCTCAACCCACTGAGCCACCCAGGAACCCCTTGAATATTCTTTTAGAATAACACGGTGTGAGGGGAAGGAGAAGAGGGGAACAACAGTAGGTATAAAGCATGCAGGCTCTGGGCCAGTGAATTCTTAACCTGGAGATAAAGCCCAACATTGCTTTTATCTCTAGTAACTGGCTTTTTCTCAATCAGTGCTGCTGACATGCTTTCTTGAAATGCAACTTTGTTCTCTTGACACAGGTCACCACCTCCCAATGGTGTAGTCAAATTTTAGAGGTAGAAGAGATGTCAAAGTCACCTTGTCCCACCTTGTACTTTACAGATGAAGAAACTCAGGTGCAGAGAGTTGAACTTATTTGCCAAGGTCTCTTACTGATTGAGTCAAAATGAAAATTCAGACCTTGTAAAATCTGCTCTTCTACTCTCTACCTCAAATATGTTCCTTCTGAATGATTAATGCTTAAAAATATAATAATGCATTGTTCAACACTTGATTTTTTTGTTTGCTTGTTTTTTTAAATCACAGTTTCTTTAGAATTTATAAATCTATTAGTCAGCTATAAGGAACACACATGTGGTTTCCTTCCTCCCCTAGAGAAATAACAATAACACATAGTATACAAAATTATATTTATATAACAAGTCTAAGTGATTCATTTTTTTTTTTTTATTTATTAGAGAGAGAGAGAGACTGAGAATGAGAGGGGAGAAGGTCAGAGGGAGAAGCAGACCTCCCGCAGAGCCGGGAGTCCGATATGGGACTTGATCCCGGGAATCCAGGATCATGACCTGAGCCGAAGGCAGTTGCTCAACCAACTGAGCCACCCAGGCGCCCTAAGTGATTCATTTTTAAGGTAGTTGAAAGGCATGCTAAATAATAAAAATGGTATAATTAAATTGGTGAAAAATATAGTTCAATGTGAAACTGGGTTGAGTTCAGGAAAACATTTAGTTCAATAAGTTGACATGATAACCCCCAAACAGATACTTTGGTGACTAGGCGTCTGCTTCACGGAAAGTCTCACATACACATAGAAAATGCTTCACAGTTATTTTTAAAACAGTAAGCCACACTGCTTTTGATGATTATAAAAGACTGTGTGAATAAGACATAGGCGCTTGGGGTCCATGTTCCATCCTCTCCACCCTGCCCTGTGCCCCAGGAGCTGACGAATGTGAACCACATCAAAGGTTTCCCTTGTGTTCTGGCTTCCCAATGGGTCAGCCAAAGGGGAGCACAGGCAGGACTTGGAGGTCGAGAGCAGAATGAGGTCTGTGCCATTCTTTCCCCTGGCTCCTTCTGGCTTCAGGATTGGCCGCACCCCTTCCCCCAAGTAACGGTAATGGTGCCCACTGGACTCTCTCTCAGGGCTCAGCTAACTTCTCTTTCCCTTGCCCTCAGGCCTAGGGGGGTGGTAACCGTCTGTACTCTTACTAGCTTTTAACCTATGAGCCTTTAAGATGCCTGGTGGTTTCCCAATCTTTGCACTCACCTTTGTAAACAGTCATATTATTACATTCTTTTTAAATTACTTAAATTAATTTAAATTTAAATTATTACATTAAAAAATTGAGTATGTCATTTGTTTTCTTCTGAGATTCTGACATATCAGTGTAAAAAATGGTACCATTAAAAAAAGGATGGTTATAAGATTTTATAACTAATTATTCATTTATCAAACATTGATTAGGTGACTTGTACTTGCCAGACACTTCTATTAGGCAGAGGGGATATGGAAGTAAACAAAATCCCTGGTCTTAGAGAGTTTTCATTCTAGTTGGGGGTGGGGAGGAGGAACAAAATACATATAGAAGAATATATGGTATATCTGAAAGTAACAAGTTGTATGAAGAGAATAGAGTGTGCTGAAGGGGATGGGGGGAAGAGGGAGACTAGGGCAGGGTACATATCGTGGTGGGCCTGTGTTACACAGCAACATATCAATCACACGTGAGCTGAGATTGCAAGGTCGGAACCAGATGCCCTCTGTGAATAACTTACAGAAGAGAGTTCCAGGCAAAGGAGTGACCAAGTGAAAAGGGCCTCAGACCAGTCATGCCAGGTGTGTATAAGGAATGGCCAGGAGGCCAATGTGGCTTGAGTAAACTGAGTAAGGAAATAGGGCAAGACACGGCACCAGAGAAACTGTGACTAGGTGGGTGGTGGGAAGAGCAGGTGGAACTTTCAGGAACACTGGAAGGACTTTGTGTTTAAGTCAGAGTAAAATATTGTGTAAATAATCAAAGATTACTCAATGGGAGGAAAACACAGTGGCTATTCAAAGTCTGCTGTAGCAAAGGAGTCAGCCACCATCACTTGTCTCTGGCCGAGACTCAAAGGCGGGCTGAGGAGTTGGAGGAGTTGGCAAGCTTTACAGGAAGAAGAGGAGGGCTGCACGTGTGCCCAGACGAGGTACTTCCCTGTTGGTACAGGGAGGCTGGGGGCAGGCTGACTAGAGTGGGGCATCCTGTGTGACTAGCTACGGGACCAAATTTGGTTTCTCTAGTTGGTCTTAATTTGAAAATGAGGAGAAAAATTAGAGAAGCTGTCAGTGATTTATTTTTGATCATTTGGGGCTGATTCCTTCAGAGGCTATGGTGTCGTTCCCCAGCTGCTATCGCTTGTGAGTCAAGAGTTGTATTTTAATATGTGGTCTGTCTGTTGTTTGTGTGTATGTCTGTCCATCTCTCAATATAAAAGCATGAGGGGCGCCTGGGTGGCTCAGTGGGTTGGGCCTCTGCCTTTGGCTCAGGTCATGATCTCAGGGTCCTGGGATTGAGCCCCACATCGGGCTCTCTGCTCAGCAGGGAGCCTGCTTCCCCCTCTCTCTCTGCCTGCCTCTCTCCCTACTTGTGATCTCTCTCTGCCAAATAAATAAATAAAATCTTTAAAAAAATATACAAAGCATGAGAAGTCATTGAATATGGGGGTGCTGTAACCTGACATATTTTAAGAACATTAAATATTCAAACTGAGATGTCAAATTACCCAGTTGGGCATATAATCCTGGATTTCAGTGGACAGGTCCAGATGGGAAAGATAAAAGTGGGAGTTACTGGCATGTTGAGGTATGTGAAGTCTGAGTCAGAATGAAATCATTTAGGGAGGGATTATAGATAAACAAGACAATGGACCCGGAGACTAGCCGCAGGGCATTTAGAGGTCAGGGAGATAAGGAAGACTGAGCAAAGGAGGCTGATTGGGGTCCCAGTGATGAGAACAACCAAGGGAGTGTGGATACTGGAGGCCAAGTGCAGAAAGTATTTTAAGAAAAAGTGACCAATGAAATGTTTCAAATGCTGCTGACAAGTCAAGAAAGTCGAGAATGGATCATTAGATTTGGCAAAGGGAAGTCACTGGTTATCTTTCTAAGAACTGTTTCAGTGGAGTAGAGGGGCAAAAGCCTGAAGGAATGAATGGGAGGAGAGAAACTGGAAGACAAAAGGCACAGACATTTCAAAAAGTTTGCTATCAAATGAGTGACATCTAGAGAAATATCTTGTTTATTTTTGAGTTTTTGTAAGGGCAAAATTACTCCTACTCTTATGAGGTAGGATTTTACCAAACATAAAATACCAAACATAGAAATTATCATTACATTTCATTAGAAAAAAAATACACAAGGTGCCACAAAATATTCAAGTTAAGTGTTCAATGAGTTCCAATGAGTTTCTTTATTAACTACCGGAAATTAAGTCTGGTGTCACGTAGGTTTTTGCAGTCCTCAGGTCATTTACTCCAACAGCACTGGTATAAATACACAAAGTTTTGTTTCTTTTTTAAAGTTTGCTGTCGACTGAACGTGTCCCTCAAAATTTACACATGGAAGCCCTCACCTTCAGAGTGATGCTATTTGGAGGTGGGGATGTCAGGAAGGTATTAGGTTTAGATGAGGTCATGGAGGTGGAGCCCTCATTTTGGGATTAGTATTTTCAAAAGAATAAGAAGATCTCTCTGTCTGTCTCTCTCTCTCTCTCAGATTCTCCATGCTCTTGCACCAAAGAAAAGCCCTGTGAGTATACAGCAAGAAGGCAGAGGACCACAAGCCTGAATATGCTGGCACCTCGACCTTGGACTTCCAGCCTCCAGAACTATGAGAAATAAATGTCTGTTGCTTACACCACCCAGTGTGTTATATTTTGCTATAGCAGCCAGAGCTAAGGCAGAGTTGATCATCTATAATACTTATTCTACACTTCTAATCTACACTGGCCAACTCTTAAGAATAAGTTACTCGTAAAAACCCCATGCAACTTCATCCCTTGAGTACCTGAGTTCCTCCTACATGCTATGGCCCATGCAGGTTTGATTAAACAAGCCAGCACCGGCTGCTAGAGCTAGGAGGTTTGAAGTACGAATAAAGATGAAGGCTAGGTGTCCACAGCTAGCCCTTAGCTCTGAACCCACTCCTATACTTGGTCTGACAGAAGGCGAGGAGGTCCAGGAGAACGTTTAAGTCTTCTGCTGACCGAACTTCAGGCAGAAATGGGTGGTTTATGGGAGAAACAGGAAAAGGAGAGGGGAAGAAAAGCTTCCCTGGTAGATTTTTCTAGTTAACATGATTTCTCAACTTCACTTCATATGCTCACTAGAAGCTCACAGGTAGACCGCCTCAAGCAAGCACAGCTTTTTAAGTGTAACCACCCCTCCCCCGGCATTTGTGAAGCATCCTTAAAAATTATTAGCTAATACCAAAAAAATATTATTACCTAATACATATGGGGTTCTTATTGTTTGTGAAGCCCTTATTCTAAATGCTTTCCATGTATTGGCTGGTCTTCTCCCAGCAACAAGGCTTTCACGTAAGAACCATTATGGCTGTCATTTTACCCCCGAGGACATGAGGCACACAGAGGTCTCGGAACCAGCGGAAGGTTAGGCTGGTAGTGGTGACGCCCGTATTTGAACCCAGGAAGCCCGTCTCGAAGACCAAACCCATAACCGCTACGGTCTACTGCTAAAGAAGAACATTCAGGGTAGCAGGCAGCAGCGCTCACGCCAGAGACAAACAGAAGGCTCAACCGAGATTATAAAAGACATAATTACTGCTAAAACAGAGTCGGCAGGGACGGCAGAGGCAGAACAAAGGAAGCTAAAAACAAAGTATTTTGAGAATTCCTTTACAGATCCAACGTATTCATAGAATTCTATATATAAATTTATACATATAAAATTATAAAAGTATTACGTAAGGTATAAAATCTGCATGATATTCCTATTAATAAAGTTATAGAATTATTATGGGTTATATGTATAAATACATAATAGATGTATGAATATAATATCTGTATTATGTAACATAACAGTATATCATATGTCAGATCCCAATGAGCCCATTAAACGGAAGCTATAGCAGCCTCTGGGAAGGGGTTCATTGAGAGGCAAAGTCACAGTGGTATTCTAGAAATAGTAAACTCTCTGCTAAGTAAATAGACACACACACACACACACACAAACACAAATGACTGCAGGGTCAATCTCTCCAACCTTAACACTGGCTTTCCCATGGGGTAGGCCAGCAACGGACCTCACCTTCTTTAAACCTCTCAGAATTCTTGAGGATGAACATGTTACGGTTAGACTTTCGGATCAGTTTCGTTATTCTGTATTTTGTATTTTGAAAGATAAAGCTGAATCAAGTGAGGGCATTCTTTATTAGTCGACGCAACTATGCTGTAATGAGTGCTGTGATCTGCAACTTCGGGGTTTATTTTTAGGTTCGACTGGGCTGTCACTTAGGCAAAAAATGACTTCTGTTCTCAGAAATAAAGTACTTGTAGTTACATTTGAACGATAATGTTCATGCTGCCCTTTTCTCAATTATCCTGAACAGATTAAAAAAAAAAAACACAGATTCTACTAAAAACATGATAGAACAAAATGTCTTCTAAAATTCTTTGTTCTAATGGAACAGAGAAAGAAAATGCAGCACATGGAGAAAGGCACTGAGTATTCATCGTCTTTGGAAAGTTTGGCATATTCAAAAACCAACCCCGAAGCTATTCCGGGACCTCCTCGGGCTACCATGGTGCCCGGAGACTGGTCAACAAGGGGTATAGAGTAGGAAGTCTGTCCCTGATGTGTTTGAACTTGGACAGCCCTCTTAATTTCCACAGTCGGTGTTTTTACTCTGAAACAGACATAGTGATAAATATAGGCTAATTTTACATGGACTCGAAAGAGACACAAATGAGAACAATGAAAACATCTAAATTGCATGATAATAAGTATCACACATTCACATCAAGATGCCACGAGATCCAAAAATCATCCATTAGCACTACGCAAATGTCGGTAAGAGTGAATCTTTGGGTAATCTTTGTTCCTGTCATTAAACGTTTACATTTTGTGATCATAGAAATTTTCACACACTGAAATGGTTTTATTTTGCAACACCTTTTTCGTACCTACCTTTTGGTCCCAGAAATGTACAGATATGTGCCGCGATTTGAACAAGCATTTAGAACTGTCTCTTAAAGACAACGCCTTGGGCTTCACAGGAACAGAATTCAAGAAGACAAAAGGCTTTCCATTGCCCGGGGGAAAAAAAAAAAAAAAGGAAAGGAAAAAAGGCAAAAAAGGTTCCACACTGATTGAAAATTAATTTTTGTATGGTCTGTTTATCCTTTTGGTGTCCTAAGCTGCAGTGGAGTACGTTTCACTAGTGGACCTTCAATTCTGGCATACTCGTCTCATCGGCTAGCCAGTGACCTCCCTGTGTTCACGCTGACAATGGTACAAAATTTTAAAAGCAGTAACTAGTGTTTATGTTTCATGTAATAGCCTATGTCTTCTGAATTCTACCACATGGAATGGGTTTGGTTCACTCAGCACACACAAGTTTGCCTTTTCTTTGTGTCCAATAAGGTTAGGGTCCTTGAGCTGTTAAGTTCTACTTTCCTCTAGAATGATATGTTTATTCTCTACTACACACACACACACACACACACACACACACACACACGGAATTAACCTAATCTGGTCGTACTAGGTTCATGGTTGATTTTGGTATCATAAAGGTATCAGAATGAGCCCCTTTCAATCAGAAGTTTGCAGACACTTCAAGTGTAAATACTAAATAATTGCATAAAGTAGCTATGGGCTTTAGATGTCTACACTAGGTATCTATACTCGAATACCTGTATTTGAGGTCATGTTCTGCTAATAAAGTACATACAACTCAATTTACTCTGGTTAGAAATTATTCAAGGTAAAAAGAGGAATGGAATCTTGATACAAAATGGGTTTTGGCTCTTACCTATTTTTCTCTTAACAGAAATAAAAATATTGAATATTAATTAATATCTCTTGATTCATCCAGCCTAGCTGCAGAGGATCTTCAGTGAAAGCTAATTGTTACCGCTCAGTGGTACCCCACACAGAAGTGCCCATCCCCTCAGAGGAGGTGTTATTTTACCTTATCTCTGCTAATACTAAAGACAACCAAACGCAACAGCTTCCAAGTAGTCGACTGAGGCAGAGCTTTAAGGATGGCTCTATTTCTCAGGTTCCCCATCCAAAAAATGAGTTACGTGCTTCACGCACTCTAAAACCCCTCCCAACTGGAACTTTCTAGGTGCATCTGTAAAGGATGGAGGTTGTGGAATCAAACTGAAACAAGGGAGGATAACAGTGATAAAGGACAAAGTAGTGAGGTAAAAATCATGACAACAAGAATAGATTTTCCATGGGAGTGTCTCCGAGGCCATAAGCACCTGGGACAAAGGTGGAATGACAAAGAGAGGTTAACAGCTCTGCTTGGCTGGCGGTATTCTTCCTATTCTAGTTTTCCTCTTTGTACCACAGATTTCAATGTATGAGGAA
The DNA here is from genome assembly GCA_028533885.1 of Nasua narica. NCBI lineage: Eukaryota > Metazoa > Chordata > Mammalia > Carnivora > Procyonidae > Nasua > Nasua narica. The sequence continues at coordinate 56,935,469 of CM052810.1, forward strand.
ATTGAATTTATTCATGTACTCAGTAAATGACTAAACCCATTTGTCTGGGACACTATGGATATCCACTGTCATGGCAGAATGGCATGTCCTCCTGTAATTCCATAGAGCTTTGTTGAGTAGAAGGGAAAGCCCCTTTTCTATTTTCATGCAATAAAATATGTCTGTTCGCCACAAAAATGTGGGCTTCTGACATCCCATCTGACAGTTGAGCTGTGCTTGAGTGGCCCCTCTCTGATTGGCAGGGAAGGTGCTAGCAGGACAGCGAGATCTGCATGTGGCCATTAGGATATTAGCTCCCTTCTGTGCATGGCCACCCCAGGGCACCCAGGGATGAGGACTGGGGCGCACTCGTTCTCACTATGTCTGCCCTTTGAGGCAGGCTGCCTTCCTCCACAGAAGATGCAGGAAGATATAGTGACTGAATCCACTCTTTAGAGTATAGTCAATCTACTCTCAGCCAGAAGGTCACGATATCTGGAGGCATGAGAGATATCATAGAACAACCAAATGGGCATTGCATGGTACCTCAGCTGAAACAAATAAGCACCTAAGTGTATGTATTATCTTCGCAGTAGATGTAGACACTTGTTTATTGAATAAAATGCATGGTCATTTAAAATCTTTACTTAAATCACAACTAACTTAAAAAATATATACAGAGTATTGTAAGAATATAATTATGAACACATGAGAATTTAGGATGGATGTATGTATATGCTTGTGTGTGTGTGTAGAGTTTATGTTAGTAAGTTCCTTTGTCATAAAACATGGGAAGAGTATTCTAAAATTTGTCATATGTGAGGACATGTGGATGGCTTAGTTAGTTAAGCGTCTGCCTTCAGCTCAGGTCATGATCCCAAGGTCCTAGAAGCTTGCTTCTCCGTCTGCCTGCTGCACCCCCTACTTGTGCTCGCTCTCTCTCTCTCAGAAAAGTAAGATCTTTTAAAAAAGAATAAATAAAAAAATAATAAAATTTGTCACATGTGAAATTGAGAGCGTTCTATAAACAACAAGTAAGATGCCTAAAATGGTGCATATGTCTACAAAGTAGTGAGGTAAGACAGTGAAATGAAGGAATGCATATATGTGTTAAATACACTGCCAATAGTAAGTATTAGATGAATTTCAATTATTATCATTAGCAGTAGCAGTTATAGGTTAAGTAAAGAACTAGGAAAAGTATGTATTTGCATGTGTTTATATAAACGAACTAGTAAGAAAGTTTCCCAAATAAAATGAAGCAAAGTTGGATATTTCCTCTTCTTGGTCCCATAACACTGCACATACTTTGTTGTACCACATCACATTCTATTGCATTCACTTATTTATAGGGCTCTCCTTCCCATAGACCATATGTGATTTGATAGAAAGAACTATATCCTATTATCTTTGCATCCCTAACACTTAGCGCTATACCCAGTATAAGCTGGGTACATTTCTAATGCATGCAAAATAAAATCTCGTATCATGTCCTAAAAGTAATATGCAGAGGGGGAGTTTACAGGCATGATGGTTTCTAGGGCTAGCCAATGTATACACGAAGAGGTACAAGACAGTGTAGAAAGAAACAACTAAAATTTTGAAATGGTAGGAAAAGTGACCCTTTATGGGGGGTGGGTGGGAAAGCCTCTTTAATCTCTTAAAATGAAATCTAACAACGTTATTTGTGATATTAGAAACAACATTCGTCTTGTGCTTTATATTTTATAGAGCTTTTTCATAAGAATGATGCAATATGAGAATCAGTAATTTTTCTTAGTTTGCACATTAGGAAACTAAATCTTAATAAAACTTGTTTGATTTGATTAAGGTCGTAAAACTAGAAATGGAATTGGGAATCAAACTCAGATACTGTAACTTCAAGACCACTGGTCTCTAAGATGCGGAATATATCAAGCATTATGGGACACTTGTCAGTTTTCCTAGGGATGATCATGGCCGAGAATGACTAGGGCTGAACTTCATCTAGAAAATTCCATAACAACTTAGATGACCATTACATGAAATGAAATTATGGCAAAGTTGTGTGTATGTGTTTTGTTTTAATTTTTTTAAAGATCTTATTTATTTGTGAGAGTGAGGGATAGAGAAAGCATAAGTAGGGGGAAGAGCAGAGGGAGAGGGAGAAGCAGACTCAGCACGGAGCAGGAGCCCAATGTGGCGCTGGAACCTGAGACTCGGAATCATGACCTGAGCTGAAGGCAGACATTTAACTGACTGAGCCACCCCAGTGCTCCTGTATTTTGTTTTAAATATTCTACTTCTCAGACCTATTATGGGTATAGAGCATAGAGTGTTACACTGAGCTTATAAATAAGAAGGCACAAATGAGTTTAATTGTCTTTTTTTTAAAGATTTATTTATAGGGGCACTGGGGTGGCTCAGTCGGTTAAGTGTCTGCCTTTGGCTCAGGTCATGATCCCGGGATCCTGGGATCCAGCCCTGCATTGGGCTCCCTGCTCAGTAGGGAACCTGCTTCTCCCTCTCCCTCTGTCTGCTATTCTGCCAATTTGTGTTCTCTATCTCTCTGTCTAATAAAGAAATTTTAAAAAATAATAAAGATGTATTTATTTACTTATTTATTTATTCGCAAAAGAGAGAAAGAGAGAGAGAGACGGGGAGGAGAGGCAGAGGGAGAGAACTTTCAAGCAGACTCCCAGCTGGGCACAGAGCTAGACATGGTGCTTGATCATAAGATCCATGAGATCACTACCCGAGCTGAAATCAAGAAAGAGTCTGATGCGCAAACAAATGAGCCACCCAGGTGCCCCATGAGTTTAAGTGTCTTATTTACTTCTTAAGGTAAATTATGGCAATTATAACAGTTGGCAAATAAAATATCAATAAATGGCTTCTGGGGTACCTGGCTGGCTCAGTTGGTAGAGCATGTGACTCTTGATTTCAGAGTCACGAGTTCGAGCCCTACATCGGGCCTAGAGCTTACTTAAAAAAGAAAGAAAGGGCTTCAAACAAACTCTAACTGATGGGCCAGTTTATATGTATTAAAGTTGCCAGGGACTTGTTCAAAAGAGAGTTTTGTTATGTCAGCACTTACCCAAAACTCAGGACTAAAAGAAAATTTGATTATTTATTCCTAGATAGCGCCAATAAAACAAAGTGTAGTTAAATGCCAACTGTTCTTTAAAAGACCTATAAACATAATTGAAGTTCATTTTTAACTAAAGGAGAGATGTTAGTTAAACAAACAGACCCAGAGCCCCGGTCCTCTTACGCGTTCTCTCTCATAATGTTCAGTCTTGTAAACCAGAGATTTCCCCACGTCTCCATTTCATGTACTCAGTAGATTGTATCTTCACAGAAAATTAAGGGTCTTCTGACTGACAAAATAAAGTAGGCTGGCAGTTGAAAAGAAAGTCACGTCTGGCTTCTGACAGGATTTCAGCTTTAGAAGAGTCTCTCCAACCTTTGTATAAATGCCAGCCCTCAAAAAGCCATTCAACCTTTCTTTCTCTTTCTTTCTTTTTTTTTTTTCCCCTGACTGCACTGAGACAAGCCAGCACTGTAGAAGTACAGCAGGGGGAGGGAATGGGTCAAATTACACTCACAAAAGCAGTGAGACTCACTTTTACCAACATCAGTCAAAGGTGTGCACTGACAACAAAGCATCACCTAACAGGAGTTAAGAGCAATGATTCAAAACACGAGAGCCACTGAAGAGTGGGGATAGGTCAGGTGGGTTTTATGTAACAAATGTGAAAGCATGCGGGCCAAATGAAAATTTTTGGCTCATAAATACATGCAGGAAACTTGAATAATCAACTGTACCATAGGGAGCAAATTAATCCAAAAATGGCCTAATTCTTAAACTATTTGTGTAAAGGAAAGTTTAAAAGACATTTGAAAGAGTTTCAGAAATAACGAATTAATTCAAGAAAAAGGAGACGAGCAAAACTGTCTCTAAAGCACAGAATTATAATAAGAGAAAGAACATGTTGATAAACATATGTACATTTGTAGTTCATTTATATGGAACAATATAGCTTTCCTTATTAATTAATTTATTAGTTTTTGGCTTCCCTCCCCCTCTCCCATCAGTGTATCTAAAAATACTGAACAATAAGTCTAGAACATTCTCCCCAAGAAAGTCCAAACATTGAAATTAAAACTTCCTTTATAAGGTATTTTGTCATTAAAAACCCAACAGCTACAACACAAACAAGTTGATGATAGCTCTTACCATCTCCTGGATCGACAATCTCCACCGTGGTCACTGCGGGGAATTCCAGAGCAGCCAGCACCGGCTCTGACAGAACGATCTGGAAAGTCTCCGACTGCTCGTGCTCCCCATCGCTCATGATCCGAACTCTCCAGGTGGCCCTAGTCTGACCTGGGTTGAACTGCACTTGTTTCTGCGCCTTGCCCTTGAAGTCTTTATCTTTTTCTGCCGTCCCATCTCTTGTGCCAATACCTTCACAAAAACATGGTATCATTTTCTTAGTTTCATTTTCAATTGGATTATTAAGATTTTCCTTGTTGTCAACTTTTTGTGTGTTACTTTATCCTGTGTGTTACTAGATTCAGGTTTGATTCCACGATGGTTTTCCTGTATATTCTTTGAGCTATGTTTGTGTTAGATGGAACCTCTTATCCGGCAAGACCCAGTAAACTGATATACATGTTGTGAATATTCTTACTCCTACAAATTCATTCAGTCTAAAAACTTTTCACATTTGCTTTTGCATGTGTTATATGGCACATGCCATACGATAAAAACATAAGAAAAGTTCTCCAACTAGAAAATATAAACCAATAAGAAATTCTGCGAGTCAAGAATTCTTTGATAATCAAAGTTGTAAATGGCCAAGCGTAATAAAGAATTAGAATATTCTCTACACATTTACTGGAACAAGGATGCTTAAAAGAATCTAATTCAGTGATTGTCAACATGACCACATCCAGGTTTTTTCTAGTGGAACACTTCGGAATTCCATCAAACCATGTGAACAGAACTGGAGAGCTAAATATATATGGTTATTACGAGCGGTACTTTTGGCTTACTCTGCTGGTTCATTCAAGGTCAACTGTAGGGAGCTGAGGAGGTTGAAGGATCTCTGCGTCTTTCACTACATTACAAGAGGATCTTCACCATTACTATACCATGTACTCAAATCATAGATTATCTATAAATAGCCAATAGTCAATAAATCCAATGTCATAGAAAAATTATAAAATCGCAATAGTACTTATACTAGTATATCCTTAAGTTCTGAATCAGAACCTCTTAGTGAATCAAGTTAATAGAATAATCATCAAATATATTTCTTCAAACGTTGGCATTTTGAGAGACATTGGTAGGAAAGACAGACTTAAAAAGGGAAAAATAAAATCTTATGACAAGTAGAATTAAAAGTCTAAAAACAAAGTCTTTGTAGCATTTCTCATTTAATTGAAACAAATGTCTTCCTTTTAGAGAGTGGTGTTTATGCAAGATTAATGTGAATATTTATTTCTTCATCTGAATACATTACTGTGAGTATCATCTTAAAATGAAGATGAAAATAAATACTTCATTAAAATATTTTTGTTTTACAGATCACAGAAAAACAACTGAGATACAAATACTGCATTTTTTTCAATAGTAGGTAAAGATCTATTTAATGTCAGAACTAGGAATCCCAGCACTACATATTTTGTTGAATGTTGCAGGCCTCCTGTTGGCTCTCTGGTTCCTAGGGCACACAGACAGGCTGTCAACGCCTCTTGGGTCCACCATGATTCACTGCCAAGATGATGATGAAAGAAATCATTCTCACTGAGGTTCCAGCACACATGCTGCTCGCTGACCCAGCTATCCCCAGTGGCATGGACCAGCAAAGAATCTATTATTTGGTCTCATACCTACTGCCCACTTTTCTGTTTTGTTTTGTTTCACCAACACTGCATTATTTTCCTAGAGATTCAAAAGGCAGTTAAAAACAAAAAGGAATGAGTGTATTACAAAGAATGTCCACTAGTGCCAACTAGTCCTTACTAAGTGATCATCAAGTTATCCAACCTAATAAAACATATGCTGTAAAACCAAATCTCGCTGTTGCTGGTAAATACACATATAATTTTTTGGGTGGAGCTTATAAAATATCCCCAAGTGAATGTTGGATATAAATTATAAACAAGCAGTATTGTTGATTCGCCAAGCAAAGAGGAATGGTCGTCTTCTTTTTTCTTTTTTTTTTAAGATTCTGTTTATTTAGGGACACCTGGTGGCTCAGTTGGTTATGTGTCTGCCTTCGGATCAGGTCAGGATCCCAGGGTCCACGGATTGAGTCTCACATCCGGCCTTTCTCAGCAGGGAGCCTGCTTCTCCCTCTGCCTGCTGCTCTCTCTCTCTCTCTCTCATTGACAAAAAAACAAAAAACAAAACCTTTAAAAAAAGATCTTATTTATTTGAGAGAGAGAGAGAGAAAGAGAGAGCACAAACAGGGGGGAGGGGTAGAGGGACAAGCAGACTCCCAGCTGAGAAGGAGCCCGAGGAGGGGCTCAATTCCAAGATCCTGGGATCACGATCTGAGGTGAAGGCAGATGCTTAACAGACTGAAAAACTGTGCTTTCTGTTGTCTGTGTCTTTTGTACTTTTGCATTTATTCTCCTTTTTTCTCAAGGCACAAGTTATTTCTTTTTCTTTTTTTTTTTCAAGATGTTATTTTTTCTTAAGTAATCTCTACACTGAATATGGCACTTAAATTCACAACCCTAAGATCAAGAGTCACATGCTGTTCTGACTGAGCCATCCAGGCACCCTTTGATTTTGTGAAAAAGAGATTGTTGCCTTAAACTGTTGATATGCTTCTCAAACATGAGATAAAACTAAGAAGGACAGGTTATATTTTTAGAGGGTAAAATAAGACTTAGAGGAAATACTAAACTTGCGTTGGATCAAAAATAAAGATTTCCTTTTTATAATTAACACACAATATCTACTCTGAGTGTAGTGCTAATCTACTTAGAGTATGATCCATGGACCAGCAGTTAAGCAAACATCTGAGAGCTTGTTAGAAATGTAGAATTTCAGGCCATCCCTTGACCCCCTGAATTAGAATCAAAATTTTAGCAAGATCCAGGTATATCTTATGTGCACTAAAATCTGAGGGTAGGTAGACACATACGAAATACTTCATACCTCCATAGGGCCCTTTACATGGGTGCCCATTTTAATAAAGGATGAAGGAATGGCCTATAGACTTTGAGGACACAGGTTAGTCCACATTTTAATCGAATGTGGTAGATGAGACCATCAAGTACACACAGTGCTCAAAGAATGTTCGCTCTTGGAGATACAAATATTTAGCTGGTAAACCATATATATTATAAATAACATGATTAGATGGGGCAAAAAGAATTCTGGAAATCAAAAAGCTTACAGATTGGGCTTAAATTTATGCTTTTATTTTTTCAAAAAGAATTAATTATTAAACAAACTATATTACTTTGACTTACTGAGTGAAACCACAATTGCACCTTTTTCTCTGCCATGAAAAAATGGCAGGGAGGTCAAGCAAGGTACTTTGGGAATGAGAGAGCAGACTTCATATCCTATCTTCAACACACAGCAGCAATGGGATCATAGGCAGGTTATGAACTTCCTCCTCAGTTGTGGAAGATTTAAGAAGCACCACGGTGTGGTAGTTAAGAAAGTTAGTCCTGGGGCCAAATCTTGGCTCTGCCCCTTAGTAGCTTTAGTCACATGACAACCTTTCTGTTTTTTTCCCTGCAAAATGAGGGCTACCATGATACTCTTATGCAGTTGACTACGTAAGGTAGGGGTAACTAGGGCTGGCCCATAATAAGAACTCAATAAATGTTAGTTCTTATTGCCAGCTCATAGCCCATTATGTAACACTGTGTCTGGCACTCAGTAAGCACTCCGGAAAATATTAGGCAGAGTTAGTGAGTAAAGTAAGTTATAAGGAGTAAAAGCCAAAGGTGCAGTGCTTAATGTGCTTAATGAAGTATCTTGTATTCAGTAAATGCTCTATAACCGGTAGCAATAAGATCTTTGAAATTCAAATACCTTTATAAAATGCACAGACATATTTAACTTACTAATGGGTTCTACTGGTTATAAAATGAATAATCATCTCCGAGAAAATACATATATACATTTCATGTAATTCGTGATTTACTAACTGTGCTCCTGAAGGCAAGCGTCTTTAGATAGCATGCGAACTATCTAATTCTAAAAGTTCATAAGTGAAAGTGGAGGTTTTAGGAAACAGGAGCATAAAACACATTCACTGTAAAGTTTGGAGGCTACCCTCCTCTTTAATCTGACTTCCATTCTCTGTCCCAGCTTGAATGCTATCGCCATCTTCCGTGATTGATGGGTGTGGGCCACACACACAAATCTTGCCAACTTCCTATCTCCCCAGGTTACTAAGTAACATGTGAGGTTAACCAAGTAGAGCTAAAGAACCTTTGCAGAATGACTGGTGCTCATCTCAACACAGAGGAAATAATAGCTGGTGGAAAAAATAACGTTAGGAGAAAAAAAAAAGAGCTCCCGTTTTAACATTTTAGGATTCTGCTTCAAAAAAGAAAGTGAAGAGAAGAATGCGAAAAGATAATTTTAAAAATATCTTTCCACTAGTAACTTTCTCATGACTTTCAGGGGACTCTACGTAAGTGAGTAAACTAATATACCCACCAGGAATTCAGGCAAAATGCAAACAGATGAAGGCATCCCGAAGCATTGCTAAGGTTCTCTGTTTTTTTGTTATTATTTTCCCCATATTTTCAAGCACAAAGAACAGTGAAGGCTCATCACTCACTGACAATAAGTGAAACAGGATCAGATTCCTGATCTGTAGAGCACGTGTGTGGGCGCAGAGAAAACAGGCTCCTAAAGAGAGAGCAGTTAGAGTGTTCACGATGCTTTTGAAGGTTTGACACAGAGAGTGGAAATGACAGCCGAGGAGAGGTACACGCGAATAAAGATGGAAGCAGAGCTGTCCTGACTGCAGAGGGTTTGCAGGTGGGCCAGCCCTCCTTGAGCAAAGTGACCTTAAGAGATCAGCAGAGCACAGTGTGAAAAGATCCCTTCTACAGTTAACAAACAAAAAGCACTTTAAAAATAAGGGGTAATCCAAAGGTCATCCAAAGGTCAGAGGGAACATGGCGGGGGGGGGGGGGGGGGGGGGGGGGGGGGGGGGGGGGT
>CM052810.1:56950419-57005154 GCA_028533885.1 Nasua narica
ATCACAATCCTGGTGATGTTGGAATAATAGAAATTATATGTTTTTAAACTCCTGAAATTATGACAAATTCACATTCTTTTTGGACAGTGATACAGCAATACATTTCAAGGATGACATACAAATTCTCGTTATCATCTCATAAATGAATCAGCAGAAGGAAAGAATCATATGCACAAAAAGTTCATCATTCAATCCCATAGTACTCATTCACGAGCTGTGTTCTTTGGAAGAACATATGCTAATTGGTATACTAATTGGTATTACCTGAAAAAAGAAAATGTCGGTCATCAAATGGGTATGGGAACTTCTGAGTTCAAGTTTCATTTTCTTCAGGACTCTCAAACTCGTGTGACTCTTTGGGATGAGGATAAAGTAAGCAGCATTTTCTAAATACATCTGACTATGAGACTCATCATGAAGTATATCACAAGCTGAGAATTTTGGAGAACATTCATAGAAAGGAGAGGGTGGGGAGTCTTTGTGGATGTTCCTTCCAAATCACAAAGCTTTTGTTCCCTGTTATGTGACCTTCTGAATAACCCAACTGGAAAACAGGAGAGCTCGTGCTCATTGTGTACTCATTCCAGTGGTACTAATCCTGTTTGGGGACCATGGTTAGCACCGGCAGTCCTGCCAAAGACAGAAGGTGCCCTGGTCGTTATAGGAGATCAGAAAGGCACTAGGTAGAAAAAAAAATAATGCATAATATTCTGCATAATTATTTCTGGTATCATATGCCCACCAGAGCAAAGCTTATCTGAGGATTCAGTCCTGAACATGTCATGAACTATTTATGTGAATCTAAGTATATCTTAAAACTCACCTTCCTCATCCAAAAAATGGGCCAACACTATGTCCAAAATATGTCTGGAGGGTTCAATATGACTTACCGGAAAGTTTTGGCAGTGTTACTCTTGTATAACTGCCTGTTCCTAAGCCATGCTCCCGTAACGAGCTTGAATTAACTAGTAATTAAACCGAATATAATTAATTTTATAGTTTTGAATTGTACTGTTTTTTTCCATCATAAAATTACCTACTAAAATTATGAAATACTATTGGCAGAAGCCAAATAGGTCTGAAGAAAGAAAGGAGATACTGAAATGCTCTGCAGTGCAGAGAGCAGGAGGACGTGGCAATACTTATTACATACATAGTAATTGCTGCCGTTGTAAATTACTTGGTGTCCAACGCATACATTTACGCACTAGACTTTATTGATGGCTTACTCTGTGTCAAGAGCTATGCTAGGTGCCAGATAAAATGGTGACCAAACACGGTCCCTGTCCTCAGGCAGCCTGCATTATTATCTCTGTTTTTTATAAGTTTTTTAAAACTTTATTTATTTGAGACAGACACACACACACACACACACACACACACACACAAAGAGACGGCACGAGCAGGGGGAGAGGCAGAGGGAGAGGGAGAAGCAGACTCCCCGCTGAGCCGGGAGCCCAATGTGGGGCTCAGTCCCAGGACCTGGAGATCATGTCCTGAACCGAAGGCAGAGGGTTACCCATCTGAGCCACCCAGGCGCCCCAGTATTTTATCTATAAAAGAAAAGTTTTCAAATGCATTTGAAGAGCGGAAGAAGCATTTAAAATAAATGCACAGAACAATACACTACATCAAGAGAGATTCTTTTAAAATTACTTATGTTGATGATATAATAAAGATTTCTAGGTCCTAGACTCAAATATAAACCCTAAATACCTATGATTTAGAGGTGCTTTGGTGCACTATAGATGAAAATTTCTGGGCAAATACAGTTGAAATGATATCTAAGCATAAAACCCACCTCTAATAAGCGTTGGGGAATTAAAACAATATCTTCTTCACACCTTAATTGAAGTCAGTCAAGAATCTTACTTTGTCAGGCCTGACAATTACCACCTTTCATTTCAACTATTTTAATTAAAATACCCAGCAACTTGGCAGCCGTTTTACCGATTAACTCAACTACCACTTAACTCTCTTTTAGAAACATCTATCAGATTCCAAATTAAGGTGCAGCAACAGCTGTAAGTTCATTATATGCATAATGGGTAAATATTTTTATTTCCTCCACCCACAATCATATGCCTATGGTAAAACATCACGTTAAAAACTGTCTGGGGAAGAGAATGGGGGTAGGGGGAAGCAGCTGTAATTTCTTTGAGCTCCCTGTGACCACAGTCTTGACTAGTGAAAAAAAAAAAACAATGAAAAGAAAAAAGTATTTCCCAACCTCTCTTTTGGATGCATTTTCTTGCTGCTGATGGCGGAGAGATTGCCCCTCCCAACCAACCAACAAAGGTGAGCTGAGTCAAACTGAGAAGCAGAAGGACTCCAGGTCCTCATGACATCATATCAAATCACCCCTGAAGTCAGTCTCTCCAGTCTCTTTAATTACATGACCAAATACATTCATGTTTGGCTTAAGGGAATTTCAATTGGTTTTTTTTTTTTGATCACTTTCAACAGAAAGGGCCCTGAAGACACAATTGAGTGATGCTATCATAAAGATAAGTTGTATGTTACCTAAAAAGCTATATTGGGAGTTATTCATTTTTCCTGGGTCCCTGCCATGTACACAGGAATATCCAAAAGGATGCATACTATGTGCTGGGTCTTCAAGAAGAAAATAATGATGACTGGAACCAAAGTCCCAGAATTCTCCAAAACCAATCTGCCATGTTAGAGATTTCTGGGAGAGCCATTTCATAGGAACTCTCTATTGTGGACTTAAGATTTGTATCCTTCTCCCACTCACTCATATGTTGAAGCCCTAGCCCCTAGTGTGATGATATTTGGAGATGGGGCCTTGAAAAGGGGTCTGAGGTTAGATAAGCTCATGAGAGTGGGGCCCTCTTGATGGAATTAAATCAGTGTTTTGTAATTTTGGCTGCTTGAGGAGTTAATGTATATACGTTATATATACATTAACTGTATATATGTTATATATACATTAACTATAGAGATTATCTCTATATATCTCTCTATATATTATCTCTATATATCTATATCTATATATATGGAGCTTGTGCCCCAGCCCCAGACATTCAGATTCCTGGGTCTGCATTTTTAAAAACTCCCCAGGCGATTCTGATTATCTGACAAGAATTGGTATTTTGTTCTCTCTAAGCCATAGATAATCCACAGGAAGGAAACTATCATCATCTTCAAACTGTATTTTCAGGATTTAATTTTCTGGCGCTAGAACCATAAGGAGATAATGAACCTGTATTTACTCCACTAAAACGCAAGGGTAAATATTACTTAATTTGCATTACTTAGAAGAACGTTTGGCAAATTTCATCAAAATGATGGATTCATCAGTGCTAAATATTCTAAAATAAGAAATAAGAATAAAGATTTCTTTATTCTGAAATAAATTCAGAAATAAGAGTTACGAAACAGTTAATACTCTTTTTTTTCCTGCAGCTTTGCAGTGTGTGGATATGTTATTGCTTGACTATGCACAGTCTAGCCAACCACTCTTTTCGTAAAATATGTTATCAAACTGCCTGTTGGACAAGTATTGGCAGATGTCATCTTCGACATACCTGTATTTGGCTTGGAACAGGTTGTGGAACTGCGGCGCAGTACGGATCAGCTGCCTACGTCACAGGACAGATGAACCTCCCGACTACGAAGCTATTTGGCTCCTGTTGCTTCTCCCCCCCACCCCACCCCCCCGCCGTCCCCAAGGGGCTTCTGGGACCATCCCCACTCTCCTTCTAGTGTGCTATCTTCATCCAAGGCTGGTCCTTGTTTGGGGTTACTCTCTCTCACCCTTCCTGTCCCCACCTAGGCTCTCTTTTTTCTGATGTTTTGTCAGTTTCTTCTGACGTTTTTGTCAATTTCACTTTCCTCAAGGTCTGGGGACGTGTGGACTTCATGTCAACGTATGGTCAGTCAACAAGAATTTGTTTTTCTTCTGGACCCACCAAACACATGATGACTTTCTTAGTCCAGCACCTGTTTTCATGCAAGCCGTGACGAGAAACACCTCCACTTACTCTCACTTTTAAGGATACCTCGACTGGTACAGGATCCATATTGAGGACAGAGATAATACATCTCAGAAACAGGACTCCTCCTTTTGGACCTCAAACCTCTGGGGCACCCTAACATCTCCTTCCTCATCCCAGGGAGATCAAGAGGCTCTATGTTGTCCAGATTCAGCCTTTCTCCCTCCCTTTTGAATGGCTGCCCCTTCCTGGTTTCCTTAGGATCTGTCATTTTGCCTCATAAAGTATTTGCAAAATACTTCTCAGCATCTTCAACTGGCAATTCAGTTCAACTGAGGATTTTAGCTTTCTGCCCCTTAGGCTCTAGGCTGGAAACCTATCCTTACCCTATCCCAGCGCAGGCTCAGACATCCTGCCTGGGGCCAGGTACCTAATTTTATAAGGGTATGAGTCAAGGAACTTTTTTCTTTAATTTGTCTGGATCCCTCTGGTCTGAATTTATAAATCTAGGCTTTTGTATGTCACTATCTATCCAGAATGAGAGACACAAGTAGAATCTGCTGGATGTGTAAGCCCTATAACGTTAAGCAATGTGGCTTGCACCGGCTATGAATTTAGCAAAATTTTGTCCCATTGAATTGACTATACTTAGTGTCAATCTCTGTAGATAAACTTCCATCTCAATTATAGTTGATGGTGGGCCATCTGATTTTCTTTAAACTGTCAAGTAGCAACAAGATAAGCAGTAAATACGGATTAATAATACAGAAAATACATCAAAGAAAAGTTACAATGCTGTTTGTACATGCCATGTATCCCTAAGTAACGGGGAAATCCTACCACTAAGACTAGCTGTGGGCCAAATGGTGTAATAGGCTAAAAAGAAAATTAGCACAATTACACTTTCCCTTTTAATGACCTTTTTTATTATCCCTTTCCTTTACTTCCTGTATACTCAGTAAGCTGCTGATAAATCTTTAAGTCCTCCTAGGAATTCTTGATGACTTTTGCATATGAACCTCAAAGAAGCTAATTCTAATGATGTAATCTCAGGTATTATGGCAAGCAGTGGGTTAGATATTTTTGCGTAGGAGGACCTATCTATGTCCTTCAATTTCCACCAACATGTAGACAAACCTGGACCTGACTTGTCACTTGGCTTTTTCCCTACAAATAGGATGACTTTGGCAGACAGAATAATGGCTCTCCAAAGAATCTACAACCTAATCCCAGAATCTGCGCATATGTTAGTGTGACTAAGGGAAATTAAGATGCCATATTAAGTTAAGGGTGCTCATGAGCTAACTGTGAGATGGGGAGATTGTCCTGGAATATCTGGAAGAATACAATATTACTGCAAAGATCCTTTGAAGTAGAAGAGTGAGGCAGAAGGTCAGCCTTCGAGAGATTTTTGAAGATGCTACACGTCTAGCTTTGAAGATGGAAGAAGGGACCCTTAGCCAAGGAATGCAGGCAGCCAGCCTCTAAGAACTGGAAAAGGCAAGAAAGCAAACATATCCTCCTCTAGATCTTCCAGAGGAACATAACCCTCCCTACACTTTGATTTTAGCCCAGTCAGACCCATTTTAGGATTCTGACTTCCTAACTATAAGATAATAAATTTGTGTTGTTTTAAGTCACTAACTTCGTGGCCATTTGTTACAGCAGCAATAGGAAATTAATATAATAACTTTGGGAAATTTCCTTCAACTCTCTGACTTTTGCTTTCTCCCTAAGTATATGGAGATAACAGAAATCATGGACCGTTCTTATAATAATTCAATAAGTTGACTTGGGCCAATTTTTGTCACATAGAAAGTATTCAATAAAAAAAAGAGAAAGTATTCAATACATATTGTTTCCTCCCTCATCTTTCATTCTGCTGGCCCACTACCAAACTGCCACCATAAATCTTGCAATGATGGCTATGTTAAGGGTATGTAATTAACAGATAATTGTCTACTAAGTTTTATAAAATTATCTCTTAAATGTATTAGTGTGATTTTTTCATACTGAAGGAAAGGGAAAGAAACTGGTAGAACAAGAGCCATTAGCAAATATTAAGGAAACTCTGTTTATGTACAGCTTATCACTGGAGGATGGAAAATGACTTCTGAGCTAGTAGTTGCTCTGAATAGGCATGCCAGGAATTCAAAGTTCAAAAGACCATTACAACCCATACTTTCTTTCCATTAACACTAAGAGGGAAAAAGAATGCCAAAGGGGGTATTGGGCTCATCAACTCTTCAAAGCAACAAGAATGCAGCTTGATTCCACCTGTTAGCAGTGGAAGAGAGGATGTAGATGGATCCAAAAATATCTTTTCCCCCTGGAACAGGGGTGTCATAATTAGTCATGTTAATTGCATTAAAGTCATTTAATAATTCATCTCCTAAAATATAGACTTTTAAAAAGGTCTGCAATTATTCAGATAAATTACAGAATATAATTATACAGTGGGATACAAAGTCATCACTAAAAATCATTGGAGATCTATATCTATTCTTCTAGAAAGATGTGCAAAATGTGCTAAGAAATATGAAAGCCAAGATCCAGACTAGTATATGTTGAATGAAGCTTTTTTTTTTTGTAAAACACATGATATGAAAGATACACGGCTAAGTGCTCATTATGATTTTCCCTGCTTAGTGAGATTATGATGATTTCTGTTATTTTTAGCTCTATATTATGAATTCTCCTATAATGAATATGTATACTTGTGCAAAAAGAAAATCTTAAAGTAAATCTTACTGATGAAAACTCACTGTAATAGTCCTTCGGGTAGTAAAATTGAAATGTTTTTAAGGAAAAGCTCTTAACTTCCTATATATTTATCAAGATAAGGATTTAGCAATCTTCATCTGAAAGATAATTTTCTTAAGTAAAGCTTAAATCCCAGAAATTTAGAAATAATATCTAACCTAGTCTCACCTTATCTAATAATCAGTTTTAACACCCTTGACAATGGTCATTTAGTCGACTTGAATACTTCTATTGACAGGAAGATGATGACGACACGATAGCTCAGGGTCATTGACAGGAAGCACATCATAGCTAGCCTAGCTAATTATATCTTTCTCCGCCTTCCAGACTTTGGTTGTGGTTCCAAACTTAAGGAATTTAAAATCACTTACAAAAAAAGCTCTCTTTACCTGGACACACACCATTGGAAACAAATAAAAAGAGATTCTCGATACAACTTGAGTGCATACGTGTGTGGACGTGCGCGCACGCGTAGGCATGCAGACACATGGTGGGAGGACAAGAAAGAGCAGATACGATTCCTGAGCCAATGAGATGGGAATAAGCGTGAAGAAATGGGGAAGGAGAAGTAAGATACAAAAGGAGGCTCATAATGAAAATATGCCATGTAGATGTTGTGGAACCCCAAAGACGTTCCTGATGGTTACGCAGTATAGGATGCAAGCTGATAAGAATTTTGCTTATGTGTATATTTTTCTAAGTAAAATTTTAAAAAATCTGAATAAGGTTGACACACAATGTTGCATTAGTTTCAGGTGTAGGACACAGTGATTCAACAAGTCTGTATGTCACGCTATGCTCACGACACGTAGAGCTGCCATCTGTCACCATACAACACGATTACATTACCACCGACTACATTCTTCTCTCTCTCTGCTGTGCCTTTTATTCCCATGGCTTGTTCATTCCGTAACTGGAAGCCCGCATCTCGCACTCCCTTTGACCCATTTTGCCCATCGCCCCTATGTCATTCCCTCTGGCAACCATCAGTTTGTTCTCAGTATTTGTAGGTCTGATTCTGCTTCTTGTTTGTTCCTTCATTTATTCTGTTTTTTAGATTTTCCACATAGAAGTGAAATCATACGACATCTGCCTTTCTCAGTCTGAGTTATTTCACTTCTGCATCATTTTTGATTGAAAATAGCAAAGCATGTTGTACAAACTGCCAATAGAGTAGATCACAGAAAAACAGCAAAAGCTGGTAGGGCAGAAAAGATAGCAGATTTATAATGGTCTCTGACGTGAGCAAGAAAAGGAGGCTTCCACATATTCACATCATGTGGAAAGAGCTTGTTTCTAGGTTTCTTAGGGAGCCATTCACCCTAGTTCACCAGGATAAGAAAGGAGGAAAAAGGGCACATCTCCTCAGTGTCCTCTTAAACTATTTTAAAAGAAATCATTCCCTTCTGCTTAATACTCTGTCTTCAATCAACTCTTAATTTACTATGTAACTTTGGAAATCAAAAATTCTAAGCACAATCATTTCAAGTAAGAATTTATATTCATGAGGCATTTAATAGTTTAGAGCAAATTTTTACTGATATTACTTAAGCTTAGAGTAAGGTTACATTTATTTAACTTAATGCAAAAGATATTTTTATCCATATATGGGAAACTGCAGAGTAGAAAAAGTGAGAGATTTGACCAAAGTTACAGATAATACATAGCCAAGATGCGATTTAAACTTGTTCTCTGGACTCTAGGTCTTGAATTCTCTCTACAATACCACGGATCTTGAAATATAAATGTCTCTAAGCCAATTAGAAGGGGGCATTCTGGACATTTAAATAGCACAGTTTTGTGGAAAACAAATGCCTTCTATTAAAAAAAAACCAACTCAGTCCATTAGAAGTAATTGTTGGCAGATTTTAAAAATATATGATTAAGACTAGAATCAAATCAGGGCTACTAGACTGATAGACTCTCCTGCTAAATCTTGCTGTCTAGAGAGTTGTAATAAATTCTATGAGAGGAGATATCAGAATGTCTCACTAGTGGGACTATTGACATTTTCGACCAGACAATTCTTCACTGTAGGAGGCTGTCCTATGCATTGTAGGATGTTTAGCAACATCTCTAGCTTCTCTGGCCACTAAATGCCAGTAGCATTTCCCCCACCCCAATTTGCTAAATCAAAAACGTCTCTAAACACTGCTAAATATCCTCTCGGGGACAAAATCGTCCACAGTTGAGAATCACTGGTCTAGACAGGGGAAGAAGAGCTTGCTTTGGGCTACAGTGATCTAACAAGTTTTGTAGACATTAAGACATGAGTGGTCCTTTAAAGATAAGTAGAGCGGGGCCCCTGGGTGGCTCAGTCGGTTAAGTGTCTGACTCTTGGTTTCAGCTCAGGTCACGATCTTAGGGTCATGAGACTGAACCCCGTGTGGGGCTCTGTGCTTAGCTGGGAGTTTGCTTGAGATTCTCTCTCTCCCTCTCCCTCTACCCCTCCCCTGTCCCTCTAAAATAAATAAATAGATCTTGAAAGATAAGTAAAGAAACATGAAGTCATACTTTAAGGTAAACAGAAGGAGATACAAAAGGAAGGGTTAGTTGGGGCCATAGAGTGGCTGACTGTAATTGCATAACCTATAGCACAATCTAGTCAGTAGATAAAGGAAGAAAATTGAAGGTTTTGAGCAGGTGAGCAACAAAAAATGATGCTAAGGAAAAATACATCAAGAATAGTATACATCACGGATTCATTACATTCTATGAACACCTTCCTTGTATCGAGTAGTCCCTGTAACACTGTTGAGAGACCACTCCAACAAAATCATGATCCCATTTTTACTGACGGGAAAACAGGAGCTTAAGGGACTTGAAGCTTAACAAAGGCAAGCTTACCAGACTTGCCTGCTGTCGCCCTGGTAACAGGTGGCAAAGCTGAGAGCTGGACCTAAGTTTCCTGAGTCCACATCCAGGGTGAACTCCAAATCCCATTCAACTACAAACGCAGAGACTTCCTCTGTGAATCATTTTGTTCAGGAGGAACTTGCAGGTGGGGAGAATGGAGAGGGGAGATGGACTAGCAAGGACTGGAATGATTCAGCAACTCCTGGTACTCAGAAGGCGCAGAAAGGGTCCAAGAAGAGTGTGCAAATGAAAAACAGCAGGTTGTGAGGCCTGGTTAGGTGGAGGATGGGGGAGGAAAGTTAAGAGGTTCAGATGATTGGGAAGACAGACATACCATTAAAAGAAATGGAGACGACAGAAGAACAGCATCTGGTAAAGCTGCCTTAATTCCTAAGAATTAAGTGCCGAATTCAGTTACCATCTAGAAGTGATTCAGAATATAATGAAATATTTCTTGTTATCTTATTGTTTAAGAGGATGATTTTGGAACTAGTCTCAGAAAAACGTTACTAACTTATTAAAGTATAAAACTGGTTCCCAAATAAGAGTATACTAGGATCACACTCAAGATGAGTGTGTGTGTGTGTGTGTGTGTGTGTGTGTGTGTGTGACGGCTGGCTTCAAGTTACTGATGGGATAAAAACAGAAATATATACACAATGCTTTCTGAATTCTAATGAATAAAGGTACTACATGATCATTAAAATACTAAAAGGGGGTCTATATGGTATATTATCCTTTGGGAAGAAATAGGAATATGGCCGAAACTGTATTAAATTACCCTTGTTGATTCAAAGGAGTTTTAATCATGAATTCGGTTGTATCTATTACTTACAAAAACAAAAAACTTGGGCCAAGTAACACTATCACCAGGGAGTAAGAAACTACCTAACAAGTCAGAATCATGTTTTTCTAGAACATTGCAGAAAACCCCTAAACACAGCCACTGTATACACCCTATCTACCCTGCTGCTTCTGATTCCTAAATTCAGTTTCAAAAATTCACCACTGTATTTAAAACTGTTTGTGGTTACCGTGGATTATTTGTGAATAGTAATAACAAAGTGTCAAATGCTCTTTTTAATCCATGTTTCATACTTAAATGGATTCAGTTCACTTCAGTTTTTTATAGAAAAAACTGCATTAAAAACTCTAAAGTGATTTTTAATTTTTTAGTAAGTGGTAAGACTTTTTAAAACTATCTGCACATGAATATAATAAAATGGCGATTTGATCAACATATTAGAAGTTTGAGAATTTTCTTTCTTCTTCTTTTTTTTTTGTGGGTGGGGGAGAGAGAGAGAAGAGGGGTAAGAGGCAGAGGGAGAGAGAGAGAGAGAAAAAAAATCTTGGGTAGGCTCCATGCCCAGTGCATAGCCCAAAGCAGGGCTTGATATCACAACCCTGAGATCATGACCTGAACCGAAAGCAAGAGTTGGACGCTTAACGGACTGAGTCACCCAGGCTGGGAATTTTCTATTCCTGGGAATTTTCTATTTAAAAGACAATCCTTTCTCTGAAACCTCAAAATCAAATGCTATATAATATCTATAATTCTGAAGGCTCTAACAGATGGTTTTTACCACATTCACCACAAACATTTATACAGTGAATATTTAATCAAGCAGGTGAAAAAAGAGACTCAAAGATAGGTATCTTGAAAAAAATGACTTATTTCTGATATTTTCACATGATTTAGCAACATCATTTATTTAGAAGAATCTAAAGATTTATTTAGATTTATTTAGAAGAACCTAAAATAAAGATTTATTTAGAATCTAAAATAAAAGATTTATTTAGAAGAATCTAAAGAATCTGAAGAATATAAAGTGCTTTGATCCATTTTATCTCTTACAGAGTTACTTGTCTCCCAAATTAAATACAATAGATATCAGACGTCATTTAATTGACTGGTACCTTTGTTTATGAATGGTGACTTCTACCACATATAGACTTGAGGTGGGTTTGGACATGGGGACGGGTGGGGAAAGGGCTGATGGTTGTCTCAGTTTTGTTAAAGTCATGTAGCAGAAGGGGATTGAAGTGAGTCTATTAGGTAGGATCTAAATTCATCCCTTTCTCAATCGTGTCTTAACATAAATCATATAAGATCCAGTATGCTTATTGTAATAAGTGAGTTGAAGAGATTTCAGCATCTACAAATGCTGAAATAGCTAAAAGCTAGATCTCTAACCTAGAAACATATCCATAGGAAGAGAAACCCCATATTATAATAAACAAGGCAGTTTGATGTCACAATAAAAGTCTATGCAAAGAATATTGGAAAAGCATTTGTTTGTATACACCTATGTGTGTTTGGAAGATATTTAAAAGTAAAACACCAGCTTCCATTTATTTTACATAAGACTATTCTATTTTCCTTTAGAATATAAGGAAATAATTCTCCTCACTGCAGAAATAATTCCACATAGCACTTTAAGAGAAAGTAGAAACCAGTTATTTATGTCTAGCATTTATTTATGACTTCACTCTGCAAATATTTATTGGCCTCCTATTAAGTACCATGTGGAGACGAAGCACTAGACAAGGAGATATATACGAAGCAGCTCCTGCTGTGGAGAAGCTTTATAAACACAAATGTATGTAAAGGGCTGCAGCACAAGGTGGTCTGTGCAGAGCTGGTTAATGGCTAAGGTGGAGAATGCCATCCGTACTCATTAATAGATAGAAAGCTTTAAAACTTTGCAGGATTGAGAGTCAAACCCCCAAACCTTGAAGAGTTCATGTTATTAACTGACATATTACACTGCCTTTCACTGGTCTTAAAATATTATGTTCCACACTTTGCACCCCAGCGAACAATTTCTATAACTTGGTCTATAAATAGTGATATTGAGTAGATAACAGTGTTCTATATTTTTAAGTCTTAGAAATAACTTGGATGTCACCAATTAATTCAAGAAAATCTGGGTGTAGATTTAATACCATGAACAGTATCACTGATGTTAAGAGCAATTTTTTACTAATTAGAATTACCAGCCCCTTGGCAAGGATCAGTTTAAGGGCTAAGTTATCAGAAAAGTTTGATCCCAAGTCAAATCATGGCCCCGGAAGGGTATCTTTTAGCTTGTGCAAGCTACTTGATTTTTTATTTTTTTTAAAGATCTTATTTATTTATTTGTCAGAGAGAGAAAAAGATCACAAGCAGGCAGAGTGGCAGAGGGAAAAGCAGGCTCCCTGCTGAGTAAGGAGACTGATGCGGGATTCGATCCCAGGACCCTGGGATCATGACCTGAGCTGAGGGCAGCCGCTTAACCAATTGAGTCACCCAGGCGTCCCTGTGAAAGCTACTTTAAATAAAAGATGACATCAAAATAAAATATATTTAAATTATTAGTGATTTGGTGAGTAATCTGTACTATAACAATATACTTGTAAGCCCTTTTATATATAAAATATATATATATTTTATACTGCATAGTATATTAACAATCTTAAATTATTTATGCTGTCATGTCTATCACTTGGTAAACAATTTTATATATACTGTATATATACACACATACACATTCATATGATGTGTACATATATTGTATATGGATGTATGTGTATATATATATGTGTGTGTATATAACTTTACATATATCGATTGGAATGATTTAAATTCCTATACAGATCGACATGTGGGTCTCCACATAAACATTTTGAATATCATCCCTGAATACAAATATGGGTAGTTATGGAAACGCAGAGGCGGTGATGTCTGACCCTAAGGACATGGGTAGAAGTCAGGGAGAAACTGCTATCCGGACTGAATCTCTCGTGGAGGCAACAGTTAGAAAGAGAAAGAAAAAGCAGAGCCCATGAACTAGCCCAGTACTTGCAGGAATCCTGACTATGTGGTGTGGCTGGACAGGTCAGATAAGTCGCGGCCACTGTGTACATCAAGAAGGGTCTGAATTTTATCCAATGCTTAAAAGACACCATTTGCGAGTTGGAAAATAAAGATGGCATCAGATGTGCGTGCCAGAAAGTCAACTGTGGCAGCAGAGGGGAAGACAGAAGTTTTTGTTTGTTTGATTTTTTTTTTTTTAAAGACAATTTAAAAATCACATCTGTATTTTTGGGTAACTACAGAAATGGTATATCTGGATCCGAGGGGAAATTCACCAGAGATAAAGAAATTCATTAGGAAAATCACATTAGGAAAAATTTATTCATTCACTCGATCAACAGTTCTTCAGATCATCTATGTGTGCCAGGGACTGAGGCTGCATCAATGAAAAGCCAATGTGAGAATCCTGGTTCTCATAGATAAGGCATCATATTACAGGGGGGGAAATGGCTAACATTTATAGGGCAGTTAGTCCCCGCTGATCCTTATTTTTAAGCAGTTTACATCTATTCAGTCATTTAGGATAAACCTCAACGTGGTTCTAAGGGGATCAACAGGAATGGAGTTAATGAAGGAATCTGATTCAACAAGAATTCAGGAAGCCAGTAAAATTAGCCGGATTTAGTAACCGGATGGACATGCATGGTGAAACAAAATGACTCTTGAGCTTTAGGTTGCAAGGGTAATTTTTGCTTAATGGTTAAAAACAATTTCTGAAATGGTTATATGCACCCTCCCCTTACTTAATTTTGTAGCAGGGATGCAGTGCCTTTTATTTGGGGCTCTTTCTACATAAAATCAGTAAGAGAAGAATTATGGGAACACAGAATGGTTCTTTTCTGTCTCCTGCATTTCTGAAGTCTACTGACCAGTTTTACCACTTTATTTTCAATTTCTGAAGTGGTTCTCTTGAGCTAAGCTTGAGAACACTGTTTTCTGTGTTCTCAACTCATGCTTCTAACAGTCATATAAGTGAAGTTAAACGTCGCTGGTGGGGGCATTACAAAGATGAAATAATTAAACCTTTCTGAACTGAGCTAACCAGCAGGGGAAAAAAAAATGAAGAGCAGGTACTTCTGCTGTCTCAGCTTGGAAGAATGCAGTCAGAGCTCTCTCGAAACAAAAAGAAAGAGAATTGTGTCTTGGCTTCCTTCATCAAACGCTCCCAGCTTAGTTCAAAATTAACATGAGGAATAAAAAGTCGTGCTAAATTGAAAGCGAAACATAGCTCTATAATTATTTTCTCTTCATCTTTATCTTTTAATTTCTTTGTACCAATGATACTGGTACCCTTTGCAAAAAGTAAATATTATGTTAAATAGTTCCTAGCCAGGACTGAATAATTCATCTTGGAAACTTCTACCATACCAGCACTGTAAGAATTCTAAATGTCAACATCTGAAGCTACATTGTTTCTTTAACATGGCATTTATTCCTTCTGTGAAAAATTACTTCTATACAGCTACTTGGCAATTGACTTTTTGGTTCTTAGGGGCAGAACAGGATTCATAAATTGATAATTTCAGTAAGTTTACAGCAACTGTTCTAAAACAGAATATTAAAATTATTTTTTTCTCACTTACACAAACGTTTTTGCTCTTAGGAAATGTACATTCAGATATCAATCTACATTTGTGAAGCAAGAACAAAGACACTTGCATGTGGCTCACTCTCTTACCACTTATTCAAGAAGTTAAACCTCCCTAAATTTTATTTTTCCTTATTTGCAATCAGGATTAGGTATGACATTTGTCCCTTTGACCTCACTGGATAATTACAGAAATATACGTGGCTTTAACATTTATTTTATTTATCAGTGTCTTGAGCTAGTTATGGCTCAGTGTATCAGATTTGCATTTGAGCCTCACATTTGTTAAACCCACATGTTTCGGAGTGCTATTTTTTTTTTTTAACCAAAGCTGGTTACTATATTTAACCTTCAGGTCTATAAAATTTACACTTCTAGTTAATAAAAGGAAATAAAACATATAAACTGAGCTCAAGAGGGAGAGTACTTTATGTTTCTGTTATTTGACCACAGGGAAAACTCTTTATTATTAGCTTAATGAAAATTTTTGTTTAGCTCCTTGCTAATGGCAAAATGACTTTGGAAGCATTCTTAGCCTTTAAACTCAGCATTCCAGAAGCATTCCCCATTTCTCCACTTGCATCCCTGTCTTATCCCATCTCTCCACCAAAAACAAATAGACCGTCAAAATTTCCAAATAGCTGCTATGGGAAAGACAAGAGAGAGGAAGAAGAAAGAAGAGGAGAGAAGGGGAAGTGGGAGGGAGGAAATAAGCAAGAAATGAATGAAAAATCGGAAGGAAAGCCCTGGAAACTGTCCGAGAGGTAACCTCAAAAGCACGTTAGATACCTGCACAGTCATTACTCGGAGGCAGGAAGTGTGCTGCATGAACGATCCCATTTCCATGAATTACCTTACTTAACCTTCAAAAAGAAACTTATTAGCTAGAGGACTACTGTGGCCCACTTGGCAAATGAAGCCGATGCTAAGAACGACTCCTTTACTAAGCTTAGGTTCACGTTGCCTTTTTCTGCAAAAGGCAGAAGCAATATTTGTTCCGGTTCTAATTCCAAATGCTGTGCTCCTAACTCCTCCGATGGACAGAAACATAAGCAGGGTCAATAGGCTGCTGGCCTTCCTATACACACATTTCAAAGTAAGGTATCTCATAACTAATATGTTCGAAATGGCCTCTTCATTTCCTCCCTGAAACCTTTTCTATGCCCGTCTCCCTAGCAAGTCTTTTCCAGCATCACCACTCTCCTTCAGCCAAGAAACCCAGAATCATGCTTATGCTTCCCCTTTTCCCCATAATCCAATCTGTCAATAAGTCCTTTAGATTGAGATCCAAAATTATACCAAGCCTGTCCTCTTCTTTCCATATCACACATGTCTCTCTGCACCAGCCTCATATTGGTCTCTCTGTTTTCTCCTTGTCTCTTTCCCTGAATCTTCTATGGCTGCAAGAGACATTTTCTCAAAATGTAAATTAGACCGTGTCACTCCTTTGCTTTAATATGATTAGGGGGAGGGAGTTCCCTTTGCCTTAGAACAAAATCTAAATCACTGTGCTGGGCCCCAGTCTAGCTCTCCAGCATCGCCTTGTGGGGCACTCTGCTTTGTTAAATGAGTTCCAAGCAGCTGATGATCTTCTGGTCAGTTGAACACACAGAGCTCAGTGCCTTTGCACGTGCTTCCTCCCCAGCTTGGGACATTTCTCCTTCCCTTCTTCCTGCAGCAGCGTCACGTCATCCTAAGTCCAAGCTCAAATATCACCCTTCAGAAGCCATGCCTGACAGCTGCATCTCTATATCGGATTAATGATAACCTCCCTAATACTTTAAACACTGTGTAAGTGTTTTATTTGTCTACTATTTTTTCATCTGAGCTTATCGGAACCTCAGGTCAAAGATCACAACTGTTATGGCCATCACTGATTTCCCAGAATCCAGTAGATGTCTGAAATATAGTGGATGCTCCAAAAATGCTTGTTGCATAATTTCCATAAATAAATGAATAGAGAACCACTTTATAGCAAATAAGTTTTGCCAGACAAACTCTGAGCCTTCTCCTGCTTTACACTCTGGTTCTCTTTGGACTGACACAAGTTCTAGCAAATATAGAATCATACCAATTACAGCTACGTACTAGACCACTGAACACCGCCTTCTATTTTGCCCAGCCACCTAGAGCACACTGAAAGAGAAAGAATGGGAATATTATTGAGTTATGTAATATACACCACACATAAATATTTGATTCCAGATTATGGTGTTTTAATCGCCTATGAAAGATTTGCTTAGTTTTAAAAGATGACTATCACTGTTTTGTTGTTGTTGTTGTTTTAAACATTTTATTTATTTATTTGACAGAGAGAGATCACCAGTAGGCAGAGAGGCAGGCAGAGAGAGAGAGAGAGGGAAGCAGGCTCACTGCCGAGCAGAGAGCCCGACGTGGGGCTCGATCCCCGGACCCCGAGATCACAACCCAAGCCGAAGGCAGAGGCCCAACACACTAAGCCACCCAGGCGCCCCCTATCACTGGTTTTGAGAGTAAAAATAGAATCGCGCTAAGCCTCTAGAAACGTGACTAGTAAGGATTCATATTTATCAGAAGATTTAACCATTTAAGAACATTTTCCTCTAAATGAAAGCCAATAAAAACAGTATATCCACAGGAAAAATAATTTTGGAATGAACCTAACAAATAGTAACTGGCAACATTTACTTTATACTTTTCTATTTAAAAGGTATATATCTTCTCTCATGGCCTTATAGCCATGCTGCTAAGGACAGGGCTCGGCTATGAAAGACCTTGACGATTTGAACCATTCTAAACTGCTGGCTGAAAAGAGAAAGGCTTGCAAATGTTCAGCCATAGTAGCCAACAGCCCTTCCCAGGACCTGTATTCTAGTAGATCTTACGCTCTCTCACAGATTAGAAATATTTGTCTCAGTGCCTGACATTACTTCACCATCTTATTATAACTCCCTAAGGCCCTGGTATCTTTCTTTTGGTTCTCATGTCACTAGCAATTAATTTTATTGCCAAGAATGCTTGCTTTTTTCCTCTAAGCTGAATATGTCTGTATAATCTTTAATGCTTGTCCTCAAACCTCGTTTTCCGACTCTGCTCTTATTTCTATTTTTCCAGGCTTTGCTCTCAATTCCGGCTAATTGTCAATAATGACTTTGCCTTAAACCCTGAATTACTGGTCACTTTCAAGTAAAAATCTGGGCTCCTTCTAACTAGAATGAGGAGCTGCCCGTCTCCTTGTGTCTCAGTAGTCGGTCATCAAATATAGAATAAAAATCTGAAAGCTTGTCCTTAACTGACATTTCATATAAAGAACCGACTGGGCAGCTTCTCCTATTATGTCAAGAGGCTATTTATATCTTTCAATAGCATATAAATTAAGGATCTTGGCAAATGAAAAAACTGGGCACCAAAAGACATAATCAAAGATAGAGGCAACAAATATCTGGCCTTGGGCCAGACATGTTACAGTGGCCAACACAGATCTCATGTCTGACTCCTCGGTTTTAATGCCAAACCAGAAGACAGCACTCTCTCCGACCGCACGCCCCAGTCATGTGGGAGTTCAAATGCGGAAGCAGCAAACCAATCTTCACAACGGAGAAAAAAGGAGGGCTCGTCCTTCTCAGTCTATCAAGCCAGGTGGATGGTCACAGCTCCTAATTCTTTCTTATGCCCATCAAAAAAAAGGTCTTGGATCTGATGCTGAGGGTTTGAAACTTAAACACATAAATAAGAAACTAATAAAAATTTACAATTTTAACGGGGACTGAGGGTACTTTCTGCAAATAAGAGCTTTCTACTTCTCTACCTGGCATTACGTCTCTTATGTGCACAAATTGGGAGAACTAAAAATACTTAAGGTAGCGGTGCTGACTTTAAAATTACACTGATCAACAGAAAATATGTATTAACCTGTTAAATTTTAAAGATGTACAATTGTTGGTATAATATACTGAAAACTTTTTTTTTTTTTTCTGAAAAGAATTCTCTAAGAATGACGTGAGCTCCAAAGTAGTGGTTACTGGCAATCTGAGAAGTTCTTCTGTCTTCAGTGTATTTCACGGAAAGTTTCAAGGGAATTTTCACAGCAGTTGGGTTTCATGTGTTTAAAAATGTGAAAGCTTTACTAAAAATCTTCCTTGGTCCCACAGGGATTTAACTTAATGCTAGGATAAGAAAATGTTCTAAAGGAATGCCAAGGTCCACTGGTGATTGTTTAGAGGAGCTTTTCTTAGAATACGATGTAATTGATCCTTATATAAAAAGGAAGTGTCTTTTTACCATTTATCTATTCATTCATTTCAATATTTGTTAAATAATTACCCTGATTATAACCCTGGCGAGGCACTGTGGTACAAAAATTAATGAGATCTTTTTTGATTTGAAGGAGTTCCTTCTCTACTAATAGAGGTCTTCACATTAGCAAATAACCAGAATACGACATTCTTGTAGGTAAGGGTAGGGATAGACACACAAAGAAGGGCGTGGCTAACTTTGTCATCACAATGTTGGGAGCAACTCTGGAAAGGAAATGTCACTTGATCCAGGTGTCTAAGAGTGATGAAGTTCATCAGGGTTGAGGGTGGGACACACCAGGAACAGTGGTGTGAGACCAGCTTTCGCATCACAAGAAAGAGGCAGAAAGAAAGAAGACTAAAAAGGGACAGAAGCAATTCTGTGTTAAAATACTTCATAGGAAAATTACAGGGCGTTAAAGGTTGAGATGAAATCAGAGAATATGTTCAATTAGGAGCAGGATAAAAGAATGCACACTTTTGTCTTCTGCTAAAATTCTGGAGCACTAGATCTCGAATTGGACTTCCAAGAGGCAATTATCAAAGGGGGATGCTTTTTTCAGGTCTGCAGTATTTTTGTATTGAGTGCCCCTCAGGAAGATAGAAAGGGTGAAACTTAAAGAAATGGATGATGGTTTTGCTGAATCCACGGGTCATTGCTACATGGCTTCTTAGCTGAAACCAAGGATAATGAGGGCACATTTCTCAACTTCACAGTCCAACCTTGTAAATCATAACTTATTTTTGTAACTATAGAGATCGCTGGCCCCAGAATACCTCGACAGATGGCCTTTGATATACTATTTTCATGTTCTTTACCAATATTCCAAAAACCATATTTCATTACTAAATACTCATTTTAAGAATTACACTATAATAGACTCTAAAATTTTAAGAACATTTTAAGAACTGGCATTACTAAAAAGATTTTTCTATGTTTATTGGGCATTGAGAATAATTTCTAGATTGCTGTCTGAGTACATGGTGACCTGAATATGGCTGTAAGTTTTTGCTTCCGTTGAGCCATGTCTCAAATGGATTATTACATCCTGCAAGACTCCAACTACTTATTCACAGATTTTTCCAGTCTTTTCTCACTTTATAACTTCACACACATTATGAAACTGTACCTGTTTCATCAGCACTCACATATTAAGCACATTTTTTTAAGTTTCTCTGTAATTTCATTGATAAAACAAAAAATGGTACTGTAAGGTTGATTTGTGTTTATTTGAACTTTAGAAAGACTGAACATTTTTCCACATGTATTTTTTTAAAAAAAGAATTACAGAATGATATTAGAAAAGAATACTATAAATTTGAGTACATGGTGGCCTTTAAAGAACTCTAAAATAAAAATTCACCCTATATAAGAGACTTAACTTTTGCCTACAGACAAAGAGGCATTTTCACCATTAAATATTCTTAAAACCTTGGTCAGAAGAACCCAGAAAACATCAAGTTAACTTTCCACTTTGCCTATCCTGCATAAGTATGGAAGCTACTGCCTGCAGAAAAAATCCTAGGATTCAAACTGGCCTCTGGTTACCTGGTTAGGAAACGTGAGAAAGGTCAATTACCTAGTTCTGTGACTCAGTTTCCTCATCTGCCAAAAAGGAACAGTAATGTTTTTGTTTGTTTTTACTAAGTTGATAAGAATGCTATGAAGGCAAAACTGCCTAAGTAATCGTAAATCTTAGATAAGGTTTAAGATCTAATTGAAAGAATCCTAAAATATAAGAATCTTTCTCCATGTGTGTACACATGCTGTTTCAACCAACACTTATTAAATCCAAACACAGTAGGACTCTCTGAGGTGAAATCCTGACATTACCCGTCCTTCAAATAAAGTACTCTTTAGTCCTGCCATTTGGTAACAGCCCCGAGCTAAAAAGGGGTAACTCTGTCCTAAGCACCATCCCGTTAGTGATGGGTGGTCCTAGTCCATCCCTACATTGTAACAAGATTTCTGTGGCTAGCTAGTTTCTCAGGATAATATAATTAAATCTGAAACAAGGGCTTTCGGTTCTCCGCTTTCCTAAATCTCTTCTTGACTCCTGAAAGTAAAAATTATTAATAGTTTTTTATGTTATTCAAGGATTATGCTTGCTCCAGTAATTTCCTTAGTCACTGTCCTAAAAGCACTCTTTTTTTTTTTTTTTTAAAGATTTCAGCTCCATTTGACAGAGAGAGCGCGCAGGTAGGGGGAGCAGTACACTCTCTGCCAAGCACAGAGCCGGATGCAGGACTGGATCCCAGGACCCTGCGATTATGACCTGAGCCGAAGGCAGACGCTTAACCCACTGAGCCACCCAGGCGTCCCTCTAAAAGCACTCCCGAGAACTTGGAGAAGGTGACTTTAATGGATTCAAAGAGAACTGGAATAGACAGTTCTTAATTTTAGGCCATGGTGCTGTAACTGGTTTCCCAGATGTGAAATACTGGAAGCATTTTGTGCATTTCAGGGAGATGGTTTATGGCTATGCTTACTATCTTTATATATAAAAGAGATGATAATAAATCGCTGTGGCTGAATTTGACAGCCAAACCCACTGGTCCAAGAAGTCTGTCATCACCTACATGGGAAGAGTAAATAACCCTTCCAGAGGTCTGTTACCTCCTGGACAGACGGACACATTCGGAGAAGTCACCTGGCTTTCCTGAGACCTGGATCCCTCCAACTAAAAAACGTGAATAATCCTTGTTCATAGGATTCAAGTACTTTCTATAATTCCTAAGACATACATACCTTTGAGAAGTGTCAAAACATATCATATATGTGTCTTCATAAACATATATTCTATTACATAAAATTTACATTATTAAACTTGAAGATTTTGAAAATACAGGTTCATATTACGGTCTATACAAAAAGATTTTTTTCTAGAGTGTATTTAAAAAAATTATTGACTGTATTAACAAGATATATATAAACAAGATATATATAATTGGATCAAAAAATCAAACCTCCTAGTTTAATATTATTTTCTTAGAAAGGTAGGATATCTTTATATTTTTTCTCTTACTATAGATATTGCCAACATTTTTTATTTCTGTGTGGCAAAATACCTCATCCTGCCCAAAAACACAATTTCATTCGAGATACTCTTTAAATATATTGCATTTCTCATTCAAATGTTAGAGTATTTTACAAGACAGTGCAAAAATCCTAACAAAAATAAGTACCAGATTGAAATGATTTTGAAGTATATAGATGAATTTTTATTCTTTAATCTTACAGGTTTCTGTGTTTATTCTGCAGAGAGAAGTTTTCTTATATCAGGAGAATGAAGAAAGATTCTGTTCCATAGACAGTTTGTCAGAATCTATGCGAGCCCCACAAGTAATGCCGTGTCGGCGGCGAGAAGAAAGGTCAAGAACAATACCTCTGGAATGTTTCCCTCTCACGTGAAACTCCAGCTCTAAAAAAGCTCCCGAAAATGATGTATTTCCTATTTCCATAAACACAACACTTCGACGTTCAGCCATATTTTCAGTAAACCCCAAAATAAACCCAGTCTCTTCAACTAACCATTCCTCCCTTAATATTTGGAAATACGATACAGCATAATGTTTTCTAAAGTTTAAGCACAAATCGAAATTGTAAAGCAAATGCTACTCGTCTCTCCAGCTACGGAAAGAAATAAGCAGACTAACAGAGTGGCTCTGTGTCAGACTGGAAATGTGATAGCTGAGGGGAAAAAGCACAATATTTAAAAAGCAAAAGCTATCATATCTTAGAATTAGAACTACTTGCTTTCAAACTTTTGGGGGGTCATTTTAAAGAAAATCACACTTTTGCTACTGAGGTATATTCAGTCATTCTCAGTGACAAACCTGGTGCCTCGAGCCAATCACCGAGTCAAAATTTTGTCTACTACGCAGATTTGAATTATTTCGGAGCTCCCCTCTAAAGTTTACTGACAGCAGACTTTCCCGTTTGAGCATCAAGATTCAGTAAGCACACTATTCTTTATAAATCAGCTTCCTTCTTAGAAATTAGTTTCACACTAAGATTCCTTGCATCGATACATAAAATATTAAACTCTGATTTGGTTACTATAAAAATAAAGGCACCAAATTTATTAAATGTCTGGCCTCTAGGGAAAATCAAATAGCTGAACCTAAATTAACATCCTTTTTTGCCTCTCCAGCACGCACCCAGCGGATGCCATTTTTTAGAGCTGTGATCACATTATGTCCAATGATATTTTAAAACAAGTGCTATTTAATGCTTCGCAAAACAGGGAGGGTAAGCGTGTCATCTTTTTGAGATAGATGACATAATAGTGTACTTTTTAAAAAAAGCATCATAAGAAAATAGATGAGTGGGGGCGCCTGGGTGGCTCAGTGGGTTAAAGCCTCTGCCTTCAGCTCGGGTCATGATCTCAGGGTCCTGGGATCGAGCCCCGCATTGGGCTCTCTGCTCAGCGGGTAGCCTGCTTCCCCCTCTCTCTCTGCCTGCCTCTCTGCCTACTCGTGATTTCTCTCTCTCTCTCTCTCTCAAATAAATAAATAAAATCTTAAAAAAAAAAAAGAAAATAGATGAGTGGATCTGAATCATTTCTTTCCTCCTTCCTTCTCTCCTTACCCCCTATCCCCCCCGAATTCCTGTGTCTTATTCACACAACATATGTACTTCCTGAGATTCTTTTGCTTCTCCTGAGAGTATGAGAGAACAGAAACAACTTTATGATGAATCTAGAAGTGGCCTGTTTTTCTCCCGGCCTACATGATTAGGAAGAGAGGTGAACAGAGAGTGAGCAGCAATCAAGGTTTTGGGGGATAGCGACAATAACCTTGTTTGGGAGACTCAGAACACAAGTCATAGCCTATTCTCCGCAGTCTTCTTCAGACTTCACCAAGGAAAATTTTGTTTTATTAATTTTTTAAAGATTGTATTTATTTATTTGACACAGAGAGAGAGAGAGCGCACAAGCAGGGCGAGCTGCAGTCAAGGGAGAAGCAGGCTTCCCACTGAGCAAGGAACCTGAGATGAGGCTCGATCCCAGGATGCTGGGATCATGACCTGAGTCAAAGAAAGCTGCTTAACCAACTGAGCCACGCAGGCGCCCCCACCGAGGAAAATTTTAACTAGACTATACCACAAAATCCTCCAAACTAAGAAAATCATTAGACATACTGAGATCGGTAAGATAAAAACACATTTACTTAGCACTGATTTCCTGATAAAAATTACTCATCAGCATCAGTCCACACAGCACCCTAGTAGAAATCAACAAAAGGCACCCCCTTTGGGCAACACATGCAGGTGGGCTCATGGCTTGAGAGTGGAGCTGGGTGGATTCCAACATCCTCTTGCCACCTCAAGTGGGCAGCATCATGCAGAACATATTCTGAACAACTGGATGTGGGGATCCTATTTACATAGGTCTTTCTTTTTAGCACTTTGCAAATCCTAAGACAAAAAATAATATAGCTGGAACATTTATCTATACTCATTGCAGAGTAGTACAGTGTCAGATTAAGAATGTAAGATTATCTATTGGCAAATAACAAATTCATTCAGGATAAATTCAGGTGAGCAGAAAAGGATACTTGATATAGATTCTTTGTAGTGAAGTCATCAAAGAACAACCAATAAAAGTCACTCGCCTCGTTTATACTAACAGGAGAGTGAATACTTACCACTATCTTCCACTGTAAAATGGAACATGTCACTTGTGGCATTGGCCCCGTCTTTTAAAACATAACATATTTTCATGTCATCGATGTCAGCTAGAAAATAACCCAAGAACAAGATGATTCATTACTAAGGCGAGATTGTGACTCATTACTTATGGTAAATTCGATTGGCTCTTACTTCTCTGTAATCATGTTTAGGTTTCCTAATTCCAAGGGAAGCAGTGCTATCTGATTTCTCCTCTCTCTAAGGCCCTTGATTTCAGCTGTCCCACGGAAATCTGATCCCTCACCCAGATAGAATGCAAGAGTTAGGTTATAATAATAGCGAGGTGTTGCCCCTCCCAATAGTATTTGCATGTTCATAGACCAAAGAAGTGACTGTCTAAATACGGAATGTCAGACTTCATGACAGGTGGAAAGGGAGATATTCTGAGGCATGAAAGATTTCCTGGCACTACCAAAATCACACTCTTTTCCTCCCTGGAGGGTCAGCCCTCAGAGGAAAGAACTTCCCTGCCCTCCTCTGGCTAACGTTTTTTACCTCTTGCAATATACAACAGGCTGTTTTTAAGCTCTCCAGAGTTCGAAAGAAAAAAAAAATCAAGGACATTTTAAATCCCAAAGATTGAAATAACTGTCACGACCCCAGAGAAGAACGCGAACAGAAAACATCTAACAAAATCCGAAGCCTTTATTCATAGTGAAAAGTTATTCCGCCTCAGAAATGCTCTTTCTTTTGCTTTCCGTCCTTAGCTCTCATATTCACCAGCATAGTTTGTTTTCAGTGATTAACATACAACTTCAAAAATTTATTCTCCCATTTTACTAGTTCCTCTCCTAAATGATGCAGTACTGACAACATAATAAACCAAGAACCATCCTCTTCTGTGATGCTTGAAACATGTTGTTATTGACCTGGGCCAGGCAGTAAGTAGCTATTTCCAAGGCTACATAAAATCAAGACTACAGCTAAGAGTGGTTTCCCCAACGGCATATAATGTTTATGTGTCTCGAGTGGGCTCTACAGGTTTTCCATCTTCTAAGAGTTCTACTAAGTTCGTGCTATGAAGTCTGCAAGCATCAAATATAAGCAAATCACTTTATGAAAGAATAAGCTCAAGTGATGTAAGGTACTGGGATCAACAAATGACTCCATGAATGTCTGTGACCCCACTTGACAGATGTGAAATGTACAACCCCCCCTTCACTCATACAGTTCTAGATGAGGGGAGGACATCTGAGGAGGGGAACATCTGATTTAATAGTTAATGGTACCTTCTTGTAAAAGGGGTACTAGGAGATGAAGCAAATTCAAGACATATTCTTCCCCCTTAGCATTTTATTTCTAACTCTGCTCTAATTTTCCCAATTTCTGCCTAGTGTCATTTGTATCTTTCTGCGTGGCTACCTTTCCTAGAAGGTGGAAAACTTCTGGGATTGTTTTTTTCATCTTAACGTCCCACAGTCCTTTGCTTAGGGTCTAGCATTCAGTAATGGCTCAAATGTTTCTTAACTTAAAACGAAAGACTTCAGAGGTCTGGTGGACCATGCTTGAACTGCTACCTCCGGCTGTGTGATGTTTCGACAGAGGTAAGGAGCAAAGCCCTTGCTGGCTCTTTGTCTGTCTACTACTGCAACTCTGACCCCTTACAACCTCTTAATTCATCAGGAAAACTGTCCTTTGAGGACACATCTTTAGCCTAAGGACAAAGTCTTCTGGTCAGACGGGGAAGACCTTTTTCCAAACTTCCCCATTCCCTCTTTAACTGTGTAAGAAAATCTAAAAGCTCTATTACGATAAAAGGAAAATTTCATGAGTACACCCAAACTCTGCATCGTTTTCTTGCAAAGCTACAGTATTTAGGAGACGTTTTGCTGAAATAAATCACCACTTCAAAAGTGATTTTTAAAAAACTTTTTTTTTAAAGTGAACATGAATGCAATTAGGACATGCAGGTGTCAAATTTTCTGCCCAAGTTAGGGCATGCAATATTGATTAGTTGGAACAAACCTAAACCCTTTTCATTTTCTTTATAACTCAGTTAATAATTCATGGTTCAAAAAAGGGACTTCTAAAAAAATCTCAAATAAGTAAAGACTTTGATCATAGCGCTGTTATTCTATAGGAAACTCTAAAGCTAGCAAAAACATCATAATATGTATATAAACACTCACTTCTTAAGGAACAGTAGTATTAGGAAGATCAAAACCTAGTAGCAAAAAAAGGTCATCTCCTTTCAGTAAACATCTAACAATTAACTGGATTTTCTTTTAATCACTGATCATGCATCAGATTTATTTCAGTTCATGTATATAAGTATTCCATGATTTTGTGTTTTTGTTTTAATTCTAAGTTCACTGACACGCCTGGCAACCACATCCTGGTTGAAACTCTTTGGGGGAAATTTCTGAAAGTGATCTGTAACGTATCTCCCACAAGATATACCTGTGTACTTATTGTAGAGAAAACAGTCCAGGTCCTTGAGACAAATGATTTAAGCCTGGGATGGAGATAGCAGGGGTACCCTAGCAAAGAAGCATTATCCAAATAATTTCTCTAATTTGTCTAATCCCACCTTAAGTCTTCCAAATAATAAAATTGGATGAGGGTAAGGAATGAATGGATATTCTTCTCTTAGGGATCATTTAGTGAATCAGTTTGGGAATAACTTTCTTTGCCCATACATGGCTGACTTGACTTCATCCAGAACACTGAAAAATCCATCAAAATATAGCTCAACTTATCCCTTCATGATAACAGAAAAACAAAAACAGATCTAAGCTACTGTTGGCCTCACTTGAGCTCCTGTGTTCACTTCTCTTCGAAGAGAGCAGCACAGTGGCTCTATAATGGAGCCTCTCCATTTTTTCTCACCTGTCTTGTCTCCAGAAATAACCATCCTGAACCAAAATGTAGCCTCGACTTGCTCAGATGAGTGCTCTATGATGAACTACCAACAGTTTTCCTAGGCAGCTTTTGGGTTCTTATTGGAATGTGCTCATTTCTCTTATAACCTTAAAAATGTATCTTCACTCTGGCTACTCTATATTTATGAATGACCATCAAGAGTATTCATGGTGAGTCCATATCAGCGAGTGAGAGTGAGAGAGAGAGATAAAGAGCATGCACGCAACAGCCTCTCTCTGAAATAGCATAATTTAGGGTTCAATATTTAAGATATGATATTCCAACAATTTCAGCTGTCGGACCTGATCCATAGAATTTAAGTTAAATCATCTGCCTGTCTTCATCCACAAATTCCATTAAAAAAATCTTTAAAGTCGGGTCAGAGGAATGATTTGAAGTCACAGTTTCTATCCTATAATATATTCCTTTCATCCTCTTCACTTTCCATGCAAATACACCCGTCTAAGATTGCATGGCATCTCTGTCCTCAGAAAGCCTTCGCACAAAAGTTTCCCGCTGGTCTGGCATGACACTTGGCACTCTGAGGTTTTCCTGTCCCTAGAATATATTCAGGCTTTCAGCCAACAATCAGGAGGTTGGAGTTCAGGGCTATTTGCCAGCATCTAAAACAGAGAAGCAGTTCACTTTAACACTATACTTTGCAACATCCGTTTATTAAAGCATTTGTTAGAGCCCAACACTGTTGCGGGTAAAGAACACCCCCACTGGGATGCCCAAAGGTAAACTCCATCTCCACTCACAGAGCCCACAGAGGAGAGATCTAGTTTCCATCCTGACATGCTGAGATTCTCATGAAAGCCACCCGAAGCCCTTTGTAGTGAAGGTCACACGTTCTAGAGAACGGAGCCCTGCCTCCCAACCGAGCACACTGAATGGGCTTCTCCCTTCGGTCACTGAGTGACTCTGCAGAGATCACCTGCCCTTCCTGTCTCAGACTGTGTCTACACACAAAGAAGATTTAGGTTAGAAAAATGCTTTAGCTTCAAGAATGCAGGTGTTGGAGGCCACGGGTGTCGGTTACTGTGTTTGAAAGAGGAAGCGAGAGGAGATCTGAAACAAGAAAATAATTTCCTCCTTCTATGCTGCTATTCACCTTGTTAACATTATCTTCAGGTTCTTAATAAAATAAATGTACATTCTGGTGATGGACATATTGTCTCAGACATCATTAAGGACGGTGTGCGTGCGCGCGCGCGTGTGTGTGTGTGATGGAGCCATACCTTGTACATATAATTGTTATAACTCTAGACAGGTGCTTACCTCTCATGTCTTTGGTGCTTGCCTAAGTCATAAAATATTAGAGGAGAATTCTAAATCTACAAACTACATATAAATACATTTTTTTCAGTTATAGTTTCTAAGAACTGTAACAGGATTAGAACAATGCTCTCACAATTAATCAAAGTGATATGGATTTGAAGGTTCTATTTGAATGGAAGGTGAAAATAACAGTAAGAAGAATACAAAGAATTTAGAAAGCATAACTTTCGCTCAGGTGCCCAAATGCTTCATGAGCGACCTGCAGCATACCCAACAGGCTACCTGGAGGATGGAGTGGCAAAGAAAGCAGATCTGAAGGGCCTGCTTCAGTTTTAATTCCCCCGAGTCTGGCTCCAGCTTTGGCAGCATACCTTGCTGCTGTCGATAGACCCTGATATTCCTTCTAATGCAGGGCTCTGCAGCGGGACATACAGCAAGAAGGGAGCTATTATCCCAGAAAAGCGAGTCCCTGCATACCCCACCCCCATCTCTCTATTTCCCTTTCCTTTTCTTCCCTTGGACTCAAATTGATCCCCTATTTACAATGTTTTCGGAGATAGCCATACCCTCAGAAAATAAGACCTGAATTTTCCATTGGGTATAAGGAAAGAAAAGTGTACCATACCTTGTGTAAACTGAGTCACACTGTGGTTGCCTCTGTCCAGGTTGAGGAGATAGCCATGTCGAGGGGCATCTGTCACAATAAACCTGAGAGAAAAACGTAGGCTGTCTCTGTCCTCTGCTTTCAATATTTTGCTTGTGATCATGAACCCCAAGTGACCAGTAGGCAGAGTGCGAAGCGTGGAGGCCCCTTTGTTCACGGCAATTTGGGGGACACTATCATCAACAGCTAAGACCTGGATTTTCATCACTTGGGGTCTCCTTGTTTCAAATATTGTATCAGGGAAAACATAGAACTCTGTATGGGAACCATCAGTCACCGTGAAGGAGAAGCTGTCTTCACTCGACTCAGTGCCATCATGTCTGTAGCTGATTAAGTTTTCATTCAAGTCTTGCTTGGTAAAAACCATGGTGGGTCTGGTATTGTTGAACAGGAGTTGACCGTGAACAGGCACCTGGGTGACAATGAACTTCAAAAGTTTATCAGGAGTATCTCTGTCTTCGACAGTGAGTTCAAAGGGAGTGATCAGCTTGTTTTCACCTTCACTGACAACCAGGTTATGGATGGTGACCACTGGCTTTTTGTTATCCACATCACTAATGGAGATACGGAACGTCCGGAAGACAGGGTTATGTCCGTCAGTGACCTGAAACTCAAAACTGTCCATCTTGACTTCGTCGTCAGCTGTGTGGATGTAGTAGATTTTGTTGCCAGCCAGTTGGAGCTGAGTGAAAGATGTGATGGATGTTCCAAGTTGGTCTGTGCACTCTAAGTGACCTCTCATAGGAGCCCTGGTGATGGTAAAAACTAAGTTTTCATCGGGACTGTTCAAGTCGCTGGTGCTTAGTAAGTCTGTTGTGAGGGTGACTTTGCCACCTTCTTTCAAGGATACTCCCTTGCTTATCACATCCGGGAAGACAATGTCAATGCTCCCAATGGAAACATAAAAGTAGCGATCTATGAGGGCATTTATTCCATCAGTCACATCAAATTTAATTAGGTCCCGAATGCCCTCTTGTCCAAAATGGATGTACTGAATTAAGTTTCTGTCCACTTCATCCTGGGTAAAATTCATGCCCACTGTGATATTTTCAAAGGCGCCTGTAGGTTTTTGTCTCTGCAATAAGCCATGTCCGGGCCCATAACGAATAATATAAACCAAAGATTTATCTTCAGAGTCCAAATCAGTTGCCATTAATATTTTGTTGCTGATAATTTTGGTTTCCCCAATTTCTATTTCTAACCCATTATTGATCATCATTCTGGGGGTCTCATCATCAACTGGGATAACTATAATGAGGACCATCCTTTCCACTGAGTGCTTACCATCTGTTAGTCTAATCACAAAACTGTCTTCCTGGGTCTCAGAGTCATCATGCTCGTAAATAATGCTTGAACTCTCTATGATCTGGTCTAATGTGAAGCTTTCAACCAAAACTGTGCCATTTATCAGCTGGTTCATGATGTGACCACGAGTAGGAAATCGGGTAATAGTAAAAGTTAGATCATCCGGGGGAATGTCAGCATCAGCAGCATTGAGGATGGGCGTATCGATCACCAGACTCATGCCTTCCATCACCATAAATTCTCTCATAAATATTTCTGGCTGTTCATCATTGGTGGGAATGATGACAATGGGGAAAAAATGTCTCTCTGAAAAGTTAATGCCATCAGAACAACGAAATACAAAGCGGTCTTCCACGGGCTCGACCCCTTTATGGACACTCTGGACATAATTAATATGATTCTGCCTGAGGTCTTTCAGGGTAAAGGCACTTATGGCGATTCCTGCTCTTGATTTCTCAGAGCCTGGGGCTGGAGAAATGTTTTCAACATAACCGGAGGTAGGCTGAATAATTATAGTGCACAAGATGTCATCAGTTAGTGAATCACTATCTTCAGCACTTATATGTGTTGAGGTTATAACACTTTTATCACCTTCCACGACTATAAACTGTTCACCTACAGAAATTTCTGGAGCCTGGTTATCAACAGGGAGGATGGTCACCCACACAGTGACTCCTTGGATAGTATTGCCACCTATTACCCATTCTTGAGACATATCTGACAGACTCAGGTTAAAAGAGTCCCCTCTGGGCAACAGGCCTATCTCACCGCTAGTGTGGGCATAGATGACAGAGCCCTCTAAGATGTCCCTTTGGGTAAACTGCTCTGCTGGAACTCCATTGACCAGGATTTCTCCATATAAGGGTGGATCTTCTAAGACGAAAGTCAACATCACATCATCAGTATCCTCGTCAGTCCCCTTGATAACACTGGCAGTGACTTCAGTAGCTCCATTTTCTAGAACATCTAAGTAAGACCCCAAAGTGCCAGCAGGAAGGCTCAGCATGGGTCCTTCATCATCCGCCGGCCGGACATTCACTCTGAGAGTGATGGGCACCACGTGGCGTCGGTCGCTGACCTCCAAGGAGCAGCTATCAGTGAGAGACTCATCGCCGTGATGGGCATAGGAAATCCGACCCTGTTTTATGTCTTCCAAGTAGAAGACCTCCCCGACACGCAGTATCTGTCCAGACACTCTCATGTGGCCGTGTTTGGGCGCCTGCGTGAGAGTGAAAGAGATGTGGGCGACGTCAGTGTCTACATCATTCACACGCAACTCGGTCTCACTCAGGACGTGGTGGCCCTTCTCCTGAACGGTGAAACCCGTGTTGAGGATCTCAGGTGGCTGGTTATCCACTGGCTGCAAGTAAAGGGTGAAGGTGCCCGG
This sequence comes from Nasua narica, assembly GCA_028533885.1. NCBI lineage: Eukaryota > Metazoa > Chordata > Mammalia > Carnivora > Procyonidae > Nasua > Nasua narica. The sequence continues at coordinate 56,982,904 of CM052810.1, forward strand.
AGCCACATTCCCCGCCCGGTCCTCCACCTGGAACTGGAACTGGGCCACCCGGGCAGCTACGCCCAGTTCTTGCTCTGGAGGTCTGTAAGCAATCTTATGGTGGTTGATCTGGGCTTGGGTAAAATGGGCCACCACGACTGACGGGTTGTCAGTCAGAACCAAGGTGCCCAGTGGCGCGGGTGAGTGGTTTTCGTCCGTGTCCATGGGGGGCTGGGTCACTGTGTAACGCAGTTCGCGGTCCTCCGTGTCCAGGTCAGTGTAGCGCAGCCACTTCTTCCTCAGCGGGGTGAGCTGAGATTCCTGCACCACCATCCGGAGCGGACAGCCACTGCCCAGCTCCGGAGGGAGACGATCCACAGGATGAATGCGGATCACAAATCTGTGTGGTCCAGACTGATTAGGGGGGTCATGGTTATCCTGGACTCGAAATGTGAACTGGTCCATCACTGGCCCGGGACTGTGGGGCCCTGAGTGCCTGTAGAACAGCCGCCCCTCACTTATGTCCCGCTGCCGCCACTCTGTCACCGTTTGCTCATAGAATGCTCCCTGTCTCCTCCAAGGACCCCTACTCAGCTCCTCCTCCTCGCGGGGAGGATGCATTTGGCGGAGAAGCAGATGCCCTGCGGTCGAGGAGGGTGACTCCAGCACAAAAAGCAGCAGAGAGTCGTCGGAGTCAATGTCAGTTGCACTTAGAGCAAGGGGCAGGATGGGTACTGTCTCACCTTCTGCCAGGGTCAGCCCCGTGTTAGCATTGAGGACTGGTGGCTGGTCATCCACAGGCACTAAGGTGATGGGGAACAGGAACTGCACCTGGTGCCTGCGTCCTCCATCCACCATTCGAAGGACAAGGTTGTCACTCAGTGAGCCATCTTTGTCATCGTGATGGTAGACCACCTGGCCGGCCACAAGCTCAGCCACCGTAAAGGTCTTAGGGGCAGAGTTGCCATCGGTGGCACCCAGAAGGACAAGGTGACCGTGCCGGAGCCCAGCCACCACCTCCAGCTGCACTGCCTCCAGGTCATCCTCATCGCTGATGACCAAGTTTTGTGGCCCGCTGCCTGCAGGGCCTGTCAGGGGCCGCGACTGGCCCTCATAGAGAATGAGACCGGTGTTCCGGGTGACCACGGGAGCCAGTGTGTTCATGGGCTTCACCACTACCATGAAAGCAAAAGGGTCTGAGGCAGCTCCTTCCGGATCCACTACCTCCAACTCCAGTTCAAAGAGCCGCTCCTGGTCAGAGTCCTCAGAGGGGGGCTGGTAGGCAATCTTAAAGAGCCGCAGGTCCTTCTGAGTGAAGGAGGAGAGGGGCAGGCTGCGATCATCAGTACTAACTAGGTAGCCCTGGCCAGGCTGGAAGGGAGAGGTGAGGTTGAAGATCAACAGGTCAGGGGGCGACTCAGCATCCTCAGCGGCCAGCATGTCCGGGGTCAGGGCGGTGAGTACAAACTGATCCACCTCCATCATCATCATGGCCACAAAACTGGGCTTGGGAGCGGTGTTCTCAGCCCCTCCTCGGATTCTCACGAGCACCTGGAAGTGCTCCCGTTTCAGAGCCGGCCTGCCCACAGGCGAACCTCGAGAGCGCAGCTCCACCACCATGGGCACCCAGTCCCTGTTTGGGGACCGACTGGGGGCCGTGTGGCGGTAGCGCACGCCTAGTTCCAGGAAAGCTTTGCAGTCCATCAGGAGAGACTCCTGGGCGCCCCCCTCGCCGGCTTCACCTGGAACTTGAGGGTAGTGAAGGAGTTCCCCGTAGCGAGGCAGCGCGCTCAAGCCGGACAGGATGCCGACGCGACACTCCTCGGTCTCCGGCTGGTAGGCAAACTCCAGGCTCCGCGCGTCCAGGGCATTGCTGGTCCCCAGCAGCTCCTCCACGACTAGGGGCAAGTTCCGAGTCACAACCTCCAGCTGCGTGAAGACCACCTCCACCTCCAGCACTAAGGGTAGCACTACTGCCCCTCCCGGCGCGTCGTAGCGCAGCTGCAGCCGAATGCGATCCCGCGACGGGCTGCGCGCGCCCAGGTGCGAGTAGCGCACCTCTCCCGGGCCGAAGTCGCACGGGAAACGCTTGGGACTCAGGCGGCCAGGCCTCTGGGCCAGCGCGTCGTTGTCTAGCACAGTCACCGCGCAGCGGTCCCCCGGTTGCACCTGCAGCACCAGGTCGTGCAGCGGATCCAGCCAGACCTCGCGGCCAAAGGGCACCCGGAGCCCACGGTTCGCCAGCACTATGGCCTCCTCGGCGGGGACGCCTGCAGCCCCCGCGAGATCGGGGGACAGCAACGCCCAGCCAGGAGCAGCGGGCTGTGTCAGGACGCAGCTTACCGATGACAGGAGAAGCAGCAGTAGGAACACGAGGCGAGGTGGCAGCCTAGGTATCTGCTGAAAACTGGTGGGGTTGGCCACTCCGCCGATGCGGGAGGCGATCCCGGGGGTCCTGGCCGCGTGCATGGTCCGGGTGTTAAAGCTGGGACAGGTCAGCCTGAGAAAGCGCAGTCAGTTCCCCGGCAAGGAGCAAGAGACCCCTCCGGGAAGTGCCAGGAACTCTTACTTTGTAGCCGCGGTTGAGCCAGGATGGAAAGTTGCGCGGGCCGGGCCGGGCTGGCGCTGCAGCAGAGGCTGAGCCCCCCTGGCCGTCCCGATCCGCAGCCGGCTGCACACTGGCTGGGAGAACTCAGTCCCTCCACTCCAGCTTCCCAGGTCCCGGGACCCAGAGCTTTGAGGGAAACCCCTCCCCTAGCACCCCCTTACTCCAGTCCTCCAGGAGGCCAATCGTTGGTCCCGGGAGGAGGCCCCGAGTCGAGGGTTGGGTAGTGATATCTGCCAATCAGCTCCTAGGGGCAGAGGCGGGGAAACCTGGCGGAGGGGAGGAAATACAAGGCGTACAAGTTGTCCTAGAAGCGAGGGGTACTGGCGGTCTCGAGGTGCCCACCTTTGCTCACGTTTCGCTCTGGGATGCCAAAGTTGGGGTTCCAGCAGAGGAGTCGAGACAGGCGGCTGGGCTTGAATCAATTCTTCAGCTGTCTGGGATCCAGGATTACCCATTTTTGCTCCCATCCCTTCCAATTCGTTGCAGTCTCGCGCGGGGGAGTGTGTGGTTATTGCTCACTGGGATTTGCAAACTCGAGAGGAAAGTTATTCGCAATGTCTCTTTGTGTTTGAATCGAAACCCAGAACAGTTTAGGAAGAAAAGCTAGGGCATATTTGGAAAAGAAGAACAACTAGAATGACAAGCCAGTGCTAGAGCAGGTTACACACACACACACACTCACACACACACACACCCGGGGCCGCTGCGGTCTCCTTGTAAATTACAGGGGGGTGCACAGTCCTTGGATTGGTGAGTTTTAAACAAGCCCCTCCTTTGCAACCAAAGTTAAGAGTAAAGGGGGGAAAAGGGGGGGGAAGGAGGGAGGGGTATTTGGAATGCGTGAGAAATGCAGTCAGTCCGATCGGAATCGGGAGACTAACACCAAAAAATAAGTTCTAGGGAATGTAGCCCCAGGCTCTCCCAAAGCCGCCCTGTTTGGGTAGCTGTCGTTCGAAACGTTCCTGTTCTCTTCGCAGTAATTAGTCCGAGTACAAACTAAACCTACTTGTCAGCATCACATTTCTTTGCATGCCAAGAGAATTGATAAATATCCGGAGGGCGGACGAAAATAGGTTAGCTCCCTTTTCAGTGAGCAAGTTTTTAAGTCAGAGTTTGAGCTCTTCCTGCCCCCTTGTGTCTGTCCGGTTTCAGAAGTGTGCGGATTCCCCTTCTGCAAAGGTTCTAACAGCACCCGCCTCTTGGGGGGGGGGGGGGGGTGCGGGGCGGGGGGAGAAGAAGAAGAACCCTCAGAGTTAAAACCCAGCCATTTCCAGATTTGTTTCTTGAGCAGTCTTGTTTACCTATCCTGATCAAAATGTTTTATTTTGGAGAATGTTCTTTTCTGTTCAGTAACGCAAATCAGATTATTAATTGGAATATAGAATTGGAATCATGGTCATCCTGTCATTTTCCTGTTTAAAGATAGTTTAGATTTGGGAAAGAAAAGTGTAAGAAACTGCTGTGACATTTTAAATTTCAGTCAAAATTGAAGATCTAAAAGGCATATGTGGGTACATTTCAAGAAGAAGTATCATTAACCTTTTCAGATCGTTCCCCTGAGCGTCTCCAGTCCAGAATTTTGATCCATGGGTGGTACACTCGCAGCTACCTCCCACATCAAAGCCCAGCCTATATCCAGAGTATTGCTGGGAAGTGTCAGATTCTGCTCCAGGAAGACCCCTGGGCCATGTCTGTCCCTGGATGTTAGAGATGGGAAATTCCGAAATCTTTCAAAAAGAAGCCAGAGAGAAAGATTAATTTAAAAGAGCCACTCACCACCAGCAAACAAATGACATTTAGTTAATTGACTATTAATCGAACTAATTCTTAATGCTTTGCCCTTTGGGGGAGCTTTTAACTCCCACCGATGATTGATGAATACATTTCACAATTTAGTACAAAATGATGAGCATCCAGAAACCTAGATGGGATGCAGCTGAAATTTTAAACATATGAGAAAACTCCCATCCAAGTCCACCGATTTCCAATCACTTTGCATTATTTTATAGCTTCTTATAACGATTCATTGTTCCCAACAGAATTCAAATTGCAGTGACAAGGGGAAATTTTACTCTTTCCCGTTCACAAATAAAACAAATGGAAAACTGACAAATGAAATAAAACATCAGTTTCAGAATATGGCTCTTTATAGGTTATATTTCAAATTCTGGTGATGATGTGCTTTGAAAACTGTTCGCTGGGAGTCGAGTGATTTTTATTCAGGCATTGAGACCCTGGGTCCTCTCTGACCAGAACCAGTCCAACCACCTGACCCTTGATGCCTCCCCGTGGCTCCAGGCTTTTCCTTTCTTCCTTTTAAAGTCCAACTCTGTTTGACTTGCAAGCAGATGATAAGATCAGCATTTGAAGTATGGTAGTATGCCTGAAGGGCAGAGTTCAATATTTTGTTTCATGGTAAGAAGAATAGAGGTCCACAGTTATTTTTAAGTAGCCTAAGGAAATCAATAAGCTATAATCTTTTTTTCGACTTTTTAATTTAGCCTGCCTTGAAGTGATGGAATGATTCTTATGAATTATTATTTTTTTTGGAGGTGGGGTAAATGCCTTCGTTATTATCAAATAGAAGGTAATCACATAGAAGGTAACACACTGTTATTTGCTTAAATGTATTTTGCATTCATAGTTGCTTAAATGTATTTTGCATTCATAGTTATTGATAAAATAGTGAAATAGTAAATTCTTGTCTGCAAGCATTATTGATGATGATATCTCTTTAGGATAAATACCTCAGTGTTAAAAGATTTCTATACCTAAGTTGCAAGGAAATACTATCTTATGGCCAATAGTCTTAATATCATAAGGGATTAAATAAGTTGGAAAACTTGTAATATTTTTAAATCTGAGCTTAATTATTCACTGCTCCTTCCGTTATCCTTGTAACACTGTGCATCTTCTGGGCAAAATATCTTTTAAAATAAACTCTTAAAGTTGCTTAGCATGTGAAAAACACACTAAATTGTCTCCTCAAATCAACTTAAAGCTGAAATTATTCATTGCTAAAACTCAAATGACCTCTGACCTAGGGTTAAGTACCGGAGAGCCTATTTCCTAAAATAAAGGTGATGTGATGAATTCCAAATACAAGCGAGATATTCAGGTGTAAACTGAAGGCAGGTCTAGGACTCTGGTTAAATTTACATCTGGTTAAATTTTGAATGTAATATTGTCATCGCAGAGTTTATTTCACTTTTCTTATATCTCTCTCCTGGCCTGTAAGACCCTCCTGGAGAAGAGGGCCTCAATGGCACCTGCAGAGTTCTCACAAATGAATGATTGAAGCTTTATGCCAGGCATCTTTAAGAGTTCTCGATAGAATTTTAGTCTTTGATGGCTTCAAAACCATTGCTTGCCTGTAAACACCAAACTGAAGGAGAAGACAGCCCTGGGCTGATTGACCGAGACCTGGGTCGCCGCCTTGGCTCCGACATCCACTAACTACGTGACTTGCAGTAAGTCTCTTTCTCGACGACAGTCTTCAAAACTGTAAACCAAGGGACTCAGTCTTCTTGGACAAATTACCTTTGGGTTCCCCTCTGGTTTGGGTGTTGACGCCGTGAGACCAAATATATGGATGACCTGCCATTTGGCTTTTTAGTTGACCGCTCTCAGGTTTGAATTGGTGGTGGACAAGAGGAGACAGACGAGTGGAATCAAGGCAAGCTCTAATGGAAGCGCTCTCGGGCGAGGTTCCTTGGTCCCGGGTTAAGACAGGGCCAAGGAAGTTGCCCCCGAGGGGTAGGGCTGAGGGGTTTTTAATTAGGGGCCTTAGGGTGTGGAGGATTTGCTGGTTATCTGATTGGCTGCAGTTTATGTATATAAGGGATACAAAATAAACCAATCAATTGTCAGCTCGTTATACAGAAAAAGAAATGCAAGGTCGACCAGTCAGATTGTTCCACATAGTTGTGGGGTGATCTGGAAAGTCTCTGAGACAGGAAGCCCCATGGCGGAAAGTCCCGAGCCACCATCTTGTGAAACTCGGTGGCCATCTTGTCTACTCTCAGCGTCCCTGGGCCCACCAGCCTAACAACCGCACTCCTTCTACCTACAGTCTTCTCCCTAACAGCCTGCGGGACTCAATCAGAAATTTAAAAGCCATACTAACCTTGCAGACCATTTGCTGGAACTTCCTCATTTCATAGGCCAGGAAACAGAACCAAGGAGGTTAAAACCCAGGAGTAGAGCTGGAAAGGCAGAGAGATAACTGTCTGACTGCAAGGTCAGTATCCATGCCCTACCTCAAGGTATGGATACTGCTCCAATTTAGCCTTTAAGGATGATGTCCAGTACTACTCCCCTGTGGAAATTTTGTTCATCTACCCAGCTTAGTATGAGCTATGTGTCTTTTGACTCTCTCATACCACCTTCTCCCCTTTGTGCCACATGCCTTTGCTTGTATCTTTCTTACAAGATCCCTCTGACTGTATATTGTGCTATAGTCATCTGAGTTCTTGTGCCCTTCACTAGTTTGAAAGCACCCTAATCCCATAGCTTGCATACACTCATCCTTTACCTTCATAAAGGTCTTTTTTTTAAAAAAATATTTTATTTATTCATTTAACAGAGAGAGAACACAAGCAGGCAGAGAGGCAGGCAGAGGCAGAGAGAGAGAGGAGCAGGCTCCCTGCCGAGCAAGGAGCCCGATGCGGGACTCGATCCCAGGATACTGGGATCATGACCTGAGCCGAAGTCAGCTGCTCAACCAACTGAGCCACCCAGGCGTCCCCATAAAGGTCTTAATAAACATTCACTACATGAAATTAGATCACAATTTTTCATTTCCCAAGCAATTTCACCTGAAATAACTCAGCCAGATTTCACAAAAGCTTTGCAAGGTAACCAGGTGTGTTATTCAGGTTTCTTAGTAGCAAGTTCCTTAGTAGCAACAGAAACAGACTGGCTGAATTAAGCAAAAAGGAAATAAAAAAATAATGAATCACTCCCATCCTTTCTGGAAAGGCAGCAACGTAAGGCTCAGAAAAGTGAACATGAACCAAAAACCAAACCTTCCACTTGGTGATGGTCTGTGGGGACAGCACTGAGCCACTGCTGGACACCGGAGCCTTCGGGTGACACTCCCACTCCAGCCAACATTAGATGTGAGTCACTGGCCCTAAAGCCACTGCCTCCGCTGCTCTTGGGCTCGGATGTCACTGCAGCCAATGCCCAGCAATTTTTCTGTCTCCGTCACTGTAAAATCAGAGGTCCAGGCAGGACTGGCCTTCAGTCAAGGGCCCTCACGGTAGCTGCCAAGGCATAGGAGGAGTGTGTGTCTGGCCTTTTTGACCTCCTGGGTTTGAGGGGCTCCCCTTCCACTAAGATTCCTACTATGGGAATTTCTCACCTAGAAGAAAGAAGTTCATATTCCAGGGAGCCAAATATAGCCTGTTAAGTTAAGTAACAATGTTACCATTTTATGTTTGAGCAAACAGACACAGCAGGGATCAGTGATTTCTTTTCAGGTTCATACAATTATTGATAAAACCGGAATTAGGGGCGCCTGGGTGGCTCAGATGGTTAAGCATCCACCTTGGGTTTGGGTCCTAATCTCTGGGTCCTGGGATGAAGCCCCTCCTCCAGCTTGGGCTCAGCACCCCTACCCCCCCAAGTCTGCTTCTCCCTCTGCCCCTCCCCCAACTAGTACCTATGCACATTCTCTCTCTTTCTCTCAAATGAATAAATAAAATCTTTTTCAAAAATCAGAATTAAATAAAGTAGATAAAATAAATTAAATGAACTAGAATCTAGTCTACTGTAGGTTACTTTTCCCTTTACACTCTGAAATAGGCCATTTTTCACTTTTAAAAAACATTTGGCGAAATTTCCTACTTTTTTCTTCCTCAGAGAAAGGGGTTTTGAGCACAACAGAGCAGGGAAGTGGTTCAGGATAGCCGGAGTCCTGGATGTCCACACTTGGGAACCTTGTCAAAGTCCTTCCTGTTGAGGCAAGTCTTAAATGGAGGAGGAAAGGTGGGAGGCCAGCTCCCTGTGGCCGCCAAGGGCTGCGCTGAGCCAGGGGGAGGAGCTCTGAGTGGCCTGAAGGTCAGCACAAAGCCCTTACTTGGCAGCCTTTAAAATAGTTTTCCCAAACATTTGGCTTGTCTCTTGTTGAGGTCTTTTAAGCCAATGATCCTGGGGCATTAATATCCGTGGACTTTCCACTTGTAAGTTTTCAAACAAAACTCAGAATGAAGTGGAATTTAAACACAGTCGAAGCAAGAGACCACGACTCAGCTGAGCCAACAGGAACTAAAACAAAGAACAAATAAGGGGAAAAGCTCTTCTCTTATTGGGATTTAAATTAAAAAAAAAATTATGGCATGACTTCTGTATGTTTCTTAGAGCAAACTTATTTTTTTGACTCTTATTCATAGACCTCCATGGAAATGTTCACTGTGTCCTTGGCTTATACCTCAGGGGACTTAACAAAAGGTCTTCTGAAACAGAGTGCTCTCTCCCGCGTACGTCTCACATGAATTAAGTTCTGGAAGACAGAGAAATGTAAGGGATAATTTTAAATTAAAAAAAAAATTAAAATTACACTATTCACTTCAGATTAAAATTAGATATCTATCTAAATCTGAAGTGAATAGTGTACACACTTCTAGAGGGGGAAAAACTCCTTTACCTGAGTGGCTTTAATGAGAAATACCAAGTCATAACATAGAGAAACGATCACAGGCTTGTTTTCAGGGATTATTATTTAAGATGAATCAGTTCTTAAGAATGATTTCTTTGGGGTGCCTGTGTGGCTCAGTGGGTTAAAGCCTCTGCCTTCGGCTCAGATCATGATCTCAGGGTCCTGGGATGGAGCCCCGCATTGGGCTCTCTGCTCAGTGGGAAGCCTGCTTCCCCTTCTCTCTCTACCTGCCTCTCTGCCTACTTGTGATCTCTCTCTCTGCCTCCATCAAATAAATGAATAAAATCTTTTTTTAAAAAAAGAATGATTTCTTTGATAGGTCGCTTAAATTTTTCCACCAATATTCTCTTTTATTTTTTACTTATGAATCAATCTTCAAGACCCCATTTTCAGCAGGTTTCTAGCTTTGACTGGAAAGATGCCAGTCTCATGCCTGCCAATGCCATACTCGGGATCTCAAGCAGTGTCCTGAATCGCTCCCTGGGGGGCCAGTCCTATTATGTGTTGGCAGGTCCCCCAAATTCCAGTTCCCCTTCCCCTACCTCCCTGTCTAGCATTTAACTTTCACCATCTAGATTAGAGGGTCATTTGGCTGCAGCTAGAAATCATCCAAAGACAGAAAGCCTGCTACTCGGGGCGGAAGTCAGGTTGGTCACTGAACAGCTGTAATTATTAGAAAGCCCACCTTCTCTAACGTTGAAAACCGCCTTTCCCTCTGTTTCCCTCTGTTCTTTTCTCTGGCATGAAACGGATTCTATCTGCTCCTTCTTCCACATGGCAGCTTTTCAGGTATTCCAGGCATCAAGCCTAGCACCGTCATGTTATCTTTTCTCCAGACTAAACATTGCTGCTTCACTCACCTGTTCCTTATGACACAGTCCTCAGACCTCTGGCCATTTTGTTTGCTGTATCTCAGTGTCTCTTTTTTAAAAAATGGCGCCAAGACCTAAGTACAACAGCTTTCTTGGGATTGCCTAACTAGTAAGTGACAGGGCTGGGATTGGAAAGCAGGTAGTATGCCAGGGATTGGTTTCTTCTGTACTAGACAATCCTATCTGGCAACACTGTGCCTCAATTATTTGTGGTTTAGAGATATTTTCAAGTAGAATAAACTCCATTGTCTTCCGAAACATATTTCGACACAGTAGAAGGAAATTAACTGGGAAGATCGATCCCCAGCTCCATTTTTTCCTTTGAAATTTTCAAAAAACAAACAAAAGAACAGCAAGAAAAAATTTAAAAAGGAAAAGAAGAGAGGAAGAAGGCTAAGTTATGAAGGGTGCGTATGCTATTGTCACATTGGTTGGAAAGGAGTTAGTTTATTGTTTGTATATTCGTTTCTAGTGAGTGGATGATATTTTTATTTCTTTGAAGTGGTCATTGCACTTTCAAGAATTTACCCAAGGAACTAATCCAAAGTTGAATTAAGCTCTACATAAATAAAGATGTTTATGGTAATATTATTGATTTTAAAGAGTCACAACGAAAAACTAAGTGACTAAAAGAAAATGGAAAGATTAAGGAAAATCAAGTATTCATTATATTGATTCATTATATTGGTATGCATGTTTTAAAAATGATAATCATGTGAGCTAGCAACATGGAAAATGTTTAATATGATCCAATATTTGAAAGGAATACATGGACAAGAACTGAAGTAATATGTAAAACAAAATCATTGCTGTGCTATCTTGGTGGGTTTGTGGATGGTACTTTTTTTTAGTTACCATTTTTGTTGAATTTATAACAAAAGAAATTTACAAATTAGTTTATTCAGATTTGTTTTAAAAGCTACACCAAAATCTTTTGAAAGGTGAACCAAAGTCCCAGTCTTGGAACTGAATTTGTACAATAATTCCACATACTTAGGCCCAGATGCTTAAGATAAATATTGGTCATGCTATAAATTGTAATTCTTCCTCTCTCTTCTCTTAAGATATTGGCTTACACCTTAATAGCAATTGTTATATAAAAACAACATATACAATATGCCTTATCAATGTGCTAGGTTATAAACATTGTTGAGAAATGTATACATTTTGTATACACAGAAATGTATACATTTTCTTGCTATTATAAATTATCATGTGAGCTACCTCTAACACATTTAGAGGTTTTTGCACTTTAGGATAGTGAGTCATTTGTAATTGAGGGCATAAAATGGAAGGTACAGTTTCATGACCAATATGTTTACCCAATAAATATATGTATATATGAATAAAAGGTTTTAAATACAAAGCATATTCAAAGTAATGTTATTTACTGAGCTTAAAAAATCTGAGAATATCAGGGTGCTTGGGTGGTTCAGTCAGTTAAGCATCAGATTCTTGATTTTGGTTCAGGTCATGATCTCAGGGTTGTGAGATCGAGCCCCTTGATGGGGTCTGCATGGGTGTGGAACCTGCTTGAGATTCTTTCTCTCCCTCTCCCTCTGCTCTCCTCCCAACTCTTGGGGCATGTACACACATGCTCTCTCTTTAAAAAAAATCTGAGACTATCATTTATGTGGCTTACCTACTTCTACATAGAGTAATACTGGAAATAATTTATAAACTGTTGATTCAGTTATTTAGTAATTTCTCAAGTTCAATATGAGAATATCTCTTTTCTCTTCCTAGCTTTACACTTACTTCTTGTGTGTGAGTCCTTAAAAATGTTGCTTGATTTCTGTTCTCTATGTTCTTTGATTATTTTAAAAAATAATTTTTCACTGAACAGATATATCATTGTAGCTTTATGGGAAGGATCAATGTATTTGTGTTTCCTTTAAAAATAGGGTTTAAAGTATAATACCAATATTCAAGATTTTGAGTAAAAATTTCAGTCTTTCCCTGAAGAATCTATACTAGGGTTGAATTATTAAGTGACTTAACTTACTTAAATGTGTAAATATATTTGACTTTCATAGATAATTAAAATTGCATAATTAGATTTGTTATGGAAAATTTTGAACTCTTATTCAATTTAGCTTTGTTAAGATACATTATCACGGACCCCCATCTGAACACACAAGAAGTTACAAAATGGATATAAGGCAGAATGTAGGACTTAGGATTCACAGAAAAGTGACTTCGCACAAGGCAAATGCTGCTTTTTACATATGAGCTAATGCTATTGAGTCCTAGGCTATGACTCTGTCCATTCCTATCACCTTGAGCTCATTAACTCCATGTTCCAAGCAAGCTAAACAACACCAGGAAATCAATTTAGATGAATATGTTTATTGAACACGTGCTGTTATTATTTTTCATAATATTTTGCATCGTTAGGGTCAGGTGATTAGGGTGGCTACAGGAATAAGGAGAAAGAAGAAAGATTAGAACATTCAGAAGTAAGAATGTGTTTGTCAGGAGTAATTTGAGAAAATAACTTATGAGTGCTTACTGTGTGCAAGGCTAAGCAGCTGAGATTTGAAAGGATACAGGAGGGAGATCATTTCTCATTAATGCAAATATCGGTTATATAAAACAGTGTGTTCATCTCACTTGAAATGAGTGAATATATTTTATAGCTTAATACTTAATCCAATACATTTTAAAAACTAATTTAACTTGAAACAAATTTTTCTAATTGTTAGTGGTATGTTGTTGTGGTTTTTTTTTTTTTTTTTGGTTGTCTTTTTAAGAGAGAGAGCATGGGCATGAGTGGTGGTGGGGGATAAGGACAGGAGGAGAGGGAGAATCTTACACAGACTTCACGCTCAGCTCAGAGCCCAACGTGGGGCTCAGTCTCATGACCCTGAGATCATGACCTGAGCCAAAATCAAGAATTGGATGCTTAACTAACACAAGCCACCCAGGCATCCCAGTGTTTTTGTTTTCTTTTTGTAAAATGTAATCATATTCTTTCCTACTGCTTATAAGAATATTCAGGTTTCTCATGTTCCTTTTCTCACAACTTAAGAAAGCTAGAATGTGGCTAGAAGAACAGGACAAGTGGACTCTACCGAAGCACTTTCTGGATTTCCTTAGAGTTTTCAAATTCATATTGCATTGAACTTAATGCACCTGCTGTTTCCCATAACTTACACATGACTTTTATCATTGGCATTGATTTCTTGGAAAGAAAAAGTAGTTTTTTACTTCCCTTTCAGCTGGTTTCTTTGAATTTTCTGACTTAGTGCATCAAAATCAGTATGTACCTTAATAAGATCAGTAAATAATCCTTATGTGCCTGTTATTCATGATTTTGAGGTTAGAGATGATGATTAAAACCTTGTCTTGACCTTTAAAGATAGGACATCAAATTGGATAGACCAGACTGGAATAATTAGAAGGAACGAAGTGACGTTGGAAGGGAAGTAAGAATAGTATAAAATTGAATAATGAATACTGCAAGGTGGATTAATGTCTGTGGTCAGGGGGAAGAAAAGATACTTCAGGTACTTGAAGTGAGAAATAGGAAGGTTTTAATGAAGGATGTGGGCTTGAGTTGGAAATCAAAGGATGAGTTTGGATAACTGAAGAAAGAGAGGAGTGCCACAGGCCAAAGGAGTCCATGAGAAAAAGTTCAGAGGTTTGGTTAGATGCACACCTGAGTAGTGATAGTCATGGGGGGAAATAAGGCTACTTGTTGGTATAAAGGAAGGTATTGATGAATAGGCTGTGGTTGCTCAGGTTAGAGGTTCACTAAACCAACAATGACCAAGTAGTAAGATTTGAAAGCTAAACTGGAAGTAGCTATTGGAGATTTGGAAAGTGATGGATGATTAAAGTTGTATTTTAGGAAGATGAATCTGGCAGCTAGCTCTCTGCAGGGTGACAAAGAATGTAGTGCCTTCTACAAAGATGTAGGACATCTTTGCAATGGAATGACTGGTGTCCCTGCAGAAATAAGGAGAAAGAGGAGAGGTTAGTGTGTTTGGAAGTAAAGATATGACCATCGCAGGTAATTTGAAGAAATCATCACTAAATGTTTACTGTATGCAAAGGACAATGCTGAGAGCAAACAGAAGCATAAGGAGTAAGGCAGAGAGAATTCAAGACAGCTGTCCTGTTTCCGACTGGAAGAGTGGAAAACAGATTTCACGGGGAACAGAAGAGGAAATGTTATGGCTCGAGCATGTGGGAAGACTTTAATGAGCACAAAAGACTGAAACTCAACACTATCTAAGGAAGAAATTTTGGTCCAAGTTTTTTTTTCAAAAGAGCATGGGTTAACATCCATGTGTACATAGCCACATCCACCATGTTACTACATCTACCATCAAAAGAAGGGAGGCTATAATTAAATACACAAGGCTGGTAAGTTTCTTTGATCTATTCCTGGTGTAAAACTGTTGTGTTTAAAGATATTCATAATGGGCTCTGCTTATCGAGAGTGGCGGTAATGTCTCAAATTCCAGTGGGTGTTTTTCTTCTAGCTCTTTGCACTATTATTTAGATTTTGAAATAATATAATTACAGTATTATATACTTTGGGACTTAAATTCTACAAGTTACCTGCATTTCATGATGTATCCAAATCAATATTTTTTATCTTTAATTCTGTAAAAGTAGACTGTGTATAAACCTTTCTCCTCCTCCTCCTCCTCCTTCTTCTCCTCCTCCTCTTCCTCCTCCTCCTCTTCCTCCTCCTCCTCCTCCTCTTCCTCCTCCTCCTCCTTCTTCTTCTTCTTCTTCTTCTTCTTCTTCTTCTTCTTCTTCTTCTTCTTCTTCTTCTTCTTCTTCTTCTTCTCCTTTTCCTTCTCCTTCTCCTTCTTCTTCCTCTGCCAAGCTAATGTTTTACGGCACACTCATGCTTATTCTTCTTAATGCCTCAAGATTCCCGTGTGTTGATATCTGTCTGGCTACATATTTGACTACAGCTTTCCAGTGTGGGTGGATGACTTTTGTAAAAATATGCAGTTAAGCTAGATGAGCCTTAACTCAGAAAAATATGTATATTTAACTTTGGGTTCTGTGTTTTATCTAGAAACATATTGCTTTTATAGGTATGCTGATATAGGTATATGATATAACAGAAAATTATCTTTTTTTTACCTTAGGCATGATGGAATATCGGACTTTAGCTGCTGACTCTCTCTGTTCCCCAGGGCCTGTGGCCCATAGTTCTCGCAGTATTATTATATTTCCAGAGGTGCTTCTGCGGGTGCTTAAAAATATTGTCTTAGATGCTGGTTCTCCTGTGCTGACCCCTGATTATAGGAGAGCTATTAAAAGAATAATGGAAATACCTGTATATATATATATATATATATATATATACACACACACACAGACAATGTAAAAACATATATATTGTATGTAATTGAAATATTAAAAGTTTATAAAACATTCCTCATTTTGAGAGACTATTACTATGATGTCCACTGGGAGTCGATGCAACTGAAGGTAGTGGCATGTTACAACTATAAATATCAACGTATTTCACAAGTGTTCCGGATAATATTAGATAGGGGAAAACCGGGCTATTAAAAGAACTAATTGATGCCTCCAAATGAAAGCAGATTCTAAATACGCTGTCTTTCTTGGAATACGTTGCCTGCCCCCCACACTGGTGATGTGAATAAAGAAAGACAACTATTGGAAACTCAGAATCCATTTGACTCCTCCAATGGAATGTAATCAATTCCTTTTCAATGATCATTGTAATGACCTATTAGATTTTGATCATATTAGAAAAATCTCAAAAATTTTATGAGAAGTGGTAGCTCTGATTTACATAAGTCCTTAAAAACTAGCAACAAAAATCAGGCAATCTGAAGGAGGTGTAGGAAATATAATAGTCCACTTCGCTGTTGGCGTTCATCATTGACAAAGTCATATATTCATTACATGTATAATGCTGAGGCCGGGGCAAGGATGCTGAGCTCTGTGCTTGCCCTCCATAAGAGAATTTAAATTACGGGAGTGCCCAGGGCATACTGACTTCATGAGACACTGACCCCATCCCAGGGCAGCTCTTCCTGGGGTGGAGAATGGCAACCACAACCCATCACAGAAGCATACATACATTTAGGGTAAGAGGGTGACTTACTGTTCTCCAAACAATGGGAGGTAATGCTTCCTTTTGGGGGGTTTGGTTGAGGCAGCATATTCTCCCCTTATTAAAGGACAGAACATAAGGGTCGAAGCAGATAGCATCTGGTTCACACTCAAGGGAAGGTTTGTTGAATGAATATCGCATCAAT
Source organism: Nasua narica (assembly GCA_028533885.1). Taxonomy (NCBI): domain Eukaryota; kingdom Metazoa; phylum Chordata; class Mammalia; order Carnivora; family Procyonidae; genus Nasua; species Nasua narica. The sequence goes on from CM052810.1 coordinate 56,999,284, forward strand.
GTTCTAGACCCTTAAGTCATGAAGATAAAACAAAACAAAACCCTGTCCTAAGAAGCTCACCAGTTAACTGGGGAAAAAAGTCTGATAGTGATAAAGCAATGAGTAATTCCTAGAACAGAGCTATGCTCTGGATGCAATAGATGGATTGAGGGAAGCCTCATCTCTGTCTGCGGGAGAGCAGGCAGAAAGTTTTCACAGTGAAGATGGAAACTCAGAGCTGAGTTCGGAGCAAGGGATCCGCACTTGTCCATTAAGTAGACAAGCTGGAGGGCATCTCATCACTGAACTTGACGCCCCCCCGGCTGGTTTAGTTACTGTCGGCTGAAGCTCAACTTGACATGTGCCCTGCTGAGCCACTAATTGCAGAAATACCTTTGATCATATTCTCAGTTTCCACTTGGCTACAACCGGTGCCTTCAGTCCTTCTCTCCCCTGCACCGACGTTTTGCTTTAAGCTTTGTTCACCATAGTCTCATTTCCTGCTTAGGTCCTGCTCAGGTCCTGTCGCATGATGGCCCGCTCTGAGTCCTATTTTTGACAATGGCTATCTTTTTAACTTTCCCAGTTTTAAGAAAAATAGAGCATGGTAATTGTCACTGCTGGGAAACCCCAGGGTGACAGGTGCCTTCTGACTTGAGAAAACACAATAATATTTAGGGGCAAATGTGTCACATTGACTTCGAAAACAATTAACAGGTGCCTATTCTGTACTTGGGAAGAGCAAATTGTTGAGATAATTATTCCTGGAGAGTCACCTGCGAGTTTTTTCTTTTAGATTCCTTTGTCTTTACCTGACTATTGGAATTTCATTTAAAAACATCTGGGGGCGCCTTGATGGCTCAGTCGGTTAAGCATCTGCCTTTGGCTCAGGTCATGATCCCAGGGTCCGGGGATGGAGCCCCACGTTGGGCTCCCTGCTCCTGGGGGAGGCTGCTTCTCCCTCTCCTCCCACTCGCTCTTGATCTCTGTCCCTATCTCTGTCTCTTCCTTTCAAATAATAAATAAAAAATCTTAAAAAAAACCTCTAAAAACATCTAAGTGACTCTTCTTCATCATATACTGCTCTGTGCAAAAAGATAAAGTTACTTAATTGACCCTCACGTTTGCTTCCTGTGCTTGGTTAGTCATTCTCAGCCAAGGGTGATTTCTGTCCCCAGGGACAGAAAAAAAAAAATTATTGGAAGTAAAGCTCTGACTTCAGTGAAACCAAAGAGATGGAGATACTAAGGAAAGAGAAACATCAGGCAGAAGAACAGCCGTCACTGAGGGGGAGAGAGGACAAGCCAGGGCTTAGGACAGCATCCTTGCAGATTGGGCAGAGTGGCCCTCTCTGGGGGAGAAGAAGTGACTGTTACTATGATTTTGCTTTACCCCATAGGCTGGCATAGCAGTAACACCATTTAACAATTCTAGGCTTCTCACCAGACCTCCCCCTCTTTTTCTTTCCAGCCAACCCTTTCCTTGTACTTCTACACAAAACAGTTTTTGATCTCCAAATGGGACTTGTTGTGGGGACCTTGTTATTTATTTTTTATGGCAGCATGGACTCCTTTCTGTGCAGTATTTACACCTGCGGCAACTTGATCAAGGTTATTGATGCCTTCCCTGTATAATGTTCATCTGCACATTGCCACAGAAGTTTCCTTGCAGTTTGTGGATATGAACTTCCTGTCTCCCCAAGCTCATCCACGGAAGTCCGCGAGTTCATGAATCTTAGATTTAGAGCACCTGCTTTCTAGAAACTACAAGAAAGGGACGTAGAAGAGTCAAGACTGACATTTCTGTCTAGGGACTGAAGCGTACACCGAGAGCTGTGATAGTGAGCGGCAGGAAGAGAATCTTCAGATTGAATCCCCCTGCTGGATGGTAAAAGTCATCCCACCTTGTCTTGGTTTGTTCTGATTCTGAAAGTTGTTTGTTTTTTTTATTTTATTTATTTATTTGGCAGACAGAGAGAGATCACAAGTTGGCAGAGAGGCAGGCAGAGAGAGGGGGGGAAGCAGGCTCCCTGCTGAGCAGAGAGCCCGATGCGGGGCTCGATCCCAGGACCCCAAGATCATGACCCGAGCCGAAGGCAGAGGCTTCAACCCACTGAGCCACCTAGGCGCCCCTGATTCTGAAAGTTTTGAAGTTTAAAACTATGAAGCTACGATGGGCCAATGTCAGAATGAAAGTCCCTACTAAACAACTTTGATCTTTTCTAAGCGTGCCCAGGACGGAGTCCCTTTGCCCCATCACCCAGCTTCAGTGTGGCTTCAGCGACAGATGCAGAGGCCAAGATGGACATGAAAAATAAGAAATGTTGTGCGGAAATAGCAGGAGCTTCCTCCATGGGGCGTATGTTGTTCCTCTCGCCTGCTTGTGTTAACCTTGGTGTTTTCACTGATTGACTTCACGACCATGGGCAAATGATTTAACTTTAGAGCTGTTGTCTCTCCCACAAAATAGGAAAACCTTCCCTTTACATCACCTGGTGGCTGGCACTGTGTGTCCGTCTTTGATTCTCAAGGGTTTGAAGGCTGTAAGGATTCTGGTACAACTGCAGGCAAAATACCACTTGTACATATTTGACATAATTCACTCCTAGGCAGATTTTATTATGCAAACACCGAAATGACACGCCATCGAGTTCGAACTTGTAGAGGATCGTTCTTTTTCTCTCCACCCCTGCATGTCTCTTGCTACCTTAGTGAGGCTGAAGAAAAGTGATGGTGACAGTCTGAAGAGCAGATACAGGTTTCTAGAGGCAGACCACAGGCAGACATCCCGCACCTTGTGTGGGATGCAGTAAATACTTATTGACTAATTGTGATTTTGAGACCAGGTAGCTAGGTCACAAGACCAGTCCTTGGTTCCAGGCCTCCATCTTGAGTTTTGTGGCATTCATTCATTCAGGCTCTGAGCTTGTGTTGCTGTATAAAAAGAAAACCAAGCCAAACGAAACAAAGCAAAGCAAATGGTTTCTGCCATAGGAGACCTTACAACTTGGCCTTACACCTTACAACAAAACAAGTGATGGAGGGGAAAGTTGCAAATTTTATCAGCATTATGGAAGAAATGCAAGATGGCCACCATGGCATAATATTCGTGACTTTACCAAAAGTTCTCTCCTTTGTATGAAAAAGTATACATTGGTATGAAAAAGCAATGCCATCTAGAGATTTAATGACAGATTCCATAATCCAAACATACAAGGAAAGAACTTTTGTGTGTGTGTGTGTGCATTTTGCTTTCTTTATGTAATGACTAAGGATAGGAAGGTTTAGCTGCTGCTTTGGGGCCTAATACCAGATGAGGAGTGGAGGTTCTGCCTACAGTGACTGCCCTGCACTATCTATCAGAGGAAGGAACACGGGAGCGGGGCGGATGAAGACAGTGAGAAGATTTTAATGTCTCAGGGGAGACATTGCAATTGAGTCAAGTAAGGGAAGGGTACAAAGAACAGAAAGATTTCAAGAAAAGGCGTTTATGTGAAGGGGTTTGAGAGAAATGCGGCTGTTAATTACTGTGCAAATTAAAGAACGGGAGAGTTAGCAGTACTCTGTTTCTCACTTTTGGTTTCTGGGGACATGGCAGCCCTACTTTGATTTGCCGGAAAGCGAGAGCCTAAAAGCAAGGGTGGCAAGAGTGGGAAGGCGCTCCTCTTCATTGAGCAAGCTCAGGGAATTTTCATGATTCTGAATTTAACATGTCAAAGGCTCATTTGTTCATTTCCAACTTTGTTCTTTGGTAGAAGGCATTAGGGAGTTGTGGGTATAAAAGAACTTTGATGTTCTGCCACATAACTCTGTAATCTCTTAAATTCCCAATTTTCTCATAATATGGATCTCTTAAGTGATTGTGAGAATTAAGGTAATGAGTATTACACCTGAGATGGAGAATAGCTTAGGTAAGTGCTGCTCTCCCTGTCTTTCTCTCTTTCTTGCTAAGAAAGTACATAAATACATAATATAGTGTATTACGTAGTTAACATAAGACTCACACTGCCATTGTATGTAGATGTGTGTGTGTGTGTGTGTGTGTCTGTGTGTGCACATACCTGCATTTCATGGCTTGAAACTCCATAAGAGGATTTTTTTGTTTGTTTGTTTTTGGTCTGTTTGTGCCAGGAAAGTGCCTGGCACATAATAAATGCTCAGTACATGTTTGTTATTAAAGAGTTATGTTGTTTTATTAATAAATCCTTTAATTGACTTTATAATGTCCTGAATTAATATAAAGAAAAAAGCAAGTAAAACCAAACCCCATTGGAATTGTTAGTGAGAAATACCCATATAATCCCATCACCACCTGGAGCAGCTAAATCTTGATATTTGGGAGAAGCTAAAACAGCATCCCTAACAGAATAGCGCTGAAAAATAGAGTCTGTTCCTATTTATGTCACCCAAGTGTTACACAGATTGTAGGGAATTTCAGCCTTTCTCTCAGAGAGGGAATAAAAGATAAGCAGAAGCAAATAAATGCATGCATGGCACACAAAGGGGGATATGCTACATAAGAAAGATGGCGCCTGCCCAAGGGAATGAGATAGAGGAAGAGAGGAAGAGATCAGAGCTGTTTCCTCCGTCCTTTCTGTGGACCAAACACACACCTGGTAAGAAGGACAATAGCTTCTCAGAAATTGGTTCTATTTGGAGTGTCTTACATCTTTTGGAAAGCATAACAGAAGCCCAGTCACCTCCTCCTGACTCCTACTTCTACCCTCTACACACATGGAGGGCTGGGACATCCCAAAAGACCTTAACATTGTCTCTGTGCTCAGTGAGGAAACCTATATTCTGAATTACTTGGGAAGAAGGAAGGAAGAGATCTGGGGAGTAGAGACACCCTCGGGGCTGGTATCATTGGAACTAAGCTTTTGAATTGAGGAAAATGACATGAAGGTCCTACATTTCATAAGGCAGAAGACAAGTTCCTCTTGTCCTTCTCGTTCATATTTCTGTTCCTAAACCTCAGATAGTGTCGGACACACAGTGCTCAGAATTTTTGTGAACAAATACATCTCACCCTGTGGTCCCCACCCCTTTGAGTGAGAGTGGGGGTGGGGGTTTGGTGCATCACGTTTCATGTTTCTCATAGAAGCAAATGATGCTTGTGCCCGAAAGCCCTCCAAAAAGGCAAACTACATAAGAATGTTGGAATTTAAACCCAGAATTAATGTGTAGAGTGAAGAAAAGAAAGTATTTTCCATATGTTCTCTTTGGGAGAAAAACTCATTGAGTTTTTTTTTTTTTAAGAGTTTATTTATTTATTTGAAAGTGAGAGTGTGTGTGTGTGAGTGAGAGAGAGAGAGAGAGAAGGAGAGAGAGCACACAAGCAGGGCAGAGGGAGAGGGAGAGGAAGAAGCAGACTCCAAGCAGAGCCGGGAGCCTGATGTGGGGCTCAATCCCAGGACCCTAGGATCCTGACCTGAGCCAAAAGCAGACCCTTAACTGAGCCACGCAGGCGCTCCCCTATCTAGTTTTAATGGGAAGATAAAATTGGTTCAGTTACTATTTCCAGAGAGGGAAAGGTTAAATTTTGCTTCCATCTAAACTTTTTTTTCTGTTTAGCTTTTGTTTTAATCTCAACTGTAAGAGTTACTGCCTATAAACAGCTGGGGTCTTGCCCAGGTCTTCAGTTTAAGGACTCATATAAACTTATAGTAAGAAGAGGACTTGGAGCTGATTTTGTAATCAGCCCCCTTTCTTTGCAAAACATGGTTAGCAGATAAAATATAGAATATTGAGAAAAAAGGACAGTGGAAACTTCTGCCCCCATTCTCTTCTTCTAAAGAAAATAGAAAAATACTGCATGCCTATTTATTTAAAGCATATTTTCAGAGCGCTTACCAAAGAGGTCAAAACACACAAGGCTATTCTGTTTTTTTTT
>CM052810.1:57005654-57030752 GCA_028533885.1 Nasua narica
AGCCTGTGAAGGCAGCTTGGATGGGGCGAGTCCGCCAGGGCCCTGGGATCAGAAGTCGAGATAAACCTGACAGAAGCTGGCACATGCAGCTGCAGCCTGGAAAGAGCTCCTTCCTGTTCTCAGTTTTTGTTTAGCCCAAACAGTCGAACCTGAGTCTAATGTCATCCGTAGCAACCATCATGACTCAGTAAATGAGCATATTCATTCCCATTTGTGTTATTTCTTGGGGAGACATTCTCGTCGTTTTGGTTCCGTGGTTATTCCATCCAGTTCTATCTTACATATGTATTTTTTTATTGTTTGAGTTGCTGAAAACTGTTTCAAGAACCGTAGTAGCACCACGTGGAAATTGCAAAGAAAGCTTATCACAACCTGGACACTCTGAAGATAATAGGGAAATTAATTAGATCCCATTCACACGGCCATATCCAACTATATACATTGAATCCTGATTTCAATCACTGGAATATTTTCCTTATGCTAAAGAAAATTTTCCTAAGTATTTTTCCCCCTAACTTAGGTATGAGTGTGTCTGTAACTTTAGTATTAAACTTTTCATTTAGACTCAAAATGACTTTAGTATTACATAAACAGTATAGTGTTAACATTTTATTATAGAAGACATCCTACAGAATAAGACTCTATAGACTTTCGCTCTTTTATGCATAAAGACCCATTGCGAGGCTTACAAATTCAAAGACTCTACTCTTTGCCTTCTAAACCAGACTCTGGTCCTTGCTGTCAGGGAGATGTCTTGGAACAAGCTCGGACCACAGCAGGCAGGAGTGGATGGGAGACAGTAAGGCATTCTGCTAAGTGCTTATATTAATTGCATTTTCTAATATAGGCTTATTTAATTGTCTTAACTTTAAGGATGGATGTTGAAAGTGAGGCGTGAAGGAGATAGATTTAAAATTTTCTTTTTCTTTTTTTTTTTAAAGTAGGTTTCACACCCAGTGTGGAGCCTAGTACAGGGCTTGAACTCACAACCCTGAGATCAAGACCTGAGCTGAGATCAAGAGTCAGATGCTAAATTGGCTGGGACACCCAGATGCTCCTAACATTTTCTTTACATGAAAGAGGTAAGAATAGGATATAGCATTTTACCATGAGTAATATCATTAGAATTTACTATTGGAAAGAGAAATTGTACAGAGTTCAGATATGGGTAAAACATCAGCCTTTAGGTTTTGAAAAGTTTATAATCCAAGGTCCTAGTGAGGGCACACCAGGATAAACAAAAGCCACTGAAATCTATGTCAGGATAAGAAGAATACAATTTAAAGTACACTAACAAAAAAAGGAACATAGTTTCTTCTACTTTTCATGGGTGGGGGATGTGTGGGTCACTAATCTTAATGGTGCCGTTGAACCCACAAAATCTACTGGGTGTCCACTGCATGTCAGCTGCTGTTCTGGGCACTGGGAATACAACAGCAGGATGTCCTTGACCTCAGAGAATATAAGATATATGCCCCTGTGTGCTAGGCACTGGGAACACAGAGAGGAATGTTTCTCAGCCTTAACATCACTCTCCCAGAGGAAGACAGATGTACAAACACTTAAGTAAGTGCGAAAACACAATGTACTCAGTGGAGAAACTCTTACTCAGATAAGTCACTGGTGGGGCAACCTTTATTTAAGAGTATTACAGGAAAACTGTTGTCTTCAAGAAAGCTGGTGAAAAGTGTTCAGCTACAACTCTGCATGCTCAGAAAATAGATATGATACAGGACATTAAATTTAACTTACATTGCTATTTCAGTTTCAAGATTGGCAAAGCCAAGAGTAGCCAATGGCAAGTACCCCAGTGGCTTAACAAAGTTGTTAGAACATTTAGGCAGGACTTCTGTGTTATGCTTCCCAACTGGAGTCTTGGTTCAACCACTCTGAATCAATTCATTCTTTTTTTTTTTTTTTTTAAAGATTTTATTTATTTATTTATTAGGAAAGAGAGAGAGTGAGAGAGAGAAGGTCAGAGTGAGAAGCGGACTCCCCATGGAGCCGGGAGCCCGATGTGGGACTCGATCCCGGGACTCCGGGATCATGACCTGAGCCGAAGGCAGTCGCTCAACCAACTGCGCCACCCAGGGGCCCTGAATCAATTCATTCTTTCCTTTATTTGTTCCGTGCTTGAAGATGCTGTCTAGAAAGAGGAAATAGAGAACTCAGTCTTATGGACCCCGCTTGATTACTACAAGATTTTCCTGTCTTTGGTATGCATACTGAGTAAAAGATGTCTTTTACCAATAATGCTGTAATAAAGACAAGTTTTGTTGGCTGTGTTGAACACAAGTGAAGTGCTAATTCCTGTCAGAAGAGAGGTTGAGAAATTCTACCACTAGCCATTCTTCATTACCAATGCACATTCTTTGGGCCACATAATCATCACCAATTTCATTAGCTAGACATAAACATCTGCCCGAGTCTTATCAGTATGTATCAAAGGAAAGACCTAAGCATCATAAAATTCTTGCTCCGACCTTTTCTTCAGTGTACTTCAAACGATTCCTCTAAACAGTGTTTGATCTCTTCTTTTGGTAAAGAGCCACACACCAAATAAAAATACAGCTATTTTAATTTTACAAAAGGCATGTGTAGCTATTACTTGGTCCTCACAATCATTTTAGTAAACAAAACACGGGTCTTGGTTACAAGAAACAGCTGCCCCCGGAAAAGAAGGAGCGTGATGCTGCTTTCTGCTCTTGGCATCAGATCAAGACTTCTGTTCCTTTTCCCAAACTTTCCTCATTGGATTAAAAGACAATGATGAAAACCATTGCAGAAGAAATAATGACTTCTTCGATTACTCTTTTCTTGGTGTCCTAGTAGAAACAGAAGCTTCATTTGGTCAGTGTTCGGTTGGTTTTTTCTCTTTAAAAGAGAAAATGTTTGGGACTTAAATATCAGCTCTCTTGGCCTTTGTGTTGAATGGGCAAACATGGTGGTTGGGCCAAACTCGTGGGCCTCTGCACACAGCAACACAGTGCACCAATCTATATAGTAGTTATTGTTTTCTTTACCCCCACTGCATGCGTTGAGAATGTAATTGATACAGAAGTAGTCATAAGATTCAGCGGTCTTCTACTGTGCGAGATATTGAAAGATTTGCCAGAAATGTAAAATAATGCCAATTTTCTCACTGCTTTTTTTTTGTTTTAAAGAATGCAGTTATTTCTCATAGAAATACATTTGCTTATGTTAACATTTAACGGGATTATTGCAGTTGGATAAATAAATTAATGAATTAGTAAGTTAATAAATGCACCATTTAAAAATGTCTCCAATTTCCAATACAGGAAATATAAAAAAGGTATAATCTACATAAACAAAAGTTCTTTAATGTCCTCAATAAATACTAAGAACATTATCAAGAGCATGAAGGAGCTATGGGGCTAAAAAGTATACAATTGTTTTTCTACATTATTATGCAAGAATAAGCAAGAAAGAATTTTTTTTTTTTACAGTGGCAAAAGTCAGGAAGGATCATTGTCAGGTGATATGTCAAGATTGTGCAAACGACTGAAACATTGGTTAGAATATCATTTTGGCTTTTGTGCTGGGAATTCCTGACATCTTACACAGGCATATTCAGATAATAGAGATATTAGTGTGTAATTCGGGAAAACAATTTAGGTAAGCCAGGAAGTTGGAGGGCTTGAGTTCGAATCCTCCCTCACATAGCGCAGTGTAGAATCACTGGGCACATTATTTTATTTCTTCGTGTCTCAGTTCATCTGCAAAACGGGACTAAAAGTACTGCATAACTTACTGCTTAGAGGAATGGTTATATGGATTGAATGAGATAAGAGATATAAGGCCATTAGAAGTGTGACAGCGTCATAGTAACCATTCATTAAATACTATCCACTGTGCTGCTTCTTCCTATCCTATGCCCTTTCCCGCTTATCATATTCTTCTGCAGGCTTTCAATATCTAATATTTTAGTTGATCACTTGATTGACAAAAATGACTCCCCTCCTTTTTTTCCCCCCGCTGAAACATTTTTTCTCCCATCTACTCCAACTGGGCATGTAAATACACTGTAGGAAGTTTTTCGGATGTCAGTAATTAACACTTCAGACAAACAAAGCTGGGGATTTCCAACATTCCAATAAAACACCGCCATGTCAACTATGCCAACAGAAGCAACATCCACACCAACTTAACAAGCAGAGACCATGCTTAATATTTAAGTCCTCATTTTTGCTTCACATTCCTAAATCTTTATAAATAGGTTAGGACCTTGAGACATTTTTCTTGGGTTAGGGAGTTTTGGTGGGAAACAATCCGGAACTTATAAGAAGAGAACAATTCTTCAGCAGTGGCGAGGATGGAAAAATTAACATAGCAAACAGGGATTTTGTAATGAAGGTTTTTTCATTTTAGGATTGACATTAAACTGGCTGGCTATGTGTTTCCCATTTTGCCATCTTTTCTGTCAGTGTCCTTTTTATTCCTCGTGTGCCTTCTCTCCCAGTGTCCTGGTGTTGGAACAATCCAACGTCTTGATTGTAAGAAAAGAACACTTCGCCTTACTTTACCCCAGAGGAGTTGTATCAGGAGAGAAAGTAATCAGATGAAGGATCTTTATATATTTGACCTTTTGACATCTGTCTTTCAATTTGTCTTGGTTCATAGAATTTGCCCACAACTAACCTTTCATGCATAGAAAACTGCTCCTTCACAAGAATGAAGGAAGATTGAGATTTTGTGCATTATGGGAAGAACAGGTCTGACTTCAGAGATTCATGGTAAGATCTGCAGCAGTTCACTCCATAAATAGGTTGTATTCATACCTATTTAATCCCATCAAGACAAAAAGAATCCCTAATAATGCTAGCCAGCTGCACAGACATTGTCGGCTAAATGTAGATGTAGACAGACATATATAATTCATGCTATTAATATATTAGCTATCAATATATTAGCAAAATGAGCCCAGATACATACATATATATACATATATACACACACACATACATATAGATATTTAAGATTTATTTGTTTATTTTGGAGAGAGAGAAGTAGAGGAGGAGCAAAAGGAGAGAATCTTCAAGCAGACTTCCCACTGAGCGCAGAGTCCAATGTGGGCTTGATCCCACCCACAAGATCATGACCTGAGCCCAAACCAAGAGTCAGATGCTTAACCAACTGAGCCACCCAGGCGCCCCAAGGCCAGATACATGTTAAAAAGTGTTGTGTGCCCCAATCCATCATTCTCTCAAGTGAACATTTTCTTGGGCCTAAGGCCTCTCCCAGATTTCTGAGGAGAAAAATAAGAGTGTATTCCAACATCATCTCCAATGATACTATTAAATTTGAATTCTGGAGGGTCTGCTTTCTCACCTCAGATTTAACAATAGTTTAGATAGCTTTCCTGCTGTCTAGTTGTTGAAAGAATGAAACCAAAATGTCTAACATTTATTATATTACCTCTTTTCTAAGGACCCTAAAAATATTTCACTGTTGATTGATACAGAAGTATGGCTTTTAAAATTCCTTTTGCTTAAACTTTATTCCTTATCTTTTATTTCCCAGTTTTTAATTCATATCCCTCAACTGCTCTTATGGCATTTTTTGGTGTATTTCTTTTTCTTAGTTCACCTCTCTGCCTTGTCTTCACATTCATTTTTTTTATTCTCCTCCTAATTCTGCTACCTGTTTTTGTTCCCTAAATACAGGCCAAATTGTTTCTTTCTTTCTTTTTTCCTTTCTTTTCTTTTGATCTGTCCATTAAGAAAGTATTTAGTGCTAATTGCCTTGGATACAGAACTGCATTACAAAGGCAATTTAAAATGTTTTCTTCTAATTAAGAAAGAGAGAGGCATAGTTTAAGATTGAGAAAAATCATTAGAAATGGCTTCACTTGAGTGTCAGTGGAGGACATTTCTTTCACAAGATGAATAAAGGTGACTTTCAAATTTTCTAACATTTCTCAACAGTATAAATATTTGAATGCTGACATTCATTTTGTATTTGAGATATTAATAAGCAAATAATCAAAACGTAGTCATAAAGAATGTATATTTTTAGTAACTAATAAATGTTTGAACTGAACTGAATTGTTTGTTGAAATAAGAAAAGAAATTCCGCATGGACAGTCCTCAAATATATCAGAGCTTTAGTTCAAGGTTCAAATGCAGACACTTAACCTCAAATGGAAGGATTAATGGTTCTCATTGGATAAACAAATAAGCTAGGAATGCCGAACTATTTCTTTAAGTACTTGCCTTAAAACCTACGAAGGTCATGACTTCAAAGGTTCTATAGCAGTTTTCTTATTTGATTATTGTTTATATGTTGCATCAAATGAATTAAAGGACATTTTCGTAGTTATGCCTTTCTGGTTCCAAAATATTAAAATGCTTTGTTTAAAAATAATTCAATATATGGTTTTATTTCTCTGTTAATACAAAGCCTTCAAAGGTGATTTTAAGTACTTTCTTTCTTTTTTTTTTTTTTTTAATCTCCCTGGTCTCAGGACATTTATTCTCTAAGATGCAGTTGTAGCAAGTTCTTTATCACTAAAAAAGTGGAGCAGAGATAAAAGTTTTCCTATAAAAACAGTAACATTATCGTCTGGTATTCATGCCTGATATCAGAAAGTGTTCAATCAGAGAAGCAGAACCAGTAGGAGGTATACATTAGGATATTTGTTTTAAGAAATTGGCTTCTATAGTTGTGGGGGCTGGTTAGGTGGGTCCCACATCCAAAGACCAGACAGTAGGGACAGGCAGGCTGGAACTCTGGAGGTGAAGCTGTTTCCACAATTGAAATTTCTTCCTTATGGAAGCATCCGCTCTACTCCTAAAGACTTTTCAACTGATGAATCAGGCACACCTATATTATTTGGGATTATCTCTCTTACTCAAACTCAGCTGATTATGAACCTGAATCACATCTACAAAATACTCTCACAGCAACAACTAGATTAATGTTTGATTGAATAATCAGGGATTATAGCTTAGCCAAGTGGACAGGTTAAAAGACCATCACACCTAGAAACATACCAGCTTACTTTTAATGACCTCCCCCTTTATTTACTGCCTTTCAGTGATTTTTTTCTGTCCTTTTGACTTTCTATAGTTCTACTTTGTGTTAATTCAAAATATAAGGGTTTGTTTTTTTTTTTTTTTTTCAGTAAGGCTTATCTTTCCGGAATAAGAACAGTTGTTGAGAGTCAACTCACTCTGCTCATAATACCATATCCCAGCTGGGTAGAATGGTTATTAACTTGGAATACATTATTAAGTCTACCAAAGCTTGATGTTCCATTAGGTACTTTTCCAGTAGAACTAAATATAGAGCCACTTCCTTCTTAAGATGTATAAATTAAAAGCAAAGTGGGTGTAAAGATACCTAAGCTTAATAAATAAATAACATTTCTCATGTTTTTGTAAAGGTTTTTATGCATATACTTGAAGAGTAATTGTTGTAGGATTGCAAGGTTCTTGTCTCACTGAGTCAAAGAATGAATCTGAAAGAATGAATCTGGTGGACACAAAGGTGTGAAGTGAAGTGAAAGCTTATTAAGTAAAGGTGAGAAGGGAAAGGAAAGAAAAAAATAATGAAAGTTCTCTAGAGTGAGAAGGTCCCCAGTGCTTTGCCTGAGTTGCCCCTGAGGGCTTTTATGGTCAGTCTTTTATAAGAAACTGACCAGGAAACTTGGTAGATTTCTTGTCAATATCATGGTGGATTTGTGACTATGGAGTCTATATTTAGAACAAACAGGTGGACTTGTAACTATCATGAAACAAACAGGGTGTTCTTGTAAATATCATGTCTATTTCTCCACTGGGATTTCTGTGAGCCTGGTTCCTGGCCCCCTGCTGGAGTCTAGGAAAAGCCTAGTCACCTGGCCCCCTACCTGTCTCTCCCTACTTAGCCTTACTTGTCCCCTACTCATAATGAAGAAAGACTTGCAACCATTGTGTGTTTCTAGGAAGCATCTGGAGCTTATATTAGAAGTGGCCATCTAAAATCAGTCAGTCTTCAACTTTTACTGAATATTTACAACACACAGAACTAGGTTCAAGACATTTGGGGTTTTACAGCTTAACTGGAAAGACAGATCATATTCATTTGAAGGATAAATAAGGAATTCAAAGAAGCCTACAAGTAAGTCCAATACAGATTTCCTGTGTCAGTATGAGGTTATATTTTCAATGTGGTAAGAGTTGAATACTGTAACACTGATACAAACAGAGCATATTTATTTGTTTTCATCTATGAAATATGTCATCTTCTTAATAATCTTGGAAGGTATTTATAAGAATCATTATTGTATCTATTAGTGGTGAGAATCATCCAAGGGCAGAAGGGCAAAATAGTCACCCATGATCGATGTTGGTTAATCAGGACAAAAATGTCCACCAATAGTGTTTGTACCATAGTTCACTAGATATCTGTGTGTCTCAGGGATTTGCTTAGAAATTTCAGACATTCTTACTCAGCACTTACTCAATGGATTCTACGTTCTGTTTCAGTTCATGTAAATATTATTTTTATTAAGCAATTATTAATGCCATGTATTTCATAAATTACACTTGGTTCTATAATTTCCCTCTGTCGCCCACCCTCAAAGTCACACACACACACGCATGTATCATTTACACATGCTTCCTTCTCCATGTTTTCCACATGTCCTTCTTCTTTTTTTTTTTTAAGATTTTATTTATTTATTTGACAGTGAGAAAGAGATCACAAGCAGGCAGAGAGGCAGGCTGAGAGGGGAAAGCAGGCTCCCCGCTGAGCAGAGAGCCGGACCCGGGGCTTGATCCCAGGATCCTGAGATCATGACCTGAGCCAAAGGCAGAGGCTCAACCCACTGAGCCACCCAGGTGCCCCTCCACATGTCTTTCTGATAGTTACTGTATTTTCTTCCTTATTTAACATTCTGCTGAAATCTCATTTCCTCCATCAAGTATTTACTACAAAGTCTATGCACAGCATTGCTTTGTTATTTGGGTTTTATATTTGGCATTAATTTTAGTTTGGTTTTGTGCTTCATTTATAGAAATATAGTCATGTGTATTCTTTCTCTGATAAATGTTTTTGATGGTGATGTTTTGCTATCTACTCCATGCTAAAATTATTACTATATTTACAAGGAAACTTATTCCATAATTTAAATTACTAGTTTACTAGAATTTAAATTATGTACTTCCTGTGCATGTATTTAAATACCATTCTCTTTGAACAAAGACTAGATTTCCTGTATACTTGGTATTGCAAGTTATAAAGACACTAATAATGATCAATACCAATTTCTATACCTGGAGAAAAGAAGGAACTTTCTGGGGTGATGGAAATACTTGACTTATCTAAAGTGTGGTTTATATGGATGTACACATTTTGATGACTTTTGTCATCATTTGGATTTTTGTATTTCAATGCATGTAAATTATACCTTAGTAAAAATTTGAAAGAGTGAGATACTGGAAGAATTAAACTAAAGAGGAGGAAAATCTTATTCAAATAGGTATTATTGTTCCCAACCTTGCCATGGGCCAAATTTAGAGAAACACTGGAGAGAAATTTTTAGATTAGAGTGGTATGGCTTCTCAGTCTCCCACCTAGTTTTGTTTTACTGTCAATTTTGCTTTGTTCTTGTTAACAGCAATAACAAGAGGAACTCTCTGAGTAGAGGAAATATATCCAGGGTATGATAGAAGAATGAAAAGTGGGTCCCCTGGTTTTGATTTTAGGTATACATTTATTTCATAAACAATATTTTCCAGAAGTATGATACCTAGTTAGCTGTATGTAAAATCTAGTAAAATAGACATTTATAATGAGCAAGTATGTTTATAAAATATGATTTTCTTAAATTTGAAAATATTTTTGTTAACATGCAAAACTAGGGCAGAGAAATGTTTGCTAGGAACATTTATAGCTGGAAGACATCATTTATCTTTATCCCTCTGCCTAAAATACTTTCTTCTCACTTTTCCTTCTGTCAAACTCTTAGCCATTCTTAAATATACAGAAAATATCACTTTTCCTGTTTAACATTCTAGATTTTCCCTGAGGTGATCACATTTTTCTCTTCCCAAACTCCCTCATCTTTCTTACAGAGCACATGTCATATTCTTATGGAATTATGTTGGACCGCCTTTGCATTTCCAGTTAAACAGCAAATTTTCAAAGGTACACTGGGTCTTGTTTACTTCTTGTATTACTACAGGTAACGTGCTCAGGACATAGCAGATGCTTTATAATACTTCTCAAAGAAATGAATTTTTTAAATTGAAACATACTAGGGAAGATTTTTATACTCTTTCCATCAAGTAGCATTGACCAAAATAGAATGCCTCAAAATGATGACTTTTTTTTGGTGATAAAGGTTGATGTAAAAGGGGAAAGCGGATGTTAGGCTCTTAGGTCACATTATAAAAGAGCCCTTGGTTGATAATTCAGTTCAAACACATTTATTTCTCTTGGTAAAAATACACTCTCTAAAAATATGTCATCTTATTTCCTTGCCATTTTCTTCCCTCAACTCTGTGCTCTAAATCACCAGAGTGAATTCAGCAAGCTCCCATTTCTTTTTATGCTTGGCATGCTCTTCTCTGCTTAGGAAACTCCCACCTTCAAGACTAAGCTGAATGTCTCCCCCTCCCTCTCCCCTTCCCCTTTCTTCTCCTTCTTCTCCTTCAACAAATCCTTACTAGTTCTCCCAAGCATACTTATCTGCATTTCCCTCTAATATCCAGCAGTATTGGGGTGTACTTTTTAAAAATTTTTTTAAAAAAATTTTATTTATTTATTTGATGAAGGGAGAAAGAGCGGAAGACCATAAGCGGGGGAGGGACAGAAGAAGAGGGAGAAGCAGACTCCCCGCTGATCCAAAAGGGAGGGCTCCATCTCAGGACTCTGGGATCATGATTGGAGCCAAAGGCAGATGCCTAATGGACTGAGCCACCCATGTGCCCCTTAGATGTATTTCTATTAAAGCCTTCTCACTTTGTGTTTATTTAATTATTGGTTACTATTATCAGAGGATAGGTATCCAAACTTATTTATTAAGCTCAAAACCTGTTTGTTAAGATTTGAAGAAAGAAGTCAATCCTCCCATTTCTACTCTCAATGTGCAAGCAAAATAAACAGGAAATGAAATTTGTGGCAGGGCGAATTCCTTCTCAATCTATATAAGCTTTAAAAAAAAAAGATAAAACTTGAATGTAATTATGTAAACTAATCTTGATTTCTCTTTGGATTATAAGACCTTGTCCAATTTATTGTTGTATCCTCAGGGCCCAACACAGTGCTTGACACATAGCACAAATCAATAAATCATTGTTGATTAATAAATAGATATATGGGAGTTATATCTGAGATTCTTAAGGTTCACTTGTTTCATGATATTGTTTAACATATTCCCATGATATACAAATGGGTATAATGTATATGTGACTCTCAATTCTACTACTGGCCTGGAAATTTTATAAGGGCAGAGCTACCCTTAGCTAATACATTGGCTCTCCACCACTTGCAGATATTAACTAACTACATTTTGAATACTGGCAAATGCTGACATCCTAGGCATTTGCAGAATATGGTTTTTGCTTTGGTATAAAAGAAAACAATTCTTATTTACCTCTTTCATTCTAATTATCTAAATTATCTAATAATGATTGAATTAATTTGAGCCCATTACATGATTAATATGACATATTGAGGCAGGGCTAGCAATATTTTCAATCAATTATCTTGATATTCACTTAATGAAATAAACCATAATACTTATATATGTTATCTATAAATAAATGTTTTAAAATTTTAGAAATTGTGAGTTAATTTAATTCATCCAGAAAAATGCAGGTATACATACACCCCAGTATAGCCTTAACATATTCTTATGATTGAGTTAAAAAACCAATTTCCTTGGTGGCAAAAATGTACATTCAGAGTTTCAAAGAAGAGCCCCCAACACCCAAATCAGAAATATTACTTTTATTTTGAATGCTTTGAGTTTTCCTCTAATGCAATTAACAGGAGTGGGGGTTGTCTACACCTATTATAGCTGTACCTCCTTCAAAATAATTTCTCTTTTCAATGCTTCTTTTAATTAACTTCATTGGAAAATAAGTGAGTTTTTATTCTGACTTTTCTCATCTAAGGAAGAAATAAGAGGATAATGTGGTTACATCTTACTAGATCAGAAAGCAGAAATATGTCAAAGATAATTTAACATATTCTCACCATGTAGCCTGGGATCTGTTGAAGTAATGAAATCTGCTAAATTTAAATAAATAAACTCATAGAAAAAAGCGAATTTTAACTCTTATGAAAAGTTCAAACTACAGTTAGCCACTTGAGTCTCTGGGTCTTGGATCCTGAGAGTAGAGTCTAGAGCTTTGGGACGGTTTGGGATCATCTGCTGTCAAGAGCATAAATTCCCTACAGGTGGAATAAAGTCACGTCCCCATGTTCTATAATAAAACACACTATTCTAGCTCAGCATTGCACAGTACAACTTTCTGTGATGATGGAAATGTTCTATGCCAGACCTGTCTCTTATGATTGCCAATAGTCACACTTGACTACTGAGCACTTGACATGCAGGAATGGAATGGAATATTTCACTTTACTTACTCTTCACTAATTTAAATTTAAGTAGCCACCTGAGGTTAGTGGCTACCTTACTGGAGGAAGCAGCTCTAGACAGCCTATTATGAAGGAAAACGCCTAGTGCATTCTGTAAACATTAGTCTGTGCATCCACTAGAGGGTGTGATAGCAAAAACCAGGTAAACTAACTATATTTGCAAAGATAATTTCCTCAGATAGTACCCTTTTGCCTTCTACTGTCAAGAATAAAGGATTCAGAAAAAATGAAAATTGCCAGCAAGACATAAAATGGGATTCCCTTTCACTTACTCGAACAAAGGATGGATGGACCAACTGCAGAAAATATTAAAGGGTTCCTTCTTAAAAAGTGAGTGCCTTAAAATATTTCTAGTATGCAATTTGCTTTAAAGTGACCAAAGACCTTCAGAAATAAAAAGTTACCATTCATGGAAATACGATGAGGCAGTGGAGTGCTAGCCTGAAACAACCCTTCTTTGTGGTACTGAATTGGCAACAAGTCTACCTGTGATTTATCAGTGGTTAGCTGTGATCCTTCAAGGCGACACGAGAAAGTGATACGTCCTAAAAAATAACCGTTTCCTACTCTCATGCCTTCGAATATTTCACCTATTTTTCATTCCACAAAAGATATAAGATGTGGAAACACCATGGACTCCAAAAATAGTTACCTCGTTTCTTGTTAAAACTCTTAGCAAACAAGGAGGATTAGGTGATCAAGACCTTGGCTTTGGTGCGGAGATTAGCCAGTCAGCTCAGAAGAAGAGGACAACAAAAACCAAGAACTGTGACCTGCAAATGTACTATTGATTAGGATCATAACGGAAGTGAATGTGGAGAGGATTCAGGGAAAGGATTCTCTCTTCTTGGAAAAAGTGGCCCGCAGAATTGATGACACGACTTTCCTACGCTGTTACAGGTGACAGAGTTCATGTGGAAAAGCAAGTTGCGGAAATGTCACCTGACATCAAGGCAAAGATGTTCCTTTATTCTTTATCACAAACTATACATTTAGTATTTTCAATCCTTACCGGTGCCTTTTGAATGCAGGTCATTTGGAACAGTTTGGCTGATCGTGATGTTCCACGCGTTGGTGGAACAACGCGAACGTAGATGTAATCAGCGTCATGGCACAGGGAATCATAATTTTAACTGCTAGAAATAATTTTCTGAGTTTTTAAAGCTCTGTTCCACTCTCTTCCAGTTTCCGAGTTGTTCAGAATAACAGCTTTACGCAAATAGCTTCCCTGTTTCTTTATCTGTAAGATGAGGATGGGAGCAGTACATTCGGCGTGGGGTTCTTAGGATAGTTGGGTGACTTAATACACGAGAAGTGCTCACAACAGTGTCTGGTACATTGTAAGCACTCAGCTAATTACTATTGTTATTAGATTTCCTTACCCTTTACATTTGGCAACTCTGCAGCCTATTCTCTATTATCCAAGAATTGCTAAATAGGGAGTTTTTGAATCCTGCTCCTCTCTACCATCTTTCCCACTGGTCATCAAGGTCTGCCCTTCAATCCTCCACAATTTATATGCTTTCTTATATTCCGGAGTTCTCCACACATCGAAACTTTACTTTTTTTACACATGGTGATTAAGAATGTCAATAGCTCATATAAAGCAACTTCCCTTGTTCCTTTTCTCCTTTGTGCTCAAGTCCTTTTATTTATTTTCAAATCTGCCCTGCTTGGAATCAGACAAATTCCCATCAATCTCAGAGATTGATTGTCATTGCTGGGCTGGAGTGCTATCTTGGTATCTGAGTATTTTATGCTGCCTCCAGCCCTTAAAAAAAAGCTTGAAGCATTAAAAAAATTAAAGTAAAAAAAAAGTTAAAGTAGAAATGATATAATTAGAAACTAAAATAATTCAATAAATATACAATGGAAAATAAATCTTCCTTCCACTGCAAATCAAATTTTCTTTTTGAAAGAGATAACTGTCATCAGTTTCCTCTTATCCTCCAGAGATACTCTATGCATACATTTATACTTCCATTGTTTTGTACTCAAATGAGAGCATACTATATGTACTATTTTGTACCTTATGTTTTTTAATCCTTGCTTATTTTGTACTTGAATGTACATAATTTACCTTTTATTTTAACCAATATTGTAAAGGTAAGCAGTTATATAAGAAAATTAGTTTTGCTAGGTATAAAACTAAAGAAAAAATTGTGTTCCCCATCTTTGTTCTGATTTTCACTACTCAGAGGCAATAGCTCACAACTCACATAGCTGCTTCTTTGGTATTTCCCCTCCATATTTGTAAATATATTTTTATTGGTTTTTCTGGAATTCTCAGTTTCAAGTATCAGGTAGTTTTGGAAAGCTTGCTTAGCTGAAAAAGATGTTAATTATACTTTCCCACTTGAGTAATAATTTGATGTTTAGAACAATTTTCTGAGTTTTTAAAGCATCTCTGTTGTTTTCTAAGTTACTTCTTTGACTACTTTGGCCTTTGTCTTTCATGTTAGAAACCTACTGGAACTTGTGTGTGTGTGTGTGTGTGTGTGTGTGTGTGTTGGAGCAGGGGCTCTCACTGTAGGATGATCTGGTTGGAATATTTTGTTGGACAAGCTCTCAACAGTTGGGTCTGCATGTCTTCTCTCTTGATCTGTATGGTTTCCCCTGAAAGAGATTCTCTATTCTCGGGAAAGATGAGTATAACATCTAGTGCTTTCTCTGAGTTGACTGGAAAAACTGGTGGGAGATTTTCCTTTCTTTTTTTTTTTTTAAGATTTTATTTATTTATTTGATAGAGAGAGAGATCACAAGTAGGCAGAGAGGCAGGCAGAGAGAGAGGGGGAAGTAGGCTCCCTGCCGAGCAAAGAGCCCGATGTGGGACTTGATCCCTGGACCCTAAGATCATGACCTGAGCCGAAGGCCGAGGCTTAACCCACTGAGCCACCCAGGCACCCCAGATTTTCCTTTCCTTTTCTTAAGTAGGTTTTCCACTGCATCTTCAGTTTGCCCCTTCAACTTCAACTAGCTAACCGCCTTGCCAGCAGAGCCTGATGTCTGGCCTCACCATCCCCCAAACTCAACCTTTCTGGAAGGCACCCTGGCCTTCTGTGTTGGTAGGCAAGGGGCAGTTGCTCAGCTGGGTGAGATAAAGGGCAGGATCTGGGGATCAAATTTCTACTAACATGGACATTTAGCCCATCTTAGTTTTATTCTTAACTTCATCCTTCCTTTTAGAGGCCTATGGTCCTTCCAGTTTCGGTGTTTTATGGAGTTTCTGTTGCTCGGGTGGCCTTGCTGCTGGCCTTTCTCTGCTGCCACTTGGGTCCTGGCTTCCTCGAGTCTGTGAAGTTAGTTACTACTTATTCACCTGCTTTCCAGCTTCCAGAATTTGGCTGTTGCCACATCTTCTCTTCTATTTGTCCTAGGAATTTATGCTTTTAAAAAATCCCTTTATCATCATCTGAGTGCAGTTTCAGGAGAGAGGAGAGGAAAACACATGTGTTCAATCTACCGTGTTTCTCTCCCACATTTTTTATAATCACTCATTTAACCCAGTGCGTTAACTCATCAGGGACTCCTGTCTGAGCTTTAACCATGTGGAGTCTGGGCCTCTGTCCTTATTTTCTGGGCTCCTTATTTTCTGGGCTCCCTTTGATTTTTTCCCATTTGTTTCTTCATTTACACGCTCCTTGCTCTGGTGTTGTTTGGAATATGCTGCCCCTTTTAGAATGTCTGCGAGGACTCTGATCTAAGACTAAAATGCTACCTCATGAGCTCAAACCTGTATCATCCATCTTCTAGATGCTGTAGCTTGTTGTCATTAAAAAACAAAAAGACAAAACAGGATTATTAGTTGCAGGGGCTTAGGGGAAAGATTGTGGCCTCAGAAGGCACCTCCCTCCTCTTGTGTTATATTCCAGATTGTGCTTATGCTCAGCTGCAATGAACGCCTGTGATTCTGTCATTTAAATCGTGTTTACCTACCACTGAATGTGTCACCGAAACTGAAATTTATTTAAATATTTCACTTAATTTAGGATTTTAGAAATCAGAGTTGCTGAATAAATTAACTCTTTTTTATGACTTGAATAGAAATGAAACAGATTTATTAAGACTAAGTCTTTTAAAGAAATAATTCAAATTTGGTTAACTGTTTACATTATAAGATCCTTTTTTTAGAGATTAGGAAATTCATAACAAATTTGAAATAGCTATTTGTAGTTGGGATGCAATTTAATAAACAGTGCATGGATTAAAGACATTTCCACCCCCTAACATACTCAAACCATTCTTTGAGCACCGTATAATCAGAAGAGCAACATTTACTAAAAAGAAGCATTATTTTTGTTGTGTCTGTGTTTTGCTGTATTTGAAATTGCACTTAAGCTTTTCTAAAATAAAGATCATCAATGTTTCTATCAAATGTCTTATCATTCATCCTTGCCGGAAGAGACCCAAACGTTGTTTACCAATTACCTCACGGTAACCATTCTGAAAATGCATTTCCTGCATTATACGCACCCTCAGTCTTCTCAGCCACAAACATTTCTCAATGTGCAGTTAAAGTTTAATCAGCCTTTGTTGATAACGTGCACTGATGGAGAGTGGGCCAACCTGTTCAACTTGTTTTTAATGGCAGACCATTCAGAACATTCAGCCAGACTTCCCCAGTCTCCCTAAGTGCTGGATGTACGTCGGCACGTTCTTCTTTCTATCCACTCGCTAACTGTGCTTTCCGGGGCACTCCTTTGAACAATAGATCCTTTTAGCAAAGTCTGTGTCATCTGTGAAGTTGAGATTTCACACAAATTTTAAAGTTTACCAAGAAAGTAATCTACTTCTATATAAACCTATACAACCTGCGCATTTGGATTTTATATACTTTCCAGACTTTTATTTCAGCAATTACACTTTAGGAAAAAAAAAAACAACAAACAATTTTGCTTGACTACCATTTATTTCCCTGATATATGCTATGTAATGGCCTCGGAAAGTAGGAGGAAAAATCCTCAGTAACAAATGCTGAGAAAACAGCAATAACGACGACAGCCACATAGAGCACGTTGCCCCAGAACAAACACATTAACTTGGAAATCTCGCCTACTGGTTCATCATAAATTGTTTCTTGTTCTGAACAACTTCTGAAGTGGCTTTTATCAAGATTTTCTAAACATTGGTAATTTGTTTTCATTATTTATTATTTATTTTTTATTTTTTAGAGAAAGAGAGAGTGCGCGTGAGCAAGGGGAGCGGCCGATGGAGAGGGAGAGAGGGAACCTGAGACAGGCTCAACCTGCGTGGAGAGCCTGACACGGGGCTCAAGCTCATGGCCCTGAGCTCATGACCTGAGCAGAAACCAAGAGCCTGTGGCTTAACTGACTGAGCCGCCCTGGCGCCCCCTCATGATTGATTTTCGTACAAGAGTATGTTTAAATTTAAAACGAAATTGGCATAATTTACATAATTTTAAAAGATTCTGTGGAACGTGTCAAAACCTCCTCCTTGCGATGATTCTCTGGGAGAATAATGCTGAGATGGCCAAGAGACTTGCCGATGTCAGAACATGCGCACAGTCGGTGACTCAACGAAACAAAATACGACCTGCACTGAGAACGACTTTGTACCGTGTGGTGTAGGTCTCTAAGGGGAACCGACAAACAACTCTTTCCTCATCAAGGTTCTGCATAATTTAAGACCCAGGCCTAAGACAAGAGTAAGGTTGTCCTCACCACTGAGGGAGAGCTTGCCCTAGGTTTGCTCTCAAGAGGAACAAACAGGGCATCTTGATTTATTTTTACTAAATGCATCAATCCGCTAAATCACTCCACTTGTTGCTGACAGAGTAATGGGGTGTAGAAAGCCCAGAAGTCCCCAGGTAAATTCCCTAAGAATTTTCATGGTAAATAAGGAGTGAGTGGAAAGTATTTTTCCCTAACACCAAGTGTTGTGGGTGCCAGGCTTTGCCCCAACATAATTATTTATAATTAGATCTACTACGTGCTTATTGTTTTATATCTTTCTTTCTGTTTTTTCTTTCTGTTTTTTTCTTTCTGGTGGACCAGTCAAGAGTCATCTATTAGTATTTCTAAAAGCTTTGCCTCACATTTGGTAGATGTTTGCAAATATTCTTGTATTTCTATGTTGGAGAGTAAAGATGCTAAAATTTCCCATGATACTATAAGATAAAACCCTTTCCCATCCACTACAGAAAACCTAAAAAAAATATTCAGAGGTTCTAACACTTTCATCAGATTCTCCAAGGGGTATAAAATAACAAAAGGTAGGAACCACTGTCTTCCTCCAGGGAAAGCGAGGGAAAGCCGTACCCTCTGGATACTTTGCCTGGTAAACCCAGCCACTCTGCGTCTCTGAGAATAGACTGTGCTGGGACTGAGTAAAACCCTATTCTATTCTATTCTGATTTGCTCCTAATGTTTCCCATGAGGGTCTTGGAATTATCCTGTCTTAATTCTACTCACATCACACATCCAAAATGCCCTACACTGAAAATTTGTAAATCTGTCGAATCCTGCTTGGAAGTTGCCCGAGACTGATTTCCTATCTGGGAGACCTTCTCTGGGTTCTTAGCAACTTTCTGCTAAATCCTTATTTTATGGTGCTATCTCTTTGACTCCAAGGAGATCTTATATATTTGGATTCTTCAATCTGAGATTGAGGGTTGGGATGGGATTGCCTATAGATGAGACACTTTTGCATGGGTGTTTATTCAGCAAATACTTGTGGGACATTTACTATGTGTCAGGCACTGTCCTAGGCCCTAGGGGCATTAAGATGATTAAAACATGAAGTTCACTTTCAGTTTGGGTAGGGGAGTGGGTTATAGATCTTATCTAATTTTTCACGTTCTCATGTAGGGCTAAAGTAAAGTTCATCACGTTTCTGGTAAGTACAGAATCTGACAGAAAGGACAAGAAACAGAAAATTGGAACTTTTATTTTTTTTATTTTTAAAGATCTTATTTATTTATTTTACAGAGAGAGAGAGAGAGAGAGAGATCACAAGTAGGCAGAGAGGCAGGCAGAAAGAGAGAGGGGTAAGCAGGCTCCCTGCTGAGCAGAGTGCCCGATGTGGGGCTCGGTCCCTGGACCCTGAGATCATGACCTGAGCTGAAGGCAGAGGCTTTAACCCACTGAGCCACCCAGGCGCCCCGAAAATTGAAACTTTTAAAAAAATTTTAAAATAAAAAATTTTTTTAAATAGGAGGGGGAGAGGGGCAGAGAGGGAGAGAAAATCTCAAGCAGGTTCCACACCCAGTGTGGAGCCAGACACAGGGCTCAATCTCACAACCCCTAAATCATGACCTGAGCCGAGTGGGAGGCTTAATTGACTGAACCACCTAGATGCCCTGAAAACGTGGACTTTTTAAACATTCCAGAAATGATTTTATCTGTGAGGTCGCAACATGGATAACATCTCTTAAATCAGAGTCTGAAAATCTTTCCCTTTGGGGTAACCACTATACTACTAAATGATTGACCTAAACTGAAGTAAATGCCCCATTACAGGGGATGATGGAAATGCTGTCCACTTTGAACAACAGCTTGAACAAAACTCTGCCTCTTCTGAGTCTGTCACTCCCTTTTTTTTTTTTAAAGATTTTATTTATTTATTTATTAGGAAAGAGAGAGAGTGAGAGAGAGCATGAGAAAGGAGAAGGTCAGAGTGAGAAGCGGACTCCCCATGGAGCTGGGAGCCCGATGTGGAACTCGATCTCGGGACTCCGGGATCATGACCTGAGCCAAAGGCAGTCGCTCAACCAACTGCACCACCCAGGCGCCCTGTCATTCCTTTCTTAAGCAAGGAGAACTTGGGAGGCCATAATAGTCCCACCCTATTGCTTGGTATCCTTCAAAAGTTGGAACCCAAATCAGGCCCACCTAACTGACCCTCCTATCCTTCTCCATACAAAGATAAAAACTGTTTTGTGCCTCTCTAAGCCATTTTCTTGTTGCGTGCTCATCTGGGGACCTTAAACATTAGCAACTTTTAAATCTCCATCACAGCATTATGTGCCTCCCTTTGCACGTTTTAACTTTTCTGTATCTGTGTCAAGGATGTCCATTAAGTACAAGGAATAACTTTTATCCCCACACTGTTCTTGAGCAAGTAATGTTTGCCAGAAATAGCGCAAAGTGTCGGGGCCACGTAGTAAACCAACCATAGTCCTTGCAGTTGTGAAACTTCACTTAGTGGAGTAGACATTAAACACAGAATGGCATAAGTAAATGGCAGTTGTAATAATCCCTGTAAAGGAAACACACACACACACACACGCACACGCACACACACACACACACACACATTACCACGAGAATGCAAAACTGTGTGACCAAATTTAGATTGGGAAACCAGGCAAGGCCCTTCTGTAGAAATGATGTTTCAGTTTTGATCTAAAGGATAGGAAGACATCCTCTGTCCTGAGAAGGTAGTGAAACAGGAAACCTGCCTTTTGATGGCCTTATGGAACATATCTTTCTAGAAAGCCCAACACGAAAGTATTGCTTCTGATGCCGACCTGCTTCAAAACAGTATGAAAGGAAAATTCTTAATCCTTAAAGTGATTCAAAGTGATGACTTCCATTTAGGTGGTAATAAAAGGAGGATTAGTAATCACTTGATTTTTGTTACCAAAATAACTTAATGCCACCTGCGACTATTATTAACCTCACTGCAGAGTTGAGATGGCATTGTGAATTAGGAACACAGCTCTTCGTAACACTGAGGATGCTTAGTTTCAGACCCGTGTTACTTGTGGTGATTAGAACCGTTGCAGCGTATGTGCCTTTGTCTTTGCCAGAAATATCTTTGCATTACACTCCATCGATGGATGGAGTCTTTATATTTTAGGTATGAAAACAAAACATGCCAGGAAAATAAAACATTTCCTGTTTTAACATCTGGTTATTTACCCCATGTGAAAAAATTCACAGCAATCTGAAAAGTGAATAGCAATGAGGCAATTACCGGATATCCGAGGTTCCAAGGACAAAGGCACACCACCCGGGGCGGCTTGAGCTGCGTGCCCAAGATTTAGCATTTTGGGGTGTGAGTTAGAAAGCAAATAAGATGATTCTAGCATGGCAAGCAAACATAGGTGCAATGTGCCTCACAGATAAATTCTCATCCCAAGTTCTGCTCTTTCTTGTTTTTCACTCAAAAGCCACTCAATGTCATTTCCACTCTCTAGTTTACTTCTACCCTACATTTCTGTCTTCTATTTTCTATATTCTCACTGTTTTCAAGCATCTCCATGGCTTTGATAGCAGATCCCTTTATCTTGATTCCGATATTGTGAATTACTTGGATAGTAAATGTTGGGTTCCTCAGCAATAATGTGCGTGACAGTATTTGTAGCATAGCACGTAATGTTCAATGTCTTGAACAGAATAAATTAATTTGATTTGGGAAATTTTAATCCTGTCGTTTGCTGTTTAGTTACACTTGGAAAATAGGCAAATTTTCCATTTGAACTGTTGAACTCGATCTTGTATCCTAAAAGCGACATTAGCTTTACTAATTTTTAAAATATTCTAATTTGAATTCCAGAAATCTTATTGGTTCCAAATGGTTCAAAAAGCAGATCTGGGCTTTTCTTTTCCAGATCAAGGAATTAGTGATGACATTTTCCCCCTGATCTAGATCACAAGGTCCTTGAGCGTAGACATGGATTCTTTTCCATCTTTTTACCCCTGTCGCTTAGCAGCGTAGTGTCTGTATGCAGCATCTGCTTAACAAACATAAGTTGTACTGAACAGTTAGTTCAGTGACAGGAACTGCCTTATTTTTTCCCTATTATTTTCATATGAAAATACAGGAATTATAGTGCATTAAATCTTAGCAAGATCAACATTCAGAAAAATCCGAATGAAGTTCTAAGTGTTCAAGAATGTTGCTATTGTAGCCTACCTGGGAACTTTGCCTAAAATCTGAGTTACCCCCCTCCCGCACCCCCGTCATTCCTGTCTAAATATTCCTGCCTCCTCGCAGAGCTGCATTACTAGAGACTTATCATCTCAAGTGTAATCCCTTGGCAAATGAGATTTAAAAAAAAACCAAAACACAAAACTACACATTACCTGAAATCAAAGACCAGAAAGGTGAGCACAATGAGTTTGAAAGGAAGAATACTCCTGATACAGTGTCTCTGAGATCACTCATGTATTCATGGCAACCGGGCATCTGTGTGTATTAATTTCCAATACGATTTCTCCTGTTACGTGAAGAAAATATATCTGATCCAAATATTTCCTATGAGTAAAATGACTCCAAATTAAAAAAAGATATCTTTGGTGAATGAATAGGAAATATAAAGAGAGAAGTCAGTTGGACACGTTCCATCTGTTCAGTTTAGCTTGGAATTTACTCCTAAAGTCAAAAGGAATTTCAGTTATGATTTAGATTGCAATGTGCCCATGTTATAACAGGAAGACTTGGAGCTTCTCCGATACCAGCAGAGCTCCGGTAGTGCCCATGAGATCTACAAAGGCAGTCTGGGAGTAAGTCAGGGAAATTGGGATTTGTGCGACTTCTTTCAGGAGCCAGGTATGTATTAAGCTCACTAACATAAAATTTTTCATTTCATTTAATAGTATTCTATAGAGGGGTGCCTGAGTGGCTCAGTGGGTTAAAGCCCCTGACTTCGGCTCAGGTCCATGGTCTCAGGGTCCGCATCGGGCTCAGCAGGGAGCCTGCTTCCCACCCCCCGCTCCCGCCTGCTTCTCTGCCTACTTATCATCTCTCTCTCTATGTCAAATAAATAAAGAAAATCTTTATAAAAATAGTATTCTGTAGAGCCTATAGATTTAACTGTTGGGAGACCTATGAGTGGTTATTTTGGTTGGAAGGATCAGTGAGCGAATCCCTCTGGTTAACACAAGGAAGGGTCTAATAGTTCTTAGGAATTCAAGGGGAAAAAACTCCTTAAAAAACCCTTAGCAACAATTTCTATATCATCTCTTCATTTGACAATGACCTGGCTTTTAGGCTCTGCATTTCCTGGGCCATCTTGTCACTTCTTTCTCAGTTGTCAGATTAAATAAATCATTCTCTACTCTGTCCATATTTCTCCATCTATAGCTTCTACTTATTAATAATTCAGCTCATCCATAATCACTCTGACTTACAACTTTTTTCCTTCATCATCTTTTAGTTTGTCTTCCAGCTAC
This sequence comes from Nasua narica, assembly GCA_028533885.1. Lineage (NCBI taxonomy): Eukaryota > Metazoa > Chordata > Mammalia > Carnivora > Procyonidae > Nasua > Nasua narica. Next base: position 57,029,405 of record CM052810.1, read on the forward strand.
AAAATTCTTCTTGTATGTCTCTATTAAAATCTCCAAGAAGGGGGCCCCTGGGTGGCGCAGTTGGTTGAGCGACTGCCTTCGGCTCAGGTCATGATCCCGGAGTCCCGGGATCGAGTCCCACATCGGGCTCCCAGCTCCATGGGGAGTCTGCTTCTCACTCTGACCTTCTCTCTCTCACTCTCTCTCTTTCCTAATAAATAAATAAATAAAATCTTTAAAAAAAAAAAATCTCCAAGAAGGAACAATCCCATTGATCTAGGTTTTTCTTATTTGAACTGAGTTTTTTGAACTCATTACCATTGGTAAGCCTATGGATTACCTATCTTTAAGTCATATGCCCAACCTTGCCCCAAGCAGTTAGGACTATGAAAGGGTGTTAAAACAATTTGATGGGAAAAAATAGTCTCTTCAACAAAAGGTGCTAAGAGAACTGGGTATCCACAAAAGAATGACATTGGGCTCTTCCTTGTACAAAGATTAACTAAAAATGGACTAAAGACATAAAGGTAAGACCTGAAACTGTAAAACTATTAGAAGAAAATGTAAGTATAAATCTTTGTAACCTTGGAGGAGGCAATGATATCTTAGATAATGACACCTGAAGTATAAGCCAAAACAATGTCATCAATATTGAAGACTTTTGCACTTCTGAAGGTACCATCAGGAAAGTGAAAAGACAACCCATAGAATGGGAGAAAAATCTTGCAAATCAATATCTGATAATGGACCTGTATCTAGAATGTATAAAGAACTCAATGAAAAGATGCTCAATGTTATTAGCTGCCAGAGAAATGCAAATCAAAATCATGATGAGGTTCTACTTCATATCCACTAGGATGGCTATAACAACAAAAAGGGTAGAGAGTAATCAGTATTGATCCACTGTTGGTGACAGTGTAGAGATATTGGAGTCTCAGCCACCGCTGAATATATATACACTGCTGAGTATGTATACACCGTGGAAGTATAATATGATGCAATCATTTTAGAAAAGAGTTTGGGAATTCTACAAAAGGTTAAACATAGAGAAATACAAATCAAAACCACAGTGAGATACCATCTCACAACAGTCAGAATGGCTAAAATTAGCAAGTCAGGGAACGACAGATGTTGGCGAGGATGTGGAGAAAGGGGAACCCTCCCACACTATTGGTGGGAATGCAAGCTGGTACAGCCACTCTGGAAAACTGTATGGAGGTTCCTCAAAATGTTGAAAATAGAGCTACCCTACGACCCAGCAATCGCACTACTGGGTATTTACCCTCAAGATACAAATGTAGTGATCCGAAGGGTCACATGCACCCGAATGTTTATAGCAGCAATGTCCACAATAGCCAAACTCTGGAAA
>CM052810.1:57031252-57062844 GCA_028533885.1 Nasua narica
GGTGGGGGGGTAGGGATATGGACATGGGGGAGGGCATGTGCTATGGCAAATGCTGTGAAATGTGTAAGACTGATGATTCACAGACCTGTACCCTGGGGTAAATAATACATTATATGTTAATAAAAAAATTAAAAAAAAAAAAAGGTTAAACATAAAGTTACAGTGTGGTGCAGTAATAATCCTTCTAGGTATATACCGGAGAGACAAGAAAGCACATGTCTATACAAAAACTTATATGTTAGGTGTTCATAACAGCTTTATTCATAATAGCCAAAAGTTGGAAACGACTGAAATGCCCATCAACTGATAAATGGAGATCAATAAGGGGTGGTATATAAAAAAATGAAACATAATGAAATATTTTCAGTAATAAAAAGAGATAATGTACCGATGGATGCTACAACACAGATGAACCTTAAAAACATTATCCTAAGTGAAAGAAGCTGATCACCAAGGACTGCATATTATATGATTCCACTTATATGGAATGTCCTAAATAGATACCCAATCTATAGAGACTGAAAGTAGATTAATGGTTGCGTAAGCTTGGGGTCCATGGGGAGGGGTATTGAGAGTGACAACTGAAGGGTGCGGTGTTTCTTTATGGGGTAATGAGAATGGTTGCACAACCGTGAACATAGTAAATTCCACTGAATTATACATGTTGAAAGAGTGGATTATATAGTATGTGCATTATATCTCAATTAAGTTTTTTTCCTAAAAGATTTCATTTATTTATTTTAGAGAGAGAGAGAGAGAGAGAGAGAGCATGAGCAGGTGGAAAAGGACAGAGGGAGCGGGAGGTGCAGACTCCCCACTGAGCGTGGAGGCCAACAGGAGGGCTGATTCCAGGACCTGAGGTCATGACCTGAGCCTAAGGAAGGCAGACACTTAACTCAGGGAGCCACCCAGGAGTCCCCTAAGCTGTTTTTTGTTTTGTTTTGTTTTTTTAAAGTTCTATTCCTCCCTGGTTGCCATCACAAAGTCACCCAAGCTAGAAACTCGAAAGTAATCTTTAATTCTTTCCTGATCCATCCTTCACTTTCACTTAGACTACACTTACTCATTTTCCAGGTCTTTTACAGTCAAGCTCCTTAATAACTCTAAATCTTTCCTTTTTACCCAGCTTCTATTCCCACTGCTTGAATTCAAGCTGTAATCCTTTATTCCCTGGATTGCTGTTTTCTCTTCCCGTCTTTTTCCTTTGTCCCTAATATGAGTCTTCTCCACATTACTGCAGTGATGATCTTTCTGCCTGTAATAACCACTTAGTGTGACATCAATGGCTCTTTATAGCTATCGGGATAAATTTCGTAATCCCTCGGCTTAGCATGCATAGCTTTTTATGAACTGATAATGCCCATCTCTACTTCTCCAAGCTAACCCCTCTCTCTAGTGACCCATATGAAACAACTTGTAACATTTTGAACTTACCACTTGGTTTTAAACCTGCAGGTCCTAGCACATTTACAAGGTCTGAAAGTCTTTGTTGAAAAATAGGTAAAATACATGAGAATTACAGATTTGAGTATTACTATGTCCATACACTGAAACTCTCCTTCTATAAGTAATAGTTTAATATCTGGAGTCTTTAGGCTATAGCCCCCAAAAGAATCAAATCAAGCATCGTGGGGGTTGAGTATTTTTTCCTTTTTAGTGTGTCATCAGGAGACAGGTAGGTACTGGTATGGGGCGTGGGGATGAAAAGGAAAGGGGTTCTTGAGAGAAAGAAGCCACACAGGAGTAACAGTTGTCATGGATGGAAAGGGGACACTATTTGCCACCCCAAAGCTGTGCCCTCTCAGAGCACTGAACGGAGCAAAGCACATTATCAATGCTTTGCAAGAAACAAATTATTACTCCTGTTAAATGAATTTGCATTATATTAAGACATTTTTCAGTTGCTTAGGGTGGTGCCTTTAAAGATTTTTCTAAACTTTTAGATGTTTCTATTATATGCAGCACAGATTTTTAGCTTATGTTAAAAACCAGGTTATTTGAGCTGTATCTTGAGCTCTATCCAGATTTGCTCTCTGTTCATTGATTTTACTTTGTTCTTTTTGGGTATAATAATGACTAACCCTGGGTGCCTGGGTGGCTCTGTGGGTTAAAGCGTCTGCGTTCGGCTCAGGTCATGATCTCAGGGTCCTGGGATCAAGCCCTGCATCCGGCTCTCTGCTCAGCAGGGAACCTGCTTCCCCCTCTCTCTCTGCCTGCCTCTCTGCCTACTTGTGCTCTCTCTCTCTCTCTGTCAAATAAATAAATAAAATCTTAAAAAAAATAATGACTAACCCTTGAGTAGCTCTGGGGGTGACCTATTCTACTTAGACCATGAAGATTATTACTGGTTTTTGATAGATTTTTCAGATGACTGCAATGTCAAATGGATAATACCCAAGCACATTTTTAATCCCCTTTTACCAACTAAATAAGACTGAGCTGCTCCTTGGTTAACCCCAAACTATATTTTCATATCGTCTAACCAATCAGAAGCAACCACATTATGATTATATCAGAAGTATGCTCTAAATATTTCTATGAATCAAAAGTCAGTTTAATGTAAACAAATGATCGTCAGATATTTCTTGCTTTTCATGATGGGCAGACAGGCGCAGAGCTTTAGTGATCCATTCTATTTATTTTGCATGGTTATGTACTTAATCTCTGGAGACATAGAACACTCTAAGATTCAGAGACATCCTGCAAGATGATGACCCTTTGTATACACAGAAATGAGACAGAGGAAACTGTTTATTAGACAGATGAGTAGGAGAACATGTTATTCCCAGAAACTGGATTGCATTTTTCTTCAAATTCTGAGAAATTGATACAAAAGGTGTTCCTTTTTGCACATTGCCCATAAGGTCAATAAATAAGGATTCTTTCGTAGTAGAGAGGAGATGAATTTCAGAGCCTAGGCCTTCCCACCCTATTCTTTTCTGCCCTCAGCATTAATACACAACACTTGAGCAACTGTCTTTCTTTCAATGGGAGTGTCTTCACATGTCTAAAGAAAGAATCGCCCTGAGACACTGAGCCTCTATAATTAGGATTGATATGTCAACAGCAAATACCGTGTAATCTCTATTTCTATCACATGGGAATAAAGCTTTTTCAAGAACATTCCCAAATGTTTATGTTATTCTTGTGCTCTCAGCATGAAAATACACCCAGGTACACACACACACACACACACACACACGGACTCTATTTGTGACACACATTTCTTGGGCTCTCACGCACCCCCACATAATTCTTTGGGTACGAAATAGTATTTCTTAAAGCCATTATTTCAAAGAGCTGTCTTCCCTGCCTTTCTCTAGAGATCTTGGAAAAGTTTTGAGAAACTATGGCATCAGCAAAAAGCCTTGAACTTTTCTATCCTTTTGAAAAAGTACACTCTTAAAAAATTATAATGGTTTATTTCATTCCCATCATTCAGAGCTACTGAATACATTTGAATATGTTGAATATGAAATCGTGGAAAATGAGTAGGGCATCTACCTGTATTTTAAATTTAAAATTTAACACATTTTCAATACTATCATTCTTGAACACTTTGGCCTTTTACATTTTTTATCAGACACGGAAATAATTAGCCTGAGAAAATGCTTTTTATCCTTATTCTCATAGCAGGGAATCAATGGATAAAAAAATAAAATCTTAAAAAAGTGGTCAGTCCAACTTAAAAATCAGGGCTGCTTTAATACTGTGTGAAACTGGTACTTCCAGATTCCAGCTACATAGATGAGCGGCAAAACAGTGAACCAACTGACTGAAAAAAATGGTCTGATTCGGTTCCAACAACAGAAACCTGTCCTACTCGCATAATTTTAAATTTACACTGAATTTTCACCCTTTTTTCTTTTATTCTCCTTTTAAAAAGGAGCCTGTAAATATCAATAATTTTTTAACATCTTTGTTCTCCCTCACAAATGTCCGAATTGTGAAATCAGTGCAGTTTTTCTCATATTCCAAAAACTTTCATAATTATCACCTCTGTGTGCCACGTTCTACATGGACAGATCAAACTAGCAATGCATATCATCTACCCATTGGGCCCCCATCCCTGGGTCTACCCAACGCTATGCTGTACTGTGCACAGCTGTGTGCTGGGGATAAGGACGAATTGGAGACAGTGCTCGCTGGAGGCCTAATGTAAACAGTCCCACATGATGCTGTTTCTAACTGGCCACAGGGCTAAGGATAAATGCATCATACAGCACAGAATTATAAAACATTCTCATCATTCTCATCACATTCAAATTTATTTTTGTTTTTTATTGCTCATGTCACTATCCAACATAGTATTTTTTTTTCTTGAAGATTTTATTTATTTACTTGACAGAGAGAAAGAGAGCATAAGTAGGCAGAGAGGAAGGCAGAGGGAGAGGGGGAAGCAGGAGCCTTGCTGAGCAGAAAGCCCGATGTGGGGCTCGATCCCAGGACCCTGAGATCATGACTTGAGCCGAAGGCAGAGGCTTTAACCCACTGACTGAGCCACCCAGGCTCCCTGCTTCTAGGGATTTTAACTGAGAACCCCATGGGTTACTCAGGAAGATCCTGAATGCAAATTCTTTTCTTCTCTGTACAGCAAAACTGTTAAAATTGTATTCTGATTTTCAGAGGCTTTTTGCTTAGCTTTTTAGCTTTGTGCAGCTTCAGAAATTAGCAAAATGTTGAAAGGAAAACCATCCACATGGATCAAGCTCAGTTCTCTGTTCCTCCCTTCTCACTGGAATTTTGCTCAAGCTTCAATTTGAAGCCCCATGAGACCAATGAGACCTCCACTGGCATCTGTACCGACATAGTATTGATATAAACATGTCTCTTGTCCTTTCCCCCCAATAAAATTTTACTTCTTTGAGAGTAAAATGAAATCTCTATAACAGCTATGGCCCTAGTATCTGGAGGAATGTCTGTCATGTAGTGGTTTGCCAACAATTATTTGTTGAATGGACAAACAAATGAATTCATAAACATATGAATGAATAAATGAAGGAGGAATGAATGAATGAATGAATGAACGAATGCAGAGGTTTGCCATCAGGTACTGATGTTTTAACACTGGAGCTGTGAGGCAGGGGAGGTATGTTAGCTCTTGTGTTTTGAATGGCAAACAAGAATTCACCAGGTGGGCAGATGAGAAAATATCCTAGGCGGAGGGAGGAGGAGGTGTGGGTTTCCTGGAGCAAGGAGGATCGGCTGGCTATCTTTGGGAACTGAGAGTCACGCTTTGTTTAGCTAAAGGGTACATCTGAAGGAAAGGGTGTATCAGAAAATGACTTGGTTATATTATAGTCGAAAAAGAAAAGAGAGAGAATGAAAGAATTTAGGGATTTAGGGATAACGCAATGTGTGGAGATGAATATTTCATTAAGTTTATGAAGCTCCGGAGATAGGGTTGGTCACAATTTTTATATAATATGTTGTAATATTATTGCTATTTGTTCTTATTCCATTCTCCTTTTTTTTTCCATTGTGGTGTAATTTTTTCGATCCTGTACCAATTACTTTATTGTTAGAGGAAGTTAAATCCTTTTATCAGAGGAACTAATGATCCGATAAAAGCTGTGTGGTTTCAGATCTCTGAAAGAAGGTTATTATTTAGAAAGCAGAAACACACTTGTACATCATTATTTATTTCATCAATCTTTATGTGCCAGGTCTTGTTCTAGACTAAGAGGCCATTGTTTCTTGGCCTTTTGGCTAAGATCAAGTGTAGACCAAGAGGCCAAAAGCTTTTTTTGTAGAGTTTAGGCTTTACAGAGCGCATGTGGTCTCTGTCCTACTTTCCCCACCCCGTCATGGTGGGGTGAAACAGCCATGGGCAACACATAAATAAATGGATGTGATAGTGTCCAATAATATTTATTATGCACACAGAATTTTCTATTGTATGCTGTCATGTGATGTGTGTCATTCTTTTTTTTTTTTTTAAAGGTTTAAAATCCATTAAAGATTTTATCCATTCATTTGACAGAGAGATCACAAGTAGGCAGAGAGGCAGACAGAGGGAGAGGGGGAAGCAGCCTCCCTGCTGAGCAGAGAGCCCGATGTGGGGCTTGATCCCAGGACCATGAGACCACCATCCAAGCCGAAGGCAGAGGCTCCAACCCACTGAGCCACCCAGGTGCTCCTTGTGTGTCATTCTTCTTCTTTTGATCTTTTCAACCATCTGAAACTATAAAGCCTTTTCTTATAGCTCATAAGCCACATAAAAACAGGTGATACAGGGGCACCTGGTGGCTCAGTCGTTAAGCCTCTGCCTTCGGCTCAGGTCATGATCTCAGTCTTGGGATTGAGCCCCGCATCGGGCTCCCTGCTTGGCCAGAAGCCTGCTTTTCCCTCTCCCTGTGCCCCTGCTTGTGTTCCCTCTCTCGCTGTGTCTCTCTCTGTCAAATAAATCAAAAAATAAAATCTTAAAGCAAACAAACAAACAAGCAAACAAGCAAACAGGGGGGACGAATTCGGCAGCTGGCCCTAGTTTGGCAGTCAAACAGGCAAGGACACAGGAAGAGCACTACTTCCCCGAGTCCGGTGAACTCTGAAGCTAGGGCTCCACTGTGAGTGACAAAGGGCCGTCAGTCCCGAACCAAGTTCGAGTTGAGTTTCTTTGCAAATAAAGGACTGACATTATATCTCTAAACATTTAAAAGCTAGAAATTCCTAAAGATGTGCATCTGCTATTTGACAGCTGACATTTCTAGATATATCTGAAGCTCCCACCTACAAGCGTGAACTCTGAGGCTCATTTCTCTGCCTTAACTTCCCTCTGCCAGCCCCAAAATTCAATAATCTCATGTCACAACACAAAGAGGATTTGGAAAAGGAAAGGGGAAATGAGTAAGCCCACTGTGGACACGTAGCAGGAGGTGAATGAAAAAAATGAACAAATAAATGAATGAATCCCTACATTAATAAAAAGGTACCATTCATGGTGCCTGGGTGGTTCAGTGGGTTAAAGCTTCTGCCTTCAGCTCAGGTCATGATCTCAGGGTCCTGGGATCGAGCCCCACATCGGGCTCTCTGCTCAGCAGGGAGTCTGCTTCCCCGTCTCTCTCTGCCTGCCTCTCTGCCTGCTTGTGATCCCTCTCTCTGTCAAATAAATAAATAAAAATCTTTAATAAAAAAAAGGTACCATTCATTCAGAAGGAAAGCAGTATTATTACTGTTTTCTTTTAGGAAATCACTCACGAACATACTATAAGGCTCTCTTAATTAACTTAGAAACACTAGTTAACACTTCCTAAGTACACATATGTCTGCGCTAACATATCATTGCTTCTGGCCCACTGCCGATCCTTAATGACTAGTAACAGGACCAGCAGGGTGACAGATTATATGGGAGAAGGGATTCAATGTAGCTAAAACATATATTCCTATCACAATTATTTATTTTATTTTATTTATTTTTTAAGATTTTATTTATTTATTTGACAGAGAAAAATCACAAGTAGGCAGAGAGGCAGGCAGAGGGAGAGGGGGAAGCAGGCTCCTTGCTGAGTAAAGAGCCTGACATGGGGCTTGATCCCAGGACCCTGAGATCATGACCTGAGCCCAAGGCAGAGAGTTTAACCCACTGAGCCAACCAGGAACCTCTATTTTTTTTATTTTTTAAAAATTGTTGTGAAATACGCACAACAGAGAAGATACGATTTGAAATGTACGATTCGGTGACACTAAGTACCTCTACGCTATTGTGCAACCATCACCGTCGTCTTCGGAACTGTTTGCCCTTTCTCAAGCTAGAACTCTGTGCCCATTAAACAACGACTCTTCTTCCTTCAACCCCCAGCTCCTGGTATCCATCATTCTATTTCCTGTGTCTATGACTTGACTACTTTAAGTGCCTCATTCAAGTGGAATCATACAGTATCTGTCCTTACGTGGTGGGCTTATTTTGCTTAGCACAGTGTCCTCAAGGTTTACTCATGTAGTAGCTTGTCTTAGAATTTCTTCCCTTTGAAGGTGAAATAATATTCCATTGCATGTGTAGCCCCCATCTTGTTTATCCATTCATCGGTCAATGGACACTTGGGTTGTTTCCGTCTTTGGGCGTCTTTGAATAATGCTGCTATGAGCATGGGTGTGCAAATGTTTGTTGAGTTCTTGCTTTTAATTCATTGAGTATATACACAGAAGTGGCATTGCCACATCATGTGGAAATCCTAGTTTTAATTTTTTCTCAAAATTATTTTTATATCCTCTTCTTTTCACTTTTTGGTATATGTTTTCTTCTAATCCCTTGGCATGAAACCTTGAATCTAATGAAACAATACCCCAGTCATTTTAAGGGAATGATTTTAGGAAGTAAATATAAAAAATAATTCCTGTTGGCAATTAGCAAATCTGTTGCAAAGTATACATAATCCACTTGTTTCATTCAAAAAACCCATTAGAGCTAGTCATGGAAACAAAACTTTATCCTGCTAAGAATCTCTAAATGTGATGTAACACTTCTCGGAATCTTGAACTGAAACAGAAAAAAATATATATATCAGGCCACCCAAGATAAATTGAGTAACATTCCATTATTGAAAGGGATTTTAGTAGATTTTTTTTTTTTTAGAGGGAGGGATCCTTATTAATGCTAGAGCTGGTTTTTAGCTGACAACACAGTTTTCTCTGAGCCTACAGCCTCATTGGATAACACGTCTTCCTTTGGATTCATGCATAGAAAGTGGTGATAATAATAATTATTTTGGACCCAAGTACAATGTTGATTGCTTGCTATGTGCCCGTTACTATGATAAACATTCCATATTACTGAATGAAAGACAATAGACCTGCAAGGCAGCTTTTTACAATTTTCATTCCAGTAGAGTCTGCTGCTCTCCACTGATATTCTTCCCTCTTAAATGACACAGTTCTAGGTTTTGGCTGGATATGTGTCTGCCTGGTCAGAACGCTTTCCAAGCCTCCTTAACAGGACCATTGGGCTAATACAACTCGAACAGAAGTAATACGTGTGACTTCTGGGCCACGCCCTTCAAAAAGAAGTGTGTGTGCATGTCCCGTCCCTGGCCTTGGGGAAGACTGGAACAGCCTCCTTGAACTTGGAGACGAAAACTGTGTTAAGGAGGGCGGATCATGTATCCAGTCAGTGAACTCTGGACTGTGTCATAAGAGAAATAAACTTGTAACTTTTTAATGCATTGTACTTTAGGGATTCTGTTTTAGCACTTAGGCTTTAAACTTAACAATGTAATTTCTTTGATAGATGGGGGATTGTTAGTTAACTTGCCTCCCTCTCTCCACCAGGTTTGGAGCACTGCAGCTCTGAGCGCAAAGCCCAACTCTGCGTAGCTATGCCATACTGTTTCCCATCCCGGGAACATTATCTGTACTGTCCTCAGTGTTCTCCTCCCATCTCAGTATTTACAAAACAAGAACATGGGCTTGCTGCTTACATTAAGGCAGTGGGAGAAACAAGGTGCATCTGGTAGGGAGTCCATGACTGGCATATAACACGGTCTTGGTGGCGGCCAGAGCCCATATTTAAGAATTGCAGACAGGACTCTAAAATCAGCATTGCATGGCCAGGGAAATGAGTTCAGGCTATAGCTCTTAGGTTTTAGGCAGACAGGGTCCGTAACTCTTCTGCTTATAGCACCCATGTGTTTAAAATTCTTCCTTGTCTCCCTATTGTTTTCATGGTGCAGATCCAAATTCCTTAGCTTGCTCACAAGGCTTGCCTAATCTTTTTCTACTTTTTATCTCGAGGCTCATCATCTCTCAGGCTAACAGTGTGCCTCCCGTGGCTCAAGAGCAGTGAATTATTTTTCCTCGATTTATACAGTGTTTTCACGGCTTTACGTTACTGTGTCTGTCAGGTGTTTTCTGACTCCCTGGCTTAGTTAAGAACCAATTTTATGTGATGCAAGGTATCATCCACATATTTATATTATAGCACTTCTGCTTTGTCGCAAAGGACTATGAGCTTTCTGAGGGTAGGAAGTCAAATTTCTAATTGCAGAGCTCAAGAGAGTGCTTGGGATGGTTGGATACCCAATGGAAGTCTGGTGGATAAAAGAAAAATTATACAATCCATATTAGAGAGAATAAAATAACTATTGTGTTATTTTATTATTTTACATTTGTACATGTTGAGATGTAGTAACACTTTCTTACCTTGCTAAATGTTTAGATCAACCTGCCAAGAAAATGATTCTATCATACAGAAAAAATAATTTGACCAGTCATGAGAAAATTCATTATTTGTTTCTGGATATTGTCATTCACTAGGAAAAAAACAGAGCAAATAAAAAACACTGGTTGAATTTAAATATATGAAGAAAGCCACTGTTTATGGACTTCAGAGTTTTTATTTGATTATTTGGGTGTTACTATAAAACATTTGAGTCATTCTGGATTCTCTTCTAAAATTTTTCTCATTTCTATAAAACACTTGACAATAAGAGCAACTTAGGAAATACTAATCAACAATACCTGTGAAGTAAACTGTTGGAAGCTATTCACTGGAATCCTCTTTAAGGAATAAGAGGTATGGGTAATTAATGGCATTAATTAGGATTAATTAGTTTGAAATGAAGATAGTTGAATTTTTTTTAAGATTTTATTTATTTTATTTTATTTTTTAAAGATTTTATTTATTCATTTGACAGAGAGAAAGAGATCACAAGTAGACAGAGCAGAGAGGCAGGCAAAGGGAGAGGGGAAAGTAGGTTCCCCGCTGAGCAGAGAGCCTGATTCGGAGCTCGATTCTAGGACCCTGAGATCATGACCTGAGCTGAAGGCAGAGGCTTAACCCACTGAGCCACCCAGGCGCCCCTAAGATTTTATTTATTTATTTGAGAGAGAGACAGAAAGAGAAAGGGAGAGAGAGAAAGAGAGAGAGAGATCGATCGGGAGCAGGGAGGAGGGGCAGAGAGAGAGGGGGAAGTAGGCTTTCCTGCTGAGGGGGGACCCCAACGCTGGGCTTGACCCAGGGACTCCTGGATCATGACCTGAGCCGAAGGCAGACACTTAACTGACTGAGCCACCCAGGTGCCCCGAGAGTTGAAATTCTTAGTTCAACAAAGTCATCTTTTCAAGATACAACTTTTAGTTTAAAAAGACTTTGATAAAAGTTGCTATGTCCCAGCTTCTTGGCCTCACGGGTCCTTCGTGTCATTAGTGCCATCCAGGCCTCAAAGTATAGGGATTTAAATTCTCTTACTGCCAGACGGGGGTGGGGGGGGAGGTGGGGGGGTGGGGGCTGCGGCTTGTGAGCAGCGTGTGGACAGCATTGTTGGATAGGCAAACAGCTCTGCCTTAGAGCGCTGGTTGGGGGGGAACGGACCTGGTGACTTTTTATGGAGCAACTCACTCTAAGAGTCTGACTTTGGATAAAGATAGAAACTGAGCATTTTCTTTTTATGAGTCTCACAACCTTTCTCATGAAGAAATAACAATCAAAGATCTCTTTGGAAGGATAGCTAATAAAATTTTATATAATTAAATTTTCAAAACATAATAGCAAATATAAGCGTTAAAGTAAACTTGACTATTAACGCAACCATTTACTCTTTTTGAAAGACCACTTTTTCCAACACATGTTATGACGAATTTCAAAAACAGAGTGCAAAGTTGAAAGAATTTTATAGAAGACATCTACGTCTACCCCTAGTTTCTACTGTTGGTCATTTTATTATATTTGCCATATTATTTTACCGAGACAATTTAAAATCCATGCTGTCATCAGTATACTTTTCTATAAATGCTCTGGCATGCAAATTATTAATTAGAGCTGAATTCTGTGAACATTTATAATGTAAAATTTACATAGAAGACGATGTACAATCTTAAGTATACATTTGCTGAGTGGTGACAAATGCATACATTTTTGAACCAAAGCTCTAATCAAGGTATAGAACATTACCAGAGCTTTAGAAAGTTTCCGCATGCCCCTTTGCAGTCAATCTTGCCACCAGGTCTTCCAGAAGCAACTGCTATTCTGACCTTTTTCCACCAGAAATTATTTTGCCCATCCCGGAACTTCATTTAAATATAATCATATAAAATGTACATTTAAAAAAATATTTTATTTATTTATTTGACAGAGAGAGAGATCACAGGCAGGCAGAGAGGCAGGCAGAGAGAGAGGGGGAAGCAGAGTCCCTACTGAGCAGAAAGCCTGATGTGGGACTCGATCCCAGGACCCTGAGATCATGACCTGAGCTGAAGGCAGAGGCTTTAACCCTCTAAGCCACCCAGGCGCCCTTGAAATGTACATTTTGAGTTTGGCTTCACTTACCCGTCAATATTTTGGTGATTCACCAATGTTGCTGTCTGTATTAGGAGTTCATGGCTTTTGATTGCAGACCAGTATTTGATTGTATAGACCTGCCACAATTTGTTTATCTATTCTCTTGTTGATAGATACTGGGGCTCTTTCTGTTTTTGGATATTATGACAAAGCTGCTGCCAATATTTGTATAAATGTTTTTGTGAACATATGTTTTTCTTTTTATTTGACATGATGGAGGATATCTTGATGGGGATTATTGGGAAGGAAAATCTGGTCAGCAGACACTTCTCGAGACTTCTGCTGGTGTTGCCCACGTAACAAGTCCTGGCTTGTATCTCTTGCCTTGCTCCTGCCAGCCTCATGCCCCAGGATCGGGACTCACCTGCATTCCTTAGTGTTTCCACCTGACATGACCTGCAAATTCACTTGTCACTCTTACAGCTGTAGGCTGCCCTATCTCCTGAGATTGCGTGTTGATTTCAGCCCAGAGTCAGTCAGCCTGGGAAATTGCTTTACTTGTACAACTCTTGGATGGAGGTTGGATCTCTTATTCTTTTCTCCCTCTTCTCTGCCAACCTGATATTTGGTAGACATCAAACCACGGTTTATTAAAAACTCCTTCTGGATGCACAGGTGCAGTGTGAGGAATCCCAGCCCCATAGTTCTAAAATGTAGACTGATCAATTATTATTCAAATAAGTCAAGAGAAATTTGAAGGGATTAGCAAAACATATGGCAGCTGCTAGCATAATGTGCATACAAAATGTTCTTAATCCATGCTTATTTAATTAGTATATAAGAACATAAAATGGAATGAGTTGCAAAGGTTTGAATGAAGTAGATCAAAATGCTATTTCTGTTTTCTGCATGTCTGTCCACAGCATTTATGACAATGCCTGATGTATAGTAGATATTTGATGAATGTTCATTGAACTTATTAATAAATGAATGAATGTTAAGTGGTCTTCCCCAAAAGGCACATGTTAAGACACAGTATACATTTTTCTTTCTTACTTGACAGTGGGTAGAAGTTGCAGCTGGTCCGAGAGTTGACAGATGTCATGAAAAATGTGTAAGTATCAAATAACTAGGCACGTCTGGGAGCAGGCTGTCTCATATGTCATGTATCCGGTGTGAGTGGATTAGAGAGACTGTCCCTAGCAGTTTAGAAAAATATAGTTTCTTTTCATAGTTCTGTTCAACAAGAAACACCATAAAATTAAAAAGCAGTGAAGTTATTTACATGAAATTGAAGCCATAACTGTGTATAGTGACAGTACTGAGTTGTGGTTATTCTTTCAACTGGTTTAGTAAGTGAATATTATAGAAATGCAGAGAACGATCACTCTTTGGGAATCTTCTAAAACACTAAAGATTTTGTGACCTAGAAACTAAAACAGCTCAATGAGGACTCCCAAACTTGTTAGCTTCACCACAAACGGAAGACTCAAACACAGTAGAAGAGGTCCAGACATTTGTCAAAATGCAAATAGGGAAAGAGAGAGAGAGAGATGGAGACCTCCCAGTGAAAGGGAGAGAGAATGGCAAAGGTCCAAGCATGCCATCAGCAAAAGAGAAAGGGAGTTTAGATCAAGAGTGACAAGACTTTTTAAACTCCTAGGCATGCATGCCCCAGAATCAACGTACCACTGACCCTGATGGGGAAAAGATTGCCTATACCTTTTTTATATCCAGCCCTTTGGGTGCCTGTCAGGAATGCCTCTGTGGTCATAAATCAAAAAACAACATTCCTGATAGGTACCAAAATAAAATGACAGTGGTTATATTGGATATTAACTAGCACAATACAGACATTAATACTTACCAAAGAGTGTAAGGATTCAGGGTTATGCCAAGTATACATAGCCAGAAAGTAGTTCGAAACAAATCTCTTAATTAATATTAAATTATTCAACTAGAATTAGACCTGTAGGAATAGAGAGTAATTTACAGTCATTAACAGGCCAAATACTCAAAGAAAATCTATGATAAGTAAATAAGAATCCCTCCTTGAGTGACCCAGTGGTCATTTTTAGATGTGATACATTGGAAAGCAAAGTATTGTTTGCAATCAAACAAATTATTTGAAATAAATTAAGTTGAAATTTGGATATGTGTGGATTGGGGAACTTTAGTTCAATATATTTTAAATAGTACTAGATTAATTAATATTATATGGGTGAAGCATTTAATATAGAAAATTATATACAAATATATTTATATGAATGTTATAAGATATATGTGTATGTGTACATGTATACACACACATATATAGGTTTGTATTTATATCTATCAAATGAATAGTTTTTGTTTTTTTTTTTAAAAGGTTTTATTTATTTATTTGACAGAGAGAGAGAGATCACAAGTAGGTGGGGAAGCAGGCTCCCCGCCGAGCAGAGAGCCCAATGTGGGGCTTGATCCCAGGACCCTGAGATCATGACCTGGGCCAAAGGTAGAGGCTTTAACCCCCTGAGCCACCCAGGCGCTCCTCAAATGAATAGTTTTAAGAATTTAATATATGGGAATCACTGTATTGTGTACTAGAAGCACACTGATATACAAGATAGAGGGTTCATGCATTATCATATAATATTTGCATGTAGTACAATAAAATGTAAGATGGTGTTACATATTATTAAGTTCAGTTGTTCCCAAATCGAATACACTAGGGGATACACACACACACACACACACACACACACACACACAAGCTTTTAATTTTAGAAGAGTTGTAGATTTACAGAAAAATTATAGAGATAGTAGAAAGGACTTCCACATAGGCCTCACTCAGGTTCCCCTAGTATTAACACATAATGTTAGTTTGGTACATTTGTTACAATCAGTGAATACCAATACATTGTTATTAATTAAAGTCAATATACTTTATCAGATTTTCTTAATTTTTACCTGATGTCCCTTTTCTACTCCAGGATTCCATCCAGGATACCACATTCTATTGAGTTGCCATATCTTCTTAGGCCCCTCTGGCTTGGAGAGTTTCTCAAAATTGTCTTGTTTTTGGTGACTTTGCCTGTTGTGGGCACCAGTCAAATATTCTGTAGAATGTCCCTCAATTAGAATTTTTCTGATGATTTTCTTAGGGGTAGACCTAAGTGTTTTTGGGAGGAAGACCACTGGGAGAAAGTGCCATTCATCTTATACCATGTGTCCATGTGTTTTACACGACTTATCGCTGTGGATGTGAACCTTAATCACCTGGTTGAGATCGTGGGTTTTTTTGCGAAGTTTTTCCACTGTAAAGTTAACTACTGTTCACTCTTGCACATCATACTCTTTGGAAGGGAGTTACTAGTGCAGTCTACCCGAGTGGGAAGTTATGCTCCACGCTCCACCAACTTGAGAGGAAAATGTCTATAAAATTACTCAGAATTCTCCTGTACAGTGCATTTATCTATTCTCCCTCATTTATTTTTTTTCAACTATTTATTTATATCAATATGGACTCTGGGTTATAGTCCAATGTTACTTAATTTTGTTGTTCAAATTGTTGCAGCTTTTGCCATTGGTGTCTCTTTTAATTAGCTTCTGTGTTTCTTGGCCATACTCCCATAATTATTTTAACACTCTGGCATTGCAAAATGTTCCAGGCTTATAATGCATATTTTCTGCCCCAGTTCTAGAATATGGACTACTCCAAGGATAGATATTCTCCTTCCTACTAGGATGTCATTGGTTATAGTTTCCCTCAACTGACAAAGCAAGAAGATATATGTGGATAAACTAACCCAAGTATATACATAATTCTATAAATATTTCTATATGTAACCATATGTATTTATGTTAAGTTAAACATGAGTTCATACTGATGTTTCCAAAACCAATCCATTATCATGTAGATGATTCTAGACTTTATTCTTCTATAATAAAATATTCTATACACAATGGACTTTCATTGAAGCCTTAATTTAAAATACTCCAGGCACTTTAGAATGGACCTCGAGCTTTTACAGAGATTCTTGTGGAGGGAAATGGCTGTATGTCCATAGTCACTTGCCTTAGTGACTTCTGCTGCCAAAATGATTATCCTTTTCAGCAGAGTATATAACCCTTCCGAAAAGATACACCGTCAAGTAATTCATCTCTGGCAATTAATTAAACCTATTGATTTTCCCTACAAATAACTTGTTCTTTAAACCTAGAAACCCATCAGAGTCAAGTTGTGGATTAAAGAAAAGAAAAAGCAATTTTGCTACTCCAAAATGACTGAATCAAATTCTGACTTCAAGGAATGGTCAAAGAAATATGTAACCTACTGAAAAACTTAATGTCTGAAAATTTGATAACTTAGATGAAATTGACCTATCCATTGAAAACCACAGACTACCAAAACTCACAGAAGGAGAAATAGATCATCTGAATAGAAATAAACTACTAAAGAAATTGAATTAATAGTTAAAAACCTCTCAAGAAAGCTATGCCCGGTCCCAAATGTTATCATTGTTGAATTCTACCAAATATTTCAAGAAGAAATTACCCCAATTCTGTATAGTCTGTTGCAGAAAATAGAAGCAAAGGGAATATTCATGCTATGAGGCCAGTATTACTCTAATGCTAAAACAAGATAAAGACATTACATGAGAAGAAAACTATCAGACCATTATCTTTTATGAACATAGTTGCAAAAATATTCTACAAATGTTAGCAAACCAAATCTAACAATATGTAAAATAATCATACACCACGACCAGTTGGAATTTATTGCAGGAATGTAAAATTGGTTCATCATTTGTAAATCAAATAATATAGTTCATTATATTGAACTATATATATATATACAATATTGAACAATATATGTTCAATACACTATATTGAACTATATATATATATATATATATATATAGTTCATTATATCATACTATATATAGTTCAATATATTATATTGAACAAAGAAAACCATGTGATTGCTGGATACGTTTAGGACCTTGCTTATTGTGATGGGATCATAAGTATATGCATATGTCTAAACTTATCGAGATGTAGTCACTTAATGTGTCCAATGTTTGTATATCAATTATACTTCAACTAAGCTAAAAAAGAAAAAAAAACACACGTGTCATTATGTCAATATATATAAGAAAAACATTTGATAGAACCCAACACTGATTCATGATAAAAACTCTCAACAAACTATAAATGGAACAGAACTTCCTCAACCTGACAAAAATTTGTCACAAAAAAAAATAAAAGAAAAGAAAGAAAAGAAGTGAAAAGTAAGTGCTTACCAAGCAAGTTTGATAAAATGGTTAATAAAGTTTTAAGATGTCAACACATTATTGATGTTAAGGATGACTTGAATTGTTGAACAAGGACTGA
The DNA here is from genome assembly GCA_028533885.1 of Nasua narica. Classification (NCBI taxonomy): domain Eukaryota; kingdom Metazoa; phylum Chordata; class Mammalia; order Carnivora; family Procyonidae; genus Nasua; species Nasua narica. Next base: position 57,048,840 of record CM052810.1, read on the forward strand.
TACACTGAATAATGAAAAACATTGTTTGTATTGGTTGGGTTACTTCATCAGCTTGGTTCTAGAAAAATTTTATGGTTATATTATCTTTGCCAATTCACTTGTTGAGTGAGAAACAAAGGTACCAGATCAGATAAGAAGCTTGTTTATCGCTTCCTTAATCTTAACCAAGGTAAGTATCTTCTGGCAACCTTAAGGTTAGGGGTTCCAAGTGTCACAGAAATGTTATGAAATAAACTATTTCAAACTGTGGCGAGAGTTACTTCATTACAATCTCAAGAAATCATTCATTTAGAATATTTATGTAAAAATAAATAAACAAAATAAATAATAAAATAATAATAAATAATAATTATAAAATAATAAATAATAAAATAAAAATAAAATTTATGTAAAAATAAATAAAAAATAAAAACATAGGCAGTTAAATATTTTGGTTCCTGCTCTAAGAAGCTAAGAAAACTTTTTTTATCCCTTTTGCATTTTGGATCAGAGGCAAAAGACAGTGGGCTGGAGAAGTGAGGAAGATTCAGTGCCCTCTGCTGTATGTCAACTCCTTGGCCCATGAGGGAGAAGACCTTCCTATTTTTCTTTTCACACCTTTCTGGTTTTCCCCCAAAGAAAGAGTAGTTGATAATTTAATATAAGACCTAATATTCACTGGACCATGCTTTATCCAGGGGCAAAGTTACTCTGCCAACCTATTTCCTCTCACCTCCTATTCCCTCGTGCTGAGTTGACATGAACAGGGCTATCTCCTTAAAAGCCCTCCAGTGTTCCTTTTTGTTCCTTTCTCACTCAGGAGTAATTAGAAGTATGGGCTCTCTGAAGACACAACAAATCCAAATTCTATCCTTATATAGATTTATTTCATAAGCCGCCTTCCCCAAACCTTGAAAATATTGGGATTTCATGAGGTATTTTGTAGAATAGCCCACAAGTCAGACAGAGTCCTCTGACTTACGGAATAACAGTTTAACTTTTATTTCTACAATCTATATTCAGTTTTGTTCTCTAAGTAATACAACCATAAATGGCAGGTGAAGAGATGGCTATCTTTGGGAATAAGATAATGATCGAATCTTTGGATGTACTGGGTTTGAAGTTGTTGTGAAATTCTCTAGACACAAGTCAAAAGCATACTACAGATGCAGAACCATTTCGTTAACCCTGAGGTGAAGAGTAAGGAAGAGAGATACAGGACTGAGTTCAAATAAAAAACAGTTTTGTAGCTGGAAGTCTTTGAATAAAAAAGTTTTCATCTTAGACATGGGTTCCAAAGAATGTAGGGAACAAAGTACGTTTCTGAAACTTACAACCACAGAGATATTTAAAAGTCCCTTTTAGTTTCGCCCCTGGCAGTGAGATTGTAGAGTCCTCATTTTGTTTTAAACTTTGTAACAGTTCATCTGCATTTTGTGATCCTCAGACTTGGTCTAATTGGACCATCTTTAATTACAGACCCTTGGGAACTAAAAGAAGGAGCTTAATGGAAATATATATATATATATACACACACACATACGCATTTTAAGATCACTACTTTAGAATCATTTAGATCTTCTTGTCTCTGAATCAACACAAAATTTATAATCATTAAGGGAAGAATAGAGGATGTATGGCAAGTAAACCTTGTTCCTGTTTCAACTCTACCACTTTTTAGCCATGTAATCTTGGAGAAGTCAGCCCCCTGACCGTTAGGTTTCCCCATCTGGAAAATGAAGACATAAATATTATTATATTATTATCGAAATACCACCTAGTTATAAGAATTGTTCCAAGACCAGAGAAGAACCATCTGTAAAAAATTGTGAACCAGAGTGCGGCGTGTGAATGTTAGCTACAGTTAATTTTAAATGGTTTTCTGACAAAAAGGTTAAATATGTTTGTTTGTTTGTTTGTTAAGTATTTCAGTTGTCTAATATTCTGTAAGAGATATGAAAAAATGAACACACGTACAAACACACTCCAGGATTTTTAAGAATAGACACCTCAGAAAACTCTGGTTTCCATGTTTTCCTATATATATCTCTTTCTAGCACTACATGTATTGTTTTCTTCCAGAAATTGGATCATCATATGGTTTTTGGTCGAATTGTGTTTAGCAAGACTTGCCAAATTTGCTCAATTTTCTTTTCTCATCATTGTCTGGATGTAGCCTACAGGCAATAATTGTCTTTTTTCTCTATGATGTGTATTACAAGCTCAGTCTGACAGGTTTATATTTATAAGGCCCTGTTAAAGGTTGGAATGATGTTCTTTAAAAGTTAAAGGTTACACAGTACTAAATAGTAAGGCTATAGCCTGTAAATTATTTTTTGGATAATGTTTCCGTGAAGTCTGATTACTTTTTGGTAATGCCCTATTGAGGTAAATATTTGAGATGAGACTTGCAGGAAAGATAAGTTAGAAAAAAAATTTCAAAATTGTACTGAAGGGAGTCAGAATTAGGCCGAAAGAGTTTTGGGCTGGGTGGCAAACAATTTGGGTTTCTAGTTTTAATTCTGCCATTCTCTTTGGGTAGCTCTGGGCAGTGTGCCACGCTGAATTTCCTCTTCTACAAAGAGGACAAAAGGGATGAAAGATAGGGATACCATGATCTCTGAAATCTCTTTGACTTAGAAGGGCAACAAAGTCTAGGCTTTAATGAGACTAAAGCCTCAAGCACATTTTTTGGGAATGTTTAACTGACTGATGTTATCTCCATATGGAGAAAGAGGATTCACGGGCGCCGTCTCTGTGCAATATTGTATTATGCCGTTAATTTCTATGTTTTCTTGTTGCTTTCATAATTTTCTAAAAAGAAACTTTCTATTTTTAAATGTTACTAAGCATAAGTTTGTCTTAGTGTCCTCTGAGATGAACTAAGTGTTCCTCCATTGCTTTGAATTATCTGGAAATATCTGGAAGTATTTTGGGGATGCCTACCAAGGTATTCCTTATGTTCTGTCAGTACACGTAGCACTCATCATGAAGAAGAACCATGTATGTAGCAGTTGGTTTCCTCCATGTTTCTTCTTTCCACCATCAGCCCTGACAGAACTGTTTGAAACAAGAGACACCCGGAGCAATAATTTAACTTTTTTTTTTTTTAAATAGACTTTATTTCTTAGAACAGTTTTAGGTTCACAGCAAAATGAACAGAAGGTACAGGGATCTCCAGTATACTGTCTACCTGGGCATATGCACCCCCTCTCCCATGATCAACATCCCCCCTCAGCTTGTGACATTTGTTACAAAATCCATAGTTTATGGTTCACTCTTGGTGGTTACATTGTATGGGTTTGGCAAACGTATAATGACTCATAGCCAGCATTACAGAATCACGCAGGGAATTTTATTGCTCTAAAATCCTTTCTGCTCTGCCTATTCAACACCCTCTCCCTTCTAAGCCCTGCAAACTACTGATCTTTTTCACTATCTTCTTAGCTTTGCCTTTTCCAGAATGTTATGTAGTTATAATCCTATAGCGTATTGTCTTTTTAGATTGGCTTCTTTCACTTGGTAATATGCATTTAAGTTGCCTCACGTCTTTTCATGACCTGATAGCTCCTTTCTTTTTAGCACCAAATAATAATCCTGTGTCTGGATGTACCATAGTTTATTTATACATTCCCCTGCTTAAAGGCATCTTGGTGGTTTTCAAATTTTGGCAATTATGAATAAGACTGCTATAAATATCCTTGAGCAAGCTTTTGTGTGGACGTAAGTGTTCAACTTCTTTGGGTAAATACTGAGAAGTGTAATTGCTGGATCATGTGGTAGGAATAGGTTTAGTTTTGTAAGAAACTGCCAAACTGCCTTTTATAGCAGCTGTACCATTTTGTGTTCTTAGCAATAATGAGTGAATTCTTGTTGCTCTAGTGTTCTGAATTTTGATCACTCTAATAGGGGTATAGTCCTATCTCGCTGTTGTTTGAATTTTCATTTCCCTAATGACATATGCTATGGAGCATCTTTTCATGCGCTATTTGCAATCTGTGTATCATCTTTGGTAGGGTGGTTTTAGTTGCCTTCCACTGTAGACTGTGGCCTTTATAAGGGCAGGGATTCTATCTTTCAGGATAAAACATTGAATAAATATTTCGTGCGTGTATGCTCAAATGAATCCAAGATCATTTATAGGTGCATCCTTAGCTTTCAATCAAATGGCAAAAATTCACTGCAGAAATGGAAATAAAGTCCTTATACATTAGAGGGAGAAATCCATTCAAATGTCCAGCACTTCTGTTCAAGTTGTCTTTACTTGGATTTCAAAACCGCAAAAAAGAGATTTATCACCATCTGCATTCCTTGGAGAATTACAATTTGTGTTTATGTTGGAAGTTGCTATATCTTTTTTCTTTAAAGAAGCCAAATTCATTTATCCACCTCATTAGGCAACTCTGAAGGGAAAAAGTAGGACTGTGTGGTCTGTGGGATTTCTTTAAAGAAAGTGGTGTGCTTTGTTTCACATCATATCCACTCCCACGCACGAGGGTCAACTACAACAGTGGTAAAGATTCTAGACCACCTGGGTTTAATAGCTATGCTCAATTCTTTTATCCTTGGCAAACCTAAAAAGGAGAAATCGGTGAATCAAGTGCATGGAATTATTCCACAGGAACACATATTAGAAACAGGTGTGAGATACTTCCTAGGGAAAAATGAAGCATTAATTCATTCTAACTGGGGGGTAGACCATGTTGTATTTCCTGAAGAATAATCTGCCTTTAAACATTTTAACAAAGAAATAAATTATAAATATTGTTTTTTTTTTTATTTCAAGCGAACTTTTCTAAAGCATAAAAAGTAGATAAAAAACTTTTAGACAATTATAAAACTGCAAAAGATATTTTATTTTCCATCTAATTTCCACTTAAATCATATCTTCTGAGCATAAGCTTATGTAAAATGTATTTTTATTATATCGAAAACCTATAATCTGTGTTTTACAGTTGTCCTATAGCTCAAGTCTTATAGTGAAATGTCAGAGTATCTAATGTTTACTTTTACATATTTTTTATGTTCTTCCTCATTCTTGAAAGGATTTGAGGTTGTGGCATTGAATAAATTGCTTGTTGAATATCTTATTTTACCTTTAGAGGCAACAAAAGCAAAATAAACAAGTAGGATTATATCAAAACAAAAAGCTTCTGTATAGCAAAGGAAGCTCCCAACAAAATGAAAAGGTAGCCTATCAAATGAGAGAAAATATTTGCAAATCATACATCTGATAAGGGGTCAATATTCAAAAAAAATAGTGAACTCTTACAACTCAATAGTAAAGAACAAATAGGGGCACCTGGGTGGCTCAGTGGGTTAAAGCCTCTGCCTTTGGCTCAGGTCATGATCTCAGGGTCCTGGGATGGAGCCCCGCATCTGGGCTCTCTGCTCAGCAGGGAGCCTGCTTCCCTTTGTCTCTCTGCCTGCCTCTTTGCCTGCTTGTGATCTCTCTCTCTCTCTGTCAAATAAATAAATAAAATCTTTTTTTTTTTTAAAGAAAAGAACAAACAGTCCAATTTAAAAATGGCAGAGGATCTGAATAAACATTTTTCCAAAGAAGACATGAAAAGGTATGTAGTATCACCAATCATCAGGGAAATGGTAACAAAACCACTGTGAGCTATCACCTCATACCTGTTAGATTGGGTGTTTTCAAGTATGACAAGAAATAACAAATGTTGGTCAGGATGTGGGGAAAAGAGAACCTTTGTGCACTGTTGGTGGGAATGTAAATTGCTTACAGCCACCATAAACCACAGTGGTGAAATTCTTCAAAAAATTAAAAATAGAAATATCACATGAGCCAACAATATCACTTCTGGGCATTTTGTCAAAAAACATGTAATCACTATCTTGAAAAGATATCTGTGTCCCTATGTTCATTATAGCATTATTTATAATAGCCAAGACATGGAAACAACCTCAGTGTCCATGGATGGATGAATGGATAAAGAAAATATGGGGAGTGTGTGTCTGTGTTTATAATGGAATATTATTCAGTTATAAAAATAAAAAGAAATCCTGCCATTTGTGACCAGATGGATGGACCATGAAGGCACTATGCTAAGTGAAATAAGTCAGATAGAGAGACACGAATGCTGTATGATCTCACTTATCTGTGGAATCTAATAATAATAAAAAAAAAACCTGAACTCATAGATACAGAGAACAGATTGGTAGTTGCCAATGGTGAAGGAAGGGGTGAGAGGGAAATGGTTGAAGGAGGTGAAAGATACAAACTTTCAGGCATGAGATTGGTAAGTCTTGGGGATGTGTAGAACATGGTGACTATAGTAAACAATGTGTTGTATCTTTGAAAGCTTCTAAGACAGTAGTTCTCAAGAGTTTTCATTACAAGAAAAAAAAGTTTGTAATTGGGTGGAGATGGGTGTTAACCAGTAATTCCTTTACAATATATACAGACATCAAATTATTATGTAATTTGTAATTTTTATGTAATTTTAAAATTATGTAAATTATGTAAAATATGTATTTTGTAAATATTATGTAAATTATGTAAAATAAAAATTATGTAATCTTAAAATTATTATGTAAATTTACATCCCTAAAACTAATACAATGTTACATGTCAATTACATCTTAATTGAAATCATTTTAAAAATTAAAAAAAAAAATCTCTGATAAGCTGCCTAATAATGGATGTGTGTCCAAAATATAGGCTAGGATGATGACACACAATCCAGATTCAACTCTCAGAATCTTGCATTTCTCCTGGTCTGCCAACTACCTGGATTACTTCTTAAGTGATGTTTACTGCCTGGAAAAAGAAAACAGTTGTTTGTCCTTGCTCTCTCCACTCCCATTCTTCCACTCTCTCGAATCCAATTCATCAGGTTTTTATCCCAACACTCCCCAAAATTGTTCCTATTGGAACAACAGCGACTTCCCTCTTGCTCCTCAGGAATCAGTTGGCAGACTCAATCTTCCTCCCAACACAGCTGGTTGCTCCCTTTTCTTTGGTCTTGTTGGCTCCTGCCTCACTCCTCAGTCTCCTTCTTAGTCTTCCACCGAACTCTGGGCGTTGGCTGCCTGGAAGCTCATCCAATCTCATTTACTTAAATTATACCTACACTGATGACTCTCAAATGTACATCTTTAATCCAGACATTACCCCCAAACTGCAGACCGATATATCCAAATATCTGTTTGATGTCTCTACTTTGGTATCTAAGAAGCATCTAAACCTCATGTATTCAGATAAGCGATTGCTTCTGCCTTTCCCTCCTGCTCCCTTTGCTGAAGCCACGTTAGCCCCTTGATGTCTCCTCAACCTATCAAACATCTTCTTCCTTCGGGGCCTGCTGCTTCCTCTCCAGCGGGTCAGTCAGGGCTCAACAAGAAGCGCAACAAGTTGGATAGAAAGATCTTTGTTAAAAGGAATTGGCACTTGGGCTGGCTAAGCATGGCTCAGCTTCATAAGCCCAGGCAGTAGGAAAGGACAATTAAAAGCAGGATGGAATTCTGTAGGCGTGGGCTGACAATTTCTCCTCTCAAGCAGAATTTCTTCTTTCTGGAAAGTCTCAGCCCTGCTTTCAAGGCCTTCCAACTGAGCAAGTTAGGCCCACCCAGATCATCTGGGAAAGTCTTTCTTTTGAAAGCTAACTGACTACAGACTTTAATTACAGGTGCAAAATGACTTCACAGTAGGACCTAGAGGAGTGTTTGAATAACTTGAAATGGTAGCTGAGCGAAGCTGCCATATTAAAATAGCCATCACACCCAGATATCCTTAGGACCCTTTCCCTTACTTCCTTCAAAGTTTGGCTACCGTGTCACTTTATCAGAGGAAACTCCCCTGATCATGTTCTGTTGGTAACTTACTGCTCTCAGGCATCCCCCAATCCTGCTTTCACTCTTCTACCTTTTTCTTCCCCTTAAAGCACTATCTTTACCTTCAATTTTATATATTTTATCATTTTTCTCCCCTTATAATTTCAAGAATACATTTCTGTTTAATTTATTGCTCTCGTCCCGATGCCCAAACACTGTTTGGGGCAAAGTAGGTATTTAATAAAAATACGTTGAGTAAATTAATGAACGGTAGAAAACAAAAGAACACTGTAATTTAAAAGTACACTGTAATTTAAAAACACTGTAATTAAAAGTTTTAAAGATGGTTATTGCCTTCTCCAAATTGACCATTTCTTTTGTTGAAATCAAAATGTTCAAAGTAAGATTCTATGAAAAATAATGTTTACCAATGCCTATGTATAATTTAGCAATACACACACACACACAAACACACACACTCTTTGATTGATGCCCCACATGACCTGGATTAAGAATGTTATGGATATTTTGCTTTATGTAGACTACCTATGACACCGGACTAGGTGGTGGTTTGCCCTCCAACATCTAAACTGGACTTTAACACACCTATGTAACAAGTTTAATCATCATTAAGTCAGGAAACAATGTTGACTCCGTAGCTTTTGTTCTCATTTCTGACCTTTTGCCCAAAGACACTTTTTTTTTTTTTTTTGTGGTTCCCTGGAGGTAAGGAAGACTCATGCCTTCCAGCTGTTTTAAAACTTATCTGAGGCTTCCTGAAATCCCCTCCATTCCACCAGCCAGACGTCTACAGCCCAGGTCCACACAATACTTGCTTATTGCTTTCTTATCTGCACCCCAAACTCCCAAATTGTATGTAGATGCTTCTCAGGTATTGAGAGATTTAAAGAAATTGGAGTTCCATTTTCTTGCTGCTAATTTTTTCTCCACTTTTCTCCTCTCTGCTATTCCTCTTGCTTCCTGAGAGAATCCTTTGGCAGCTTCTTCCACCAGGTGGTCTTCCAGCTGCCATTAGTGCTGAGGAAGATGCCATTAGCCAGTCATGAATGAAATCAATGTTGTTTGGACCACTTCCTCCATCTTTCTTGTTTTCTGGACCCTGATACTTCCCGGAGACCAGCACCCATGTCTGTGTCGCTAATATGGGACCCGGATACAAATTCTTGCTGTATTCGTTAGGATACTTTAAGCCCTATATCAAAGGGATCTTTGTACACCTTGTTGTCATTTGCATGGTTTGTGGGGCTGTTTCCTGGGAGGAGGGCAAGGGTCTACTTTTGTTGTAGGCTGACAAGAAAAGCCACAGAGAAAAGAGATAGAAGGGACTCTCTGATTTCTGCTTGTGACCATGGACATAAATGCTTCTTCATGGAACCATCCATGAATTTACGCTGCTCAAGACATATACACATTTTAAACAAAGGCTGAGAGATACAGGCAGACATTTCAAAACCATTTGTGTCTTCATCCTCTGGCCTAATATTTTAAAATGTCAGAATAGTATCTGTCACACAAAAGAACATAGACAGAATAAAAACCAGTCAGACAACCTGCCTCATCAGCTTTCAAAAATGTGTAAAGTGACTTATTTGCTGATGAAATTTTTATTTTCTTTTCATGTGAGGTTTGACATTCCTAAGGGGGCCCTAAAAATATTGCCCTAGTAATAGGAAATAAAAATCAGCTGCTTTGCACACATAAATCAACTTTATTATATCAGAGCCTTATTTATCTCTGTGGCAAAATGTAAAGCAAGACACTTACTGCTCAATTATTACAGATACTAAACTTTGTTGAGTAGAACATGACTTCTCTCTTTGTTTTTTTCAGTTATATAACTTTTTATTGCAATGATCTCTATGCATTCTAAAATACAATAATGTGAATTGATCTAACTGACCATTCAGGTCCCAGGGATTTAGGGACCAGGTTAATGATTAATTTCCAAATTTATATGTAGATCGAACAGGTGTCATTTTGTAGAATAAACTTTATGTATGTGTCTGTATAATTACAGCTAAAGGCTTAAAGTTTGCAACTTATCTTTTTCATAAATTTTCTGAGCGATGAACTCTGTATGAATAATATTCTAAAGCTTCAGATGACCTAATTTGAGGTATTTTGTAGTCTGTTTTCACAGTTCTTATGCCAATAATTCCTATTTGTCTCCCCCAGATGCTTTCAAGGAGCTATTTCTTTAAATTAAATAATCTTAAAGATTGTTACACTTTTTAAGCCAAACGGAACAAAAAATTTTTAACAAAATTAATAAACTTAATGTACTTTTTAAGATGAACAACTGTAGACTATTGTAGATGAACTTTTTGAAAAATATTTAATCAGTCTTTAATTCCTCTGGCAGCTTTCTCAGTCCTTAATTATCTTGTGTCCCTCCCCCACTGAAAGTGAAAACCTCTGACACAAAGAAGAACTTTGCATTTTAAAAGAAGTACAGTTTTTTTTAAGTACCTAGGAAAAAAAAATCATAGCCTAAAAGCAGGTGCTTTTAATTTGTGAAAATTGATTTTGTTGAATGAGGAAAGGCTTTTCCTTTAAATCCTGAAAGCCAAGCCTTGAATACACAGAAATCTCCATAGAGAACCTCTGAGTGGGAAGAATGAATTACTAAGACAATTGCTTCCTGAAAGGCAGAGGTGAGCCCATAGGACTTGAGAGAGTAGAGCCTGGGACTTCAATCTTCTGTCTCAGAGTTGAAAATCTAGGAGGCAGGATTGGGTTTCAGTCAACTAAGTCACCCAGTCCAAACTCAATTATATGGTGAATACATTGAGATAGGTTCAGGTGAATTTAGAACGTCAAGCTAATGCTACTCTTTCCTGAGTGCTCCCCAGGAAGTGGGAAGTGTGCAAACCTTTTAATTACATGGATTTCCCTGGAGCACCTGCGCAGGAGAGCCAAAGGCACAGAGGCACAATTAGGACGGAGGGTGTTGGGGTGGGTGGGCCTGGACCCAGCCCCCAGGGACTATATGCTCCAGTGTGGGGGCAGATAGAGCAACTGACTATCTGCTTCCTTAAGTGGGGGTGCAGAAGCAATTAGAGGCCCCGGGCACAGGGAGAGGTCACAGGTATAGGGACGCTACCACTGAAGGGAATGGCAGGCTCCATGCTCGAGTGGGAGGTCCCAGCCCAGTGCTCACAGGACCCACAGGGATGCCGGACCTCAGGGGTGCACAGATGTGGGCATTAGAGTCAGAAGAAATCTGTTCAAATTTTGGTTATGCTATGAATTTCCGTCTGTGAGTCCATTGTTCAAATTCTGTGAACATTTCTCTTTTCATTTAAAAAGTGAGGGGAAAATACCTTCTTAAAGAGTTATTTACAAGATCAAAAATAAGGGGTGTGTGTGTGTGTGTGTGTGTGTGTGTGTGTGTATGTGTGTGAAAGTGTCTAGCACCGTGTAAGACACATCAGGACTGCTCAAATCTACTGAGAGTCAGTTCTAGAATCCTGGGTTGCTCTAACCACAGCTCTGCAAAGAAAGGCAGAGCATGGTTTAAAACTCTTAAGCAAATGAAGCCATCTAGTTCATTCTTTGTCCAGATGCTCAAAGTGGCTATATGGATACATTTAACTTACCTCTTCCCTTTTTTCTCTTCCTTTGATGAAAGGCATCAGGAAATCTACAGTAGTCATAATTTAGAGAATACTTACATCTTGGATGCCACACAAAATGGGCAGTTTAGCTTGAAATGGTTAAGTCCGTAAGAAAATGACAAGTTTACCTTTCATTAAAAAGCAATAAAAGCAGGAAAAAAAAGTAATGAAAGTAAGAGCCATTATTAATGCACGAAGTCATCTATTACATCATCGGTTTCTCTACCCAATGGAGGTGAGAGCCAGAGTACGAGGATCATGCAGCTGCCGGGGCACTCAGGGCAGAAAGCAGAACACAGGCTCTCCTTCGTGACCTCTCAGTGTTTGAAATGCTAGTTGGAGCAAAGCTAATTTTGCATTATGTTCTAAAACATCCTGTGCCCGTCTGTCATCTGGGTACCTAAGCCTAAATAATGTAAAACTTTCTCAAACCTAAACTGAGCTGGTAATTAGCAAATAAAAGTCAAATTATCTGGAAAGAGGGAAGGAGTGGTCTTTTCTTTTTAAAAATCCATGAAATTGTTTAATAATTGAAAGAGTCATAGAGGAGGAGTCTTACAGTTACAACTAATTAACTTTGTTCCTAGTCTCTTATGTTCCTAGTTCTTTAAAACATCCCTACCTCATCCAGAAAATATTTTTGTGTAACCCCACCTCATTTTAGCCCTGCTTTTATTTAGGAATCCTTAACACTTGTGCACATAGTTCGTACTACTCTCCGGTGAACACCATTCTGTTCATATGTTGCTTGGTAAATATGCCCCTCAGTTCACGGATGTATGCCCTCTCCCTTTGATTATAGGCTTCATGAAGAAAGGAATAGTGTTTCACTTTCTTTATGTTATTCCTTTGGTATGCATTTAAATTTAATAGGTATTTTATCCAGAGTATAATCTGAAATTAAATCATATATAATATAAGGCAATATATTTTGAGAACTTCTATAACAAAACTCATTCATATTTATTGGGTACTGGAGAAGAGTTGGCCCTCTGTTAGCTTTATTTTTAAAAATATTTTAAAAATAACTTTTTAAAGGAAGACAGATTTTTGGAACAAATTTCAAATGTTATGAACGAATAAAAAAGTTAAAATTTCTCCTTCTCTATACCAATCCTTACTTAGCAGTTTGGCATATGTTCAGACTTGTTTTCTTTTTCTTTTTCCTTATTTTAACCAAATACTATTCTGCCACTTGCTTATCTATTTGCTCTATAAAATTTCAATGAATGAAATCTTCATCTCTAGGTACTTTTTTTTTTTAGTTGAGTTGCGTTGCATAAAGAATTGACAAAACTAAAGAAATATTTTATTTCTAACAATTTGTCTACTTAACATGTTCTTTGTAAACTTTAAGATGAAAGAAAAGTCCGTTGGAATTATCTTTTAAGGAGAATGAAAAAGAAACATTTTGTAATTGGAGTCATAATGACTTTTATTTATTTCTATGCTTGAAATGCATTATTTCGAGGTTCTTTTTCACTTTTCTCAGAACTCTGTTATCATAGACTTAGAATAAGAATCTCTCATTGATGGGGCGCCTGAGTGGGCACAGTTGGTTAAGCACTGACTCTTAGCTTTAGCTCAGGTTCTGATGAGGGTCATGAGATTGAGCCCATGCTCAGAGTGGAGTCTACCTGAGTTTCTCACTCCCTCTGCCCTCCCACCATGCGTGCTCTCTTTCTTTCTTTCTCTTTCAAATAAATAACTCTTTTTAACAAAGAAGAAGAATCGCTCCTTACAAATGACACAAATGGCCATCTGGCCCCCTCAGTCATTCAGTGTCAGAATCCATTTTACATTAACCAGGTCATTGCTAGCCCTTTCTCTAGCAATAGTAATTATGGTACTACAGTATCTTCCAAGGGAGCCCTTCCTTTTTCAGAGATATCCAAAAATTAGTTTATTTTTTCCCCTTGTCTTTACTTAGTGTTTCTCTGCCTAGAACTTTTATCCATTGGGTTTATTTTAAATCTTTGTGTCTTATTAGACAAACGTAATCCTGTTCAAGTGATATTTGTTCATAATCATCATCTTCCTCCTGAATATTCATTTTCTTCCAAGATAACCTCCTCTCCCCAATTACTTCAACAGTTGGTCTCATGTTTCTTCACCCACCTAGTGATCTTCTCCTGGTTATATTTCTATTTAGCAGTTTCATTCTTAAAGTACAATGCCTAAAACTGAAGATAACAGTTCAGATGAATTTTAAATGCTTTTAAGTAGAGCAAAAATTTCCCCTCCTTATCTCAAACTCCTAATTCATTACAGAATGTTTTTATGGTAGAGATTTAACATTTGGATTAAACCCGCCACAAACACAATGTGGTTACCTTCTTTAATGATTCATTTCAGACATTACTTTGTAATGATAGAGACTTCCTAGCTTACACAGAACCTAAAATTCAGGGAAGGTGATCACACTGAGATAGAGTGAAGCAGAAACTCACAGCTCACAATCTTGCTTTCTTAATGTAGAACCACCTGTTTTCCTTACAACATCAGAAAAGACACTGAAATGGGAGGCATAGATACTAAGATGCCAAATGTTTTGATGAGTTGCCTACCATTTCTTTAATTTCTCCAGGAGTAAT
>CM052810.1:57063344-57105979 GCA_028533885.1 Nasua narica
GATCTTGTGTTCTAGGGTTGAAAGCTTCTTTTAATTTCCTTTATCATTTTAATTCAACTTCAAGAAAGAATGAAACACCAGTATGTATGAGGAACTCAACTTTGTTAAGCCAGAATCCAAAACTTGATATATCCTTGTCCAGAAGAAGAAAAGTTAGTATGGTTTCCTGGTTCTATCATCATCACCAGCACCATCATCATCACCATCATCATCACTATGATCATCTATTACTGTTTGCTTACACTTACCAAGAAATTCACGCTTGCTTAGTATTAAGAAAGAGACGGTTGTTTTCTGAAATTGTGTGGGTCATTATTTTAATTATTCTATCTCAAATAATGGAAGATGAAAATTGTAGCTTTACTTTAGTTTTCCTCTGCCCAATCAACGACATACGACCTGGGAAATGGAAAAGCTGGACTTTCCATTCACTATTTGATCCAGCAGCCATCTTGTGCCTCCCAGGGCCATCTGTGTCAAGCTCCAAGCCTATTAAAAAATAACCCCATGTAAAAAAAATAAATAAATAACCCCATGTATTTCCCCTAGGGGTAGTCTCTGGTATCTGGCATTTTTCCAGAGAAAGATTATGGGATTCAGACATGCCCCTGATTGTTAAGCAACCTGCTGCCACTTCCAGCCTTAAACCATTCTGAACTGGGCAGTGATGGTCTGGTCATGCTTTTTTAGTAGGCTGCTCCTTCCCACAAGGATAGTTCATATTTTTAATTATTAATATTTTGCTCTGGTTGTATTTGAACTATATAGCAATTTCTTTCTCAGTGAGTTCACCTTTTTTCCAGATTCAACACTAACAAAAAAAAGATGGCTCCCTTTTCTCCTGCTGTGATAGCTATGCCAATAGAGATTTAAAAGAGGAGGAAGGGTCCCTGGGTGGATCAGTCAATTAAGCATCTGCCTCTAGCTCAGGTCCTGATCCTGGGACCCTGGGATCAAGTCCTGTTGAGCTGGGATCGAGCCCTGGGATAGAACCCACTTCTGCCTCCCTGTCTGCCTCTTTCCTCCACTCATGCTCTTTCTCTCTCAAATAAATAAATAAAATCTTTTAAAAATAAATAAATAAATAAATAAAAATAAAAGAGGAGGAAGTTAAAATAAGCATTCACATCACATCAATTCATTCAGCAAATAAATTTTGAATATCCACTTTGTTCGGGGCACTATTGCAGGCATTGAGATATATGGTGGACAAGGGAATAACCACCCTCATCTATAGAATGAGTTCAGGCTCTCGGGATCTTACTTGGAAATTATCCTATTTATTTTAAATTTTATCTCATTTTGAATTATGTGCATTTACTATAGTTAACAATTTTGAAACAAAGCAATTTATAGGTGAGTAAAAATAAAGTATTAACCATGTACATATAAAAAAAAGATTTTACACAGGGCCCATCATTCAAGCACAAGAAGCTTACACTATGAATCCTTAAACACTGGTTGCATTGTCTGGCAATTTCTCTGTACCTCCATTCTTTAACTATGTAACATGACATGTTTAAAAATCCCTGGGCTCTTGCAGAACAGTTTCACTGTTTATTGGAAACTTTAATCACAAGAAACATCAGAAATGAATTGTGTTTTTCATTTAAAAAATTGGTTGATATATATGGTAATCTCAGAATATTCCACTCAACTTTTAAATACCTTTAAAAATTGATATAACTGTGCTCTCATAAGTCTTAGAATCTTCTGTAGCAATAAAAGAGATATAGGTATGTTTTAGATCTATTTATTTTGATATGCTGCTCTGAATAATTAGATCAAATCCTTACTAAAATAATATCCCTGAAGCATTTTAATCCTTATAACACATACATTTATAGTGTTAAAATACAAACCCTATAGTATTATGTCATTTTGAAGCTTTGCTATAAATCTCTTCCCATTTATTCAGTGTATGATTTTTGAAAAATAGATTCAGTTTTTTGTGCTCATTTCTGTTCAGACTACAGGCTTAATACACACGATTCTACATTTCCTAGTCATTATCATTTCTAACATACGTGCTCACTGCTGCATTGTCATATCTATGTAAATGCCCCCTGGAAGTTATGTAATCCACCCATCACTTTTCTCCTGGAAATTGTTTCTTTGTCTCTTATTTAAAGTAGGAGCTTTAATTGTCTCTGAGTAAACTGCCACAGTACCAGTGACAGTTCTGGGATCTCTGATTATAAGTCACTTACTTATAGAGAAGCTCGGTTCTATTTAAACCAAAGAAGACATATAAATGGCCAGCAAGTACATGGAAAGCTGCTCAACATCAGTAATCACTGGGGAAATGCAAATCAAAACTACAATGAGCTATCACCTCACAGCTGTTAGAATGGCTATTATCAAAAAGACAAAGGATAAATTTTGGAGAGCATGTGAAGGAAAGAGAATTCTGATGCACTGTGATGGGAATGAAAATTGGTATAAGCATAATGGAAAACAATATGGATGTTCTCCAAAAAATTAAAAATAAAACTGTCATATGATCCAGCCAGTTCACTTCTGGATGTATATCCAAAGAAAATAAAATCAGAATCCCAAAGAGATACCTGCACTTCCATGTTCATGACAGCATTATTCACAATAACTAGACATGGAAACAACCTAAGTGTCAATTGATAGATGAATGTGTAAAGAAGTCGCAGGATATACACTTCCTGGAATATTCTTCAGTCGTTAAAGAGAAGAAGTTCCTGTCATTTGCAATAGCACGGATGGCCTTTGAGGGCATTACACTAACTGACATAAGTCAGATAAAGAAAGACAAAAACTATATGATCTCACTTTTATCTTCAAAAAAGCCAAATTTGTAGAAACAGAGAGTAGAATGGTGGTTTCCAGGGACCGGGAGTAGGGGAAATGGGGGAGATATTGGTCAAAAGGGACAGGCTTCTCGTTATAAAATGAATAAGTTCTGGGGATCTAATACTCAGCATCATGACTATACTTAACAATCCTCTATTATATACTTGAAAGTTGCTAAGAGGGTAGATCTTAAATGTTTATCACCACACACACAAAGGTAATTATGTGAGGTGACGGATGTGTTAAACAACTTTATTGTGGTAATCATTTCAAATTATATGTATGTATCAAATCATCATGTTGTACACCTTAAACTTACACAGTGTTATATGTCAATTGTATCTCAATAAAGCTAGAACAATATCAGTCCTTCTCCTGGCATGGCTCCCAGCCGGGTTGGAAAATGATGCCAATAAAGAAATAATTGCAGTATAGCATTCAAATGCTACAGGAGGTACAAGTTTCTATAGAAATGTGGAGTAGAGCCTCTGAATTCACACGGTAGCTACTACTCAGTATTCTGGTAAGAATTTATCCTCTGGTGAATCTGTTATGAACCATTATGTTAACAGCCAGACTGGAATTGGGGAATTGGCTTCAATTCTGGAAAAGAGGCAGGTATGAAAAGCCCGATGACTATTTCCAAACTGGGGTCTAGAATAGGACTTTGCTCTCGGAGGGGCCTTGTTAGCAAGAATTGTAACTGCAGCAAAGATTAAAGGCAAGGTTAAAGACAAGATGTATAGGAAAGGGTAATTCTTTAGAGATGAAGAGGGAGCTAGTACAATGGTAGTTTCTAGTGCCTTTGGGTTCTGAGTAATCCACATCATCCTTAAGAAGGAGAGATGGGCAATGCCAGAATCCAGAGTCATGACTGTCTCATAGATCTCAGATCTTGAAGGGCAACTCAACTTTATTCCCCAGTAGATGGTAAGAACGTGACTACTATTTATTTTTCTAGTTAGGTCCAAACTAAGTCAGGAACTGAAGTATGACTGTTAAAAAGTACACACGTAGAGGTGCCAATTTACTCATGTTTAATGAGTTGGACAAGGCGGGTGTGAAGGAAGCAAGGCTAAGTCTCAAAAATGTCTAATGATTATTAAAAAGATATGCACAAAAATGTAATGTCTCAAATATTCTCATTTATTTTTATTTCTATGAAAACTTAAAGGTTTTATCTTAAAAATGGGTTAAACGTCCTCTAAAAGTTGGATATCTGAATATTACATTCTATGGACATGAAATATAAAAAAACACTACAGAGCTTGCAAAATTACTGGACTGGCTAAAGACACAGAATATTATTTTCTCTTTATATCAAAGTTTCTCAACTTGGCACTGTTGACAGTTGGGACTGAATAGGTTTTGGTTGTGATGGACCATCCTGGGCATCATAGGATGTCTCGTGACATTCCCGGACTTCACCTATTAGATGCTGGTGACACCCCCCACTCTCCCCTGGTGAGGTCATACAATAAAAAATATTTCTAAGAGTGCCTGGGTGGCTTAGTTGCTTAAGCATCTGCTCTTGGTTCAGGTCATGATCCTGGAGTTCTGGAATAGAGCCACGAGCCACACCTCAGGCTCCCTCCTCAGCAGGGAATTTGCTTCTCCCTCTCCCTCTGCCCCTCCCCCCCAGCTGGTTCTCTCTCTTTCTCTCTCTCGTGAGTTCTCTCTCGTACATGCTCTCTCTCAAATAAATAAATAAAATATTTTTTTTAAAATGTCTTCAGATACTGGAAAAAATCATACCTAGTTGACAGCCATTACTCTATATGTTAGAATTTAAATAATTATATATAACATTATATTATATACTCCATACATACATTTCCTGAAGATTTCTCAATTTCCTTTCCTAAGGGTTGATTCCATTTCTTTGAGCTAAAAGAATTTAAAGATATCATCAAAAGTCATCCGTGGACAATATTTTGAGAAAAACCACCAACACCACTTCCTTGAAGACATTTAATTCTATCATCCTAGATCCTAGCTTGCATCTTTTCATTGACAATATGTTTAAAAGATAAGCAATGTTATAAATGAAATTTCACAATATGGCATCTTACTTTAATTTATTCTCATAAGTTAATTTTTAATTAAGTTATTTATCAAGTATAAGGACACCACCTGGCATCCAGAATAGCGTTTGGTACTCCATAAATTCTTGTTAACTAAGTGACTACATGGTCACACGATGCCATGGTATTACCAGGTTTTTTCAGAGGCAAAAATTGAATTCTTTCCCGACTACTTTCAGGAGCAATTGTTTGAGAGATTCTCTCTTTTAATGTCTGTAGTGAATGCCTTGACGCATAGTCTTAATGAAACTCTCACTTCCCCAGGTGCCAGGAGGGCTGGCTGCTGATGTGTTTATAGCTGAGAATTTCCCAGGAATCATGCTCAGTCAAGAGAAGCTGGGGCGGCAGCCTGCATCCAATGGTGGTTGATTTAGAAATATTTACAAAGTTGTCTCAATGTGAGGCATCTTTGAAGGGCCGTCCTAATACTGGTGCTTTCTGCGGGAAGGACTAAAATCTTTGTTTCAAGTGCATCCTACTTCAACTTTTCCCTCTGCCTGCTCCTGCTTTCTTCACCCTTTCACAGATGCTGACCCATGAGCATTCCCGGGAAAGCTTTTGCATGTAAATGTTCATCTCAGGGTCCCGTCCCCTGGGAACCTGACCTACAGCAGCTGGTGCCAGGAGTACCCCAGGAAAGAAGAGTCTAAAGTGGGAATTTGGAACTAAACAACCACTGACCTGATGGCAACCCAGTATCATCACTTGTAACAGGTGGACTGTGGACAGCCCCGTGTGCCTCGGCAATGCAGTAGCTAAAGCTCTCCAGAGCGAAGCCAGCAGGAGCTAGTGCCGTGGTTCTCAGTGGTGTGGTACCACCCCACTCTCTCCCTAGGACATCTGGAAAAATCTGGAGACTGTTTCGATAGCCATGACTGGGGCGTGGAGGCTGGGATGAGGGAATGGTGCTTTTGCCATCTGGTGATGCTGTTATATATCCTACAATGCACCAAATGGCCCCCACCCCCACCCATGACCCCACACCACAAAGAGTTATCCTGCCCAAAATGCCAACAGCTGTGAAGAGAAAAGAGCCTTGAGTTCCTGGTAGAAGAAAATGTACTGCCTGGTGTAGTATTTCAGGTGTTGGAAAGTATTAGTAAGTATAAGTACAATAGAATGAGGTGGTTCTTACTGTGCAGTTTGAGGATGACTAATCACCAACTTAAGGCAACGTGGGAAAGTCAAAGACCCCCGGCAGCATATAAAGAGATTCACGGTCCCTGTAGAAAAACCTTGGCATCAGGCCCAGGCCTTAATTATAAGGATAGTTGAATTGAAGAGAAATTGGAATTCTCCACCTAAACAAGTGTGTTCTGCCAAGATTAGTGCTGAGATGGGGAACAGTGGAAATGTCAGACCTGGGATGTGACATCTGGGTTGACTCACTTGAAAGCCTTGCCGTCTGGATCGCCCCTACCTCTCTGGGCCTCTGGAAGACCTCTCTTGCTGCCCCCAACCCTAGCCCAACTTGAAGATGATACTGAACACTCTGCCTTGCAAGACAGCATGTGCTCTCCTTAGGATCTACTCCTATCTCCCTGCTTGACGACCAAACCAATGCCCAGGGTCATGGAACTACACAATCCAGCCAACAAAGTAGTGGTCTTGCTAAAGGTGAAAAAGAACCACATGTAGAAAAGTTGTGGGATCCAGAAACATGGATGCAGTGGTACATGCAGGACCAGATCCCATGTGTGCCTGAACAAGGGGGGGGGCAGAATACACAGTGGGGTAAGTGAGAGTTTATTGGTACGAAAGTACAGGATATACTCTTTGTAAAGGTCCTTGGGAGATGCTGATCTGCTAGGTTGGCTTGCGAGAGCTTGGAAAATGAAGGCTCGAACTAAGTAAAGCAGAAATGTAGGAATTGCTGTACTAGATGGTGGATAAAGATGGTGGATAAAGGAACCAAAAGGCCCAGAGAGATAGGAAAGCCAGAGTGGATATGCTTCATGAGGCTTCGGTTATGGTGGGACCTCAGCATCCCTGGTGCTCTCAGGAATGGCATTTCCTATCTCAGCCCCGGCCTAGAAGAGACACACCACTGAGAGCTTCTCTACAATGCGGTGCCCCTTCCACGGTATTGCTTCATAAACTGCTGTTTTCTGAGCTAGTGGATTTATCCAATTCCTGTTTTCATTCCCTGTCCTCTACATCTAAATACTGCTAAAATAAAATAAAATAAACAAAACAAAATAAAATAAAATAAAAACAAAAAACTCAACAAATTTCTTATCCTGTGCTGTCTGAGTGAGTACAACCCTAAGGTCATCATGTCACTCTAAGGGCAGGGAAACCACCCCAAGCAGACCCAGGCTGCCTCTTCATTGCCACATCAGACAAATACGCCCTTGTTTCTTCCATCTTGAAAATGGGAAAAAAATCTTCCCCTTGCTCTCACAGTCTTTCCCAACAACCCGTATTTTTTATCTCCTTCCCAGAGATATCGTTGGATTGGAGAAGATAGTGTAAGAGAATGGCAGGTGGGTGTTTCCAAAGTCTAGCAGAATGTTCCACTGTGTGCTTGACACTTCAAGTCCAATAGAATAGCACTATGATCGGTAATCCAGATCCAGTCTTACTTGAAGTTTCCCCACCATGCCTCTTTCCCTACTACTTCCAGTCTACTGAAGAGAACTCCTGAGCAACCATACTGAGAGTACACAGGACTTCTCCACTTTCTACATACAGAGGCTCAAAGACATTTTAGAAAATTCATATAAAATAAACATTCCTAAAAGCAATAGACTCTCTAAATATTTCCCTATCCATAATGGAAATGACTTTTTGTGTTATATGCAGAATGTAGACTTGCCAAGAAAACCCATTAAGTTGTGCATTCTTTGTTTATTGTTAAATAAAAGTGCCTTCTATCCCAGATATATGCCCTCAGTGGGATATGGAACTGCCAGAAGCTTTGAAATTATGTATTGTTTTTAAGGATATAATGAATATTTATATTGAATGCATTCTGAACATAGTTAACTTTTCCCGAGAGCTCGGTATACAACAGATTATCTTGTATACTCCTTACATAGATTTTCCAGTTATTAATTGTTTGTGTTATCATTCTCTCTACGTAAGTATTATTACGATTCTGTTTTTGAGTAATATAAAGTAAGTTTCTGACATTATGCCTTAATATCCCTGCATACTTAAGGGTATATTTCCTATAAAGGAAAATACTACCCTACACATGTCCGTCGAAATTAGGAAATAAATGTTAATTCAATGCTATCATACAATCCATAGAGCTCATTCAGATGTCTCCAATTGTCCCTCAATGTCTTTATAGCACCCATTTATTTCTGGTCTGGCATTCAATGTACTTTCACACATGGTACTTAGTTGCCATGTCTCTTCCTTCTCTTTCAAACTGAAAGAACCTCTCTGGTTTTCCCTGCCTTTCATGACCATGACTGTTTTAAAGAGTATAGGTTAGTTACTTTGCAGAATGATCTCAATTTGGATTTATCTTTTGTTTTCTCATAATTAGATTGGGGTTATGCATTCTTGACAGAATATTATAAAGTGAGGCTGTGTTCTTCTCAGTGCATATTAGCAGCAGACACATGATGACAATTTTTCTCATGCAGATGTTGAATTATATAATTCAGTTAAGAGGGTCTTTACCAGGATTGCTCATGATAAGTTAATCTGTCAGTTTTTTGTACTTATTAAAAAGTAAATAGGAAGTCCTCTTATGTAAAGGTTTTAGAAGTTGTCACTCTGGTCCTCACAAGAAAAAAAAGTTGAACAAACTGAGAATCAACAACTTTTCTTACATTCACTAAAAATGGAAGTCACATTGGTGAATAAAGAGAATCACTGCCAAGATCAGGTCATAGGAATAGAAGCTTTAGAGCCAGTAACTTGTAGGAAAACTTAAAAGGTAATTTTCATGAACTGCTGCAGAGTGAGTGTGGACTAGTTTGAGAATGAAATCTGGGGGGGCTCGGTCTTTCAAGGCAATGTCTATCATGATGGTAGATGTAAAAAAACCTCAGCAAAATGTTAGCATATAGATTCCAATATTGTGTAAAAAGAATTATACACCACAACCAAGTGGGATTTAATGCAAGATATTTAAAGCTGGTTCCATATTTGAAGTCAGTTAATGTAACTGATCACATTAACAGGCTATGAGACACATTAACAGAAGAAAGATTATGTCAATTGATGCAGAAAAAGCATTTAGCAAAATCCAACACCTATTGATTATTAAAACTCAATGAACTAGGAATAGAGAAAAACTTCCTCAAATTGATGAAGAATATCTTCAAAAACCTACAGGTAACACCAATCTTAATGGTGATCAATGGATACTTTTCCCCCCAAATTGGAAACAAGGCAAGGATATCCCCCCACAACTTCCATTCAACATCATACTGAAAGTTCTAGCTATGCAATAAGAAAGAAAAGAAACAAAAGTATACACACTAGGAAGGACAAAATAGAATTGTCTTTGTTTGCAGATAACATAATTATCTATGTAAAAAAAAAGAAATCCCAAATAATCAACAACAAGAAAAATCCCTGAAACAATTATAGTAAGGTTATATGGTACAAGTTTAATATGCAAAAATCAGTAGCTTTTCTATGTACCAGCAATGAATATTTGAAATCCAAATCACAAAACACTAGCCTTGAAATAATGAAATTCTCTGTGTAATTCTAATAACACATTTTTAAGAAATAATGAAGAAAATTATAAAACTCTGATGATAGTGATCAACAAGATATAAATAGATGGAGAGATGTTCCATATTCATGAAAAGGAAGATTTGATATTGTCAAGATGTCAATTTTTCCCAAAGTTTATACAGAAAAGCAAAAGAATCATACTAGAGAATGCAATACTACAGAATAACAAAGTTGAAGGACTGATATTAACTCACTTTAATATTTGGTATAAAGTGACAGTAAGTAAGAGAGCCCAGTATTGACTAGAGAATAGAATATGGATCAATACAACAGAATATAGATCCCAGAAATGGACCGACACAAATATAGTCAATTGATCCTTGACAAAGGAGCAGAGACAATTTAATAAAGAATGGACAGTCTATTCAACAAGTGGTTCTGGATCAGTTGGACATCTACATGCAAAAAAAAAAAAAAAGTCCAGATACAGATCTTACATTTTACACAAATATTAACTTAAAATTGTTAATGGATCTAATTGTAAGATATAAAACCTTTGGAAGATAAAATCTAGATAGCCTTGGTTTTATGATGAATTTTTATATGTAATAACAAAAAGATAATCCAAATTAACAAAAGATAATCCATTTTTTGTTATGTAATAACAAAAAAATGGACTAAAGATTTGAATAATTTATCAAGAAGATATGCAGATGGCAAATAA
Organism: Nasua narica; assembly: GCA_028533885.1. Lineage (NCBI taxonomy): Eukaryota > Metazoa > Chordata > Mammalia > Carnivora > Procyonidae > Nasua > Nasua narica. The sequence goes on from CM052810.1 coordinate 57,073,623, forward strand.
ACATCTGAAAAGATGCTCAATATTATTGTCATTATAGAACTGCAAATTAAAACAACAAGGAGGTACCACTACCCACCAATTAAAACGGCTAAAATCCAAAAAACTGGCAATATCAAATGCTGTAGAGAATGTGGAGCGACAGCAACTCTCATTCATCACCGGTGGAGAAGCAAAATGGTCCTTCGGAAGACAGTCTGGCAATTTCTTACAAAGCTAAGCTGTTCTGCCATACTATTTAGCAATGGTATTCTTAGATATTTACCCAACTGAGGTGAAAACTTATGCCCAACCAAAACCTGCACACATGTGTTTATAGCAGCTTTATTCATAATGTCCTTCAATAAGTGAATGTATTAACAAATTGTGGTAAAATGGAATAGTATTCAATGACAAAAAGATGACAATGACAAAAAGAAATGAGCCAGCAAGCCATGAAAAGAAATAGAAGAATCTTAGAAGCACATTAGTTAGGGGAAATCTAATTACTATATGATTCCAACTATGACGTTCTGGAAAAGAGAAGACAACAGATAATAAAAAGTTGCCAAGGATCCTGGGGAATAGGGGTGGTGGAAGGAATGAATACATGAAACACAGGGGATTTTTAGTGCAGCAAAACTGTTCTGTAAGTGGAATTATTCTGTATGACACAATAATGGTAGATACATGACGTTATACATTTGTCAAAACCTATAGAACTATATAACACAAAGAGTAAAGCTGAATGGAAACTATGGGCTTTAGTTAATAACAATGTATCAAAAGTTACTCGATTGCAGCTGGAACTAATATAACATTGTATGTCAATTATACTTTAATTAAAGAAAGAAAAGCAAAGACTCATTAATTTTAACAGATGTACCACAATCATATGAGATAACAATAGGACAAACTATGTGGGGTAAGAGTATAAAGAGAACTCAGCACTCCGCTTAATTTTTTTCTAAATCTTAAACTGTTAAGAGTAGTGTCTATTAATTTAAAAAATACAGAATAAACAAATGGAATTTAGCACAGTATGAAAATTTAATTGAGATAGTTTTTTATTCCATAAAAAAATTTTTAAGGTAAACTTTAAGGAACTATCTGTTAAAGTTTGCCATAGTACCAAAGAATATCAACCATTATTTGAAAGGATTGTTAAAATATCCTTTCATTTTTTAACTATGCATCTCTGTGAGGCTAGATTTTCTTTATATAGTTCAACTAAATCAACATGTCACATTAGAGTAAATACAAAAGCAGAGATGAGACTCTAACTCTTGTATTAATCCTAAAATTAGTAAGATTTGCAAAAAAAATAAGCAATGCCACTACTCTCACTAATTTTTGAAAAAAACATTTTAAGCAAAATTATATTACTTGTGTCAACATGTGCTAATTATTTCAGTTTTTAAATAAATAAAATCGAAATAAGCGTGGAGCTACTTTGAGACTAGGTAAATAATCTGTTTTTCATCAAACTTTCACTTATTTTTTTAAATGCCTAGGGATTATCCTTTCCTAAATTAATATTTATTGTGGTGGTTGCCAATGTCATATTCTAAACTCATCATTCTTTCTATCTTTATCATTTGGCACTTTACTGTAACGTAGAACAATCCTTGTCCTATTTTGTTAACTCATTTATTCACTTTTTCATTTATGTATTTATATTAGCATGGACCCATGGATTCCTATTTTACTCAATGAGTTATAATTAATTATTATCATTATTTATTTTGCTGCTCAAATTGTCCAAGGTTTTCTCAGTAAGAGTTCTCTTAAGGTGATTCCTCTGCTCTTTGACATGTCCGAATATTCCTTGACCCTTTATTTTCTTTCTGGTACTAAACTGTATTCCATTTCCATCTTATATCTTTCTTACTCTGCAACCACCCATTTTTCTAAGGAGTTATGGTTTTGCTTAGTGGAGAATGGTATTTAGTAACCAAGATAAGTATGCTAGGTATGCTCATTGCTCCTGGGCTTCCAGAGCTTCTCAATGGGCAGACCCAGGAATATATATACACACACATATGCATATACCCACTTAGAGCTACATCTCTTTCTATGCCCATCCATTTATATACATAGAGAGAGCCGTGAGTTTACAATTTCCACCCAACACTTTGGGATTTATTCTCACCTTCCCCATTTCTATATTTATATTTTCTCTGGCAGTGATAAATTTGGCTCCTATAATTCTCCCTATATTCATTTAGATTTATCTGTGCTTGTACAAATCCAATTTTCTAACCACATGAGTCATCTCTGCCTCAGCTTCTCCATGCATGGAGGTTCCTTCAGGCCAAGCAAGGCTACTTTCCAAGTTTCGGTTTCTCTCATTATATTATTCTACATGTTTTAAGTCTTTCTCTTCCATAGGCTCTGTATGTTAAAGGGAGCGGTATTATAAGTTATTCTCCTTCTGTTCAGGATGACATCAGAGGTACTGTGTATGTTACCCGTTCATGTCAGGTACATGATTTGTGAGGCCTGGTGCAAAATAAAAATACAGGGACCCAGTGAGTGCAGAAAAGTCAATCTCCACTTCCTATTAGCCACTATCACTCCAATGGTTAAATGGGACTCCCCGAAATTGCAATTTCAAGCTGATACGCACTTGGTACCTGGATCAGGTATGGAAGAAAAGCTTGCTCCCATCAAATATTCTGTGGCGCTGCCAGCTTGGGACAAGATGACCATCACCTTGCACCTTCTCTAGATACTGCGGGGTAGACACCAGTGACTCTGACCCTCCTCAGGACTCGTGCCCGGGCCTCTGATGGGAGTGAAGGGCAACAAGAGGAATGTAGGCCTCTACCCACCAACATGGTGGAATGCGGCAGAGGTCAGGGAGTGGGGACCAGGAGGAGTGGCAGGGCAGGAGTCAAGGTTACAGAAAGTGGGTAGTGGACTGCCCAGAACTATTCCCATGGATTCAGAGAGATGGTAGGAGGGGGAACCATGTGTGAGCTCAGGTTCCAAGTTCCAATGCATGCTCCACTGTCTCATTGGACTTCATTTAAAAAACACAAATTCAAAAATAAAATTATTAAGAGTTTCAGATGATGAGTACAGGACATGAAACTCCAAGTGCAAGGCACTTTTGAAAGTAGAACCCTGTGTGACTGTGCAGGTCACATATCCATGAAGCTTGTCTTGTAACTATCATACGGCGACAAAAGGAAGAATCATCTTTGCCTTGGCTCCATAGGACAATGGTGGTGGCAACATAGTCCGTGAGAACTTTAAGAGACAGTTAATGAAAACAGTAGGAAGTGGAGCCATATAGCCTGGAACCAGGTGGGGGAGTGAAGGATGGACAGACAGGAGATGTCCCACCCCGGGACTCCCTATGAGAGGATCTGAAATCCTGTTAAGATTGGTGGGTTTCCGAGAAGCAGGATTTGTCATATTTATGTAAACATGACTGCAATTGTATTCAAAGTATGTTCAAACAAGAATTCTGGTAAACTTGTCCATCAGTGTCTACCACCAGTCTAATAGCTTATCAATAATTGAGACCGTCAAAGGTTTGTCTTTGCTCCTGCAATTCCTGGTATGTGCTTGTCAAATGGGTGGTGGTCAACAAATGTTGGCGGAATGAATCAATGACTGAGGAATGGAAATAAGCACCCATGCATGTTCAAACATCACATTTAAGGTAATTCAAAGTAGTGAAGATTCTACTTGGTTTCATTCCCAGTATTACGAAAATATTTCCTTTTTTTTCCCTTGCTAAATTATGGGGTTCAGTAAAATTTTATAGGTTGGTCTAGGAAAAGAACCATTATTTTGATTTTTTTTAGGAAGTAATTCCTTCTGAGAACCATAAAATGATGTGCAAGTCATGGGGCACCTGGGTGGCTCAGTGGGTTAAACCTCTGCCTTTGGCTCAGGTCATGATCCCAGGGTCCTGGGATCAAGTGCTGCCTTGGGCTCCCTGCTTCGCAGGAAGCCTGCTTCTCCCTCTCCCACTCCCTCTGCTTGTGTTCCCTCTCTCGCTATCTCTCTCTGTTAAATAAATAAAATCTTAAAAAAGAAAAAGATGTGCAAATCAAATTTTGGAGCATCTAGTGCCATCTGGAATTTGCATACATATAGAAGTGATTTTGGGTTCCTGGGTGGCTCATTAAAGCCTCTGCCTTCGGCTCAGTTCCTGATCTGTGTCCTGGGATAGAGCCCCACATCCGTTCTCTGCTCAGCCGGGAGTCTGCTCCCTACCCCCCCCACCCCCCACTTGCCTCTCTGCCTACTTGTGATCTCTCTTCTCTGTCAAATAAATAAATAAAATCTTTTTTTTTTTTTTAAAAGTGAGTTTTATACTACTAACAAAATAACCAGACATCCAATCCAACGGTTAGTTAGTATCAATCATATGATGATTTGCATTAATTTCACCAGTGCTGTAAGCCTTTCTGGACCACTTGGTCAATAATTTTCTCATGCACTGTTTGCCATAATAGGATAGAAGTAATCTGTGCGTATGAGCATCTCTGCTGAAGGCATGGGTCCCTAGAACCTGCATACCGTCTCAGTCTCAGAAGTCTATGTGACACAGATCATTCCTTTCTTTGACCCATTTCTTAATTTCCATCTCAGAAAAGATTGAGGTGGATATGCTAGAATAGAATGTTGGGAGAAGAATTTTGCATTCCTTCCTTTTCCTTGACATCTTCTGGGAGTCCACTTTTGAGATTAATGACAATGACAAAGACTTCATTGAATGTACCTCTCTGGCCCTTTTTCCCTCAGATGAAAGCTATTCTTAGGAAAAATTCTGAGCCTGGTGATATTTCCCATCTGTGACCTCATCGTCCCCTTTCCTCCCTTTATCCTGATTTGGATACTTAGTGTTTTCATTTCTTTTCTACTATACTTGATCAAAATACATTCTCAAGGCTTAATGGATACAGTAGTTAACCCGAGTTAGGAAACCTGAGTTCAAGGTCAAGTTCTAAAGCTGTTATTCAACCGTGAGTCTTCATTTCATCACCTGTGCAATTTCTGTATTGGTACCATCTTGTGACACATATGTTTATAATGCAAAATCTGTTCAAATGCGAGCCATTTAAACATGTTCTAAACATACACGCCAAGTGATCAGGGAGGGATCAGACATGGTGGGTTCGCTTTTTCATTATCATATTAAATTTAGTAGAGAATTATTATCTTTACCTTTTGACCAAATAGATAAAAACATCGTGGTAGAGATCAGCACGTAAAACATGTTTATGTGGTTGTACATCTTGGATAAAAAGAGATGGAAAAGGGGATGTTGAAGAAGGCACATGGAAGCCTATCATCGTCATTCCTGAAGGCTTTCTGGCTCTTAGAGGTTTCAGACTTGAAGCTGGGCATGATGATTTTTTTAAATCAGTACTTGCATGATGCAGCCAAACTGTGGGGAGGGAAGCAAGGTATTCACAGCCGCCACTCAGTACTCCCGGGTCATCTGTTTTAAACTTTGCTGATTCAGCGATTATGTTTTGGAGTGGGGGGAAAAAGTACTGAGCAGCCAAGACAGGTGTGAAATGTTAACAATTTTAATCAAAAGGACAATGGACAGAAGATGAACATTCCTATCATCCCTGGAGCTTGCCTATGTTGATTATGTTTGAGGTTTTGCTGTTATGGTTCTTAAAACCAAAATCCATTCCTTGACACCCATGGAGACCTTCACATATTGACAAAAAACTCTAATGCAATAGCATCACTACATACTATTGCCTTGGTTTAAAAGATGGTGTGATAGGTAAACTATAGATTTAAAATTTAGAAAAATGGGAGGTAAGATTATTTAAAATATTGAAAATTAGGGAAGAATACTCAATCAAAAGCATACCCACCATAAGAGAATTTCTTAATTTCTCGATTGAAGTTCCATAAATATTGCCTGAATTTGCTTCTCTTGACATAATTAGTTACCAAATAGTAGAAACACTTTTCTACTTCCATAAGAAAAACATTAAGCCTTAAACTTTAAACAGTTAGTTATCATTGATGTCCAGCTATACCAAAGCTAATGAAGTTGACTCTCTAAAACCATTTAAATTGCTTTGAAGACATTTAAATTTCCTTAATAGCTAAAGGACTGAGATTGAGAAGTTAATACTGGCAATTTCCCCTTGTATTTATCAGAAGGAAAGAGGGCACACTCAACTGAGATAATTAACTATAGTTTAATAAAAGAACTATATACAAAGATCTGAGTTAGGATTTAAAAACAAACAAACGAACATCAAAAAAAAAAAACAGCAAAAGGGATGACATCTCAGGCCTAGCAATATCAGGAAGCACTCAGCATCCTAGACCTGATGGGGGAAAGAAACATCAGTATTGCTTCGGATGTAGCTATGGTTTTAGGAGAGGGAGGCTGAGCCTTTGGTAGAGTGCCATGGCCACTGCCAAACTGCTTGGCAAAGGTTAGCCAGGGGCTAAATAATCTGATCTCATGCTTCATCCCCCTACAGATCTCCCGCATCCTTTCAATGGGCCAAAGCCAAGTGGAAGTTAGAGGGAGTCTGTGCATTTCGTGGGGTTCATTCTTCCAGCCTCAGTGCAGGAGGGAGAATAAAGAGTGGATATGAAATGAAAATGGAAAATCTCTTGCATACTCAACATTCATTTTGTTAAAAATATTTCTCCCTCCACCCCCCCAACGCTTATCTCCCTTTGCTCATCTTCACGAGAAATATACTAAATTATGGTTGAAGATGCATAACTTCTGTTTTGCATGCTAAATTTTTAAACTATATTTCAACCTTTTTTCCATGTCTCTGTTTACAAATATTAAAGCAAAGTTCCTACTGGACTTGCTTCACATTCTCCAAAGCACTTCTTGAGACAGTGATTTTTAAGAAAATTTTTCAGTGTCACAAACTTGATCATATTTCATGGCATAAAATGATAGCTAACCAGGAATTTGCTAGAGATTAGTTTTCTATTATTTTTTTTCTAAAGACTGTATTCATTGGCTCACACATATATTAGAATGAAGTCTGGGTTATTACTATGGAAACCAAGAAATGTGCTGTTTTCTCAGAATGAAGAGTATAAATACAAGTGTATATACCTTGAATAATGCATTCGTTTAGAAGAGTTTAATAGATTACATTTGAGGGTTTGTTGTTGTTACTCTGTATTGTTGAAAACAATTCGTAGAGACATTACTTCATTTTAAGGGTATGTGAAGATAATATAAACAGAAAAAAAGAGCTACCCACTAATGAATTTGCAGGTGAAAAATATCACCATCGGATTTTCTAAAAGTTAGGTAATAGGAATTATGAATTTCCTGAGTTCAAAAAGAGAAAAGGTACTATGGCATCCTTCTGTCTTCTCTCTGATGCTGTTCTGATTCATTAGATTGCTTTGTAACTAACACACAGCAGTGACAAAGAGGAACCACATTTCACCTTTTCATCCACATCTGAAATTATTTCCATTTTCTCCTTGGCCCTTGAGGAGTGACTAACAGCAGTAATTATTTTCTTTCCTTGCTATCTGAGAATGTGTTTCTGTCTTACTTTAAACTTTGATGTGAAAATCACTGCTTCTGTGCAGATGGGGACTTTAGCTCAGAATACAATTTGAAAAAAATTCTGAACTGAAATTAACTAGAAAACAGCAGACAAAGTCTTTCTATTAAGTTTGGTGAGAATGGAAAATGAAATGATGGATTTTCTGTGTCTCAAATACGTAATTTTATATCCAAGACGAGGATGGCTTTTCTGCTTTATATATGATGAACTCCTAAGTTTGAGGCACACGTCAATTCTTTAAAAACAACTTTAATGGTGTTTTATCTGCTTAAAAGGGCATAAAGGAATCTTGTTGTCAACTTAAAGCCCAACTTTAATACAACTATTAAATGTAAAGTCCTACAAATAATTTTTATAAGATAAAGAATCAGTGTACTATAGCCTGAAAAAAGCAAATGATATGGTCATGATAGAAAACTGATTATATTTAAATATTGTAGGGGTTCTTAAGGTCATGGGTTAAAATGTATTCTCCATGAATCCATCATTAATCAGTCAATTAGTTAACCATTAAGCTTTTCTCTCTTGTGCAGAACACTATGCCTCACTCTAGAGTTAATATTGCAGGTTGACAATTTATATATTTTATATTGCATAGAAATAAATATTAACTACTAGAAATGTATGATTTGATAAAAATAAAATGAGAATAAAAAAGAATACAATGAGAACTAAAATGCCATGTGATCATAACCAGTAATCATAATTATTGGTTAATAATAATTATTATTTGCTTTAAACTTAAGAAATTCTGTGTATAATTTAAGGAATATTAATGTTAAAATGAATGAAATATGGATTTAAATTCAGGCCTCGACTTTTACCCCCTGTAGGCCGGTGAGTTTTTCCAATTTTCTGAGTTTCTTTTCCGGACTGTAGCCTGCCATAAAAAAACCAAAAACCGAAAAACAAACTTGTTTCATGTGGTTTTGTGAGGATTAAATGATGTAATCCCTCCAAGAATTGCTGGAACAAAACAGAAATGCAATAAGTTTTAGTTCGGTTTTTTCTGCCTTCCTTTCTGCTTTCTTTACATTCATAAGCCATGGAAAAGTATAAAAGCAAATTAGATTAAAAATAACTACTAAAAAATGGCAGCTATTATAAAAATATTAGAACTATTTGAAACCCCCCCAAATTTCCTATCTGCTTGTTTATTTAATAAATGCTGTTTCAGTATTTGTTATGTGCTGGACACCCACTTTGCAAATATTAGTTCATTTAATCCACATAACAACTCTATGAGGTCTGTACAATCATTATTTCCATTTTATTTACTTATTTATTTATTTTGAAGATTATTTATTAGAGAGAGGGAGAGACAGTGTGCGAGCTGGGGGAGGGGTAGACAGAGAAGGAAAGAGAATCTCAAGCAGCCTCCCTGCTGAGCCTGGATCCCCATTTCACAACCCAGAGATCATGACCTAAGCCAAAATCAAGAGTCTGAACTTAACCAATTAAGCCACCCAGGGGCCCCATTATTTCCCATTTTGTCGGTGGGGAAACGGAGGCACAGAGAGGTTAAATTACTTGCCCAAGTTTACACAGCTAAAAATTGCCATATGTGAAAAAATAGCCCAGGCATCCTATTTGCAGAGTTCATGCTCTTAAATACCACACCACGCTATCTCCTTATGTGAAGATGACAATAATAACCGTAATAATAATGATTAACGTTTATGGTTTACTTACTAAGCGGCATGTCTTTTCCAAGCCCCACATATAACAAACTTATACGATAGATATAATTATTATTCTCTCTTACAAATGAAGAATATGAAGCATGGGGATGTTAAGCCCTTAGACTTTCCTAAAACAGAAAAGCTAAAAGTGTGCTTTATATAAAACCTGTCTTGTTTCAGTACCATAAACATTTGATTAGATGGAATAGGGCTTCAGTTCAAGTCTTAATCACATTTATGGCATCCACTTGATGATCACTTTTCTGTAACAAAAGACCAGTTGGTTCAGGATGCTAATACATTTTCAACCTTCTGAAAACCTCTATTGGTCACTGACTGAGACAACTGGCTGAATTTGCACTTGACATGCTTCGGTCGCTATAGCAACCTGCTACTCCGAGAAACCTCTGCCATTCTTTCCTCAGAGTAACCCAGGGAGTTCCATTTTTCTCCTAAGCAAACTTATCTCCTAAGCACCACTGAGAGGTCATCTCTGATGTGCCTGTTGATTCAATTTGCCCCCAAACAAGTCCCATTCAACCGCTAAAATGTTTCATTTTGTTTCTTCTATTCTCCACACAATCCATTCTTGTCCTATTTATCTTGTAACCTCTTCCTTTGCCCTCCTGTTCACCTTCCTACTGCTACCACCATTATCTTTCCAAAAAGATAATCGTTGGGATTTTCTCAGTTTCTCTCTGTTTTCAAGTATGAGAATGATGTTCCAAGGTAGCCTAAAAGAAGTTAGAGGTGCAGAGATAATGTGCCAGGAAATAAACAAGATTGCATAATATACTAATGCTGAATTGTAACATGATTTATCTGACACTATACATAGTACCAATCCAAAAGAAGCTAAAATGATGACCTTGCAATAAAATGTTTATTTCGGGTTGAAAACAATTAAGTAACCTTTAACTATATTCACGAATAATTTCCACCTCAAGCATTTACAGCATACTGTTAGTTTTGTCAATGTTAATCTTAGGGTAAAAATAGACTCCAAATTGCGTGCCCAAGTTTTTCAGTAAAATAACTCTGAGCAAGTAATATGTGTATATGATGAGTTAATGATAAATAGATTTTTATTAGAGAAGAGATGCTAGCAATTGATGCTTTTCAAATATCATTTTAGACATCGTAGTTTGGTAGTCGGGAGGCGTTTTCATACGCTTGGAAAAGTGCTTCTAAGCTTTATACAACCCACACTCTGACTCTGGCGTGAAATGGTGGCTCAGTTGGAATTCTCAATCCGTGGAACAAGTCATTATGACTACATGAAAAAAGGAACCCGCACCCCGTCATGTTCTCAGCGAAACTACATAGCAGAAACTCATGCTACGGGGTTCCAAAGAGTTCCAGCTATTTTAGAACAACAGTGTCTATTTTTCATTTTGAATGACTGCAATTTCAGGAGCAGCTGTTGCACTGAAAATTATAATGGTCAACATTTAATCAGCGCAGTGTCTCCACCCCCCTTCATCAATCAATCATTTGCTTTAGTTACCATAGAAATCTCAAACTTTGGTTAGCAGTTAGTAACTTTAAAAGCCTCATTAGAGTCTGGCACGACCTACTGATCTCCCATTATTTCCCACGACTTCCTAACACGCAATCTGGGCTCTGTTTCAGCAGTTCCCATAAACACCAGCCTCCCTTTGCTTTCCCTTACTTCACACATCTAGAAAACCATCTGTTTTCCCCCTTCTCTGTACAAACACTGTCTTTTTTTGACATCCAAAGCTAGTCTCACCTCCTGGAAAAAAGTTATCTTTGCTTATGCTAACTTAGCATTTATGATTTCCCCATTTCTAGACTTCCGTTAACCACAAAGCTTCATCCCTTGGTCGGAGAGTATTTACTGGTCTTTTCTCTCCAACTCAATTGCAAATTTAGTGAAGCACGAATCATCCCATATTTTTCTAGTTCATTTTCAGTATATACCTGTGTCTCTATAAGAGATAACTTAGCATCCCACCGTGTGCTAATAGGGGCACATTCATTTCTTTTTCTTCGGAGTTTCCATAATATTTTATATGAAGTTAGCATTTTTTAATCTCAGGTTCTAGACCTTGTATTGTAAGATTATTTGTATATGTCTGGACCTTTTTAAGCACCTTGAGTTTATTCAGTCATTACAATCATTCTTGGGGCACTGACTGTATATTAGGCAGTGTGCAAAGCTTTGCAGAAAAGAAACTCAGTAAACCTTAGCCATCAAAGACCTTCCGGGGATGAAAGGCAATAACATGTGGTGGGATGGGGGTTTCGGCAAGCTTATGGAAAGGGCTAGGGTAACAAAGGAGAGCCACCGAACTTGTTCAGCATGGAAAGGACCTAATGGTTGATGTGGGTGTCATAGCAAGAGTAAATCTTCACTAGTGAAAGCGACAGTTAGGGGAAGGATATTTAAATAGAAGGAGTGGGTCCAGCAAACTCCCAGATGTAGGAAACAAAACACGGGTGTGTTTAAGGAATGACAAGCATTTCGGCGAAAAGGAAAGGTAGTGGCAAAAGAGAAAGTTAAAAAGTTGGATTGGAATCAGAATATTGGTCACTGATGAAGGTATTCTGATCAAGCATTAATTGATCCTTGGGAAATTTGGCTATCTATAACTACCTGGGAAATTCAAAATGATATGTACATACACATAATAAATAAGCTAAAAAGGAATATATAGGATGCCAAAATGAGCTCATTCAGTGATTTTTTACTATTTTTCAAAATTTTATTTATTTATTTGACAGAAAGAGTGCCAACAGGGGGAGTAGCAGACAGAGGGACAGGGAGAAGCAGACTCCCCACAGAGCAGGGAGCCTGATGCAGGACTCGCTCCCAGGATCATGACCTGAACTGAAGGCAGATGCTGAACCATCTGAGTCACCCAGGCGCCCCTCATTTAGTGATTTTAAAAATCATTTTAATCTTTATTTTTTTTTGGTTATGATTGCTGTTGTACATGGAATGAAGGCATATAACATGCATGTGTAATTTAAAGAATTATAATAAGATGAACACCTGCCAGCCCACTGCTGGAATGAGTGCCCAGAGCAAGCACTATCAGTATCTTTGAGGCCCTTCATGGGCTCCCCGCTAATGTCTCATCCTCCTCCCTCCAGCCCTCAGCAGTACCGTCTTCCCTGACTGTGGTAATTAGCTTGCTGCAATTCCTGAAATGCATCATTCTCCCCAAAGAATGTCGGAGGAGGTTGTTTAGACTTGTTTTTAGTCTGACACAAATGGAATCATACTGGTCCTTTATTTTTTAATACTGAAAGAGGAAAAAGCCACATTATCAAATAATTATTTCAAGTTTGACTTTTCTCCTGAATGTGTCGGCCCCATGGAGCCACCAAGACTTTTCCTCAAGGATGGATGAGTCCTTAAGACACTTGTAGCTTTGGGGCACCTGGATGGCTCAGTTGTTAAGCAACTGCCTTCAGCTCAGGTCATGATCCCAGGGTCCTGGGATTGAACCCCACATCGGGCTGCCTGCTCTACTGGAAGCCTGCTTCTCCCTCTCCCACTCCCCCTGTTTGTGCTCCCTCTCTTGCTGTCTCTCTCTCTCTCTCTGTCAAATAAATAAATAAAATCTTAAAAAAAAAAAGGCACTTGTAGCTTCAAAATTCTCCAAGTAATAGTTATTGATTTTTATGAATGACTCCTGGTGTGGTCTTTGAATAATAAGTGATTTTGATTTGTACTGTTTAGATTTAAACTACAGATACAGTGTAAAACATAAGTTATGATCATTGGAACTTATGTATCATTTTTTTCTTTTTTCAGGATTGAATGCAAGGATGTGTAACTATAATTACATTTATATTTAAATCCCAAAATGTTACTTTCTCCATCCTTGTGGGAATACTGGTTTGGTATATTTGTTAATGATTTCAAATGCCAAAAGATATTGCAAAGCAAAATTATTACTCTTTAGTCAGTCTTAATCCTCCAAAATAATGACAAATGTGTTCTGCCACTGTTTTTTCTGATATCTGTCCCTATAGGTACCTTATTTGGTTACCTAATTAAAGAAGTCTAAGATTATTTTTTTAATCAAAATACTGCTGAATGTTTTTCATGTACATAATACTACAAATATGCACGTGTATGAATCCCTAATTTGTGTCAGGTCATAATTGCTTTGGTTTTAGTGAAGCAGGAATAGCAATTGCTTAGGAAAGAACTTGCTTTTATGAAAACTGACATATTTGCCCTTAAATTAAGCATATGTTTGGCATTTATTTTGTAATGTTATTTTTTATTACTATTTTGACTATGGGATATTTAATTTCTATGTTTAACATTTGTTACGATTATGTAAGTGACTGATTCGTGAAATATAGTCCAAACCCTCAGTGTTCTTGGGATCTCATGGAAGGTTTGAGAGAAGTAAGCAAGTTAAAGGAATGTAAGATCTGAATGAATGGGCATGTGAATCAATAATAAATAGAATTTATTAACAAGAATATTAATGAGTCAGAGCATCTCATTTTATATTGATGCTGAATTCCACTTTGAGTTATGTTGATCTGATATATTATTTTAAAACTCACTTGAGTGGCTACAAGTTACTAACCTATCAGTTGGGTTATTATAACGAGTCCTCAACCCTAGACAAGCAGATGCCCTGTTTCTGTTTAGATGACTGGTTTTATGAAAAGTCAAAAGCTGCTGCTGAGCATTTTCTATCTTCCCCACATTCCAATGAAATAGGTTAATCACAAAAATATCCTGTGATGAATAAAAGCAAGAACTCTTGAGGTGTCTGGGTGGCTTGGTCAGTTGTGACCAACTTTTCATTGAGGCTCAGGTCATGATCTCAAGGTCATGAGATCGAACCCTGCTTCGGGCTGTGCGCTGGGCATGGAGTCTGCTTAAGATTCTCTCTCTCCTTCTGCCTCTGTGGTCCCCTCTTAAAAAATAAAGTAATAAAATAAAATTAAGTTAAATTAAAAAAAAGGCAAAAACTCTTGTATCATATGTCCTGGGTTTGAATCCTGACTCTGTCACTTATAACAATCTGTGTGATCTTTGGATAATTATTTAAGTCCTTTGTACCTCAGTCTCTTCATGGGTAAGGTGGGAAAAATAGTAATATCCATTAAGGTTATTGAAAATTAAATTATATAACATATGCTAAGCCCTTAGGAAAAAACTCAGCACACAATAAACACTAAAAAACACTAAAACATGGTCCGCATTGTTTTTATTCCAAGTTACGCTTTTTTATTTACAGGTAGGCAAATGAGCCTAAAAAGATTTTACTTGAACTGTCAAAGTAAATCATGAGCAGATGTGGGTTACCCGGAGTCCTTGATCTTACTAACTGGCCCTGTCTCTGAGAATAAAATATCATTCCTCACAGTAATAAGAATTTATGGCACCAGACATGTTAAAATTAAACTTTATCTATATTTTGCTTCCTCAGTATCAGAAGTATTCTCTAAACATTTTAACTCTACCAGTTTGTCACAGTGGTAACCTGGGACCATTTCAGCCATCTTCGGATCGACATAACAAGCCTGCCCTACAGATGGTGGGTACTCAAAAAGTGTCGGTTGAATGGGTAACTCATGGTCTATTTTCGTCCTGGTCTATCTGCTTAGCACGAAGAGCAATGATCTGAAATTTTAGCTTATTCTGTAAGGGAAGTACAAAAAAGATGATCTCACCTCACCGTTAAGATAAACAGTGGAATTCAATGACATCATAACATTCCTTTGGAGACCACGTTCATTTTCCTAAGTGTCCAACAGCGTGTGCTAGTTCACTATATAACAGTAGCGATTTAGAGGTGGAGTCGTGTCTCGCATGTATTTTGATGATTTATTTGCTTGAAATAATTAAGGAGAAAAATGAGACTATGTTCTTAATAAAAACAAAACAAAGTTCAGCAAATTTAGTTCTATATAATATATGGGCATGTGCAAAGTAAATATATAAGAGAAAAAATGGAAATTGTGAGTTTTCCTTTTTATATGGGTTTATTTTATAACATTCTACCCTATGGACTAAAAAATGAAAGCTCTTATTAATTTATATATACTAAAACTGTATACTCCTGCTCGATTATACTCAACATCTTAAGCTTCCATATTAAAAATGGAGGTGTCTTCACAATTTTCATAGATAGGCTACAATTTTCTAAACTCATCATATTTCTTTTGATTTTATTTTAACAATAAAAGCCTCCCCAGGGATATAATTGAAGGGTATAGTCAATGCATTCAATCTAGTATTTATTGGTCAAAATTAGCATGTAATTTGACATAATAGAATGTCATCAGCAAGCCAAAAAGGCAAGATGGACAAAAAGCATAGCCCAAATATCTCAAATGATTAAACTCTATTCACCCTTTATTTTTATTTAGAAAAAATGAATTCTTTAGTTACATCGGAGCAAGCGTCTGCAATTTCATTTTCTGCACGCATACATGCATGCACATTCCTGCGCACGCACGTGTATATCTGTGTGTCGTGTGTCTGTGTCCAATGGGGAATTGGTCAGAAACCTTGATAAATAAGAACACTTGCTGAGGCTACTTAGGGGACTTGGTAGCCCAGCCGTACTTTGGCATTTCTTTTTCTGCCCAATGTGACCACAATTTTCAACTATACTGTAGCAAATATTTGTCATTGTTTTTGGCTATCGTGTATCTGAATTCTCTCCCTATATTTTGGATAATATTATAAGAGCTCATGATTCTTGGAGGGAGCAGAATCAACTTTATATTATAGAAACTAAGCATGCCAAGCCTCCCTGTCCAAGGCTTCTTTACATCGGGCATAGATGCTCCGCCAGTCACAGGTTCCTATCTCAGAGACAGAAGCCCCTCGGGCCCCAAGAATCAGCAGGTCGTGTGTCTGTGTTGTCGTGGTCATTCTCAGAGCACCAGGGTCTTCCGTGCAAACTGTAATCCTTGCAACTCAGTGGGAAAACAAGTTTCTTTCTTGATCAGATCAGTTCTATGTACGATTTCGGCTATTGTTTCCAGCTGTGGAACACGAAGCCTGGTTCTCCAGCCTTCCTGTTGATTCTATCAAACATATAATTTTTTTTTTCAACTCACATCAATCAAAGTCAAATTCTGCTGCTATTCAGTAACACACAATGGTGATATACTTGTCATTCCCAAGTTACTCTTCTCAACAAAAGTAGTTTATAGCTCCTTCCCTCCATTACTCCAAGACATAGAATTTTAATGGATTGCACAAATCAAAGGGGAACAGCCCCAACAGGCTGGCCAGAAAAGACGCAGGTTCTGGGCAGCCAGTGAGCAAAGCCATGGTCTGTGATGATTCAAGCAGGTAGCTAATGCTGTATGGGGCTAGTGGACGCAAACCTCCGCAGCTGTCCCTTACACTGAGCCTTGAGGAAGTTCATGAGTGGAGTCTGAGAGGAAAGACTGAAAAATGAAAGCAACAGTCAACAGAGATAATGGAGGACAAGACTAACACACACAAAAAATGTTCAGCAGGACTAAAAATGTAAGGAAAAAAAACGTAAACCAACAAAGTATTTTCTTATCACCTGTCCTTTGATAAGGAAATGTAAGAGTTTATATATAATTTTACAAAATGTGTTTTAAATGTGAAGTGCAGTTATCATTAGTTTATATAGAATCTATCAACTAACAATCTCCAACATAGTGCTTTCTAAAAACCAACAAATACACAAATATGGAAAAAAAGAAAGGGAAGAAAGAAGGAAGGAAGGGGAGAAGAGAAAAAGAAAAACAATAGATAACTTCATTTCCATTGTCTGTGGATTCTTTAAGAATGAATGAGAGTTCCTGAAGGTTTTCCTCTTTCTCTGGTCCTTGACTTCTGGCATAGTGCATAGTGGTTGCCACAAGGTGCAAGAGCGTGGTTTTTCTCTCAGGTTTCCTTCTTCCTTTGCCATGTAAATATTCTGATTGGCTCACCCAGAAAAAGGTTCAAGGTGTTTTCTTATACACCTCATCTTATTTTGAGTCACGCTTCTGTTTATGGAATCTGATTTCATAATAGGAACTTTTCTGGTTCTCCTTGAATATTGTTTCCCTTTTCCAAGAAATGAAACCTGATTTCTGGAAGTGTATTTGGGCTCCTGCTGTTCACGGATTGCCTTACTGTAGGTGCTGTGTTGGTGTTTCAAGTGACAATGAAAATTTATCAGCTATTGGTATATATGTAGATATTTGTATATCTATGTAGATATTTCTTGTCCTTCATTCACTTCTCCTATGTATATGAGCACAAAGGGGTCTTCAGTGGGGGATATTCAGGAAATAGAAGAGACAGTTTGTTGGACATTTAGGAAGAGTGAATAAGATTGGGAAATCTTGGGGTGCCTGGGTGGCTCAGTGGGTTAAGGCCTCTGCCCTTGGCTCGGGTCATGATCTCAGGGTTCTGGGATCTAGCCCCATGTAGGGCTCCCTGCTCAGCAGGGAGCCTGCTTCCCCCTCTCTTTCTGCCTGCCTCTCTGCCTACTTGTGATCTCTCTCTCTCTGTCAAATAAATAAATAAAATATTAAAAAAAAAAAAGATTGGGAAATCTTGGATGATCCTCGTTAAGACATTTCCTAAAATAAACAATATGGGGAAGAAAAGAATAGATTAGTTGGGTTAGATGAAGTATTCAATTTTGAATCTGCTGAGTTTGAACTCTTTATGAGTATCAAGATGACAATGCTAACAGATATTTGTATGTGAAACCGTTTTAGAGAAAGAATATGGATTTCTAAATCAGACAGTCATTCAGATCTTGAATTTTCTGCCTTCTAGCTGTGGGAACCTCATTGCATATCTTAGAATGTGAGATTTGGTTCTCCTGGTGAAAAATGGAAATAATAACGCTGGCAGATAAATACCATGTTTTCTAGTCTCCGCTAAGTTCATCCTTTGCTGGCCAAAGACTAGTTATACAGACAGTGGGTGTCTTACTTTTCCAATAAGAGACAGCAGGACATTTTGTGGTCTGTCAGCCTTTGTCATGAAAATTACTGCCCTGGATAAATGGAAAAGGGAGATGGAATGTTACTCCCTTGGGAGTGTTCAATCAGTATAGCTTCTTTATTTTCTATGAACTGATTTCATCTTGCTCTGGAGTTCCCATTTTCCCCTGTTGGCAGGAGAAAACCTTCCAAGGCACCAGCAAAATGTAACAGTCTCCCCTGATTTAGGGGACTATTAAGTCCATCTAAAGAATTTGGAATTTAAATTTCCTTTATTAGATTTTTTGTTGCGTTTTATTGAATATAATTGACAAATACAATTGTAAGATATTTAAAGCCTACAACATGATGATTCATATACATATACACTCTGAAAGGATCCCCCACTGAACTAACCCCATAGGGTATCTTCCGGCAAAACGTTTTCACGGCCTTATCCAACTGCCTAAAACGGCATCTGGGGGCCTTAGTATCTTCATAGTATCTTCATCCAAGTGACTGGGCTCCAGACGTGAGCTCCAGAATTTCTGCTTTCCTCTGTTGTTTCTGTCCTCAGTTGCAGAAGGTGGTACGTGATTGGTCAGGGCTGGAAACCTGAATGAGTCCGTGAGCAGTTTGACCTCGCCATCCTCTGTCCTGGCATCTGTGGCTGAGTTCCGTGTTTGCTGCTCTGTGATTTTGGTATGAGTACTGAACTGAGAGGTTCATCTGTCCAGAACCCTGATGTCTGGGGTCCATAGACTCCTCCTAACACCTCTGTCTTCTCTCTAGACATGTAAGGTCCTGTACGCCATCTTTAGACTGTGGGAGGGAGTGCGTGCTGGGGCATAAGCTCAAACTCATCCATCCGGTCTTTTTATCGCTCAGGCTCCACGGCTGCACTAATGTGGTGAAAACTTGAAGAAATTAGAACACAAGCTCAGATTTCTTGGATTTTCCTCTAGTTTCCATAGGTATCTCTCTCCTTTTCTCGCTGTCTCTATTTCTCTATCTCTCTCAAATCATCTGCATCCTCCATTTTCCCCATTGACCAAGCTGAGGACAGAGGCATCAGATTTTTCTCAGGGACTTGGGATATCTTCACCATGGTAAATGCCCATACACATCTATCTCCCCTTCTCGCCAGGAGGAAAATGTCTTCTTCTCTTGCCTGTCTTTCTGTCTGGAAACTTCCCTATGTCATATCATCCTTTTCCTCCCCATTCTATGTTTTTGTTGTTGTCATTCTAGAAGCTCACTCAACTCACCTGCCCCCCCCCCAAAGTAAATTCTATGGATTTGCCTTAATGGTGAAAAGATGGAGAGGAGGAAAAGATCAAAATATATATATTATATATACACACACACACACACCACTAATAATGACATATGTAGAGTACAAAAATAAACATGTAAGTAAATACATGGGGGCATGTATTATAGAGGAGCCTTGGATTCCTGGGAAGACGTGCCAGAGCAGAAGGCATCCTAGGAGGGCGCTCATGTGCACAACGGTCAGAAACTCCCCCAAATAACCGAGATTCTGGAGCTGAAAGTGCAGAATGGTTAACAGCCTTGCTTGCGAAGGAAGAAGAAAGAGCCTCTGGCCTTCAGAGGAGAGTCCACACACTTCCCAACATCCGCATGGACGTAATCTCTTAGGGAGATGCTCTTCCCTCCTTCCCAGGCACGTCTGCCTTCTTGAGCCCTTTCTTCTATACAAAAAATTTAAAAATATATTTTAGGACTGGGTTGGTAGAAAGATAAATATAACCCAGGCTGTGTGATTACACAGTCATTACCATTATATGCATTTTTTCTTCTAATTTTAAATTGAAATGAAAATGTTTCTGTGGGTCCTAGGAACTGTGCTCACATGAGTAAGCTGACTAAGCAGGAAGTTGGCCCTGCCGATCTTGGGCAGATAATGGTACCTGGGGCCAAAATGAAGGAAAGGGAGAACATCCATTAAAGAAGGAATTTATGAAATATGGATTATAAATTGGACATTTACAGAGATTTGAATAACTGGATGACAAAATAAGAGGTATGGATCAAGAAAATGAGAATATGTCAAAGATATTTTAGGTAGATTTGGTGTTTGGAGTCAAAGGCAGGACATGAAATTATGAAAATGGAATGATTTTTATGTTTGCACATATCCAAGTGGTAATTATTAAATAATATTCAAAGTAAGGTAAAGAAATGTAGTTATGTTTGTGCTTAAGCATTTTTTAAATATAGAATGAAAGCATTTAAGTTATTTTAATTTTAGTCTCTGTTATTTACTATTGTGAAATTTCAATAAGATTTTTGGGAATTTGGAAGATTTTAATGAATTTCTTTTTTTTTTTAAGATTTTATTTATTTATTAGAGAGAGAGAGACACTGAGAATGAAAGGGGAGAACGTCAGAGGGAAAAGCAGACTTCCCGCAGAGCTGGGAGTCCGATATGGGACTCGATCCCAGGACTCTGGGATCATGACCTGAGCCGAAGGCAGTCGCTTAACCAACTGAGCCACCCAGGTGCCCAGATTTTAATGAATTTCGATTGTATTTGTTGATATGACTTAATTCAGTCAAATGTGTCTAAAATATTTAGTTACGTTTGTCCTAGGTAAGCTTCAATATTACCTAGAATAAATCATAAGTGATACTACTTGATACTACTATTCATTGGACTGAATTTTAAAAAATAGGGAAATTATGTAAGCAAATAGTTGAGTCAATTTTTAATATCAAATTGCCTATTAAATCAATTGCACCAAAATATCTTTTTTTTTACTTTTTGTCAAAAGGTATATTCCACATACTACAAAAGGAAAGACAAAGTTAAGCTTACAAAATCTCAAGCGAGGTCTCTCTTAGTAATATTTGTAGGAGAGAATAGAAAAGATGTTTTTAATGAGGTAAAAAAAACAAACTATGATAAAGGTTTTGTTATATGAAAACCACCCCAAAACTTGAGTGACTTAAAATAATAGCACTGTATTTGGATCAGAGTTTGCAGAGTTGAACTCAGTTGTTCTGGCCTCTGCCACTGTCCTTGTTTCCTCATGTTTCTGCAGAAGGATGGCGGGTCCCCTAAGACTATGAGTCTATGATTGGGAAAATTGGGACTCTCTCCCCACGCAGTGGTATCCCACTCTCCAGCCGGGTAGCCTGGGCTGGTTCACATGGCATCGCAGAGCTCCAAGAGACAGGGGAAGCAAGCAAAACCCGAGTCCTACTATTGGAATTTGAGCACATTACCTGTTTCAAGTTCCATTAGCCAAAGCATATCACAGTGTGATCCCTGATTCGGACTCGTGAGAGAAGAATTACAGTCTCCCAGTTGATGAAAGGAGCAACCAAGTTACTCTGCAAAGGGACATACATACAAGGGAATAATTAGCAGTCTAGATCATTAGATTTAAGCACCAGACATCATTAAGATGTTATTGCTTATCACCAACAGACTTGTCTTTTTTTTCCCCCCACAGACGTGGAAGTTAAAGGAGGTGAAGTCCCTATGTCTTTCAAGATAACTTTCAAGATAATCAAGTGATGTATCCATAGGACTGGCCTTGGCTCTCAGAGAACATTGGGGCCACTCCTTTGTCCCAGAAATCTTGACGCTCAAGCGTGCAGGATGACTAGATTGTTTGAAACAACTCCATACCTAGCAAATGGCTGATCTCAGGGAAGGTAATGTCTGAGTGACATTTAGGAAATGAAGGAATTAAAAAAAAACCCACAACACCTCCCTCCCCAGCAACAGCATAAAGTTAACAAAGCCCGCTGAGATCTCTAGCATAAAATCATTAGAACAAAGTTATAAATCACTGAGCAGTAGTTTAAAATAATACTCTTCCAAAGGATATAGGCTATTATTTGCCTTGGTATTGTGGTATTATGCCATTTTGTTTCTAAAGGAAATCATAAAATATTTCAAAACCGTAAAGATGCTAAACTTATGAGCAAACACTGTATATATGTATATTTATTATCTGAAACCCTAAGTGTAGAATAGTTCCCAAATGTTAAAAACAGGTGGTGGGAGGAAGGGGAAGAGAAATTTTGATAACGGTAATGTTTTTCCACTCAATAGAAAGATAATTAGACTTAAGTAAAAATATTTTTGCCAGTTGTCATCTTAGACAACTATGTGCACTGAGACATGAGGACACAGTCATAGAGCATAGAGGTCCTTCTGTGTAAAGTAGTATGGTTAATCTTCCCCAAATCAAACCTCTTTAATCACTTTCTCTTTTGAGTTTTTGAGTGGCTTTTTATTGCTGCTGATGTTAAGCTCTATTAACTCTTATTAGGTAAAATGGTCTTTCAAGTTTGAAAAATGGCCTTGATTTTTCAAATCAGACACAGAAAACAATAAATGAAAGGGAATTGGATGAAATTGCGAGTTTTAAAAGTCTTTTTTTTATAGGGACTCTGCATACTTGATTGAAATGATTTAGGTTAAAAATGGCTTATATAATTAAATATTGAAATGGAAAATGTCAAGTAGCTATTTGACTGAAAGCATATTTCTGTGACAGAAAGTTTGTGAAAGTACATTTTGGGTCCAAATAAATATCATGCTTCATGTGTTTGGCAGAAGATTCTCACATTTTCCAATTTGGCTGAGGAATTACAGAAGTCCCTCTTTTTTGAGCCCATCACACTCAGAGAACATTACCATTGCCTTTAGAAGCCCGCTCACAGACCCCACCCAGCCTTTCACACTGGGCACAGGACGTGATTCTGCCTCCCCTCTGCCGTGGTTTCCTTTTTTTAATTCTAGGTCTTTGCCTGTCTGTCCCATGTATTTTTGTCAATTTATTTGTTTGACAGTTAACTATGCACCAGGAACAAAGTGTCCTTTTCTAAATTATCTTTTTTAATTTTTTAAATTCCATTGAGTTAACACACAGTGTTCTATTAGGAGCAAGGTATCCTTTAAGATCTGGCCAGATTGTCACTTGCTTGGTAACGTTTTTGCTGACCTGCCCAAAAAAGGATTAGAGGGGAAAGAAGATAGAATAGAAATTAGACTTTCTGAGTCTGGGTTGATAGCTGCGCAACATGGAGGAATGTTGGGGTTTGGTGTTCATCTGGGAACGTGCTTTCTTCTAGTATCCTCTTGAAGTCCTATTACTTGGAGTTAGCATCTCGCCTTTTAATACTGTTAAATATCTAATTTTTAAACTGAAGTATCATTGACATACAACATCCTAGTGGTTTTAGGTGTCCATTATAGTGATTTGCTATTTTTATGCGTTATAAAATGATCCGCATGGTAACTCTAGTTACCATCTGTCACCATACAAAGTTATTACAATATTATTGACTATATTTTGTATGCATATCATCTTCTTAAGGAAGAAGAGATACGATATAAACAGTGGTAGAAAGACAGTTTAAGAATTTAAAAACTGACTTCTACCTATACAATGACATGAATTGTGTGCCTGTAAATAAATTAGATATGTCAGTATCAGAAATCTAACCCTGGTAAGCTTAAAGATTTTTTGATGCACCTTCTATATCCCCTATATTATTTTATTTTCTTTACTCTTAGGTTTTTGGTGCATGTCTTTAAAATATCTCAACTTATTTTAATGAGATGAGAGGAAGAAGAGAAAACAATGAATAAAGAAAATGTGATTGAAATATTACTCAGCCATACAAAAGAAGGAAATTTTGCTGTTTGGAAAATATGGATGGACCTTGAAGGTATCATGATCAGTGAAATGAGTCAGATGGAGAAAGACAAATGCTGTATGATCTTACTTACATGTGGAATCTTAAAGCAAAAACAAAAACAAAACTCATAGATTCAGATTTAACATTCATCACTCACACATTGGTGGTTGCCAAAGGTGAGGGTGAGGTACGGGGGCTGGGCAAATGAGTGAAGGGGGTCAAAAGGTACAAACTTCCAGTTATAAGATAAATAAGTTCTCTTTTTTTTAAGATCTTGTTTATTTATTTGACAGAGAGAGAAAGAGATCACAGGTAGGCAGAGAGGCAAGCAGAGAGGGGGAAGAAAGCTCCCTGCTGAGCAAAGAGCCTGATGTGGGGCTTGATCCCAGGACCCTGAGATCATGACCTGAGCTGAAGGCAGAGGCTTTAACCCACTGAGCCACCCAGGCACCCCAAGATAAATAAGTTCTGGGGATACAATGTACAGCATGGTGACTGTAGTTAACACTATCATCTTATATGTTTGAAAGTTGCTAAAAGAGTAGATCTTGAAAGAAGATCAGAAGAGAAAAAAATTCTGTAACTGTGTAATGATGGATGATAACTAATGTGGTGATCATTTTACAATATATACATAGATCAAATTATTAGGCTGGACACCTTAAACTAATACAAGGTTACATGTCAATTATATCTTGATAACACTGGGAGATTTTCCCACACCACTCCCCACCCATCAAAAAAAGTAATTCGGTTTTTGCCCCAATTTGTGTAGAAGAGAGAGGTTTTTGCAGTTTTCATTGCTGTGTTACAAACTAAGGTAGCACTTAGTAATGCAAGAAAACAATTTTCTTATGCTTCTGGATTTTATGTGCTGAGAATTTAAATGAGGCATATGGCAGGATGGCTTGTCGGTTCTAGGAGGTCTAGGGCATAAGCTAGTGAGACCTGAAGGCTAAGGGTAACATAACTAAAGCTAGGGGCTAAAATCACTGCAGGCTCTTTTCATTCAGAGGGCTAGTACCTAGGCAGGGGTGACAGGCTTAGCTGGGGCATAACCTGCAGCGCCTACACTTCCACTGTCCATGTACCTTGGGCTTCTGGTAGCTTGGTGCTGTGTTCTAGAGGTTGTGTCCCATGAGCCATGTGGAGAAGGTGTTCCAAGAGAAGCAGGCAGAAAACACATGGCTTCTGCATGTCAGTGCTTTATTGGTGGCGGTCATGATTCCTTTTAAAGGAATGTCAAAGAATTTGAAGACATGTTTAAAACGGTCTCAAAACAGAGTTACTCTATCCCTGAGACCTAAAAGGAAGACAGAGGAGAGACTCAAGTTGAAAGAGAGCCCAAGGAAGACAGGGCAAAAGGAAGTGGGAAGGAGGAGGGGCCATCTTGCATAGTTGCTTGTTTCTGGCAAATGAGTCTCCATTTGAAGAGCTTCTTCCTTCAACTTTGGATAGTTTTGGACTTTACCTCAATTAATTGTTAAAATTGGACTCATTACCTTCTGCCTCTTGCCATCTTACCCCTTCAAAACGAATGCTTCAAGGGTTGGATTCTATTAACAGTCACCCCACTCGCTCAGGTGCTAGTGTTCACAATCATCTCTGAGTCTCCTTTCTTCCTTGTGCACAGGGCCAGGTTAGTGGGCCTGTGACCTGTGGTGGTCCCACAGCGTCTGTGGGCACAGTGTCCCCAGTAGCTGTCAGGGAAGTGTTTGGGTCATGAGACCCTGAGGGGGTCGCCTAGTGGGACCTGATCCAGATTGGTGGTGGTCACACTAACGAAAGCGGCAGAAGTGACCATGACTGTGGGAGAAGGGGGGGGCTTCAATTGGGGGCAGCACTAAGCCCCACGTGGGAGGCAAGCTTGCTTGTCCATCCCCAGACCCTGTCCCTGCAGTGTCTGTGCAAATGTTAATTCTCCAGTTGGAGTGCTGGGACAGGAACTGCAGTCCCCAGGAAGTAAACTTTCAGTAAATGTTACAACATGAATTTCATACATATGAACATTGCAATAAAGCATACCAGGGAGTTATTAAAATTCCTTAAAAAATAGAGAATCACTGATTTTTGAAAAGTGCTGTAACATTGCAAAATAAATATCCACAGGCTTAGAAGAAGAAATTAAATTTAAGGATCATCACATTCAATAGAGAAGAACATTTTCAATAAAATTTCAAAGAACAAATTATTAACAAGGGACAATTGAAATTAAGTTTTCTTTATAAATGAAAATATAGTGATAAAATGCACAAATGGGTATTTTATTTTATTTTATTTCATTTTATTTTAAAGATTGTACTTATTTATTTGACAGAGAGAAAGAGAGATCACAAGCAGGCAGAGAGAGAGGGGAAAGTAAGCTCCCTACTGAGCAGACAGCCTGATGCAAGGCTCGATCCCAGGACCCTGAGATCATGACCTCAGCTGAAGGCAGAAGCTCAACCCACTGAGCCACCCAGGCACCCTCAAATAGGTATTTTAAATTGCATAAAATTATACACATCTTCAGTTTCTTGAATGACCTCAAGTTACAAGAAATGTCAGAGGAAATGTTAAAATACTCTTGTAAAAATTTACATTTAAAAATAAATTCAGAATTACACAAAATTAATTTGTAAGAGGAGTTAAATTTTTTAGAAAAATTGTTTTCCCCAAATTCTCAATTCTAGCTGTAACAAAATAGGTGTTCTAGGGGCATCCAGGAGCTGCAGTTGGTTGAATTTCCAACTGTTGGTTTTGGCTCAGGTCATAATATCAGGGTAGTGAGATCAAACCCCATGTTGGGCTCTATGCTGAGTGTGGAGTCTGCCTAAGTTTCTCCCTCTGCCCCTCCCTCCCTTAAGTAAATAAATAAATCTTAAAAAAAAAATAAAATGAGTGTTTTGTAATCATTTATCAGAAATGTATCCCAATGTGACAGATGGTAACTTACAGATGGTACACTTATGGGGATGAGTATTGTATAATGTAGAGAATTGTTAATTTACTGTATTGTACACCAGAAACTAATACAACATGATATGTCCATTATACTTCAATTTAAAAAAGTTATTCCAATGTTTTCACAGCCTATAAATTGCTCTTAACAGCTTCAATAATAGTTGCATCAGCAGAAACATGTTTCCCAAAATTAAAAATTATCAAAAAAACTAATTGAGACCTTGAATTTTCCAAGAGCAATACATCACATTAATAAAGTATTTTTATTATGTTATATAAAATTATGAGACCAAAATATTTTCATTTTTTGATTTTAAAGTTTATGTTTTTACTCCTGTATCTCTATAACCCTTCTTACATTTTATAAATAATAAGCTACCTTAAATTGAAAGGCTTTATATTTTAATAACTTAGTAGTACTTTTTTCCTGCCTTTTGAATAAGAGTCTCCACATTTTGGACCTCATTTACTTGCACTGGGTCCTGCAAATTTTGCAGCCAATCTTGTTTGTGCCCCATGAGTCTAATCAGTTTCCAAATTACAGTTGTAGATTACCTACCTCTAAAAATCTCTGTCTCTTTCCCTTTCCTCTGTATTATCACTCTATCACACAGTTGATTGTGATAGACGACTAAGGATTTCTCTAGATTCCAACATTTTGCCTCTATGAGTCACAATTTTTTCTAAAATCTTATCCCTGGTCATCTTATTTACCTGATCAAAAGTTATATTAATTTCCCTTTGCGCCCTGAATAAGCCAGAACCCTTTGGCTAGTTATCGAAGGTCCTTTATGAACTGACATTATTTGGCCTTGGAAATCCTTTCTCCCACTATTTTTCTTCAGAAAATCCGTGGTCCAGTCAACCAGAGCCATTGTTATTGTTCGAAATAACCAGTCTTTTCCCACTTCCAATTCCTGCCAGTGAGCTTTGCAGGTTATATATGCTCAAGAGTAGAGGGAATAAGTGCATGGATCAATAAACAGCCAGAACCATGCTTCAGTAAGAAGATGCTTTAAAAATATAGATACTCTTTATCAACCTGCTTAAATTACTTAAAAAAAAAGTAAAAGAAATGACCGCAACTTAAAAAGGGGTGGGAGTTTTCTAACATGGAAGAGATAGACTCTTTAATGGGCAATTATCACAAAAGGTAACAAGATCACAGTTTAATGGACTGAACTACTTTTACTGAGTGATTAGTTTCAGTTTTTTAAATTATATATTACAAGCTTAATATCTTCTATTCTACAGTCCCAAATAGGAGAGCGTGCATTGAACTCCGTCTGCTAAAATGCTTATTTACCAAACCATAATCACTTCTACCTAGTACTTTCATTCATTGCTTCTATAAAATTTCCAAAATCTATATGGTCAATCCTTTCTGCTTTTTCTCACTCTGTCATTGCCTCAGACCTATACAAGTAATAAAGAAAAAGTCCTTTGAGAATTTACAGAAGGGAGCTGCAGAAGTCAAGATATATTTATGGTGAAGTGATGTTTAGGCTGGGACCTTTAGAGTGGGTAAGAGGGATCCTGACAAGGACAGATGAAAGGGAAGAACTTGAGCTAGTCACTAAAATTGGTCATGGTCATGTTGCCTATGGCCAGTGGTCCTGTCTTTTTAGGAGGTTAGGTGTAGTTAAAAGAAAATAAATGCTTGGAAGTGAAAAGAAGAAATAGATCATGGAAAAACTTCCCTCCTGTGGTGGGGAGTCTGTAATCGATTCTGTGTTTATTTGAGCACACCGATGCCATAATCAGAAACATTTTTAGAAAGAAATATTCTGACAGCAGTATATAAGATGAATTGGCAGGGGGAAGATGCAGTGCACACATAGATTTATTGATTGTTTCTTTAATTTTCAAAACTCTGTTATTACCTTGAAATCACCTCTATTTTCTTAATAAACCACTACTGGAGGCATCATTTGGAAGGGGTAGCTTACTTAAAGGGCTTATAATTTTGCTCAGTGAATGCAGCATCATATAAACTCAGAATGAACGACTCCGATGAGAACACTGAATTAGTGATAGGAAAACATCCAAAATGTTTTTTTCTTGTTGCGGTTATTGTTTTTGTTTTCTCTTTTAGACTCGTATTTTTCATTGCACTCACGTAGAAGTGGCTCAGACTCGCAGAGGGTGGCACAGAAAAGGAAGGGGTGGAGGGGTGGGGATGTAGAGAATCGGGTCTCCAGAGGGTCTGTCCCGTGGTCCTCTCCTAATTTCAGGTCCTTCTCTTCCTCTTCTGTGCCAATCCTGCACAGCCAAACCAGGTCTCCCAAAGCGGTGGGTGCCTACAGCCAGGGCACTGGCCCTCCAGCAGAAGAAACTTCCCCCGGGTCCTCTTGCAGGAACTCCTCTGCAAGGAGATGGCTGGACCTTTAGAGGGGAACCCGGGTGGGACAACACCGGGCGGGGGTGGGAGTGGGGTGGAGGTGGCGGTTGTCAACCTAGAGTGCCTGCGCAGTCCAAAGCAGCCTCGGGTCCTGGTCTGGCTCCTGCTCTCGGTCAGCCAAGGGACCCCTCAGCGCCTGGGGCAGGGCCCAGGTGGCCAAGGCGGGCAGAGATCACATCCAGTGGCTCCGGAAATGGGACCTAAATGGGTTTTCAAAAATAAGACTTCTGGATATAATTCGCTTAGGTTCATAACTCCCAAATCACAGGCCATCTGTATTAGACCCTACTAGAATCGATTCAACATATTGGCAATAACCCTACATTCAGAAAACGAGAGCGTGTAGAATACAGTAGTGACCGTGAGCGAGCTAAGTATGGTAGGAGAGAGTGTGGGATGGCTCGGCCACAGTGTTTATTTATAATTC
This sequence comes from Nasua narica, assembly GCA_028533885.1. NCBI lineage: Eukaryota > Metazoa > Chordata > Mammalia > Carnivora > Procyonidae > Nasua > Nasua narica. The sequence goes on from CM052810.1 coordinate 57,103,209, forward strand.
AGCCTCTTACCTCCGACCACAGGGTGATTTCATCAGCGTTTGATCTGAGAAAGAGAATCCATTCTGGGTGTTTCGAGCAATAAGAGATTTATCTGAAGTGGTTTGAAAGCCTTTGGAAGAGTTAGAGCTGCAGCACTCAGGCAAAGCCAACTGTAGGTCTTCCTTCTGTGAGTAATTTTCAAGGAATCGAGAAGTTACCATGATTTTGGGGCATGATCTTCAGGGAATGCTGAAAGATTGCACTGCCTGCGTCACAGAGGTTAGGGGGTGGGTGACCGGAAGCTGCTAAAAAACCTCAGGTCAGCTAGGGGCAAGCATTGGTCAGTCACTGCTCAGAGAGGATGGTTTTTCCCCATCGGATGCCGATTCTTGCTAAAGTAATGTAAACGGTGTTCCCAGGATCCTATCCCTGCAATACTGCAGAGAACATGTGGGTCATGAGGTGAGTGGTGATTTTTTAAAAAAAGGATCTATATATAGCTGTCTTCTAAAATCAGGCTAGTAAGGAGTGATGGTATTTGACTGCCCGGCGTTGTATATGATAGTGTCTTGGAGCTATTCCCGAACTAGGGTGTGTTAAATGATAGCAATGTTGATTTTAGGGCAAGAACAGAAAGAAGTTACACAGTGGGAAAGTGTTGCCCTGGAATGTCTTCTTAACCCAAGCTCTAATAACAAGCCAAAAGTTTTATGGTTTAGTATGGAATTTCACAATGGTTGTCATTCCATTTCTCATAAGATAAGAGCATGTACAGATGGGTCCCTATTAACCTACCTTATCCAGATGATCATTCATTCATTCATTCATTCATTCATTCATTCATTCATTCATAGCTACCACTATGTCCCAGGCATAATGAACAATGGAAATTAAAATCATAATTTTAATAGTCATATCATTTGGATATAGTATTATTTTACTTAATCATTTTCCCATTTTTAGACATTTAGAAAATTTACATTTCTCCTTTATTATAAAATTATAAATACACCTTCAACATACAGCTTTGTGTATAAATCTTTTTTTTCTCTCTCTCTGATGACTTCTTAATGCTGTAATTAATGATTATTTGACAGAAAGGAATAAAAATTTGCCTAAGGGACAATGTAGTCCTAATAAGGGCACAAAGGCTGTGATACGATATGTACCGTATCTAGTTTGAAAGCTAAAAAGGCTTTCATACAAGATGAAAGTCTTCCAGGTACTCTGCTAGGAATATAGTGGCAAATAAGGGAGATCGAGTCCCTTTGCGCCTAGAGCTGTCAGATTAGGCTTTGAATTGTCACTCTTCTCTTCCTGTTTACCGAGTACACACCTGTAGCCTCAAGCCACTCTTTCCAGCTCTCTTTGGGATTTCATTTGACCACTTATACACATTTCTACCCATATTTCTTTCCATTTACCTCCCCCCATCCTATGAACAAGGTCAAGTTTCTCCCTATGAAAATAGCTATCCCTCCTTAGATCATATGCTGTCTTACACATCCTATTATTCTCTCCTCTTCTCAGTTAAGCCCAAATTCTCTTGCTCACAGTCTCCACTTGCCCATATCCCAATAACCATATAATCCACATAAATCTACTATATATAGTGACCATCCTGGTGAGACTCTACCGGTAAAGGTCACGTATGACTCCAATAATCTCAAATCCAATGAACACTCAATCACTGTCTCTCTGAACCTCTATGTCATATTTGACGCAGTTGGCCGGCTGTATTGTAACACTCTTTTAAATGACAAAAATATTTTCTGTTTTTCCTTCTTTTGCTCTGATAGTCTCAGTCTTTTTATGGGCCCTTCCTTTACTGCCATCTCCTTAAATTTGGCCTTTCCCTAGGTTTTCTCCTTGAACCCTTTCATGGTGCCCTTATATCACCTAATATGATCTCGATGGGCTTCAGCGACTAAATATATGCTATGAAATTGTAACGCATGATTTTGCACACATAGGCATGATTTCCGGGGAGAGGTCCATAGCTTTTACTAATGTCTCAAAGCCATTTAGCAGCAATCACTTAAAATCTGCTGAACACTGGTGCATGGCTTACCTATCAGTTCTTACCATTATTTCTAAATTTCCAAAATTCAACTCGGTTCTAGGCTGAGTTATAGTTTCAATTCATACTGTTTACTTGGCCGGTAATTCATGTCCTTATTCCTCTTTTATACTTTTTCAGGAATTCATGTCCTCAATCCCTTTTGCCTTTTAATTCCTGCTCACCTTTTGTGACCCAATTGAGACATCATCCCCTTCAAGAAATCTGTTTTTGAGGATCCATGGTATCTTATCTCTTTTCTGATAATGCATCATGAATTTAGTAGCTTCAAAAAGTAATAATATTCATACTATATAAAAATGAATCACTTTTCTTGCTTGCTTTTTTTCCCCTTCCTTCCTTCTTCCTTTTTCCCTCCCTGTTTAATATGGCTGGATTCAACTCCCTGGCCAGCATGAAATAATATCTTTGCATATAACACATATTTAAGTGAGACATTCAAGCAAAAACAAATGGTAATTTTTGTGTGCTCCTCCACCATTCTTTTGGGGAACTGCATTCTAATTGCCTATTTATATGCCAACCTTCCATGATGGTCAGTATTTTACTTGAAGCCTGAAGAAATGTCTTACTCATCTTTAAAGTTTCAATGATCAGTGTAGATTATTTAATGAAGAAATCCAGCCTGACTTATTTTTCTCTTTTATTATACCTTTCAAATTGTGCAAAAACTCTTTGTTATATTACATGGCATTACTTTCACTATTGTCT
>CM052810.1:57106479-57150140 GCA_028533885.1 Nasua narica
CTGCCGAAGATGTGCCTTTACCTGATTGTATTAAGACAACTTCGAAGTAAAAAAAAACAAACAAACCACATTTTATGAAAATTAAAAACTTAATAGTCATTTATGGTTTCTATCAGATATCTTTTATTGCTTTGTGTCATTTTATGTCTTCAAAATGTGCTTTCATTTGTCAATGAAATATTACAATGTGTATTTTGTTAATAAATGATAAAACACATTTGAACACACTCAAGTAGATTGTGGAAAAAATACTGCAGTGGAAAGAATAAAAACCTTGTCTATTTCAGACTAAATTTATTCAAGTTTGATTAAAAGACAACCTTAATAGAAAGAATAGAAATCATAATGGCTCTTTCAAATCAAATTTGTTTGAATTTACACATGATAAACAAGCTAAATCGACCCTTTTACAAGCATTACAATGTGAGAATGTGAGGTTTTAGTGATATTCTTGCCTTTGACTGAAGTTGAATTCCTTTTTTTTTTTTTCCTCTTTCTCACTTCCGGCCCACAGTTTGTATGTGTAAACATCTTGGGAGGCCATCTTTCGATTTGGGCAGAGAATGGCTGGAAATATCTGTGAAGATGTTGTCTTCATTGGTCTTTGCATAATCAGGTCTTGCATAAGTTTCTCTTTCAGAATCAGAGAAGCTCACACATTTTCAGGAGACATCTCAGAACTGTTTGCCAACCACAGGGGTCAACAACCCTCCCGACAGTCTTTAAGGAAACGTTGAACTGTGAGTGCCTCTAGAAGTCTTGGTTTGTTTCTGCACAGGGACATTATCTGCTCATCTTATGCTTACATTTAATGCCTTTGAAAACGTATTCTATGTAACCTAATTTAATATATAATTTCAGAGGAATTAATGTATATTGATTTTATCACATCATCGTTTTAGTAACTTAGTTAATATTTGCTCAAGTTCTCTTTAGCCTTTAATGAGATGCCTGGGACACAGTTTCAGAAGGGAAAAGGTATATAATGTTTTAGACTAACTATCGTTTTCTTCTCAGAAGGTAGTCGAACAGACATTATTGGTAACTATAACCTGGCCATTATTAACTCCTTCAGGGCAGGTTCTGAATTCGGTTCATTATATTCCCAGAACCTAGTACAGTGCATGTCATGAGTGCTTATTAAACATGTTTTGATTAATTGAGTTCCCTCATCAAGGAATCACCGAGACAACAGAAATAAAAAATGCCAATGTATGTCCTACTTGGAAAGAAATTCATCATGCCTTGATTGGATATGTCACTGTGACCAAAAAAAAAAAGGTTTGGGAAATGCAGTTCTAGATTCTCAAATTATACCAAAATGAGTATAGACAGTTGACAATTTTATTTACAAAACAATTAATAAATAACGAAACCCAACGCTAGTCTGTATGTGACACAGACACCATCACATGCATGTTCTTGGCTGTGAGTGAACAGTTAGGTGTTCAGCTGTAATAATGACAAGAGATTTATATATGGTTCCTTCAGTCTTTCGAGGTAATTTGTAGCTCAGTTGTGAATCAGTGAACACAACACATTCTGTCATTTTACAGAGGCAGTAATATGCTCGATTAGCAGCAAAGAGGACTAACTGAAAGACCAAGTTCATGTATATGGTTATATCAAATCAGATATCAGATATAAATTAATTCGGGGGGAAAATCCTACTCATTTTGCAGGTATGTTAATGCAGTCAAGCCATCAGAGACATACGGGGAATAGAATGCCGCTTCTGGGTAGCACATCGGCATTCTGCTTTTCTCAATTGAAATATATACCTATGTATATATACCACTTTTTTTTAGTTTTTATATTTTTTTTAAGATTTTGTCAGAGAGAGAGAGAAAGCATGCACAAGCAAGGGGAGTGGCAGGCAGAGGGAGAAGCAGGCCCCCCGCTGAGCAGGGAGCCCAATGTGGAACTCGAACCCAGGACCCTGGGATCATGACCCAAGCCAAAGGCAGATGCTTAAACGACTGAGTCACCCAGGTGTCCCATATATACACACTCTTAAGCATTATTAACATTTGCATTTTATAATCTGGCTGCATATTTTCCTATGAAAGAGACGAGAACACTCTTATAGATGGAATGATTGTTACTATTGACCTCTGAGTGTGGGCTCCTTCCCATTATTCAAAAGCAACCCAGGTGTGGATGTAACATGTGCCCTTGATGCCATTCAGATTGATACACATCAACACAGGTTTTTCATTGTGTCCATTCCCCTAAGTGTGGGCACAACTTGTTCTCATTTTGTTCTTATTTCAAGAACTGTTGTGATGAATAGTTCCATAAATGTCTTCAGTTACACATGGGCAGTCATTTTCAAAAACATTAAACATTGACACATTGTTCCATAGTGGTTGTACCTGATTACCTCCCACATGCAATGCCTTAGAGTGCCTTTCTCCATAACATCATGAAAATGTAGAGTTACCGAAGTTTTTTAAACTATATATATTTTTTGCATGCCTGTCTAATTATTATGCAATGGCATTTTACTGTTTTTTCGATTTTTGTTTCTTCAATTACTAGTGATACAAATATCTTTTCATATACATTTTAGCTATTGGGTTTCCTTTTTTTGGAATTGTTTTTTCAAATCCTTTTGACTTCTTTTTATTAGATCGTTTTTTTTTTCTTGATTCTTAATCGATTCTTATCTCTACTACAAATTGCAAATACCTCTTCCTGGAATGTGACTCATGTTTTTGCTTGGTTTGTGCCTTTTAATTTTTGGCAAAAGGACTGTATATATTTTGATATCAAAATTACCTGTTTTTCCTTTGTGACTTAAATTTTGGGGTTCTTGTTGAAGGAATCTGTCTTTCCTCCAAGATGGGAAATATATCCTTTATCTTAGTCCAACAATTTAAAGTTTATTTTCATATTTAGGTCTTTGACCCAGGATGATTTTTCTTATTTTTGGTGTGAAATAAAGTTCTGTTTATATTTTTAAGTGAAAGCCAGTCATCTCAGCAATAGATGTTAGATGGCTAATGATTAAAATGTTCTCTTTTATATCAAGTCCCTCATATGCTGGTAGCTGTTTCTGGATTCTCTAATATTTTCTATTTTTAATTAAAACTGCACTGATAAAATACTGTATTAGCTATTATAACTATGTACTAACACATCTGTGGGCAAGTCTATGCTTTTTTCCCCCCACATATACCTTTATGCCTTTGTTTTACTTTATTCTTTAGAACTAATTTCTCTGCTTTGATGATATAGCCTGAAAATGTTGATTCTAAGGCTTCATTAAGTATATAGATTATTTTGGTGAGAAGCAACATTTAAAAAAATATTACTGCATCTTCCCATTCACAAATTCATTTATGTATTGGGATGGAATTCAGCGATGAAGAAAAAATGGACAAAGTCACTGTTCTGAAGAAATTAGTAATCTGAAAGGTGAAACTGTTATACATATAAACAAGTAAATATCTATAACATCAGATGATAAACTATTAATAAAGAAATAAAAGTGGAAGGATGCCTGGGTGGCTCAGTCAGTTAAGCATCTACCTTCAGCTCTGGTCATGATCCCAGGTTGCTGGGATAGAGTCCCGCATAGGTCTCCTTGCTAAGTGGGGAGCCTGCTTGTGCCTTCTCTCTCTCTCTCTCTCATAAATAAATAAATAAAGTCTTAAAAAAAAAAAAAAGAAATACAAAGCAGAATAAGGGGAATCAAGTATGCCAAGGCAGAACAGAAACTCAAGAAGTCAGGAGTGTTTTGGGTAAAGGCATTTAAAATAGAGGGAAACACAAGTGTCAAGACTCTAAAAGTGTAAGTTCACCTTGTAAGTTCAAGAAAGAGCCAAAGGACTGGATATGAATGAAGGGTGAATGAATGGTAGTGTAGGACCAAGGACAGTGTGAGTCAGGTCTGGGACCTTGTGGAACTCTATTGTGCACTCTGGGTTTAGTCTAAATGAGAAAGAAGACATTGGTGAGTTTTGAATGGATCTACCTTGTGCTGTAAAAGTATCTCTCTTGCTGCTGGAGATGAGAATACATTGCAGAAGGAAAGAAATCAGCTATAAAATTAGTGCAACCATCTAGGCAAGAAAAGATGGCCTTGTTTTATGTCCTTAAATAATGATTTTTTAAATTCCAAAATATTCTCCCACAACTTATGTTAGATAATGAATGTGCTTATAATCAAGATATTGGTACTATATATTTTCTATTTTATTATTGCTGTTTTGAGGAAATACCCTTAAAATTTGAAGAAAATGTTAACCTTGTAACCTGCAAGACTGCTGCAATCTCTTATTAGTTCTACTAGGTTATAAAACTTTTCTTGGCTTTTTCAAATAGATCTTCAGAGCCTATTAGTAATCATGATAATAATGACTTAGTGGTGTAAGTACTTCCTTTCTTTTATTTTACTTTTTATTTTATAATGGTAGTAATAATTTTTTGATCTTTGCTTTTTATGTATTTTGCCTTTGCCTTACCTAAACCCTCTCTTGATCTTGACTCAAATGTTACCAATTTAATCTTTCACTGATAGGCAGTTTGTTGCAAACCGCAGGTTTTTGTTTTTTTTGTGTGTAGTTTGTTGCAAATATTTTATAATATCCTTTACGAGGTTGAGAAGGTTTCTAGTCCTAATTTAATGAGTTAGTACTGTGGGCAAATGCAGAATTTCCTCAAATACAATTGGTACGCATTTTCATGTATTCACGTAAGTTTTCCCTGTCTTAGTTCAGACTGCTATAACATATAGATCAGAGACTGGATGGCTTAAACAACAACTACTTATTTCTCACATTTCTGGAGACTGGGAAGACCATGGTCAAAGTGCTTGCAGATCTGGTGTCTGGTGAGAGTTCATTTCCTGGTTCTCAGATGGGGCGTGGTCTTTTGTATCCTCCCACCCACAGAGAAGAGCAGATCAGAGAAAGCGAGAAAGCAAGCTCTGTTGTCTCTATAGACACTAGCTACATTTATCAGTGCTCTATGCTCATGACCTAATTATCTCTCAAAGGCTCCACCTCTTAATACCACCACACTGTGAGGAATCCAATGTATGAATTTTAGGGGAACACATTCAATCCGTAACACAAACATTCAATCCGTAACACTGTTTTCACTTGTTCTTATAGTGAATTACATTGATTTCTTTTCTTTTTTCTAGTGAGCTATCCTTATGTTGCTAGGATAAATCTACTTGGTTATGATGCATATTTCTAATACACTATTGTAGTATACTTTCTAGAATTTAGCTAATATATTTATGTTTTGGTTTATAAGTTAGATTTGACTATGGTTTCCTCTTCTTACATTGTCCTTATTAAATTTTCTTATAACATTAATACTTCATAATGCTTCATAAAATAAGCATACATGCTTCATGTTTTATAAAATGAATTAGGCTGATTCCTTATTTTTTATGAATACTTGAAAGCAGTTTGTGAAGAATGGAAAATGTTCCTTCAAGGCTTGACAATATTTACCTCTGAAATTGTCTGAATAAAGGAAAAATTGATAATTTTACTACACTAAAATTAAGAATATCTATTATTCAAAAGACATGATGAAGAAAATGAAATAACAAGCCAAAGACTGAGAGAAGATATTTGAAACATATACAACTGATGAAGATCAATATCTAGAAAGTCCATGAAATGCCACTTCAAAATTAATTTAGAAAGGCAATGTAGCCCCACATGGGCTCCGTGGTTAGCAGAGGAGTTCCCTCTCCCACTCTCCCTGCTTGTGCATACTCTCTCTCTCTCTGTCAAATAAACAAACAAACAAATAAATAAATAAATACAATCTTAAAACAAAGGCAATGTACAAATGTACAAGAGTATACACTCTACAAAAGAGGAAATCCAAATGACCAGTAAACACATGGACAGTTGCTCACAAAAATGCAAATTAACACAGTGACACCATTATTCCCATCAAGTAAAAAAAAAAAAAAATTAATGTCTGGTAATACTAAAGTTTGTGAAGAAAGCAAGATTTTCAGACACTTTTTAAAAAATGAAAATTAGAAAAACAACTTTGGCAACCAACTTGAAATTATGCATTCCAGTCTTAGGTATTAAATTGTGCATATGTGCACCAGGAATAACATATAATAATGTATATATTTAAGAAACAGCATGGTTCTAAGAATTTCCTAAACTGGAAACAAACCATCAAAAGCAGCCTTTATAATTTTGGCATATTCTTAAAACACTGTACAATAGTGAAAATAAATGAACTATAGCTACTCACAACAAAATGGCTGAATCTTAAATATGCCATGTTGGGAGAAAGAAGCCAAATACAGAAAGCACATAGATAATATACATTTAAATAAAGCTCAGAAATGGTCTTAACTATTTTATTGTGTAGTTTATTATTACCGTGTAACAAATTACCCCAAAACTTTCGGCATAAAATAAAAATTACTTTATTATGCTTATTGATTCTGTGAGATTAGGAATATGGCTCCTCTCTGTTCCTAAATTAAATCTGAGGCCTTAGTTGGAGTGACCTATGTGACTGGAGTGTTTCAAATGGCCGGGAGCTGGGTTTATCCAGAATGTTCTTTTCCCCATGTCTCCACCCAGGGAGATGACAGGAAGACTGGATTTACCTAGGATTGTTGATCAGAGGGGCTACACGTGATTTTTCTTCGTTGATTGGTGTTCTCACATATGAAGACTCACTTGTCAAGAGGCTGTATCTGGAGAGTGAGCAATTGAAGACGTTCAGGTAAAGGCCGTATGTAGTGTCACTTCTGCCATAATTCACTGGTCAAAGTAGTTCTAATCCTTCCCAGGTTCAAGGAGAAGGAATATAGAGAACACTCAATATGAGAATGTCAAAGAATTTGCAGCAATATTTTAGAATGAGAACAGTTGTTTAGAAAAACACAATTAAGTAGCCTATGTATATCTGGTAGCTGCTGTATACCAAGCCTTTTTTTCCTCTATTTTTTGCTTCCTTCTTGTATTCTGTTGGATTAATAAAGTCTCTTTGTTCCATATGCCTTCCTTATGCCTTGGCTGGTTTGTGGTCTGAAGTTACACCTTCTTTTGCTATTAAGTATTAATTTTGGAAAACACTTCATAAAACTTTTTAAACTTTATAAGGTATTAGCTTTAAAAAACCTTATCAAACACTTCATATACAATTTTTGTTATTAAATATTAATTTAAGAAACTTTAAGTATAAACTTTCAGTGTTTATATTCTCCTCTCCAGAAGATAAGTAACTTAGCATGTTCTAATTACTCCTTTATGCTCTTACTTCTCGAATTCCGCATATTTGTCCAAGTTCCAAGTTTAAAAAAAATGAAATTAGTAGTAGTAGTATCCACAATCCATAGTTCACCAGATTTACAGAGATAGGTCTTATATATGTTTCTTGCTTTTGTCATCTTCTACTCAGTTCCTTTTTTTTTTTTCATTTGTAATGAATGCGGAGTATATTCTTTAATGATTCTTTCCGTGATGGTAGGGCTATATTGGATTAAAAATTCCTTGGTTTTTTTTTCACTTTAAACTAGTTCAAGTTTTAAAAATTAAATATATTTGAAGAAGAAGCATCATATCACCTTATCCTTCCTTGTCACAAATAGATGATAACTTCTTAATACAATGGAAGTAAAGTTATTAAATTTTAGCTTGATTCTATTAACTGGTGAAACACTGAAATCTTTCTTTTAAAAAGAAATATTAACAGGTGTTTAAGCCCATGAATGACATTTAAAACAACCCGTGAAACACAGAAGTACATATGGTATTAACACTATTTAGATAAGAAAAATGGTTTATATTTGAACAAGTAGATAGTAGGCAAATAATAAACAAAACTAATAATAATGCTTTTCTTCAAGGAGGGAAGATGGGTAAGGGGACAATGGAGAATTAGGAGTTTTTTATTGAAGTTTCACTTTATAAGCAATGTATATGTAATGTCTCTTCAGAATAGCATTACATTAAAAGTAGGAGAAAGAAACTAGCATCAAATTAAGACTGTCTATTGACCTAAAGTGTAAGGAATGAAAAAGTACCAAACACTTAGTAACTTTCTCACTATGTGATTTAATGCTATTTAAAGCTATGTACCACCTAGAATGATCTTGTAGTCCGTGATGTGCATCCCACATTTCAGAAAATACTGTAGTGAGAAAAATAAATTTGGAATTAACATCATCTTCCTCAAATAGTCAATGCCTCTCTGTTATTGGCTCACTTGCAAGAAATATTCTTCATTTTCAGGATTTATCTCATTGAGAATAAAATTATTCCATAGATAGAAATGCATTTAGAACATTTAGGAGCTCTTGGCAAGACTGATGCATGAGAAGTACTATGAATCTTTCCTAAACTTTCTCACTGCAACTTTCCCATTTTCTCCTAGGGCTTCTGAAGAGTATGAAAAATGCTGAGCATATTCTCAAGGGTTTTTTTTTTTTTTTTTTTGGTTGAATTCATGTCTGAAGATGATTGAACTGGCTACAATCTAAGGACTGGTAATAAAACATCCTAATCATCTTCATGAGATAAAATGTTCTTTTTTCTTTTTCATTAAATGGACAGAGCCATTCAATAGAAATTGATTAAAAGCATTGGCAGAACATTCTAGCTTGCTTTCTTTTAAAAATAAATCTACTTAACTCATTCTTACATTGCCTTTAATTACTCATATCTACTTCAGCAACTCTCATTTAAAATATTCAATTTGCCTTCTCTTTCAAATTGACTTGCAGCAAGATTTTGCTCCTGATGAACACATTGTATGGTGAGATGGGGTCTGAAATAAGTCTGTCGACATTTGCTTTAATTAGACAAATAAATGCTAAATCTATGATATGAAAAGCATCATTTGGGAGAGATTCATAAATCCAAAGGAAACCACTTTGCACAAAATATTCCATAGATGTAGGTTTGTTGACATCTAGTCTCTTATCTCAATTTTATATGTGTTCTTGCATTCCTTGTTAACTGTTGATAGACTCAAAGAACACTAGAACCTCAGAGATCATCCATTCTTGCCCTGTCGTGTACAGACACAGTGTTTAAGTCACCTACTCAAAACTACAGTGAATCAGTGGCAGAAATGAGAAAACTTTCACTATTTCCCATTATATTAAACACTGGGACACCAGCCATGCCCTGGCAGAGAACAGATATTCAAGGAATGGTTCCAAATTTTGTTCTCTAAGTTTTTCCCAAACTTTCTCATATCATGGCACACAAAGAAAATGATAATATTTGTAGCATGCTCTGCAAGTTGCAACATGCATACCACACATGCAAACCTTCATAGATAAACCATCAGAACATTATTGTAAATGAAACAAGCCAGTCACAGACAGGCAAATACTGCTAATTCCACTTATCTGAGGTACCTAAAACAGCCAAATTCATAGACGCGAAGAGTGGAGTCAGTGGTTGCCAGGGGCTGAGAGGAGGGGTGGGTAGTTATTAATCAGAGGGTGTAAAGCATTAGTTAAGCAAAATAAATACATTGTAGAGCTATGCTGTACAACGTTGTACTTATAGTCAATACCTTATTGCACACCCAAACATTTGTTAAGAGGGCAGATCTCATGTTAACTGTCTTTGCGTGATAAAAACAAACAAAAAGGAAATACAGAGTTAAGAATCCCTAAAAATAATAAAGAACTTTACAACACAAAGAGCAAGCATTAATGTCTAAAAAAAAAAAAAAAGGGTGCCTGGGTGGCTCAGTGGGTTAAAAAAAAAGGTCAAGAATCCCAGAGAGGAATGCAAACTTTGATAAAAGAATCTAAAGAGTAACTTTATACTGGAGACACCTGTCAAATGCCAGATAATCAAGGTTTAACATCACTATTGATGAGTCCTATTGATAGAAAATACCTTTGACATGATGTTATGAGAATGCATTTTAACTTTGTGGTCTTCCTCTCAAAACCCCATAACCCCAGAGAAATATCAGACAAGTCCAAATTGAAGGACATTCTACAAAATATATGACCAGTACTTCTGAAAACTGTCAGGCCATCAAGGACAAGGAATGTCTGAGAAAATGTCAGTCTTGAGGAAACTTAGGAGACATGATTAAATGTAATGAGGTATTTTGGATGAGATCCTGGAACAGCAAAATAACATTAGGTAAAAACTAAGCAAATTGGATGAAGTATGAACTTTAGTTAATAATAATGTATCAAGGGGCACCTGGGTGGCTCAGTAGGTTAAGCATCTGCATTTGGCTCAGGTCCTGATCTCAGGGTTCTGGGATGGAGCCCCATGTTAGGCTTTCTGTTCAATGGGGAATCTGCTTCTCCCTCTCCCTCGGTCGGTTTCCCCCTGCTTGTGCTCTCTCTCTCTCTCTGAAATAAATAAATAAAATCTTAAAAAAAATAATGTATCAATATTGGTTCATTATTTGTGACTGAAGTACCAAACTAAAATGTTAGTAGGGGTAACTGGTGTGGGGTATAGGGTAACTCTCTGTACTATCTTTGCAACTTTTCTGTAAATCTAAAACTATTCTAAATATGAAATTTATTCTCTTTTTGTATAAGTTTTCCCCATTATTATTTTATGTATAATGTATATAGAATTATTGTATGATTGTTTCTATTGCTTCTGAAACAAATTATCATATTATTTAGGAATTTAAACAATATGAATTTAATGACGGTCAGTTCTATAGATTGGAAATCTGACACAGGTCTCACTGTGATCAAGGCATCAGCTGGATTGTCTTCCTTTCTATAGATTCTAGGGAAGCATTTATTTCCTTGTGCAGTTGGGTTGTTGGAAGAATTCAGTTCTTTTTGGGTGTAGGACTGAGGTTCCTGGTTCCTTGCTGGATGTCAGGGGAGGGCAATCCCCAGCTTCTAGAGGCTTCTTACTTCTGGCTTAGGGTCCCCTTTTCCCATCTTCCAATCCAGTAATTGTGATTGGTGTCACTCTTTTACTTCAAATCTCTCCTTTCTTTTTCTGTTCCATCTCTGACTCTTGTTGGGAGGCGTTCTTGGATTTTAAGCCTTTTATAGCCAGATAATCCAAGATAATCTCCTCATCTCAGGGTCTGCAGTCTTAATCTCATCTGTCAAATCCCATAATGTATTGACAGATTCTGGAGACATCACACATTGGAGGTAATCTTTTGCTAACCGTGTTTATTTTTTTTTTAATATACTTATGCCCGGGATTTTCCCCAGGTTAATTAGATTGTCATCTGTTGGAGTCAGATCTGGACCTTGTTAATTTTTTAAACCACCCAGAAAATTCTAATATGCACACAGTTTTGAGAATCTGTTCAGGAAGCCAGCTGGCGTGTCCTTGTCATAGACACTAGCAATGAAGCTAATCACTCAAGTATTGTCTACCTCTTCCCTTTCTTCAGATGCAAAGTTTTGGTAACACTGTTTCCATGTATACCACTGACATCCAAGTCATCAAGTAGTATTTCTACTTTCCGAATGTTAGGATCTCTTCAGTGAAGAGCCAGAAAGATAAACTATCTTTATAATTCTTATTTTATAAATTATATAATTATATTTGTTTCTGAAAGATTAAAGTGGGTCCTGTGTATGTTACATTCATAATATGGCAAAGTCTTCTAAAAACACAGGAGCGAAAAGCTCTTACAACCACAGATTCATTAAACTTAAGCCATCCTCTAGGGAGACAGCTGGCTCATTTCTTTTGATTTCTTGTATACAAACATAATGGAGATTCTGAAATACTCTTCTGGCCTGGAGCACAGAGACTCATGGATATGGCTGTTTGGTAAGACTCTTTTACTTTAGGGTGCTCCAGGGACTGAGATTTGAAGCCATAATTTTTTCCTCTCTCTCAGATCTCTTACAGGTGAAAGGAGCTATTTTTCACGAGTATAACACATTGCTTTTGGATACAATCCAGATTGAATCAAAAAGTGCAATTAAATGCAGCTGAATCTTACATCTAAATGTCACTCTCTCCCTTTTCTTGGTTGCATATAGGAATAATCACGTTCCCAGAATTTTCAGGGTGAGAAGGCAAGAAATAAACTTTTCTTTACATCTTGATTTTCACTACTTTTTTCTTAGTCTTCAAATACTTCAGTTTTGATTTTTAAAACTTAAAAGTTTCTGTAAATATCTGGGGGTGTCTGGGTGAACAGTCAGTGTTGGGAGGCTAGCTCTTGATTTCAGCTCAGGTCATGATCTCAGAGCCCTGGGATCAAGCCCCTGAGTGTGGGCTCCACATTCAGCGAGGAGTCTGCTTGAGAATTCTCCCATTCCTCTGCCCCTCCGGAGCACTCATGCTCTCTCTCTTTCCAAAATAAATAAATAAATAAATCTTTTAAAAAATTCTGTAAATATCTAATTTCTATCAGGGTACTAACCCTCTTTGCTATGAGATTCTTTAAGAAAAAAAATATATTCTTGGGGCGCCTGAGAGACTCAGTGGGTTAAAGCCTCTGCCTTTGGCTCGGGTCATGATCTCAGGGTCCTGGGATCGAGCCCCACATCGGGTTCTCTGCTCAGCGGGAAGCCTGCTTCCCCCTCTCTCTCTGTCTGCCTCTCTGCCTGCCTGTGATTTCTCTGTGTCAAATAAATAAATAAAATCATTAAAAAAAAAGAAAAAATATATTTTCTAAATAATAATTATAACTATATATTATTAATAAAAGGTAAATATCATTTGCTTAGCATCTACTACATGCCATATGCATACATTTTCTCAGTTAAATTTCATAACAACCCTCCAACATTGTTAGTATTATTGCATATCTTATTCATCATCAGATCCTCTCATCTTCATTTTTTAAAATAAAAAAATATGACTCCTCCTCATCACTATCACAGGACTCCAAGCTGTCCTCTTCTATCTTATACTACTGTATAAAATTCCTAATGTTTTCACTGCCTCCCTTCCTCTAAGCCCTACAATAAATTCTCCATGGAGTAGCAAGAGTAAGCCTTTAAAAAATTAGGGTTCATTATGTTGCTCTCTTGCTCAAAATATTTTAAAGGCTTCCCATCCCTCTAATATAAAATCTAAGGTCTGTACCTTGGTATAGTAGGCATCTTATGTAATTCCCTCCCCTTGAGAGTGGGTAGGACTTGTGAGCATAACCAGATGGATCATCACTCCTGATGAGGTCACCATATTTTCAACACGGCAAAAGTGAAGGGCTTTTGAAGGTATAAGCAAGATCCCAGATCAGCTGATTTTTAGTCAATCGAAATCAAAATTCATTATCTTGCATTGACTGATGTAATCAGCTAAAGTCCATTGTACTGGAATTGGCCCCATCTTGAAGGTAGATTCTTGGTTTGGCCTAAACTAAACAAACAGCCATTTTGTGAATTGCTTATTGAAGGGACCAAAGGAAGGGACCCAATAGTAGCCTCTCAGAGCTGAGAACTAGCAAAAAATGAGGAATAACCATGCACTTGAAAAATAATGAATTTTGGCAACAACTTGAATGACCTGGAAGTGGATTCTCAGCCAGTAAAACCTCGAGATGAAAATGCGCCCTGGCCAAAAACTTTCTTTCATCCTCGGGTGGCCCAGAGCAGAGAGCACAGTTAAGCTGTGCTTGGACTCCTGATCTATGGAAAATGTAACGTAATAAGTTTGTGTTGTTTTAAGCCACTAAGTCTGTGATGACTTGTTACACAGCAGTAGAACACTAACAGACTTGGCTCACACATGTTGCCATGATCTTGTCCATGTCTTCAGTCTCCATCACTGGGTTTGCTTTGCCCACATTGGCTTTCTTATTGATACCTGAACACACCAGCATAATTCTATGTCAGGGACCTTGCACCTTCTCTTCCCTCTGTCTCACCTTCTTAGAGAAATCTTCCTTGACTAATTTTCCTAAAATAACTCACAAACAACTCTCTTATCCCTCTTCCTCTGCTTTAATTCTCTTCTCAGTTCTTATTGCTACTCAGTATTATACACTACTTTATATGTTTATGCACCAGAATGTAAGTTCCATGAGGATGGGGATTTTGTATCCTTTATATCCAAATTGTATTCTGGAACATGCTCTAACCATGCTTGGTTAGGAGAAGGAATTTGACAATATTTGTTGAATAAATAAATTTTTTTGACTAAGTAATTTTCCAAAGTCAATTAGCAGTCTACCATAGGTTCAGGGTTTGAATAATAACTTCTTTGACTCCAAAGCCCATTCTTTTTCAGCTACAATGTTCAGGGGCTCAAGAATCATGCAAGTTGGCCCAAGAGTGAGAGAGCTGGTGAGTGTGGGGAGGTGTCTTCTATGTGACTGAATCACACTGCCCAGATTGTATGGCTTTACGCAATTGGGATAATTTGAAAGCAAAAAAAATGTTCTACCTCCTTTTTCAGTAAGAAGATTTTTTTAAAATATCAAATGAAATATTGCAACCAGAATAAAATAAATAAATACTTATTTGTAACTTTAAGATAAGGGGTTTCTTCCAGTTGGGACATTAGCACCAACTGCAGGCAGATTCTGTTCTGAATTTTTTTATTTTTGTTATGAAAAAAAGGAAGGTTTCATTCTCCATGCAGATGCCTGGATGCAGCCCAGTCAATGGAAATAGAGAACTCGGTCAGCTAAACAGAGTAGCATCTGAAGATATTTGCTCAAGTCCTGAGCTGTAATTTGAAAAACAAACACAGACAAACACTCTGCCCAGCATGGTTGCTTCTGTGCAAACAGAAGAGCTGGAGCATTGTCAGAATCATGGGTTAGCCCCATGACAGGCCGAAGGATTTGCGATTCTACTATCGATTGCTCTGGCCTTTATAATAGCAGCTCACATAGAAAAATACTAACTTGGGGTGCCTCACAGGCTTAGCTGGTAGAGCAGGTAACTCTTGATTTTAGGATGGTGAGTTCAAGCCCCACACTGGGCTTAAAGATTACTTAAAAATAAAATCTTAAAAAAAAAAAAAAAGAAAGAAATATACTAACTGAAGCTTCAGAGAACAGATGCATCTTTCTTTTATTGGCCAGGTGCCATGCCTGTGGGGAGTGTTTCAGGGTCTGCCTAGTCTGGCTACCTTTTGGATGAGACCATACTTACTTGTAAATTTTCAACAAATAGGAATACTAATAACTTACTCTCCTTGGATGTTGACTATGTCTGGGTATTGTTCAAATCCGTGGTATGCTGGAGCTGACCCATACTGTCTTCCAAGAGCCATGTCCCCACCTCTCGTTCAGTGATATCACATTGGCAGCTTGAAATTGGCCAAAGTGGGAGAATTTACACCATGGAAATTGGAAAATTCTATAATTGGGTTTTTTCCCCCCAAATGTCAGCTACTAAAATATTAACATCCTCTAGCTCTAAATATTTTACATATGTTATTTCATGTAGTCTTGCTGCAAACCTGCTGTTACTAAGAAAAAGCACTTTTCACTTTGAAAAGAAAGTGAGGCACAGAGACGTTATGAAAGCCAACCAGAGTCACGTGATTATTAAGCAGCAGAGCCAGAATCTCAGCCCAAGCATTCTGACTTTGAACTCATTCTACATTTTGCTATATCCACAAATTACAGGAAAATGAGGGATAATATTCCATTATATATACCACATCTTCTTTATCCATTCAATGGAATATTATGCAGCCATCAAAAAATGAAATCTTGCCATTTGCAATGACGTGAACAGAACTAGAGGGTATAATGCTAAGTGACATAAGTCAATCAGAGAAAGACAATTATCATATGATCTTGCTGATATGTGGAATTTAAGAAACAAGGCAGAGGATCATAGGGAAAGGGAGGAAAAAATGAAACAAAATGAAACCAGAGAGGGAGACAAACCATAAGAGACTCTTAATCTCTGGAAACAAACTCAGGGTTGTTGGAAGGGAGGGGGGTAGGAAGATGAGGTAGCTGGATGATGGACATTGGGGAAAGTATGTGTCGTGGTGAGCGTTGTGTGTTGTGTAAGACTGACGAATCACAGACCTCTAATGATTCAAATAGTACATTATATGTCAATAATAAAAACATGAGGGATAATAGAAGTTTTATTTTCTATATGCCCTCAGTATATTGCCTGATATTATTCACACTGAATAAAGAGGCAGTCTCTAATCATCCAGAATGCCTTGGGTGCCTGAATTTGAAAGAATTGTCCCCACTCTGAAACTGAGGGTACCAACAAAATAGGGTAACCTTCAGTAGTCAAGCCTTAGTTATACCTATTCATAACTGTGCCAGGGTGAAGAAATGTTTCAAACACTCATCATCCTGATTAAGGTGGAATTTAGGGCCCACAAAAACATTGAAACATAACCTTCATGACCCTTATTTGGAACATAAATGGACAAATGTTCCTGGATCTATTTATAGGAATGCCAATGCAAATAACCATGAAGGAGTCATTGTCAAAAAATGACTTTTGGCAGAAAATCGTCACCCAGGACTTGATTCCCCTCATTGAAAAAATACACAGCCTAAATCCAAGCAGATACAGGAGATTCTGAAATCCTTGTGTCAAGTTGAGAGTCATGGTTTGTCCCACACTTGCTTCTGGAAAGAAAGGAAAATCATCTCACAGAGAGCTTTTAAGGGGATCTCAGGCCCCACTTCACTTTACAAAGTGTTTGTTAAGTAAAACAATGAATGAATGAATTTAAAGTCTGTAAGAATTTAAAATAATATATTTTCCCCACAGATAACATGTTTCAATTCTTCACTATAATTTGGAAATTATTTCAAAGTCAGGGTCTCCAGGATAACACAGTTAATCTATAATGCTTCTTCATGCATGATGCTTAATCAATTAATATTACTGGTGAAATAGACATACAGTAAAAGAAATTTTCAAGTAAATGTCTCATCAAGACCATGATGTTTTTCCACATCCAGCCTGAAAATTAAATTAAGTTATCCATCTTTCCTATTGATATAAATTTGCTAAAGCTGGAGCTAAATGTTTCTTGTATTTACACAATTTTCAATGCAAACTTTGATAATATTGTGACAGTCATTATCGAAAGATGTCCTCAGTAATTTTCAGAAACCTTTCATTGGTGGTTACTGGCCCACAGTAAAGGGTTATCATATAGAGAAGTCTGAGCAGAAGCACTGGAAGTCTCCACCAACTTCTACAAGACCCTCTGGGATGGTTAATTTTTCATGTTAGCTTGGTGTGGCTAGAGTTTCCTTGTTGTTGGGTCAAAGACCAATCTATGCGGTGCTCTGAATCTATATTTTTAGATGTGATTAACATTTAAATCAGGAGATGCTGACTTTCCATAATATGGGTGGACCTCATCCAGTTACTAAAGGCTGTAGGAGAGAAAGCTGGGTTGTTCCTGAAGGAAGGAATTCTGCCTTCCACATTGCCTTGGACTCAAGACTGTATCAATTCTTGACAGAATTTCCAGTCTGTCAACCCCTTCCACAGATTTTGGATTTGCCAGGCCCCACAATCACGTGAACCAATTCCCTAAAAGAAATATCTCTTTGTATCTACATCCTATTGGTTCTGTTTCTCTGGGGAACCCTAATACACCACCCACTTCTCACAAAATAATAACGAAAAGCAGTCCGGCATTATCTCTTATGATTCTAGAAGTTTTGTCAGTTACACTTTCCGCTCCCCCACCCCAGCACAGATGTGGGCCTGTAACCTAGGTGTGCCATTAGGCTTTCGTCCCAGGGAATCTGAATCTTGAACTTCAGGCCTGAAGCAACGGAAAGAGCCATTTTCCCAGAGCAGCTGCCTATAGAGACTGGATCTTCCAGCTGGAATTCTGGAAAGTGCTTTCTGTCTTTTTCTCCTTGAGCCTTGCTTTTTAACTTTTCTTTTTTTTTTTTTTTTATTCTGAAAGACTTTTGGTAGTTCGTATGAAATGACATGGTTTTACTTTTACTTCTATTTCAGTTAGGCGGAAGTCAGTTTCTACAGATTGCAAACAAAAGGCCTTCATTTATATGGAAATTGATAGGATGATGTTTGAAAGTGGGACCATCAGGATCAGACTGTGTTTTGGTCTCACTCACTGGCAATTGGGCTTTCTGCACTGTATTATTTTCCTACAGCTGCATTACCAAATTACTACAAATATAGGCCTCAAAACAACATCCATTGATTATCTCGCAATTTCTGGGTGTCATTTTTTTGGGTACTGGTGAGTTGAGTCCTCTTCTTAAGGTCTCCCCTCAGGTGGAAGCAAGATGTCTTCCAGGACTGTGATTTCCAGCAGAAGCTCCAGGCCCTCTTCCAAGTTGGCTAGAATGGATCGAATTCACTTCCGGGCAGTTGTAGGACTGAGGTCCCTGTTGTCTGCCAACGAGGGTCTCTGTCCCAACTGCCAATCAGGGTTTGCTCTCATTTCCTAAAGGTGGCATTTGGTCACCTGGCCCCCTGGCTCACCCACCAAGAGTAAGGTTTTCTTACTCTTCCCTATCTATCTCCCTACCCTCAGATCCTTTTAAGGACTTATCGAGATGGAGCTCAAACAGATACTCTTTTTTTGGATTAACTCAAAATCCACAAATCGGTGACCGAATCACAGGAGTGACTGTATTCATTCACAGATTCTGCCTATACGTAAGGTGAGAGGAATTTTGCACCTAAGATGGTGGGATTCTTAGGGGTCTTAATAGAATTCTGCCTACCACAGGCAAATTTCTCTAAGGGTCTGCCTTCCTCAGTAAAATAAGGAAAAAAAGAGGCACTTTTAGTGGTATGGCAGAGATCAAACATACTGAAGTATGTAAGTTGATTAGAAAGAGCTTGGTTCACAGTAAGCACTCAGTAAATTGTTATTAATCAACAGTATTCATTACATTGAATAAAGTATATTATGTATTAAAATTCCCCCATCCCCCAGAAAGTTCAAATGAATTTTGAGGAAATACATAAAGAGCACTTGAAATATCATGATCTTTAGTGAAAATTCCCTCCTAAGATATTAAAATTCTAGTTAATCTGTAAAATGTGATTCCTTTTATGATTAGTAAAGCATTTTAAAAGCATGTAAGTGGGATTTATTCCCTCACTCTTTCCTTACCACACTGGTTGTTAGATTGCAATAGTCCTAATATAATGAAAGGCAGTGAAACACTGTCTCCTGTAAAACAAATTGGTTTCCTTCAAATTTTATTTATTAAAGATTATATTTATTTATTTACTTATTTATTTATTTGAGAGAGAGAGAGAGCATGAGCAGGGGGAGAGGCAGAGGGAGAGGAAGAAGCAGATTCTCCACTGAGCAGGGAGCCTAACATGACATGGGGCTCGGTCCCAGGACTCTGAGATCATGACCTGAGCTGAAGGCAGATGCTTAATGGACCGAACCACTCAGGCACCCCCAGATTTTTGTTTTGCTACATATGTCATGCTCCTCTGTGTGCTTGGATTTATGGTTAAAATCTGAAATCTGAAAGTCGCTTGCAGCTTTCCTCTATACCTATCAACTTCTCTCCTGCTGATTTTTTTCAAGTTATACTGATTTTCCATTCATTGTCATCGTCAAACCCATCATATTTCAATCTGTTTTATTCTCCTGTTGCTAAGAAACTAAGTTGCTTTATTATGTAGGGTCTTTATATGCAGCTTTACTAATCAGTTAGAAATACATTTCTTAGGGGATTATTTTCTGGATAATAACATTTACTCCTTATGATGGTTGACTACTGATGCGATGACAGTGCTTTTGTTATTGCCCTTAAACTACAGCACAATGAACTACGAATTTACCAGATGTTCGCTTTAGCAAAGAAAACCCAGTGACTTCACTTGCTTCTCTAAGATTTGATCATTTGCACAGGATTTATGTTTTTTAAATTTCTACATAAAATATTTCTACATAATGACTATTTTGATAGAGACTTCCATCCAAGAATTTAATTTGATTCAACACAAAGAAAGGAAATAAATACTGCCTTTTTATTGGAGATCTGAATGTGGTCCTAGGGATATTCACTTTCCCCAAAAAGGTTTATTCTTTGCAGGCAATACAAGAGTTCTCTGATAAGACAGAAGTAACAATGGACAAGCATTTTCCCCAAAGTCAGAGTGTTATTGAGTCCACCCAAGATCCAAGATCGAGTGGAACCAGCCAAGGATGTGAGGAAGGACATCTGGGACTATTCTTGATTCCATGTTCTATCAGTCAAGACAGTTAAGTTTTATGAGTACTGGTTTTCCTATCTCCAAAATAAAATAACAGTAATACCTCTGCACCTTTCTAACTGGTTTAAATGAAATCATATATTTGAAAGCTCTCTGTGAATAGATGCCCCATGAAAAGATTAATGATATGGGCATAATTTTGACAGCATCAGTTGAGCTAGAGGAAGAAATAATTCCAAGATCCTTCTTTCCTTTCCAAGGAAAATAACAAAACTTCTATCTTGATGGAGAGTGGTAAAGCAGTGATTTAAATTGCTGGAAAAATACCTGTGACTTTATTTGGTCCTGGAAGGTGCTGAAAAGTCAGAAGTGCACCAACCTGGGGTTGTCTTGTGAAAGTTTTGCTGTGGGCTGTGTTGTGTTCACTATAGCTCCTGTAAAAGTTAATCATATGGTCTCAATGCTGTTGCTGGGATTTAAAATTCTCTAGTGTCTAAATCATCCAAATCTCCCAGTATATCTGGTTTTCCTAAAAATGGTGGAACTAAGACAGTACAGCTTATGAATCCTAGGTATTATGAGTCACAGAGGTATTAGGTGACTTCATGTGTTTTCATGTTGTAAAGTATTGAAGGTTTTGGCATAAAAGGTACTTTGAGTTCAGAGCCTCATTGTCCTTCTAGCTAAAAACAAGTAAAAATTACTTAATCAATTGAAACTGGCTGTACACAATTAGTTATGAATCCTTATGAAAGATAGAAAGTTTGTTTGAAAATGGCTTAAGAGAATATCTTAGTGTCCACAAGAACTCATCGTAAGTGGCAAATGCACTAAAAGCTTATTGAATAAAAGGACAAGGGTTTAGAATTCAAAGGAGCCAAGTAAAAATTAGCAGTTTGGAAAGATCAAACAAGCAAACATCATCAGACCCTGAGACTAAGATGTAAGTGCAATTAATTTACGTGTGTAGTGATCCTTCCAACAGCAGCTGGGAAGTAGGAAGATGAGACAAAGAAGGGGAGAAAAATCAATGAGTAGGTTGGACAACTGAGCTTCCATTCTGCTAGGTAATTCTGGGAGACTGTGTTTATACCAGAAGGGCAAAGATGCTGGGGTATTTATCTATCAACTCCCTTCCATATTGCCTGCTCCCAGAGGCGTGAGCTTCCTGGCACTTCCTGATAGCATGGCACCCGGGTCACAAGTTGGCACAGGCTCTCTTGGCCAGAGGAAGCCCCCAGGCTAATGGCATGTGCCTGCCGAGGAAGCCCTACAAAGTAAGGGAATAGTGAGTCTTGAGGGTCGCGGTCAGGCACTGACAATGTCTGCTGCGTTCATATTATATCCCAAGGAAATTTCTTTCTTTTTTTTTATAATGAACTTTTTTTTAAAGATTTTATTTATGTACTTGAGAGAGAGAGAGAGAGAGAGAGAGGGAGAGAGATTACAAGTAGGGAAAGAAGCAGGCAGAGAGAGAGGGGGAAGCAGGTTACCTGATGAGCAGCGAGCCCGATGTGGGGCTCGATCCCAGGACCCTGAGATCGTGATCTGAGCCGAAGGCAGAGACTTTAACCCACTGAACCACCCAGGTGCCCGCCAAGGAAATTTCTGTGTTGTTAATTCAATTAGAATAAAATGAACATTCTTTCTGACCTGTGATCTTTGGGAAAGCTCTCACTTAGCAGCTATAAATTCATCCTGAGCTATAAATTCTGCCTGAGCTCGTAATTGGGATCAAGATCTCCAGAGCCATTTATCAATACTTACTTCTATGACTTAGCAACATTGTTTATCAAATAAATATTTATTGAGCAGCTCCTCTATGAAAAATCCTTCTGGTAACACTGGTAACATGAGGATTAATTGGAGTCCCAGCTTTGAAGTAGAGGAATTGTACTTAGAAACACAGAGTTACTAATAAAGCCCGGAAGATTCAAATAAAAATTTGTGTCAGATATTGTTGAAGATGATTTCCTTAGTTTCTCCTCTCTTTCTGGAAGGGAGGTGTTCACCTTATTATACCACTATTTCAAATATTTTATACCAATAAAGTGGAAATTCTCACTTTAAAAAAACCAAATAACTATTTATAGGGAACCGGCGACAGCTACCGCAGTAGAACTCATTCTTTTGTCATAAAGGATAAAGCATTAAAATAAGTATTCATGTATTTTATTTATTTATTTTTATTTCAACCACCATTTTTAAAAGTTCTTATTTAAATTCCAGTTAGCTAACACACAGTGTGATATTAGTTTCAAGTGTACGACATAGCGATTCAACAGAGTATTTACTTATTTTAAAAGAAGTGTGATTTTTAAGTAATCTTTAGAAGAAACTATTCTCAGTGTGAAAAAAAGGCTCATAATAATTTCTTTATGTCAGTGAGATATTATTCTATTCCTCCAGTTGCTGTAAATATGTAATAATTCCAAGTCAGTAAAGGAAAGACAGATAGCTTTATAGGTTGAGGGACCGTATTTATTCTTTAGTAGATTTGTTTGTTGAGAGATTCAATTTTAAGGTAAAACACTTGGGGCCAATGTTCAGGTTAATTTTAGATCTTTTGAAAACAGGAAGTTAATGTGTATTTGCTTTTGGATCCTGGGAGATCGATGATGTCAGGCCTGGTGATTGTCTAGGTAATCACTTTGCACTAGCAGAGGCAAAGAAAGTCAATGAAACCTGATAAGTTTCACCACCCAGAGATACACTGACTTCTGTTCAGATCTAGGGGACCCAACTGCTATGGCTACAAATATGCCCTAACCTAATAACTGATAGGCAGCTGGAAGCCAGTGTCACTGAAATCCAGACAAGCCAACTGAACCTATGAGAGCTGACCTGAGACACGAGTCCAGCTCCAAAGACTGATACAGAAGAACCAAGTGGGGCATTCAAGTCCAAGAGACCGACAAAGTGATTTTATTGCAGACTGGCTCAGTCCTCACAGAGAAATCCCAGTGGAGGGCCATTTTTGCTTTCGAATGTATCGTTTATTTATTTTTTCCTCTTTTGCTGCCTACTTAAATGCTATATTCAAAAATGTTAGAACAATCAGGTTTGAGGTCTGACAGGTAACAAATGTCATTTCCTACCCACTTATTCACCCACTGAATAGCTAGCCACCTTTCACCACACCAGCCAGGAGATTAGGAAAGTAAGGTAGTCCACGAAATAATACCTGTTTCTGATAAAGCAAAACCTAAAGAAAGTAAGGTAGTCCACGAAATAATACCTGTTTCTGATAAAGCAAAACCTAAAGAAAAAGCCACCAATACCAGGATTGAATGGCTTGTAGAGTATATTTCTATATCCTATAGTGTTTCTCCACTGACCAGTAAAAGGTGATTCCTTCACACTACCCACATTCTGCTAGATATTTTCCAATGTTATCAAACAAAATAAAAGAAAATAAAGAGACTGACTTGAGATCCAATGAGTTTTCTTTTCATAAGTTTGAAGTGAAATCAAATATTGATTTTTATTTATTAAACTGTTTCTTTATAAAGACATTTCAAAAAGAAAATATGCATATATTATTTTAAAAATCTGATCTATTTTTAAAAACAGAATAAAAGACATTCTATGTCACTCTGCATTTTTTGAAATGATTTTTTTGATGTATCACCATGGCAACATTGTGTTTTCTCATATAGAAACATTTCCTCTGAGCAAACAAATTATACCAAATGCTTCATTCCTAAGCAATGGAAAAATCCTCTCTACTGCCTTGGGAAATTCTGACAGAATTTAGAAATGAATACTATTCATCCGTTTCCAATGTTTGAAGAGAGAGGAGATTTATCAGAGTATGTAATAAAATGAACTGTACTTTTAGAAAATGTATAACTGTTGGATAAACGTATTTCTACATATGACATATTTATATGCATTTTAATTACACGCACCTTAAAATGTCATAGCTTCCTAAAGAACAAGTCAAGGTTGAAAATCAGGCAGTTTTTCAGGTTTTAAATATAAAGATATAGTATATGGGGTGCCTGGGTGGCTCAGCGGGTTAAAACTTCTGCCTTCGGCTCAGGTCATGGTCTCAGGGTCCTGAGATGGAGCCCCACATCCGGCTCTCTCAGCAGGGAGCCCCCTTCTCCCACCTGCCCCCTACCCCCGTCTGCCGTCTGCCTACTTGTGATCTCTCTCTCTCTGTCAAATAAATAAATAAAAATCTTAAAAATATATATAGTATATTATTTGTTTATACTTTTAATTACAGTGTTATGTACTATAGGTATTTTATTTAATTGAAAGTTATATGTGAAACAGTGCTGAGTGGAGCCTCAGGCGCTCCATCCAAGGACCTTGAGA
Organism: Nasua narica; assembly: GCA_028533885.1. Classification (NCBI taxonomy): domain Eukaryota; kingdom Metazoa; phylum Chordata; class Mammalia; order Carnivora; family Procyonidae; genus Nasua; species Nasua narica. The sequence continues at coordinate 57,130,856 of CM052810.1, forward strand.
TCATGGTCTGAGCCGAAATCAAGAGTCAGAGGCTCAAAGAAGTGAGCCACCCAGGTGCCCCAGGAAAATCAAATTATTAAATAAAGATCAGTATATCTGTTAGAAAAAGAATAAAATACAAATGAAAAGAAAATTAAAAGTTCTGATATATTCTTTCACGGTTAAGCTAAAGTCTCCTTAACATCAATATAAATTTTAGGTACCTTAAATTTTCCTGGGATAATGATCTGGACAGGGAAATAATTATGGCCTATTTCAATCTCAAATTTGAGACTTTGTTATTAGGTTTCTTGGGGTACACTCTTTACAGACATGTATGGGAATGACCTTCCTACTGCACCAGGGTTGTATTTATTCTCTCAAAATATACCCTCCTTTTTGGCCCTTCTTCGAATTAGAAGGCATGATGGCTTCTACACCAACTTCTCCTATTTCACTACAATGTTACGCTGCTTTTTTCTAAAGGGGGTTATAAATTGATCACTAACGATTTACACTAATTTGGTTTCATTCATAAAATATCTACCAAATATTTGGTGAAGTTGAAAGTAGTTGGGGGACAACTTTATGAATTATGCCTGTGTTTTCCCATTTCACTTTTTCTTTAGAAATTTTGGTCTGTTTTTGCCGGTAGTTAGAAGTTTTTCAATCAGGAATATATAGGGGCTCTCCATAAGGGAGCTTAAAATGAAGAAGACTTTGATTCTCAACAATGATTTCCCATTCGACAATTCTATATTTTGCATGATTTTCCAGCTAAGTTAAATTAAGCAGAGTTCCAGTGTTTCACACAAAAGTACTTGGTTATGGGTCATAAAAATTTTAAAAAAGCATACATAAAGCATATATAAACAAATGTTCTTACTCAAATGACTTGATTAAAAACAATATCCCCATTATGACTACATAGCTATCTCAATCTCTCCTTCAACTAAGTAAAATGTTACTATCTAGTGCTTCTTTGTAAGGATTAGTGGGTGGACTCTTTTTCTTTTCTTTTTCAAAGCTCCAAAAGTAAATAGCACAAAGAATGTATACTGAGTAACTTAAAAGGAAAAGATTTGCGGATGCAAACAGCATGAAGGCTCAGTATGAGCTCCTAGTGAACAGCAGCCTGTCAGCAACTGAAGGCAGTGTTCAGTGTTGATTGGATTATTTATAGATTCTAAAGTCCATTTATAGTCTATGGAGAGTACAGGTGTAGAGTGGAAGAATTCCTAAGGTGCACTAAAGGATCCAACAAAAGAAAATTATAAGCTTGTGATTCATCCATGTGGATGTAATTGGTGGTGGGAAGGATGAGCTTGATGAGCAAATAAACAGACGCGTCAAAACGGTGGTGAGAAATGATCCTGCAGACAGTGTACCTGCAGGAGGAGGCCAAGTCCTGGCAGAGCTGCTGCCATTCCAAAGTCCGTGCGAGCAGTCAAGTCCCGGGGCAGAGAACACGTTAGCCAGGTCACAGATTTCTTATCTGTGGCTACTGTCAAGGCTATTCTTTTCTTTTCTTATTTATTTATTTATTTATTTATTTATTTATTTATTTATTTATGTTTGAAGATTTTATTTATTTATTTGATATAGAGAGAGGGATCACAAGTAGGCAGAGAGTCAGGCAGAGAGAGAGAGGGGGAAGCAGGCTCCCTGCTGAGCAGAGAGCCCGATGAGGGGCTCGATCCCAGGACTCTGAGACCATGACCTGAGCTGAAGGCAGAGGCTTTAACACACTGAACCCCCCAGGCATCCCTTTTCTTTTCTTTTTAAAGATTTTATTTATTTATTTATTAGAGAGAGAGAAAGGGAGAGAGCTTGAGGCGGGTGCAGAGTGAGAGAGGAAGCAAACTCCCTGCTGAGCAAGGATCCTGGTGCTGAGCTCCATCCCAAAACTCTATCATGACCTGAATCCAAGACAGATGCTTAGCCTACTGAGACCCCCAGGTGCCTCAAGGCTATTCTTTTAAACAAAAGAATCTCACTTCAGAAAACATTCTCTCTCTCTCTCTCTCGCTCGCTCTTTTCTTTTTTAATTTAGTTTTAAGAAACTAAAAAAAGGGGCCCCTGGGTGGCGCAGTTGGTTGAGCGACTGCCTTCAGCTCAGGTCATGATCCCGGAGTCGGAGTCCCGGGATCGAGTCCCACATTGGGCTCCCAGCTCCATGGGGAGTCCGCTTCTCACTCTGACCTTCTCCCTTCTCATGCTCTCTCTCACTCTCTCTCTTTCCTAATAAATAAATAAAAACAAAAACAAAACAAAACAAAGAAACTAAAAAAAAATGATTCAGGAATATCACTTTCACTGCAAGTTTTAGCATCTGGTTTGGAGCAAAGTACCGCTAATATTGACTGACTTCAGAGTCAACATTCACTAAAATGTCAAGAACTGAAGGAGAAGAAGTAAATCTAGTTGGAAAAGTGCAAATAGCCTGGCCTCTTAAGGAATTATATAAATGATCCAAAATGGGATTGGGAATATAAGGAGTTTAAAAACTCACTGAGAAAGAACCAGCAGTAGAAAGACTTTCTCTCGCGTTCTTGTGTTGGAATGTCTAGAACTGCCAAGCTTGGGCTACAAAATCGGAAATCCATCTCTTTGCTGATTCTTTAATTAACTAAAGTAAAAGACTCCTCAAACCACCTCTCCGATTTTGTCTCATTTATTGACTTCTTTCTTGGCAGGTTTTTGTCTAAACTCAAGCTGGAAAGATGGATGCTCCCTCTTTTTAGATATTATACGGCAATAGAATTTATAATATTTCCTACTGGTATTTTATCAGAATCAACAGGGTATCATTTGCAACATTTTCGTTTAAGATACAGGTATGGTTTAAAATATCTTTAAAGAAAGATTTGCCATCTGACTGAATTTCTTAATGTGACTGGTTAAGTTAATTAACTGCTGGATTGCTGGTAAAACATTATTTCTGAGTGTGTCTGTGAGGGTGTTTCTGGAAGAGATTAGCATTTGAATCGGTAGACTGAATAAAGAAATTGCCCTCACAAATATGAGTAAGCATCATCCAATCCACTGAGGGCCTGAGGGGAACAAAAAGACTAAAAGAAGGCTAAATTCCTCCCTCATTTCTTGAGCTGGGACATCCATCTTCTCCTGATCTTGAGGACCTTTGGACTCTGAGACTTTTATCAGAGGCCCTCCTGCTTCTCAGGTCTTCAGACTCAGACTGAATTATACCGCTGGCACTTCTCATCCTCCAGCTTGCAGTCAGCATATGCTGCATAGCTCAGTCTCTATATTCACATCATCAATAAATCTCCTCTTATACATTTACCTACATATTTGTTTTTGGGTCTGTTTCTCTGGCGAACCCTGACAAATGTAACCAACATTTTGTAACTCTTCCTCAGAACTGAAAAATATGGTCTTATGGACACAGAAACTGTTGAAGTGACCTTCTGGTTATCCAGTTATTTGGAAATAACTTGTCAACTCGCTAATGACTATAAAAAGTAGAAAACCAAGCTGTAAGTGGCTACTATGATAAAACTAGGTTAGATATCAAACCAAGAGACAGAAAATTGAAGACAGTGGAAAGGGAATAAAAAGTGTCCAAAAATATCATCTGCTGGAGAGCAAGCAAATACTTTAGTTCCCAAGAAACCCAGATTTAAGAAAGAGGGAAGATCATGCTATTGTGTGGTAACTCTTTTACTTCTCTACATTCAATATTTCTTTAAAGATTGTCTAAAAATTGAGTGGAAAGAAATAGATCTAAGAGTTGTAGTCTTTTGGCCAGCATATTTCAGAAATATATTTATAGTAGAATAAACAGAAACTTAGAAAAATAAAATTGTTTACTTTTGTAAATCAATAAAACCTAGCTAAAGGGTTGTTGGTGGGTATATTTTATTGATAAATTCAAAGAAAACCCCTATTTCAATTCCTTCTCATATAGTTTATCATTTTGGCTTCACTTGTGATAAATAGCTGATTATAAACTTATCATTTCAATGCTTTTGGCCATCTTTATAACTGATTCTGGCCAATGACATAAAATATTATATTTAATTATCAAGACTGCTAAGAATTAGTTGGTCTCAAACCAGGTAACCATCAATGCTGTAAAGCAACAAAATAACCTGAATCAGAAATTAAAAACCTGCTTTTTTGTAGTAAGAGATTTTAAAGTTCAGATAAATTCATGAATAGAATAATTTATATCCCTTATAATTTGTCAAATTTTTTGGTTACACTGATTATCTTTTTTAAGTGAAATATATTAGCAAGTTTGATGACACATATTTAGTTAGAAGAAATGGTACTCCCCACTTTTTTTGAAAAGGATGACTGAGGATTTGCCAAAAGAATCTTTGTAAAATTTTCTTTCATTTGCTGCATCTGTTATTTAAAATTACAACAGAATGTTTGATTGTTGCAAGTCCAAAATAAAATATATTACTATGAATTATTTTTGTTTATTAAAATCACATTTTATGAAAAGGGACTAGACAGACATTTCCCTATTCCTTTCATCAAATACAATTAAAAATCCTGTATTTTATATCTAAAGCAAGCACAAGAATACTTGGAAGGGTAGAAGAAGAAGGCAGAGCAGTCAGGGACTTTAAGATGTGAAGAACTGCACAGTGATAAAATTTTCTGGATTTCCCCCCCCTTATATCCTACAGTTTGAGTTGAAGAAGTTAATAACCTGAAAGTGCCAAAGGTCACAGAGTAAAAGAACTCCAATAAAAGCATGTGGTCTATAGACCAAGGACCAGGAAAGGGACAGGCTAGTGAGACAGAAAACTTTTAGGCAATAACTGTTCTATTCTGGGCAGAAAACACAGGTAAAACTGGCTCTCTCCTTTCTCCACCAATAGTGGCCAAGTGAGGAGCTTGGATCTGCACCCTCAGCAGGCTATACAGCAGTGCTCCAACACCTCTGTTTGGGTAATGTCAGAGGAGGCCAAGGAGGGCACCAGGACTTTTATGCTCACTGGCCAATAACGAAGTCCCCCCACCCTGGCAGAGTCAGTGAAGACCACAGGGAAATTATGGGCTTCTACCTCCACTTGGCTGTAAAAATGGTGCAGAAGAAACCTCCTGGAGAGTCAGGACTGCTGCTCAGTGGTAACAGGACCTCTCCTACTGTCCTATCGGTGGAGACCATGCAGGAAGCTGGTAATGCCACCCTTACTCTGAAGTAATGAGGAGACTTCCCACTTGGGTATCAGTGGAGGCTAAGTGGGGAAACTGGATTTCTGTCTGTCCCCCTCCCCCCTTCTGCAATGAGGATGCTCTCAGAGAAAGCCATCTATATCAGGAAGTTTAAATAAGATCCAGATATTGTAACAAAATTATAAAAAAGGTCGAGGTTTCAATAAAAAATAACTCTTCATACCAAAAAATAAGATCACAAACTAAATAAACACCATAAATACTAACACTGAGATGAGATGTTAGACTTATTTGACAAAGATTTTAAAGAAAGAATGATAAAAGTACTTCTATGAGCAATTCCAAACCGGCTTGAAACAAATTAAAAATTAGAAGCCTCAGGAAAGAAAGTCTCAACAAAGAAAAGGAAGCTATAAAGAAGAATTAAATGGAAAATTTATATGAAAAACATAATAAATGAAATTTTAAAAAACTCAGGGATGACACTGACACAACTTGGGAGGACAGAAGAAAAAAATCAGTCAACAAGAAGATGGGACAAGGGAAATAACTAATTTAAACAACAGAGAGAAAATAAACTAAAAAAGGAAGAGCCTCAGGGACCAGTGGGGCAACAGCAACAAAAAGATCTGACATTTAAGTCATTAAGAGTCCCAGAAGGAAGGGGTAAAAAGGGCAGGGCTGAAAAGCTCTTGAAGAAAAAAAATTACCAAATTTGGTAAGTGTTATAAACCTACAGAGTCAAGAGACTGAGTAAACCCAAACAGGATAAACTCCAAGGAATTCATGCTAAGATATGCCATAATTAAACTTCATAAAACTAAAAGCAAACAAAATCTTGAAAGCAGCCAGAAAGAAATGGCATTTTATGTACAGGGGAAAAACAATTCAAATGACAGTAAGTTCTCAATAGAACTTAGAGGCCAGGAGGAAGCGGCATAATATTTTTCAAGTACTGAAAAAGGACAATGAACCTAGAATCCTATACCTGGTGAAAAATATCTTTCAGAAATGAAAGGGAAATGAAAATATTCTGAGATAAAAAAAAAGGGCATTTATTGCCAGCAAAATGTTTCTAAAGGAATTATTAAAGGAAATTCTTTAAACAAAATGAGAACAATAAAAGAAAACTTGCAATATTAGGAAGAAAAAAGAACATGGTAAGCAGAAGTATGAGTAAATGCAAAAGACTTTCCTTCTCCTCTTGAGTTCTAAATTGTTTGATGGTTGAAGCAAAACTTATAACACTATCTGTGTGATTCTAAACATAGAGGGAATAAATAAGAAGGCAAGGACATAAATGAAACCAAAGTTTCTATACTTCAATCAAACTGGTAAAACTACAGCTTTAGGCTGTGATAACTTAACACATCTATAGCATCTAAAGCAGTCACAAAAAAGACACATTCAAAAACACTAGATGAATCAAAATGGAATTCTAGAAAATATTCAAGTAACCTACAGGAAGAAAAAGAAAAGAAAGCATTGAAAAAAAAGAAAACAACAACAACAACAACAAAACACAAAAGGCAGACCTAAGCCCTGCATAATTAATAAATTATAATACACTAAAATGGTCTCTATACACAAGTAAAAGACAGATTTTCATAATGAACTAAAAAACATGAACCCATGTACATGCCATTTGTAAGAAGGCCACTTCAACTATAACAATATAGGGAGGTTGAAATTAAAAGGATGGAAAAGATTTATCATGCAAAGTTTAATTAAAGAAACAGAAGGAATAGGTAATTAATATCAGATAAATTAGACTTCAAAGAAAATTACCAGAAGCAGAGAAAGACATGATATAATTATAAGAGAGTCGGTTCATCAAAAAGATGTAACAATCTCAATTGTGTATGCGCAAAACAATAAATAGCAAAAAACAATAGAACTGAAAGCAGAATTAAAAGAGAAATAGATCCACAGTTACAGGTGGGTACTGAAATATCCCTCTCTTAGTTACAGGTTAGAACAACTGGACAGAAAATCAGTAAGGTTATAGGAGAACTGAACAAGAACATCAACCCACCAGGGTTTAACTGACATCTTATAGAATGTCCTATTCAACATTGGAATAGAAAATTTTTCACATGCCCTTAAAACATTCAACAAGATCGATCAACAAAACAAACAGGCAACCCATGGAATGGGAGAAGATATTTGCAAATGACACTACAGACAAAGATCTGATATCTAAGATCTATAAAGACCTCCTCAAACTCAACACTCAAAAAACAGATAATCACATCAAAAAATGGGCATAAGACATGAACAGACACTTGTCCAAAGAAGACATACAAATGACTAACAGACACATGAAAAAATGTTCATCATCATTAGCCATCAGAGAGATTCAAATCAAAACCACATTGAGATACCACCTTACACCAGTTTAGAATGGCCAAAATCAACAAGACAGTAAACAACAAATGTTGGAGAGGATATGGAGAAAGCGGAACTCTCTTACACTGTTGGTGGGGATGCAAGTTGGTGCAGCCACTTTGGAAAACAGTCTGGAGATTCCTGAAGAAATTAAAAAGAGAGCTACCCTACGATCCTGCAATTGCACTACTGGGTATTTACCCCAAAGATGCAGATGTAGTACAAAGAAGGGCCACATGTACCCCAATGCTCATAGCAGCAATGGCCACAATCGCCAAAATGTGGAAAGAGCCAAGATACCTTTCAATGGATGAATGGATAAAGAAGATGTGTCCATACGTACAATGAAATATTACGTCTCCATCAGAAAGGATGAATACCCAACTTTTATATCAACATGGACAAGACTAGAAGAGATTATGCTGAGCAAAATAAGTCAAGCAGAGATGGTCAGTTATTATATGGTTTCATTTACATGTGGCACATAAGGAAAAACATAGAGGACACTGGGAGAAGGAAAGGAAGGGTGAATTGGGGGAAATTGGAGGGAGAGATGAACCAGGAGAGACTGTGGACTCTGAGCAACAAACTGAGGGTTTTAGAGGGGAGGGGGGTTGGGGGGTTGGCTGAGCCTGGTAGTTGGTGTTGAAGAGGGCACGTATTGCATGGAGCACTGGGTGTGGTGCATGAACAATGAATCTTGGAAGACTGAAAAATAAAATACAATAAATTAGTTAAAAAAAAAACATTCAACAAGATAGACCATATCCTGGGTTATAAAAAAAATCTCAACACACTTAAAGTATAATAGAATGCATTTTTTTACCACAATGGAATGAGACTAGAAATCAAGAACAGAAAGACCAAAAAATGCCCAAACACTTGGAACCTAAACAACACACTTTTACATAATCTATGGGTCAAAAGGAATTCCCAAAGAAATAAAAAATACATTGAGTTGAATGAAGATGAAAATACTACCTATAAAAATTTGTGAGTAATAACTAAAGTGTCAAAAGATAAATTTATAGGACTAAATACAGGAGAAAAGAAGAAAAGCCTCAAATCAATAAACTAGCCTCCAACTTCAAGAATATTAAAAAAATAAGAAATAAACCCAAAGCAAGTACAAAGAAGGGAATAATACATGAAAGAGCAGAAACCAATGAAATCCCCAACAGTATACAAAAGAGACAATTAATAAAGCAAAGAGCTGGTTTGTTGGGAAGATTAATAAAATCAACAAGCTTCTATCAAGATTGACAAGGACAAAAAGAGAAAACATACATTTGTATGTTTTGAAAAAATTATTAAACTCCATTACCCGATATCAGGGATCAATAATGGGATATAACTACAGACTTTGCAGTCACCTAAGAATAATAAGGCAATCCTATGAACAACTCTACGCGTATCAATTGTACAAACTCCTTGTCCACTTCTTGAAAAATACAAAGTGTCATAGTTGATCCAATGTGAGCCCTGTAAGTACTAAGGAAATAATATTCATAATTTAAAAACTCTCAAAAAGGAAATTTCTAGGCATAGTTGCTTCCACTGGAAATGTCTACCAAATGTTTATAGAAAACTTAACACCAATTATATACAACCTCAGGAAATAGAAGAGAAAGGAACAATTTCTAGTTCATTTTATGAAGTCAGCAATAGTAATACCAAAACCAGCCAAAGACAGTACCCCCCCCAAAATCTTCCCAAATAAACAAAAACATAGATCATGAATATAGGCCCAAATTCCTTAGCAAAATATTAGCAAATAAATTTTAGCAATATATAAAGAGAAGTATATATCAAGACCAAATGGGGTTTACTCCAGGGATGCAAGGCTGGTTCAATATTAGAAAGTCAATCAATATAATCCACTATATTAGCAGGCTAAAGAGTAAAAGTCATTTGATCATATCAATCAATATAGAAAAAGTCTCCAACAAAATTCAACACCTATTCATGATAAAAATTCTCAGAAAAATAGGAATAGCAGGTAACTTCCTCAACTTGATAAAGAACATCTATGAAAACTTATAGACACCAGCATGTTGAGCGGGAAAGACTGAATGCCTCCTCTAAGACTGAAAACAAGGCCAGGATGTCTACTTTCACCACTCTGATTCAACATAGAGCTAGGGATCTGGGTCTAGGCAAAGAGTTTTGAGACTTGACATCAAAAGCAGAATTATAAACAAGCCATATGTCCTTCAGTGTTTTTAATAGAACAATAACAAACTCTGGTAGGTCCACAGAGTCCTACTAAGCAATAAAAAGGAATAGACTACTGATCAACCTAACAATTTCCATAAATCTTCAGGGAACTTTGTTGGATTAGAAAAAGCCAATTATGAAAGATTACATACGGTATGATTCCACTGATATAACATTATTGAAATTACAGAATTATAGATATGGAGAACAAATTGGTGGGTACCATAAGTTAAGGAAGGGATGAGAACAGGAGGAAAGTGGAGGGTAGCCATAAAAGGGCAACATGAAGGATCTTTATGGTGATGGAAATGTTCTGTATCTTGGCTGTACTAATGTCAATACCTTCGTTCTGATATCATTTTATGGTTTTGCAAGACGTTATCATTAGGGAATACTGGGCAAGGGTACATAGAACTATTCTATAGAATGTTCTTAACAACTGCATGTAAATATACAATTTTCTAAATTTAATGAGAAAAATGATATATTACCTGCTCTATCAAATTGACCTGTGTCCTAAAAATTTTTCCATTTATTTTTGTTTTAGTTTTTCAAATTTTTTCAACTTTACTCTTGCTAGATGCAAATTCAGAAGAATAAGGAAGATTTTTTCATAGACAAACATGGCAAAATTTTGAAAAAACTACTAAATAAACTTCAAAATACTAGGGTCCCAAGCTATATAACTGTGAAATATGTAAGTGCAAAATTATAAGATATTTGGCATTTTTTTCAAAATACTTCAGTAAAAAAAAAAGCAAAGAATTTAAAAATGTATTAAATCTTGACAATTATAAAATTTGGACTATGAGTGTATGGGAGTTCATTATATAATTCTGCTTCTGAGCATGTATGAAAATTTTCAACCAAAAAAATGATAAATGGAAAAATATGGAAAGTTCTACTCACTTTAAATTCCTGGGAATTATGTAACTATGCATCTGTGTATAAGTTATGATGCTTAGTGTCAAAATCATTTTTGTGCTACCAATCTCAAACTGTATTTGAATGTTTTATGCGCATGGTGATCATAACAATGATTGTTTGCATTTTTTGGAATTTAAGTATGAGTTCAAGATATTTGTTTTTTTCTGTGTTTAGCTCCTTAAAATTGAAAAGATGATAAATAAAAGTTATAGCAGGTAGATACTAAAAATCATGATGTTTTAATTACTGTTATGTTTTGATAGTATATTAATAACTCAATGACATAATATCTCAATTGTTGGTATTGCCATATAAACAGTAAGGGGTGTTTTAGAAATAGTACTGCCTCTAATTTCCACTTCTAAATATTCATCTCACTTTTTGCCTTCCCCTGATTTCCTGCTGATTTACACAGCTACCAACCAAGCATTTTCAATGCCATATGAACATGAGATATGTTAAACTATTCAATCTGTTCTTTAATTTAATTAGACATAAGCTCTAACTACAATAGAACAATGAGTTTAATTTTCGCCCTTCTGGAGTCTAAAAGAGAATCTTGTCTTGGGACTCAGCAAACACAGAGCTCAGTGACATTCTGCTTTGTAATTACAATGTACTTTGGGTACAAGCTGGCCAAATGTGAAAGTGCACATGTTTGATCAGCTGTAAGGAGTAAGATTTACACCATTTTGTTGCATATCATGGGGCACCGCAGCATTGTTATTAGTAACGATCGCGTATTATTTGGGATGTGAGCTGTGATCTCTGGGTAAAGGTTCCAGTTCATTGACCTTGTTTTCCCATATCCCTTCCTGTACCTCAACTCAACACTTCAATCAACACATCACACCCAGAATTACAGTTTCAACCATTGCACTGAAAGACCATAATTTCTGGCTTTCAAACTCATGAATTATACCAACCACTCCCACCAAACCCCACACTTAAAACAATTTATCATCTATCAGGATCTTCAGTCTATTTATCTTACTACTTTGTTATTGTCTCTCAACTCCTTCGACAGAGGGTTTCATTGTTCTCTAGGTAGTTAAGATTTCATGCATCATTACCAACCTCACTGCCCTCTCTTCAACCTTTTTTTTTTAACATTTTCAGTAATCATTGGTTTAATGGTTTAAGACTATATAATCACATCTATATCCTAGAATGTCCATTCGGGATATTCCTTAGGACCAATCTCTAACTGTTTTCTATCACTTGGAAACTCCTACTTTAGTTGAACCAAGCTCTTTGCTGACTCTACTCTGCTAATTCTGTATCTGAATGTGACCATAGAAAAGATAACCATACTGAAAGGATTCATATTAAATTATGATCACAAATATAGACTTTTAGCATTCTCTAGCAATTTGACACTTCCCTAGTCAATTCCCTAACTTGTCAGAACATTATTTCGTTAAGTTCTCTCTCCTCCCGTCTTCAATATTCCTTTCTCCTTCCTCTCTGTTCTCAAGCTAATAACCTTTCCCTGATGAACAAAATTCAGAAATGTTTTCTAACACTGAGCACTGTTCTAAACTCCTGAAAAACAAAGGTGAACAAAACAGGCATATTGCTTCTTCACTGATATTGTATCTAAGAGAGAAAATTAACAATAGATGTGATAAATTATATAGTACCTTAAGGATATATTTATCTAGTTCCATAGTTTTAAATAGTATCTCTATACTTACGGCACCTAAAAATATGTCTTCAATTCAAACTTCTCCTTTAAGTTTCAAATTTCTATAGTATAAATATTGAAAATTGTCTTTATCCAAAGTTGATATGACACCACTAAAAAAGTCTAGAGAATGAACTGGAAAAAATTATGAAGAGTAACAAAATCCAGCAGGTTCCCTGAGTACATTACTCATACATGAACTTAATAGTTTCTTATGTAAGTACCAATGATTTAGAAAGTAGATTTAAAGAAAAAAAATGACATCATACATTTTCTAAGATATATTAAAATAAAAAAAGGTGCCGACCATTATTGGATGCTATTTTTTGTGTTTAAAATTTTATAAATACTATTTTTCAGGCATAATTTACCTCTTTAAGAATACATAGGAACTGTTTAATAGAGGTGATGTATTCTGAACGTATAGTGTCTTCCCAAGATATGCGGGTTTACTCACGAAAAGCAAGTTCTTTTTTTTTTTTTTTTTTAAAGATTTTTTATTTATTTATTAGAGAGAGAGTGAGAATGAGAAGGGAGAAGGTCAGAGGGAGAAGCAGACTTCCCGCAGAGCCGGGAGTCCGATATGGGACTCGATCCCGGGACTCCGGGATCATGACCCGAGCCAAAGGCAGTCGCTCAACCAACTGAGCCACCCAGGCGCCCAAAAGCAAGTTCTTGAAGTCATTTATGCTCTAAGTCCTTGCTACCTGCCATGTTGGTGGCGCCTGTGAGCTTGTTAGAAATGCAGAATCTCAAGCTTTTCCCCACACATGTTGAATATAATCTCCATCTTAAAACTACTTGGATTCTGATATGAACATTAAAACTTGTGAAGCTCCACTCTAAGGAGTCATCAGCTCATATTTGTTTATTTGAAAGTGAGAGAAAATTTTTTTTGAGAGAGCTGAAAAAAAGCAACCCTTTTAGAGGTTCGTACAAACCAAAGAAAATCTAGAATCATCAGCACAGAGTGTTAAGAAAAAGAAAAACAGAAAATGGACAGAACCAAACTCCTTCTTTGATTATGTATTTCAATAAGTTACCATACTCTCTTGCTTATAAACAGCTATTCCATCTTTCATGTTGATGCTTTAAAAAGTAACAGGTTAATTTTTTTAATTTTTAAGATTTTATTTATTTATTTATTTGTCAGAGAGAGAGAGAGAGCACAAGAAGGCAGAGCGGCAGGCAGAGGCAGTGGGAGAAGCAGGCTCCCCGCTGAGCAGGGAGCCCGATGTGGGACTTGATTCCAGGACCCTGGGATCACGACCTGCGCTGAAGGCAGAGGCTTAACCAGGCATTCCAACAGGCTATTTTTTAAAGAATCACTTTATTTATTTATTTTTTAGATAAGTCTTTTCCAGATGTTATTTTGCCTCCAATTAATTGAACCAATATAAAATACACAGTCTGCTCTATTTTCCATTCTTTTGAAATATCCAGAATCATGAATTTCAATTAGCTATTTGCCTAGTACAGTGATTATTATTTTCAGCTGTGTCAGCAATCCTTCTAACTATTTAGAGATGGTAAATAATTATCATGTTAATCAAAAGAAATAAAGTTATTTTTATTACATGAACAAGGATGTCCTAGATTTCCCCAGTTATAAACTGTATTTCTCGTTTCTCTAGAAATAATTTTAGAACCAAAAGATACACTTTCAAATTTTGACATTGTTTTCAGTCAGTGCATATGAGAAACATAGAAAAGAATCATGTAGTACCCAATTTTTATAGGCTATGAAACTAGGTTGAGCAAATTGCTGTCTAGCTAAGTACAAACTACAAGAAAATAATAAAATGATATAATGAATTGATCTGGAGTATCTTTGAAGAGAACTTGGACTCTTAAAAAGCATAGCATGTCTGGCAGGCATGTTTTCTGTTTGACAAAGAAAGAGCTTAGTGAGGAACAGTAAAGTATAAAACACATATTATGTAAGTAATAAGGAATAGATCAGTTATCTAAAAATCAATCGTGGCTCTTTAGAAACTCTAATGTGAATCCCAGCAGGGCTGACTCACTATGTTTTCCACTGAAGACAGGCATTGAACTGGGTACTCTTAAATAAAACTTAAAAACTACCAAGACCATTTTCCTGAATGATAGGTATTCAAAAATGGTATCTGTTGTGTATGAAACGAATTTAAATTGTTGGGAGAAAAATATATGGGGGTGAAAGAGATCTTGAATAGCCAAGACAATCTTAAAAAATAGAACAAAATTAGAGGACTCACACAACCTGATCTCAATACAAAGCTACAATAATCAAGACAGTGTGGCACAGTGTAACGTAAGGATAGATGTGTATCAGTGGAATAGACCAAAGAGCCCAGAAATAGTCCCTTACATTTATGTAATTCATCTTTTTTACAAGGGTGCCCAAATAATCCAATCAGGAAAGATTTGAAAGTCTCTTCATCAAATACTTTTGAGCCAATTGGATTTTCACATGCAGAAGAATGAAGTTCTTTCTTCCTCCCACATCCTACACAAAGAATTAATTTAAAATGGGTCATAGACCTAAAAGTAAAATCTAAAACTATAAACGTCATTCATGCATACATAGGAGTAAGTGTTTGTGACCTTCAGGTAAGCAAAGCCTTCCTAGATATGACACCAAAAGCTCAAGTAACAAAATAAAAATAAATAAACCGGACTTCATCAAAATTAAAATCTTTTGTGCTTCAAACAACACATCATCAAGAAAGGAAAAAGACAGCACACAGAATGGTAAACTGTAAGCACAGAGCATTTATCTGATTTATATCTAGCTCTGTACCTAAAATACATACAGAACTGCTACAAATTCGTAATAAAACAAATCACTCAGCTGAACAATGGGTGAGGATCTGAACAGACATTTCTCCAAAGAAGATACACAAGTGACCACTAAACACACAAAAAGATTCTCAATATTACTGATCATTAAGGAAATGAAAGTGAAAATCACAGTGAGATGCCACCTCACACCAACGAGGGTGGTTATACACAAAGACAGCCAACAGTAAGTATTGATGAGACCGTGGATAAATTGGAAGTCTGACACACTGCTGATGGGATTGCAAAGTAGTGTAGCCACTTCGGAAAACAGTGTGGCAGTCCCTGAAAAGTTTAAACTTTTCATGCAGTGATCATACAGGTCAGCAATTCCGCTCCTAGGGACTACACCTGAGAGAATGGAAACATAGCACACAAAAACTTTTACAAGAATGTTCGTAGCAGCACTTTCCCTAAGAGTCAAGTTAGAGAAACAACCCAAGTATCCATCAACTGATGCTTAGATCAACAAAATGTGGTATATCCATACAATGGGATGTTAATAAAAAATGAAGTACTAGTAGATGGAAGAACATTGATAAACCTTGAAAATATTATGGAAGTGAAAGAAGCTGGTCACAGAAGACTATATATTGCATGATCCTATTTATATGAAATGTCCAGAATAGGCAAATCTGTAGGAAGGGATAGCAGATTAATGCCTGGGACTGGGGACATGGAGGGCAAATGGGGCATAACTGTTAATGGGTTTTAGGATTTCTTTTTGAGATGCTGAAAAAACTTAATTTTTAAATATTTACACACTCTTTAAAATGCAGGCCAGTTGAATCAATATGCACAAACACTTTAAACTCTTTAGAAAATTGCTATCCTATAAATCTTCTATGATATACAATCTCAAGTAAATGCTTCAGAAAATAAACTCTGAAAAGTGTCTCTCTTATGATAATTTCTTTTTTTTTTTTAAGATTTATTTATTTATTAGAGAAAGAGACTGAGAATGAGAGGAGAGAAGGTCAGAGGGAGAAGTAGACTTCCCGCAGAGCCGGGAGTCCGATGTAGGACTCGATCCCGGGACTCCAGGATCATGACCTGAGCCGAAGGCAGTCGCTTAACCAACTGAGCCACCCAGGCGCCCTCTTATGATAATTTCTAGTAAAATGTGAATTTCTTTTCCATTGAGTTCTACACCCCACGTGCGGTGAACTTATGACCAGGTAATCAAGAGTTGCACACTCTACTGAGCGAGCCAGTCAGGCACCCCACCACTGCACGGTTTTACACAGAGAGGTAACATTGTCTTCTGAGTATCTCTGATTGCTCAATTGAGAACACATGTAGAGGAGCAGGGGTAGAACAAGGGGGATCTTAGAGTTATCTAAGTAACTCTATGGCTTTGACCAAGGTCATAATAGCTAGAGAGGTGCTGAGGACAGACAGATTACAGAGACAGGGGGTCAGATATCCTGCATCATGATACATCCAGAGTCTGACTTATATGGATTCTGGATACAAAGAGAGATGAAAAGAACAGGAAAGGCCACTGCCAGGCAGCAAAGAGGGTCTGGGAGTCATTCTAGGAGCTCGGCTTCAGAATACGGCAGCAGAAAGCAAGCCAAGTGACAGCCAGCCCAGGTGGCAGGAGAAAGTGTGCTGGGAGTGCAAATCACCGCTTCCGCACCTGCAGAGGCCCCAACAGGGAAAGAAGGAGAAAGGGAGCAGGCGATAGCCAAGAAATGGCAGGGACACTTGACATCTAGTTTCCATGGGAACATGTAGCCGCTGATTCACCAGTCTGGGAAAACAAGAATGCATGTGGATCATAAAGAAGAAGAGAAGTCCATGACACATTTCAGGGGTAATGCCTAACCACCCCCACTTCCTCCCAACCCCCACCATTGTCTTCAAGAAGCACAGGAAAGTGGTTTGACAAAAATTGTCATTCCAAGCAACCTGCAGGGGTACTAAAGCATAGAATCACGGGTTTATTACTTTTCGGCTTCCTAACTATTCCTCAGGCTATTGCATTTTTAATTAAGAACCTTAAAACATTACATTTTGAAATCACATCTCTAGGTACTCAGCGGTCCAAGAAATTGGGTTATATTGTCCAGTCATTTATACAGACAGCATTTCTGAGTGTAAAGTATATGGCTGGCATTGTGCTGTGTGTAAAGAATGAAAAGAATAATCACGAAACTCAGTCCCTGCCCTTGAGAAGCTCAGAGTTAAACTATGGGAAACATTTAATGGAATGCATTCAATATGCAAAATCAGTCTCCCACTCTATGTCTCAGTAAAATTCATTTTTTGTTTGGTATTTGATATATATATATGTATATATACATATATATACATATATGAATATAGTTTGCAGTAGGATAGGAGGATGGCAAAAAAAAATTGAAATGAATAATCTTTGAAATAAAGTGATCATGGGAGCGAAATATCACTGCTTAAATGAAGCCATAGCAAGTGTTTTCTTCTTGAACCTGGAAAAATTTTCCTTCATAAAGGGAAGAAGGATTTTGGAAAAGAATCTAAAATAGTGAAAAAAGGGAAAGACTTAGGACATTAATGTTTTTTCAAAGATTACCTAAGCTTGGCCCCTCAGCCACAGATTTTTGGAATCACCACCAGCATTCTGAAAAAAAAAAAAAAAAAAAAAAAAAGACAGGGAGACCTGAACAAACATGCCCAATTATTTTAGGAAGATTTGTTCGGAAAGCATACTGTTCGTACTTTGCCTCTGGAGAGGAGCGGCAGCAGAGTCCTGGCTCCCCGGAGATGCCCACATCCTAATCCCGGAATGTGTGAATACCTTATGCTACATGGTGACAGCTAATTAAGTTGAAGACAGAATTAAGGTTACAAATTAGCTGACCTTAGAATGGAAAAAGTAATCTGGATTATCCAGGTGGGATATCCAATGTAATCGCAAGGGTCCTTAAAATGTGAAAAGGGGAGGCGGAAGAATTTGTCAGACTTTTACAATGTGAAAAAGATTCAAGGGGCTGTTACTGGCCAGGAACACGGACTGCCTCTCCAGGCTGGAAAAGACACTGAAAAGTGCTTCGCTCCTAGACCCTCCGGGAGAAATGCAGCCCGTTTACACCTTGATTTTAGCTCAAGGAGACCCATTTCAGTGTTCTCCAGAAGTGTCAGAGAATAAATCTGGCTTGTTTTAAGCCACTAAGCTAATAGTCACGATAGGAAATAATGCAGACAGCATGTGAAATTGCCTGTTAACATGTTCCCCCCTTTTCCTCCCTTCACCCCACCCTGAATGCATCGTTCTTTCTGATCAAAACATCTCCCCAGCTTTCTAGCTCTAGCATTTAGCACAGCACCTGGTACGTAGCAGGCACTTGGCGGATAGTTAGTTCCTGAATCAATAAATGTGTGACAGACTATTCCAGATTTACCTTTAGCTGTTCATTGAGTTTATTTTTTTTCTACTACATAATTTTTTTTTAATGACCTCAGAGTTTGGAGTCGACAGTGCTCCCACCGACAGACGAAACAGAGCAGCTAATTGAAGTAGCTTATTAGGAATATCCATTAGAAGTTCACTTCCCTGCGGTCTTGCTCTTCTCATTCTTGCATTTGCGGACAAAGTTCAGCTCTTTGAAATCACTCCAGTTGCCATTTTAAAAGGCTCTAAGAATAAATGGATCTTGAAGCTCAAACCCTGAACATGTAATCTGAAACGAAAGTCTGTGGAAACCTGCAGGAAACCCGAGGGGTTCCAATTTGGGGTTCTAAATCTCAATGTTTTCTTTTGCCTTTCCCCACGAAGGTGCTCAGCTCCAACCAAACTGTTTTCGGTTATTACCACTTACGATCCTCTCTCTACAGCGGCTCCTCCCTCCTCCTGCTATAGTGAAGCCCCTTGTCTTGCAGGAAGTGGGACTGTTAAAATTGCTCTTGCAATCATTTCGGCTGCTTTTCCTCTAAAATTATTCATATACTGAGCAACTCACTCTGTTTACTCATCACTGTCATGGTATTATTCTTAATAAAAAATAATTCTGAGCCCTTTGAACATTTAATACCTCATCCAAAGCATTTCACACACTTTACAAATGTATCTTGTCTTCATTAGAACAGAGAGAAAAACCCCAGAAAAGAGAAGATAAAATCTTC
>CM052810.1:57150640-57177110 GCA_028533885.1 Nasua narica
CCTACACCCTCTTCTTTGGCAACAGCATATTGATGGTCACATTTTGAGCTCTAGATTTTGTCACCCATTCAATCCTTTCTTCCTGTCAGAGATTCCTCAGAGGTTTCATTTGTACTCTGAGGACAAGATTACTGGTGTTCCCTGATGGTGTTTCTGTGAGTGTGACTAATCAAAGACACACATATAAAACATCATATCACAATACACCAACATTAC
Organism: Nasua narica; assembly: GCA_028533885.1. NCBI lineage: Eukaryota > Metazoa > Chordata > Mammalia > Carnivora > Procyonidae > Nasua > Nasua narica. The sequence continues at coordinate 57,150,857 of CM052810.1, forward strand.
ATAAATGTACATGTGTGTATATCTTTATAGATTAATATAGATACAGATATATAGGTAGATATGATTTAGTATCTTAATCCAGTTCAAGAGTAATTTTCTATCAAAAGCCATCCAAATCATTTAGGTGACTTTGGAGCAGCCAGAGTTTCTGGAGTGGAAGGCATGTCCCAGTATTTGTAAATTTTAATTATATATTTGGGCAGAAGATATTATTGGTTGTTTTTATATTTATTGTTTTGCCCCCTAATTTTCTCTTCTTCCTCTCTAAGAAGTTAGCTAGGTCCCTGAGCTCTTAGTTGTTAGATGTCTGTACCAACTATCAATCTGGGTTTCTGTCCCCTACGCTGCAGTGTTACTGTGTTTTCTATGCCTGGGATAGCAAGGAACCCCCATATTTTCTCTCCTAATCCCAGACTTAGAATAAGGACTAGTTTCTCCCATCTCCTTCCTCTCTGATTTGAGAAGTAGTGGACTCTCTCTTACCCCTCTAAAATTGTTAGCCCAATCCTACACCTGGTCCAGACTTTCACAAAAGATAGAAAAATGTATTGTTTTCAGAAAAAAATAAGAAGAGAATAAGAAAAGAAAAAAATAGGAGGAGAATTGGCTAAGCCCCTATCCTACTGCTTCTATTTCTACGTTCTGGCTTACATGTGCAGCAGGCACAAACTGTGGGTTGTATTTATCATTGTAACCCCCATTAGCTCTGTGATTTAGGCAATGACTTAAAGAAAAGCAGAAAGAAGAAAACCACTGTTGACTGGTGTCCAATGAAATTGCTATGCAGTCACTACTCTTGTTTTGTGTTACGCCTTCATCGGTGTTTTCAGAGAAACAGAAGAGACTGCATTAGAGATTACTAACATTATACTTTCTTAACCCTAAAATCCACTTAGGAAATTTTACCAGATAATCAATTATGTTATTCCTTTATTAAAGACAATATAAATGAGCCTTTGGCACACAGTGTTCCCTATATTGTACCCACAGGATTTTAACTTACAGAGGTGATGGAGTAACAACATGGAAAGGCTAATGCCATTGAAAGATTCTATTACATTTCTCAAGAGAAGGAAACATATCACGCTATGCAAGCCCACATGGAAAACACCAGATTTGGGACAGGAGGCAGAAGCAGGAGCTAAGGAGAAAGCTTAGGCCAGACTCTTTATAGGGATAGCTGCAGGAAAGGCAAGACAGAGCAGGGTCAATGGGTTAGAATGGGTTAGTTTGCATAATCCTGGTAGGCTTTCAGCTATAAAGTTGGTCTCTAGTTTCCTGGTACCTGAGTTAATTTAGGGCAGAACAAATGTTGGCCGGTGTGTATGAGTTGGATAAGGAAGTAGTTGGGGCTGTAGGCTCCTTGAGCTTGGCTGGTCTGCCGATGAGAGGTGCGCTCCCAGCTGAGCCTTTTCCTGAACAATTGACCAGCCCTGAAAAGGGCAGCTTCTCCGTGGCCAGCAAGCCTTTCAAGATGTCAAAATATCACAAAATACAGAAAATAATAAATATGACTAATAGAAGTAGAAATAGAAATGTGCGTTTAGTAACTCCTGAGATATAACCTGGTGATTGAGAAATATTCCACAAAGATGGACGATAATAATAATAAGCTTATATAATTATAATAATTATATCATTATAACTTACATCTAAGGTAATACTTTTCCTTTGATATTACCTAGTTTATAAATAAAATACTCCATATTATGCTTCCTATAAGAAATATCTCAATGTATGGTGAACAATCTTTGAATTTCCTGTTATGATAAGATATATGAGATACAAACATCTTTAACTTAACATTTATGCTACATGAAAGTCAAATTAAAATGACTATTCATGAGCATTGTTTGAAGAGACCCAGAAGTGAGCAGGAAAATATTAAATTATGCAAATATCTATTAGAATGACATATATTTCTTGTAATGGAAATTTGAAGTTCATATTAACAATGAGTCAGCCAACAACAACAAAAAAAGTACCAGGATATGCTAAATCTCTTAGGAAGTAATGACTGTTTTAGCTGGTAGGAAAAACAAAATTTTACAAGCAAATTTTATTTAGTCGTCACAAAATAAGTAGGACGTAAATGAACCAATATTTCATTCTCCTCTTAACGAAGTAGAAAATAGTCCTGATAACTGCTTAAGACACAGGAAAAATATTCTACTTCTCTGTAACAGTCTGATAGCTTCTGGAAGAAATTCTTATCAATTACAACTTGTGACCTGTTCATTTATCATTGGAAGTACATCCTTAAACTACTAAATAAAACAAGCAAACCCAAAAAAGACCCAAAAAGCAAAACCCCCCCAAAAACAACAAAAATACAAAAATACACATGCAGAAAAAAAACTCCAAAAAACAAGCAATTAAAGTTTTGTAGATAGAAGTTATTTTAACACCTCAGGAAGCAAGAGAAAAAATAGCTATGAATGAAAAAAAAAGAGGAAATACTAAAGGAATGGGTATAGATTTTGGATAGAATCAACTAAACCAATGTGTTTAGAGGTGCCCAAAGGCATTCAGAATTGCAGGCGATGACAATGTGGTCACAGCACGCAGCTGATCCCCTTGCAAGATTTCTAAACTTGTTACTTGAAACGTAATTCTGTACAATTAATAGTTTTTAAATAATCTAGACTAGATCAGTCTAATATCTACAGTTTGTTCAAGTCAACTTTTAAAAATCAATTCCTCTTCCTGACGTAACTCTTTAACCATACCTGAGGTTTTCACATAGTTATTTGAGTCTTTAAGATTTTTAATTTCTACATTCTAAATATATATTAAGTATTCATGTGCTTCCTTTGGCTGGTGGAATTGCAATTGCAAATGCTTTCTCTAAATCATACCATTTACACCAGAGTCGAAAGCTCAAACGGCTGCAGGGGATGAACAGAACACGTGAGGGTATGATTAGGATAATAGGAGCTGAACCAGTTGTATCTGCACCAAGTAGAACACTTACTTAGCTGCACTGTGCAGACTAAACCCAGAACTCCCCATGACCATTTGCTATTAGTTCATTACCCTGCTTTACGTACCACCACCTTGAAAGCTACAAGGAAGGTTAATACTAAAAAGCAATCCTTCGTCTCTAAGAAATACGCAATCCTAGAAGAATCAATAATGAGATTTCTAAAGCAGGGTCTTTGATTCAGAAGAAGCACGTCACATAAAGTAATGGTGAGGGAACATGTGAGGCTATTCACACATACTTTTCTATTTGAATGGCTTCTTTATATCATCATATTAGATAAGAATCTTTAATTAGCCTTTTCTAACCTCAGCTTTCACCAGAAGCACTAAATTAAGTGAGTAATTCTGTCCTTTGAATAGATAAGCCTTAAGAACAATGGAAGAAATAAAATGTATAATCTACTGCATTAAGAGCACTTACGGCTGTAGGTAATAACATTTTAAAACATTACTGAAATTAGGATGTATTGCCAACCTATAGTATATTTAAGCTAATATTAATTCACTAAATAAATATTGATTGAGTAGTGCTATATGCCAGATACTGTTCTAGGTGCGGAAAATAAAAACTGAGTAAGAACTCCTTGAGAAGCTCATCAAATGAATTTAACAATGCAACTATTTGTATTTAAACAACTAATACTATAAATAAACATTATATAGGGTCATATTAGATAAGTTTTGTAAATAAATATTAACAACTAAGTTTTTTCACTGTTCTTTTACAAACCGTGTGTGTGACCTTAGACCTGTATATACCTCTTCCTGTTTATTTTTTAAAGAGATAATAGTATCGACCCTGAATGCTTTCTGTGTTTTATTTTAAACATTAAATAAGGCAGTGAATGTAAAAGCACTTCACAGAGAACAAAATGCCATGAAAATGTAAGGGAATATTATCAATGGCTGTTTCTTGCTTTGGTGTTGACATTTTACATTTATTTATATATGTATCCATTAACATTATTTATATTTATTTTCAGTACTTTTCTCTTTTGACTTTTGCAGTAGAATTAAAAGCAATTTACCCACCACCATGATAATAACACAATATTCTGGCTTTTTTCTCTATATTTACTTGTACCAATGAGTTTTATATTTTCTTATGTTCTCATGATGATACAATTCTTATATAATTAAGATGTCACACTAGTTTTAATACTTTCAAAGTGTCTCAGAAACAAACCTATATAATGATAACTAATAATACTTTAAAATAGCTGAAAACAGGAGTCTTATGACCATGTTAATTCTTAGGGAAAATTACAAAAAATTAAACATTGTAAGAAAATCATATGTCATATAATTCCATAAGGAAAACTAAAAAGAAAAGAGAAAACATTAGTTAGAAACAAATCTAGGGGGCTCCTGGGTGGCTTGGTCAGTTGGCTGTCCAACTCTTGATCTCAGCTCAGATCTTGATTTCCAGGTTGTGAGTTCAGGTCCTGCATTGGGCTCCATGTTGGGCGTGGAGCCTACTTAAAAAAAATCTAGGACAAGAATTTATGAGATAGAATACTATATAACAGTAAAATAAGAAGATAAGGAAAGGCGATTATTTTCCCTTTAAGAAATAACAACTAAGTTTATTCAATTTACAAAAATATTAAGTGAAAATTTCCAGTATCTATGGAAATAAATTTTTATCTTCTTAGAGACTAAGCATTTCATATTATTTTATGAAAGCACATGATTCAGTATAAATTACATTTCTATTCTTTTATTTGTAAACTAATCCTTACATCAACTATCATTATTTTTTCATTTTATTTTTATAAAAATAATTTATTTTAATTGAAATAAACTGGTTTCTTCTCTAAATAATACATTCATCTATCTTTATTTGTCTTCTATTTTTTGTTTTTAAATCACTCTTTACCATTTTGATTTTCTTATGTCATAGTAATTATATTTCTTAAATGCCTTTGATAGTTATTTGATATTATTAAGAATAGGATTAAGAATAAGGAAGAGAAACTTTTAAGGACTTGTAGTGTAGTTTTATATGAAATTTATTTCACTTGCAATATTATTTCTGCTATACATAGATCAATTATGAAATACATTTCCCATACGTTAATGTGAAAGCAACTCAGTAAATTAAGATTCTGGTACAGGAACTTTAGACAGAAATGAGAACTCTCTGCACCCCACCACCACTCAATCTGCCTACTCAACACATGTAGCCTGAAGTGGCACATGTCTTCAATATACTAGTGGCAATTCTTCAGTGATTAATTACAGGACTTGTTTTGCTGTGAGAACGATCTTTTGATAAAGTTCACCTACAACCCCACATTTAAGAATGTGTTTTTTCTTATACCAACAAGTAAAACAGAGTAACTAAAGAAGAGAATCTGAATATATACCAGAGAAAATAGTTTTACACTACCTAACAGGAACAATGTAAAATATTTCTAAACTTATCTCACCAGTAAGATAGACTTGTGTGAGGTTTTAAGGAATACCTGATTTCATCAATAGTAGAAATACTAGATCAGTTAAGCTCCTCAAAGCATATACCCCTGTGTACTAGAGCAGAATAGTAGTCAGGAAACCTGGAAGATCTATTTTGCCCCAAACTGTTTTTATAATTTCTGGGCCTTAAATTCTGCCTTACAGAGAAATCAAGAAAATATTTCCAAGTAATAATAGAGGTTTCTTCCTCGTTTTTAATCTTTACTTCATTACTCTTTCTTCTGTTCAAAGACATGGGTACTCGAGTATTTCATAGAGAGATAAACCACATCAGGCAATAGAGAACAAAATAAGATAATGCTAAGCTGTGAGTTGCAAAACATATAAAGTAGATACTTGAAGGAATAATTTTTGAGCCACATATATTTTCCCTTTGCTACCTTCTCAACCTTCTCTAGCCAAGATGTTAAACTAATCTGGGCTGAAGTAAGGAGGAAAAGAAAATCATAGAGTTAGGACATGGAAGATAGTCCTGAAAAAAAATGGGCCTATTCCCTGATCCCTAGGAAAACAACCCCTAGAGAATGATAGAACCTGAGAGAAGATACCTAGTTCTTGCTCCAGTGGAACCCAGGAAAGCAACAAATTCCCTGCTCCATTCTGGAGACAGAAACACATTGTAACAAGTCAAAGAAGACCCAGCCCTGCTACGTTTCCTACATTCACAGTGTAATCTCTTATATCCCTTAAATAGGATAGGACTGGTGGGTCTGAGGACACCTTGCCATCATTCAAAAAGAACATATGTCCCCAGAGAATAATGGGATAGCAGATATCACAGATGATGTCAGTGGGTATAAACTACAATGAGCATACAGACAGATGATGACAAACGGATATCCTGAAAGCCTGTATTCTACATATGACCCCAAGAAGAACTGTGGTGGAACCATACTGGAACTAGAAATCCCAATTTGACCAAGAAAACTTTGATTTGGCAGAGAAAAATCAGGGTAACGTAGTGCCAGTAGGTAGAAATTGGCTTGAAACAGAAAGAGACATAGAGAAAGAAAAAATGAATTATATTTTTAGTGTACCAGAGATCGGGCTTTGAGAAGTTAGTATCCATTATAAATATATTGGATTATATAAATCAGTGTTTTCCAATGCCCCTTTTTTATTGGAAATATTTTAATGCTCCTTTTTTAATTCTGAATATAGGTTCCTGGATAATACAAACTACCTACACACATAGCTTTAAAAAAATCTATATCATGTCCTAACTGTAATATATGAGAAATAAAAGTAAATTATAATAATTTGACATGTACTTTAATATAAGTTTCATATAAAACCTATAAGTGAAGTGAAATGAAGCTGTTATAGTGAAGTGGATGATACCTGTACCACTCTGTAAGGTAATCATGAGTATAATAGCCACAAATATGATACTGCTGTATTGATTAGAAATTCAAATACCATGAAAAGTGTAGCAGTTGATTACATGATTTTTCAAAAATCTAAAGAAGTCTTGAAACATACCAGAAAAAAATGTAAAGTAAATCTCTTCTTGATTTCAACTGTACTTGTATTTCCATTGTACTTCCAAGTACATTGTACTTGAAAATACCTATTTCTACCCTTTCCCACTCTTTGCATTTAGCATTGCTTGTCCTCTGACAACCTGCTCACTAAAATTCCAGTATCACCCCCAGTCATTTTTTTGTAACTGTGTTTTTCTTTTAGTATTTAGAATCTTTGAAGAGAAACTTTTATTGGAATAGAATACACGCAAGGTACACAGACCCTAAGTATAACAATGTGATGAATTTTCATAGAGTTAATACAGGAGTATAAACACTCGGGTCAGGAAACATGTTATCAACACCCACAAAGCTCCTTTTACACTTCTGTCACTGTACCTCCAAAAAAGCAACCTCCATTCTCACTTCTAACACCATAGATTAATTGTGTTGATCTTGAACCATATATATAAATGGTCTCATTCGGTATGTACTCTTTCTTTTCTGGTTTCTTCTTGAAATGGTACTGTCTCTACTGAACTCTCTGAATTCCTTTTCAACATAATATAAACCGATTCTACAATTATATGAGATGAATAACTATTATTATATCTGGCACAGGATAAGAAATCTAACTGACTTCGGGACTGAAGTGGGAAAAACAGAGTATCTATGATGGAAGTGTAATATTTATAAATGAGAGATCATAAATTCATGGCATGTCACGTTGAAGAGTGTAGGCTCTGAATGCAACCTGCCGGAGTTCCAATACTAGCTTTGGCACTTTACTAGTTTTGTGACCTTGAAAAAATTAGTTTCTCTTAACTTCCTTATCTGTCAAAGAGGGATAGCAATATTTACTACCTCAAACTATTATTTTGTACTAGCTAAGGATACGGCTCAGATCCTTAAACTCTTGTGGTGAATATAACCCAGTTTTAGTATCAGACATCTGAGTTCAATCTCATTTCAACCACTTACTTAAATTTAGGATAAGTCTTAATTGTTGTGTGCTACTTTCTTCCTCTAAAAGTGCCGTATTAATAGTACTAACCTCATAGCTATTGGAAGAGTAAAAATCAGTAAATATATTTGCAGAAGAAACCACAATCTTGTCTTTGGAATAGATCTGTCAGAAGTTATTTTAATTTTTCTAACAAGTAATGTTCCCATTAAACAAATAGTTTACACAGTATTTAGAGAGAAAATTTACTTATACAAGACTGGTAAATTCCCATTTTGTTTTGTTGTTGTATTTTTTTTTTATAATTTAAAATGTTTTCTCATAAGAAAAGTATTTTACAAATTCTGTTGTTAAAATATTCCAAGTTTTGTGATTAGGTCTCACATTTACAAGGCTTATAGTCAAACAATGACCATCCTAAGAAAAGCCCTTTTTTTTCTCATCTAATTTCAGGAAATATTTGGGAAGGGTATGGAATCGTAATAATCAAGGTGCCTGCGTGGCTCATCTGTTGAGCATATGACTCTTGGTTTTGGATCAGGTCATGATCTCAGGGTGGGGAGATCAGCACCCTGTATGGGGTCCAAGCTCTGGGGGGCGTTTGCTTGGAATTCTCTCCCTCTGCCGCTGCCCCTTCCCCCAACTCTCACCCAAACTCTCTGGCTCTCTCTCTCTCTCTCTTTCAATCAAAATAAATAAATATATAAAATAGTAATCATGTGCAGCACATTTAGAGCTGCGATCCCCTCTAAGGCCTTTGCCTGGCCTTACTAGGCTCTAATCTGCTGTATTTCATCTTTTCTCTGGCTCCCAGGGATGTAAACTTATAGTCCTTATCTTAGGATCAACACAGCATTTAAATATTCCCAAGTACTTTTGTCTACCAGATCGACTCTCCCATTTAAGGTTTCTTGTCACTGATTAATAACTTAACGGCAATAAAAGTTTAAAGTCTGTATTTTGTGATTCCCCTCATACTAAATGTTGAAGATAATATTTAGCACAAAGTTAATCTTAATAAATTTTGAGCCATTATTATTATCACTGCCCCAATGATATCAATGTCCCATAGAGGATTGTAGGAAGAGTAAAGATAATTTTAAAAAATGACCAAATTAAACTGCAATAAAAATATCCATTCATTTTCAATTGGTCAGACTACAATTTTTTCCTGTAATATGAAATGTTTGGGGTAAAAGATCCTCAGATTTATCCCAGTGAAAACCCTTCAGGATTACATAATTAGAGTAACAGGTGATCTTAGTTGTAATCATAAATATAAAATAAATATAGTCAAATTAGGGTGAAAAAGTTAGGAAGACGATTTTTTTTGCGTCCGAATCTGATGTTTTCTATATTATTTAAAGCTAGTTACAGATATAGTGATAAGAAGGATTTTTATGACTACATAAGCAAATCTTTTTAGTTGTTATACAAATTTAATTTCCTTCCAATTCCTTTCTAATAATGAGAAATTTATACACTTTTGCAAACAGAACATTTGTATATTTCATTTATATTTAATGTGTTCTAATATGGTCATACTGTGCACTACTCTATAATCATTTCTGCCTCTACATGATACTAATTGGATTCCTTCCAAAACACATTAGGCCATTTATGCTGTTTTTTGTCTTAAAATGTTGCATTTGCCAACTACCTCCTAAAATCTAGAGTTTGCTTTTGTTTACAGTCATTAAATGTATTTCAGCACTTTAATGTTTCAGTAAATAAGGTTCTTTTTCTGATAAATTTGCCAAATTTTGCTAGATATCCTAGCAAAGTTAAAAAGAACAAAAATATTAAGTATAAATGAATCTGTGGATTCTTTTCTTGTATCAAGAAAATAAAATGCAGAAGGCTCCAGAAATTATGCTGTGGCTCTGAGGATACAAATATATGGGTAGGAGGGTAAAGATATTGAGGTGGGAAAGAATTCTAAACATTTAGGAATAAGTACTTTTCATTAGCTTTTGAACTCAGTGTTTTCCCCTTGTCCTTTTGATATAATACATTATATTAATATGCTCTCTAAAGAGGCAATAGAATGTGAGTACTGAAGTCACACTGCCTGGGGTTTAATCTTGTTTTCACTACTTTTTGTAAATATAATAAAAACTCTAAACAAAATATTTTTTCTCTTCAGGATTTTATGACATGTTTTTATACATGAGCAGAAATAAAACTGTAAATAACAAGATGTAAATATTGTTTAAATATATATACATATTTTTAGAAATAAAGACTATAAATATGTACTTTAATCTCTTCATTGTTAGGCTATCTGACATCAGGTAGACACAATCAGTAGTCTTCTTCTGATTGCTATCCTCAAAAAAAGTCATACCAACTAATTCCATAGTTTCAGCTATTAATGCCATACCTGTCAATCCCCAAATCTATCAATCAACATTTGCCTCCAGCTCTCCCTCTATGGCAAGACCCGAATTTTTATAAGTAAAGAAAACAGTGAGTATCATGAGAATATCAAAGCCTTTCTTGCCTAAGTCAGAGTCAGCGCTCTCACCCTGGGGAGCTCTGACTACAGAAGAGCACTTTGACACAAGATTACAGAAATTAGTCTTTAATATTCCTCCTGCAGTTCTTCTTAGATATCTCTAAGAGGATATAATATTCCTCCTTCCTATTCCTCTTAGATATCTCTCCTTAAAAATCTAACATAATATCTTAAAAATTAACTAGATCTCCTCATTATTTTGGTGCCTACCTGTTTCCTATTTTGTCATTCATTGCAATATTTCTTAGGGCATTACAGACATTGCGAGAGGGATGTTTATTTTGCAAACACAGATGCTTTGATTAGTAGTAAATTTTGGAGGGCTTTCAGTCTGTTTCCACATAAAGAACTTCTGTTAGATCGTAGAGGGTTGGCACCTACCTATCTTAGCATTCCAGCATCCCCAATATTTGGCTTTACTGCCTGCCACATAGAAAGAATTCAAAGTTTGTTACTAAGTTGAATAAATGTGCTGATGATCGGTACCCTAGTTCTCTGGTGTAATCCCATCAGACTACATAACGAACTATTGGAATCCTGTTCATGGATTGCTCTTTGCAACTACATACAGTCCAGATTTCTCTAGCACAGAGATCTTGCCTTTCTCACAAACTTGATAACTGTTGTCTGTTGAAATTAGTCAGACGTCAGTATTGTAAAGTGTTAAGGGGGAGAAAATTGGAAATACAAGATATAAAAGCATTGCATTGCTGGAAAGACAGAAGAATACTAACACTAAAGCGGGGTGAAGATTCCAGCTTCTTGAACTCAACAATACAGTTTTTCCGCGAATAGGTTGCCTTAGCAACTTCGTGGAACGCCACCCTAGCCCCGCCCACATCCCCGCCCCTCGCCACGCCTCACTCTGCTTCGGCCTACTCTCTGCCCTTACTTCCGCCCCAAGCTGCCAGCTGGGACCTAGAGTCCTGCCGTCCCTACCCACATTTGTATTGCCTGACTGAAAATAGGGCAGAATATAACTGCAGTTAGAAAAACATTCTTCGTTACGATCCATGCTTTAGTCTCAAAGCTTACAACGTAAAATCAGTAGCTCTTTGTAAGTTGGAGGCTCCTTCTGGCACGAGCAACAGGAACCTATTTTCAGGCAGTGTCTTAGACGACAGCAACTTTGAAGGCCCCCAGATTGCTGAGGGAGACGTGGACCTGAGTCGGGCGGTAAGTTCCTAGGCAGCGCAGAGGAAGTGGGAGGCCAGGCGGAATTGGCGGGGGTCTCCACCCGGAGCGGCTCTACGATGTAAGTGTTTGCTGACCCCGATCCCCATCCCTGGTCCCGCTGCACGACTTTAACTCTCTCTCGCTTTCCTCCTCAGGTCGAAGGTTTCCTTTAAGATCACGCTGACGTCGGACCCGCGGCTGCCTTACAAAGTGTGAGTAGCCTGGCGGCGGTGGGCATTGCGGGCTGGGGGGGGGGGGGGGCCAGGCTGGCATTCAGATCCTCTCCCACCCCAGCCGACTGCATCCCGTTCCTTTTCACCTCGTTCGGTCGTCCTGGAGCCTCCCCCATCCCGTCCGAGCAGGAGAGGCGACATCCGGCTCCTGCTCCGCTGAGTTTCGGCTTCCCTTGGCGCGAAGGAGCAGGGGTGTGTGAGGGGAACGTTGCTGCGGATAGATGACCTGTCCTCGGGACTCCCCGGGTGGGTTTTGGAGCGGGAGGAGCTGACGATTTGCTGGGTTCCTTAAAGAAGTCTATTTGCTCCTAATTAGAAAGGCCTTTTGCCTCTTTGACCAGCTGTTACAGGAAGTAGGGGAAGACAGCCCCGTTCAGAATCTGTAATTACTGGAACGTTTGTCACTGTCTGGTTTCTGATTCCTGTGTCAGTGACTCAGAAGTCGGGCGTCACAAAGTAATGAGCCTCAAATCATAACACTTCTTATGTTGGGATTTAATAAAGTATGATTAGCAGAAATAGGGCATTTTGTCCACGCGAGGCCTTTTTCTCCTTTAGCAGTTGAATGATGGTTTGGCACGGGCTTAACTACATAGTCATCTGGAATTTTCTGTGATTTTAGATAAACATTATTGAAGTTATTGCAGGTGGAAGTCGCATAAAATGTGGCAAAGGACAAGAAGACTTCAGTAGGATTTTAAGCATAGTTAATACAATTAATATCGAGTCCTCCTTAAGCATACTGTTAACAGTTGTCAATCAGCCTCAGTGACTTATCTGTGACCCCTGAAACTCCTATCCTGAAGCTTTTTTGATCATTTGATCTCCACATGAGTCTTTTTTTTGACGTTATCTCAAATATTCACAGTTATAGCCTAAAACCTTAAGGTCTTCTTCATTAACTGCTCCAGCTAAGGTGTCATTTTTAAGTATGCTCTTGTGGATGACTACATTTTCTTCTTACCTCTGATTTTCTTTTTCTTCTGTAAAAAATGTTTCTTTTAATTCATTAATCAGACTGCTTTTTACATCTGTCACTACCCTCTCCCCCTGCTTTACTCTGTTCCTTTTCTTACTCTCCTAGAGTCCATGGTCGAGTCACTCTGTCTGGTGGTCCACTCACCTCATCTTTGGTCTCCTCCTTTCACCAGTATGTTTTGCTTGGTGAAACACCAACTCTGAACTTGACCCCTATGATCTCTATACATAACTTAATGTCTTTAGAGAAAATTACACAGTTAGGCTGATGGATTTTCTGTAAAATTCATAACTATGCTCAATAATAACTAATGCTCTGCTATAGTTCTTAAGTGGTGCTATTATAATATCTCAAGTGTGCCCTCTCAAGTTGTTTTTCTTTTTGTTCTCTGAAAGGATTTTTAAAAAACTGTCTCCATATTTTCTACAGTGGTTTTCCCTTTCTCTGAAGCCATTAGAGGAAAATTCATCTTCACATCATCACATCTGTAAAGCTACTACTGTGTCTATAAACCCATAATTTCTGTCCACCCATCCTGTTACAAAGGATAACCTGACTTTATTCCTATGAAAAACCAGCTGTACCACTTGGGCTCTGAGTCTCATCTATTTTAGTCTTCTCAAGATTAAAGTAGATGGAGTCCAGAGATTCCTCTCTCCTCATCATCTTTGATTTTTCCTTTTATACTGGGTTATTCTCATCAACGTATAAATACTCTCTAGGAAAAAAGTGAGAAGGAGAGAGAAAGAACAGAGTAGGACAGCAGTAGTATCTGTAAGAGTGCCTGGAACTTTGTACCAGTTTAATTAATATTGGTGACTGAATAAATGTAATAGGCATACCTATTGTTTTGTGTGTATGTAGTGTGTATGTATAATTGTATATGGGTGTGTGTATATATAAAATATGTACAATGTGTGTGTGGGTGTGTGTGTAAGGTTAACTATGCTCTGTATCCTATTCAAAGTAATTGGTAACTAGTACTTGAGTACTATTAAATGCAATTTTTAAAATTTGTGGGAGAACATGCTTTGACTTTTTAATGTCACTTTTCACTTGCCAAGCCAGTAATTGTATGCTTTGATAGAAAAATGTCCTTTGAGTTTCTGACATTACCAGTAGTTGAATTCCAAAAAGGATATTTCAGTTCCAAATTTATTCTGGGGGATGTCAGAGTTTTTATTGTTTGTTTTGTCTTTTGTTTTTGGATAAATTCACTCTTGGTATTGCCATTAGGTTATAGAAATGTTGAATCAAATGTGCTCTTGTGTATATGGGATGAATTAAATATACCTTTGACTCTTTCAGTCTGATTCCTGTCTTTCCAGACTCACTTCCCACCTCTTCTCTCCCCTTCCTTATACCACAGTCACTTAATCAAAGCTTCAGTCACTGTTCACATATTGGCAAGCAAGCCCTTTAATCCTCTCTGCTTTTACTCATGTTCGTTTCTGTGTTGGGAATGCAGTCTTGGGACCACCACTTCTGGACAAATAACACCCTTTAATAATCAGAATGTCACCTCAGTAAAGAGTTCTGTAATTGTCCAAAGAGTTCATCTCTCCCTTTTTCATTTTCCTATAGAAACTTCATTCTCAGTTCTGTATAACAGCACTTGTTAAGTTTTGTCATATTTCTGTTTATATGTAATATTTACTAAAAAGACAAATTTTACCAGTAATTTACTTGAAAAATTCATCTTAATATACAGAATAATTCCCATTTTTTCAAAACACCAGTGTAGTGTTTAAACACCAAATTTGCAAAATGATGCAACTGGCAAACAAAAAAATTCAAATCTAGATAAAATCTGTGGAGTTGCAGTAACTCCCAGTCTGTTTGTGATTGTCTGCCACTTAGAACATGCATTAAAATATGTTTCATTTTAATGTTTTACTGGGTTATCTTTGGACAGTCTCACCATTTTAAAGAATATCAATATGATATTTAAGTATGTATTACAGGGATATTTCCTGTCTGCAGTTCACAAGTGAATTGAAACCATAAGGTTTTAGAAGTTCCTTTGAAGCAGAGTTTTAGGAAAATGAATCTCAGTTTTTAAACTGTAAATGTACTACAGGAATACTTGCCAAGTATAATTCCCTACTTTGTAAACTATCACATTCATATTTTAATAGATATTTTTTGAACAAATGGCTATCCTTTAGAATTTTGTTTTTATTAAAGTCTCCAAAAAAACAAGGAAAGAAAAGCAGAGAAATATGATGTCCATTTTCACTCTTTAGTGATATTTTGGAGAAGTAGAATGGGGGCAGTCAAGAATCTATTCATACTTCTCCTACTGGAAGTCATTATAATGTGCTGTGGCTGCTAATGATTTTTATATCCAATGATCTGTAACTAAGTGAAGAAATGGGACAATACCTAAGGTTACATAATGGTAATTTATTAGAACATTAAAGAACAATACAGTGGTGACAAATAGAGAAGTTTCAAAGAGAAATGTTAGCTTACCAGTCATTTCCCTGCTTTGAAAGATAATCTGTTTTACAGTCTTGAATCATTTTTATTTGTTTCATGTTAGGAATTTTTTGTATTTTTTAACCTCTTTCTATGTTTTTTAGTTTTTCTTGGGGTATAATGTCAATTCTGTTTTTAGTTTTTAAATTGGAAAATTCATACAGATTTATACCAGTAATCTTTCATATACTTGACACTGTACAAGTTAGTAACAAGATCACACGTCACGTCTCCAAAATGTTATTTCAGATTGTATTACGCCCTTTTTCTAATGACAATATAAAGGTCACTTCACATTTTGTCGTGGTGAACATAGTCATTTTCATCAATTTAATCTACTTTTCCAAACGATTATTAAAAGTGCACTAGAAGGTTCAGGAAAAGGTTAAGCTACACTCTTTACAATGAAAATGATGACCTTGCTGCATCAGGCAAAGAGGTGTTTGGACTGGAGGGTAGTAAAGTGGACTGACAACTAAGGAGAGATTTGACTTTTTAAAAGCCATTTGTGGAAACAAGCAGCAGCCTATATGCTAGATATCTTTGTGTCAAAATATTAAAAAAATTTCAAGTTTCACCTGTATAGGTTAATTTTCAGATGGAACTGTGGGCATTATCTCAGCTATGAAATTAATTGCTTTTTTTTTTTTTTCATTTTAAAGTTAATGATCATAATGTGCAGTCAAAGTAGATAACCTTCAGCCTCAAAAGACAGCTTTGTCCACCTACTACATTAGCCAAAATAAGGAACAAGGGCCTTTAAGAATAATCAGCTTTTTAAAAAATTCTTTTTAATTTTTCTTGCAGACTTAGTGTTCCTGAAAGTACACCTTTCACAGCAGTCTTAAAGTTTGCAGCAGAAGAAGTAAGTATAGAAATTGGAACAACCTGTATGGAATGCAGTTTAGCACTATCTTTTTCAAAAGTCTTTAAATTTGGGGTTGCCTGAGTAGCATAGTCAGTTAAGCATCTGACTTGGTTTCAGCTTAGGTCTAATCTTAGGGTCGTATGATCGAGCCCCAGGTCTGCTTGAGTTTCTCTCTCCCTCTGCCACCTTCTCTCTCTCTCTCTCTCTCAAATAAATAAATAAATCTTCTTTAAAAAAAAAGTCTTTTAATTTTGCATGTACTTTGACTCACCACATCCATGTGGATTCATTACTAGGTTTATGCTATCAAAAAGTTAAGCCTTACTTACAAATGTAAGTGAAATGGAAGTTAAGACTTAAAGAAGTAGGATAAATGAGTACAAATCTCTATTTAATGCAACAATTAAAAATTATAAGGAAAAGTTTTACTGAAATTGAAAAGGTTTGAGGATATGGGAATTTTTTTAAACAGCAGCATTATTTTACAGTGTAGTCTGTAAACCTATTTTTACTCATTTGATTATAAAATTAGAATTTTTTAATGTCTTTATCATATTTTCAAGTTTGAGCATGTCAACTGGTTGCTTTTAAATGTGTGTAGTCTTTTTAAGCATTTTTTGGTTTTTGGTTCTTAAGAAATAAGATTTTTTTCATCTACAGTTATCAGATGCATCCATAAAGCAACTCTTTGGACATAACACTACAAGAATAGCTTGGTCTGATGGAAATGGCACAAAAATGTGACTTGGGAGACTTTTAATTGTGTCATTAATTATTTGTATGACATAGACAAGCCTCTCAATTTCTCTTTTCTTCAAATTTCATATCCTGTAAGATGGGAGTAATTAATATTTATCCTTCCTGTCTGATCAAATGATTTTGAGTAAAAATATAATTGCCTTCACTGACATTTTGTGAAATTTAAAGTGCTGTACAAATCTAGAGTAACTCAAATCCAAATGTTTGATTCAGAATCTTCGAAAAAGTTTATAGTCACAGAAGAATAATTTTAGTACCTAAATAAACTAGCTTAACCCATATTCCTACCCTGAATTTAAGCTATTAATGGAAAATCAGCCCACCCATCATTACTTAGGGATAGATATTGTCTAGGACCGCTGACATTATTTATCATTCCTTCAGAATTGAACTGAAAAGTGTTGTTTTATAGTAATTTTAATTTTTTTCACCCATATAGAATAGCTAAAAAGAGGTAGGAAGCAGCATTAGCAGTACTTTCTGCTGCATAGGTCCCTGCAAGAAACATTCTGGTCTGGGGAATAGGAGAGATCCCACAAATTACAATTTAAAAAGTAGATCAATTTGAGCTGTAATTAATATCTTAAGATTTTATTTTGTTATATGTGTTCTTTGTAAGACAAAGGCATTGTTGTGATCTTGGTCTTCTAATAAAAGTATAAAAAAATAACAGACATGCAATAGAAAATATACTTACAAAGTTCACATAACTGCGTATATTTATTGAGGTTTTAATGTAGCTTTAACCATTATGAATTGTGGGTATTATACATTTAGAAAGGTTATGACTTTGAGGGAGCAATGAGAAGGCCTTTCACAAGATGAAACAGGATCTTACAGTGAAGACAAGAGTTGACAAAGTGAATCTGTGGATTTAAATTCCTAGTAAAACATCTTAAATAAGAAAATTCCCCAATAGGACTAAGAATTAGTTTAAATATAAGTAGTGAGTAGTCAAAACCTGAGAATAGCCTTTTAACATCCTAAATTACAAGATTTAGGGGGTCTGAGAAAGAAAAGAAATGAAAACTTAGGAGCATGAAATACTTTGCATCCAGAAGAAAACTTGTCAGTAGTGTAGGATGAACATAATAGTTGCTGAATTTTACATCACTAGTGATGCTTCCCCAGATTTCTGCTTAACTGTTGCTTCTACATTCTGGAAAAGGGAAAAATTATGTCAGCAGTTGCTTGTGGTTTTTAATGTTCATAAATATGCTGCCAGTATATGGATGTGACTAAAAATGTATAGCTTATCCTAAAATGGACATAATCAAAGAATAAGATACTCAGTAGGGTAACTAGAAACTTTGTAATACTCAAGTTTTAGAAATCTGAGATGTCCTGTAATTAATTTGGGTTTTTGCTCAAAGTTTTATTAAATATTAAAATCTCAAAAAAATAAATAAAATCTCTATAAATAATTCTTGAAGTATTTTAATATTAAAGCACATTTTGAAGTTATTTTAAGTTTATTTAAATTTTCTTAAATCCTTAAAAGGATATTTACAAATAAAAATGTACCATATGGACAGTAAAGTTGCGTGTTTATTAGATACATAATCCAGTAACATGTTATGTTCTTAAATGCATAGTTAAATTTTTTTTTTAAAGATTTTATTTATTTATTTGAGATAGAGACAATGAGAGAGAGCATGAGAGGGGAGAAGGTCAGAGGGAGAAGCAGACTCCCTGTGGAGCTGGGAGCCCAATGTGGGGCTCGATCCCAGGACTCTGGGATCATGACCTGAGCCGAAGGCAGTTGCTTAACTGACTGAGCCACCCAGGCGCCCCTTAAATGCATAGTTAAATTTTTATTTTAAAACTTGATTCTTTAATTTATAAATTAAAATAAACTTTTAGTTGTTTTTTTTAACTATGTTTATGTGACTGTTATAAGTACCTGGAGCAGCATTTCCCTGAGTACTTCTCCAAGACCACTAGCACCACTAAAACAACAACAACAACAACAACAACAACAAAACCATGAAAAACTAGAATCTGTGGCCAAAGAGTATGGGAAATACTTCATTCACCATTTCCTTCTTGACATTAAATAAACTGTATTAGCTGCATTAAATTTATTTGCTCACAAAACTCAATTATAATATCTATAAAACTAGTCTGTAGCATAGAAGTACTTAATAAATATTTGTTAGATAAATGAATGAACCTTATGAGTACATGAACACATTTTGACAACTGCCGGTCTCTGAAGAATTAAGAGAAGACTTCTCCCTTTAGCTACCAATCAGTTCTTTACCACATTATATTGATTCAGAAAGCACGTCTTTTTACGCCTCTGGAAGTAGATCAGTGAAGTTTTACTCTCACTGTTAGCAAGTGGCAGTCACATAATTGTCTAGGGGATACCATCTGCACCTACTTGAACTTAGTTGTTATTTCCTGGTAGCGTAATTAAACTGCTATAATCCTGTGAAATCTAAGTCAGCAATATATTTATATGAGAATTTGAGGAAGGAATTTGAGCTTTGGTTGGTCTTCCATTAAACACGAGAGCATTTGTTTGACCTTACTGTTTCCACAGAGAAATTTGAGGAATGTTCTAAGCAATTGTTTTATTTTCGATTATACAACAGAGTTATATATGATAAAAGTAACATGTCTAAGTCTGAAAGAACAGATTGATAGTGTTTTTCTTTTTTTGTAATGCTTGATGTTCTAGATGCAGTGAAATGAAGTATTTAGAAAAAGATACTGTTCATTAAATATAAGCCAATTACAGTATTTTCTTTGACTACATTATCTTAAAAGATAAATCACACTTTAGGATGATAGAATTGATTATATGTACCCAATCCTTGCTAACCATCTCTTATAGTTTATGTAATAAATATATATTTTTGTATAAACATTATAAAGATAAAAATTTTTTTTTTCTTTTTCCTCTTTTTAGTTTAAAGTTCCTGCAGCAACAAGTGCAATTATTACCAATGGTAAGAATTCATTATAGAACTATTTATTACCTCAGAGCTAGAGAAATTGTTTAAAAAGTCAGATTAATTAAAATCAACTTAAATACAAAAAGGTGAAAATTTATATCAACATAAATGATATACATAATTGTAAACACTAAGTCAAGGTTATTGTCTATAATGAGCTCTTTTCAGTTTCTTTATGCTTCTGGTATAGTATAGCACTTTACAATATCTTGTGTCCTTA
The DNA here is from genome assembly GCA_028533885.1 of Nasua narica. Taxonomy (NCBI): domain Eukaryota; kingdom Metazoa; phylum Chordata; class Mammalia; order Carnivora; family Procyonidae; genus Nasua; species Nasua narica. The sequence continues at coordinate 57,170,944 of CM052810.1, forward strand.
CCACTTCGTGCCAGATTATTACTAAAAATAACTTCCCTTTATTTAACAAGCTGCATTATTGTTTCTTAATAAGTTAATAGATGCTTTTAGAATATAGAAAGTTAAATGGCAGTGTACCTTTGCTATAGTTTTTTATTGCTTTCCTGCAGTAAACTATTTCTTATAAGCTTGAAATAATGAGGATTTTATTCAATGAGGCCTATAGTTCAAATTCTGAATGTCTTCGAATACTAGTAATAATTGTGATGGAACTAGCTCTGTGAGAAGATACTGAAATAAGATGAAGAGTAACGATTGCAGGAAAGCCTTCACGGTCTTGCAAAAATACAAGGTAGTACTTGTTGGTTCCAGCCAGTGGTTCCTGTGCAGCAGTTAGGACAGTCTAAGAGAAGATGAGTTTAATGCGCAGTAGTATGCTTTAGTTTAGATACAACAGAATTTCTCATTCTGAAACATTCACATCGAAGCTATCACATCATAGTGTTTCTCTACCTGAAAAGAAAGCCAGCCTACTTTCCGGAAAGTTTTAAATTTGCAAATTAGCTGTTAAGAAAATGCTTTGTAAACTTTCATCAGGTGTTACTGCAACTTGAATTAAATGACTTTGTGGGCTCTCCTGGCCTCAGGATTTTAGGCTTCTGGAGCAATATGTAAATGATTAAGGACATACCTGAGATGCTTCTGACTTTATTTTTCACTGGGTGTGGTGTGATAGAATACGTTGTCTTCTGTGAAATTTATCAGGATCCAGGCATCGACAAGTGTTCTTGTCTAATCCAGCAGTGTGTGTAAATGCGTAGTACTAATGGATTTCAACAGGTAACTTATCTGAAAGATTTGTCATTCCTGTTTTTGGATTTAAATTGTTTGGCTTGTGCCTATATATCCCATAGCAGCAAATCTCTTGTTACTATTAAACCATTTTAGCTTTAGAAGTAAAGAACTTAGATAATTTTATGGCTTATTTTCTAGATGGAATAGGAATAAATCCTGCCCAGACTGCTGGTGAGTATTTGTCTGAAAATCATGGAGATGTGGGTGGGGCTATGCATGTCAATTGATACCGAACATGTGATTCATTCTGATTCGACTAGATACAATTTTTACCAGGATAATAGTTATTTTTTAGGTTTTATGTAGGAGTCTTTTTTTTTTAAGATTTTATTTATTTATTTGACAGAGAGATCACAAGCAGGCAGAGAGGCAAGCAGAAAGAGGGGGAAGCAGGCTGTCCACTGAGCAGAGAGCCCGATGCAGGGCTCGATCCCAGGACCCTGAGACCATGACCTGAGTCGAAGGCAGAGGCTTTAACCCACTGTGCCACCCAGGAGTCCCTGTACAGGGGTCTTTAGCTATGTTTCTGAGTAATAATTTGTTTCCTTATGGGTATCAGTTTTATATCCTTTTGGCTAAAATGAAGAGAAAACCTCACTAATAAGCATTAAAGATGTTTAATACATGGAGCAAAAAGTGACAGTAAGATCATATTCTTACAGCAATAATGATTTTGATAGTACCTGGGAAGTGCTTACAAGTTTGCATTATTATCCAGAGTGTGCATTCAGTAAGTGCTTAATGTTCTTTTAAAAAATTACAGTCGGTTTATATTTCAGGGGACTTAGTCTACTTTAGAGCTTCAAACTTAGTATTATACAGTGTTGTATGTTGATGTCCTAATAAGCAGGCAAAATAAAAGTAATCTTAAACTTTTTAATAGGTGTTTTATATTTTTTAGATGCACCTTTTCTTGGCTTATAATCTAATTACAGTGTTTTAAAATTAAGCGCACTTTAATACAACATGATCTCAATTTGAGCAGTAGTTACGTTTAAAGCCTTCTAAAGTACTTCCGTATTATAACAAAATTATATTGTCTTCATAAGGCCTTGGAATTGAAATTTAGCCATATAAAAAATGAAAAGCAATTTAAAATTGTAAATTTTTTTAACTTAAATCAGTAATTTTAAGTATATAATCCTCTTATTAAAAATTAATGAAAATCATGAAGCATTTTATTGTGGAGATATCTTTAAAATTAGGTTTAAAGGTTTTATTTCTTCTTACTGTAGAAATGTTCAGTAGTTACATTAGTTTGAGTTACTACTTATTGTACCATGCTGCCTGTTGTATTACCCTTAAAAGTTGAATTGTGTATATCATGGGGAGTGAAGAATATTTCAGCAAGCAATTGAGCAAAAAGAGGTCAGATCAGGTTTCTAAACTTTGTCGTTTGTGGTAATTTAGATTTACTATTCTTTCTGTCCTGAGATATTTTATTGTATATTAAATTAGCAAGTATTGATAAAATTACATTGTTGTTTGCTGAGTGTATGTGTTAGCACTTTTGCAGCTAGTGTTATTTAACATTTTCAGACATTTGGTTGGGTTGTGAAGATGTGAGAGGAATGGGAACAAGACTTAAAAAGCATGGAGTTAGATTCTGAAGATATTTGAGCTTCTGTACCTACTTACTTTACACTTCTTTGTATCTCGTATTCTGATTGTTGTTGGAATGTTGAGATAACTTGCCATTTTTTGAATACCCAACTTTATATTTTGTTTGTTTGTGTAGGAAATGTTTTCCTGAAGCATGGTTCAGAACTGCGGATTATTCCTAGAGATCGTGTTGGAAGTTGTTAATATCTACTACTTGGAGCATAGGATGACCTTTCCAAATAAATGTTGGTATTGTTGTAAAACTGAAGTCAGGTATTTGAAACACTATGAAAACACCAGAAGTAGATGAAATAATGAAGGATGACTCTGTCCCTTCTTGTTATTCACATACTTCCTGTGAAGAGACTGCTATGTATAGAGGGTACCATCTCCACAGAAGATCGTAGTCTGTCATTGCTACCTCACAACACATCCAGGTAGTTCATTCGGGCTAAGTGGATTATCCAGCTGTGTTTTGTAAGTGGAGGATGCTTCTGATAACTCTTTCTGAGAACATTTGGAAAATTAAAGTTTACTGAATCTTTCTATTTGTGTTAAAATTTAAAAGGACTGTGGGTCATACATGGCAGTTTGCACACTTAAAAATAGTTGAATTCTTAATTGTTTATTGTTCATGATAAGGATATAGACATAACAATGAATACATAACTATCTTAACTTTTTATCATTTAGGTTTTTTTAAGTTTGAAACTATATCAGAGACCCCAAAATTGAATTTTTTGATCTAGCCTTTATGTGTAAAATTGATGTCCCACACCAAAGAGTTTTAACTATGATCTTGCAGAGTCCAGTACTTGGTAAGAATTGAGAATAAAATAGAAGCATTCTTTGCTGAGTTATATCAGTCTCTGAATACAACCTTTAAAACAGGAATCCTCAAGAAACTCTTCTCTTATTGAGGGTAATGTTTCTAAATAGCATTCAGGAAGATAGTATTGGAAAGATCTGGAATTCACAACATCTCTAGGAAATGCTAATTGGAAATGCTGATTATTATACTGATTAAAGACCCAGCATTTAAGGAGATGTTAAGATTAGCCACTGAAGTGAATAAGAAGTGAGGAAGGGGATCCTAGGGAAACCCCAATGACCAGTTTTCTAGTAAGGAGGAAAGAAACAAAAGACACTATGAAGGAGAACAGAAAGCTGTAGCAGAGCATCACAGAACAAGCCAACTGGATCGGCAGAAGTGCAGAGTGTGTTATGGAGAACCGAAAAGGAAAAGAAAATATCTGACACTGTCAGAAGGAGCAGAAGGCAATTAGAGAAAGCAAAGTGTAGGCTTTGTCAACACACAGACTTCAGAATTCCCCTTGTGATAATCTAAAGAATGATATGCATAAGGGAAGAGTTTATTTGCCCTTACAGAGGAAATCAGTACCTATGCAAATCTTGAAGATGAAAGATGAAATCCTAGTGATTCAGAACCAGTGCTTGGCCTGCTACATTCTGGATGGTGAGCTCCCTGGAGGCAGGCTTTGCGTCTGTCTTGCTCTTTCTAGACCTGGAAATGTAGTAGGCTTTCTATAAGTACTTGCTGAATTATTCATGAATAAAGTATCTCTAAGACCAATTTTTATCTAAGTGCGTTTCAGTTATCTTCCCTGTTATAGCCCTTACTAGTTTCATTGGGAAAAAATGTATACGGAGATGCAACCAGGTCAGCATCTCAAGGGTGACATTGGTAGTTAAATTTAAGAAATTAACCACATGTTGTCATGTATTTGACACGTGAACAGTAAGATTCTGAATCGTGAGGGTAGAAAAGTATGCTTCTAATATTTGGGCAAGTTTTTCTTTTTCTAAACAAAACTGATGCTCAAAGATCCCAGGTTTTTAACATCATGAAGCCTCAGTTAACCGGAAGTTTATGAATACCCATTCTGTGAATTTTTTAATTTAATTTAGATTTCCCTCCATCCTCTTTCCACAATAAAATCTGCCTGCTGGGTTACATAAGTTAATGGTGTCCTGTGCCATAAAGTGATTTGTTTAATATTTTTGTTCTTTGGTTTTGAAAGTTTTGTTGAAGTAAGTCCTTAAATTAAAAGCATTTTTGTAGAGAACTGGACATTTTGTTATTAAATAAATGTGATCTGTAAGTTCTTTGTGCAGAATATTTTGCAGTAGTAGTATTTTGTTTAAATACATTATTGGTACATAATATCATATGAAAATACATTTTGTCATACTGTAAACTGTATTGTCTACTCTTACTTCATTATTAAAGTTCCTAATCAGCATACCTGTTGAGCCAGTATATAACAAATGTTGCAGTAAAAGGTGGGGGGCCTGCAAAGATGATTAGTCACCATAGGTCATAGAAATGAATATATACTTCCAAATGCCAGTTCTTTTTCAGGAACAAAAAAAGAGAGATCATAGTAATTGTGTAGGCCAGTAGGTTCCAATGATTATCAGAGCCACTTAGAGAATTAAAAATACAGATCTCTAGAAACCACTGAAGGTTTGAATCCTTAAATCTCAGATGTCGTGGAAGAATCTCTGTTTATAAAAAGCAGCCGTGGTGATTCCTCTTGTGTGTCTGAGTTTGAAAATGATAAGGCCAACCTTTTCACTTTGTAGATGAACAAAATTAACTCCAGGGGGTCAAAGTGACTAGGACATGTTCTAGAATCTTGGAAGTGGACATTCCACTTCTTGGTTCTCTAGGAGCTGACTGAGTGCAGAGGTACTAGCTAATAGTCTCTCTCACTGGTAGTAAAACCTCATTTTAAAGCATTTAAAAATCCTGGCCGGTTAGCTCGGTTGGTTAGAGCATGGTGCCGATAAAACGTTTCAAGTACAATAGTTTTTGTGGATATTTTATTTCTTAAAATTAGTTATTTAAAAGAAAAGTTAATGGCAAGAAAATTCAGTCCCCTTTAAGACCCCCTCTCCTCGGGGCGCCTGGGTGGCTCAGTGGGTTGAGGCCTCTGCCTACGGCTCAGGTCATGATCTCAGGGTCCTGGGATCGAGCCCCGCATCGGGCTCTCTGCTCAGCGGGGAGCCTGCCTCTCTCTCTCCCTCTGCCTACTTCTCTGCCTACTTGTAGTCTCAAATAAATAAATAAAATAAAATAAAATAAAATAAAAAAGACCCCCTCTCCTCAAATTAAGGTATTAAAAATAGCTACCATGTCTTTTACAAAAGGTCTTGAAATGTTTTTGAACTTGGAAGCATTAATACACTTTAATGGAGCAATTCTAAGTTGACAGGTATTCCCAAGACCATTTATAAAGTGGTAGATTACATAAGTAAATTGTGTATATATGTATGTATGTGTGTCTATATACATATGTATATTTACATAGTACTTACATAGTTTGTGGTTACATATATATGTACACATGTATATGTGATTTACATATGTAATTTACCCAAATGTATTGAACATCTGTATATCAAATGTTTTGATATACTCCCTTATTCTTCTCAATCAACAATTCGAAATTATCCCCATTTTACAGAAAAAGAAAGGCGTAAGTAGGTTGAGATTTGAATTTGATCCCTTTTATGACTTTGGAACTCTTGCCCATCATACAAGGAGAATTTTTTAGTGTCTTTTTTTTCCTCCATAATATACCAAATATGTGTCTGTATGGAATTATAAATTTAAAAATATAAAAGAAAATGTCTAGGACTTCAATTCTTATTTCAGAGTACTTAATATGTGTGTAATAATCATGAATGGCATTACTTTTCAAAAC
>CM052810.1:57177610-57209551 GCA_028533885.1 Nasua narica
CACCGAGCAGAAAGCCCGACCCGGGGCTCGATCCCAGGACCCTGAGATCATGACCCGAGCCGAAGGCAGAGGCTTAACCAACTGAGTCACCCAGGCGCTCCCATACTTTAGATTTTTAAGAACCTGGATCTTTCAACGAAATTTGGTACTTTCCCCAAGGTTCTACGACTACTGAGCAGTAAGGTGTCAAGCCTTACCGTGTGCAGCTTCAGGACATACACTCCGAGCCACTGTACTACGGCCTTTGTGCAGGCACAGGGTGGGGGGAGGGGAGTTGGGGGCCCTGGGGCATTAGCCTAGTTCAAAACCCTGAAAGCTGGTATCTCCCTCTGGCCACCTTCTGCCTCTCTCTCTTTCTTCTTCTTCGTCATTCTCCGGGCCTCTCCAACCCCTCCATGTATCTTGAAGTCCGTGAGAAAGGAGGGTGACATGAATATAGTTGCATCAATATTTCTTCATATTGCTTCATAGCTATCTACTTGAAATTTTTTCATTTCTTTTTTTAGTCATTCATTTACCAAGAATGAGAACATGAATTAGACCAACTCACTGCTCTTTAGAATTAAAGTCCATGCTCCTGGGGCTTGGAGAGCAGGCTGTATGGGCAGCAGTTTCTAGAACTTCAGCCATCTTTCGTAGGTCTCATTGGATGTTCTCATTCCTTGTTTAAGGCCTGAAAAATCCCCATGACAGCTTTGGACTTAGGAAACTTTAGCCTCCACCAGATTATTTAAATGGCATCTAGTAAAGAGGAGAGGATCCCGAGGCTAAGATCAATGGACCTGGGGATTGTTAAGAAACTCTACGAAGCAGAAAAAGGTAAGGCCAGGAAGCAAAGTAGTAACCAGAGGAGAAGGGCAAACATAGGCAAAACTTAGAATTCAGAATGAAGATGGAATTAGAAATTCAAAACTGGAAGACTGGTCCACAGTCAGAAATCTCATGGGTAACACAAAGGTCAAGGCATGGTAGGCATTTTGGGGTATGAAATGCAAGAGCAATGGGTAAAAAAATAGGTGTGTCTCAGAGGGTGTTCAGAAATTCGAAATTGAATTTGACACAACTGCTGTCCCAGCCGAAAAGGAGGAGGAAATCTGAAGTCAAGGACCTGGTCTATTTGGTCCCTGCTGGTGAGAAGCAAAGGCTCATGTTGGGAAGATGCTTAAATAGGTTACTGTCATACAGTGTGGTATTGGGACAGATGGGTGGGACAGAGGATGCACATATTACGCTTTTAATACACTGGAAGTAAGCTCTAAGTTGAAAAAGAGTATCTTCAAATTAGTTCTTGTAATAAATTGTTCTTGTACTATCTAGAACGACCAAATTAATATCAATGAAACAATATGGTGTCTAAAGTAAGAAATATCAATTTTTAAAGCGTAAGCCTATATATTAGTTTGCTATTTAAAAAAAAAATACCAGAAACTGAGTGGCTTATGCAACAGAAATGTATTATTTCACAAACAATTCTAGAGCCTAGAAGTCTGAAATCAAGGTGTTAGTAGGGTTCTGATGGCTCTGAAGGATAGACCCATTCCAGGCCTAATGGAACTCTGCTCCATGTCTCTCGGCATCCTCTTCCCTCTATATTTATCTGTCTCTTTGTTCTAATTTTTCCTTTTTTTAAGGGTACCAGTATATTGAATTAGGACCAACACCAATGACTTCATCTTAACTAAACTAATTATATCTTCAGTGACCCAATTTCCAAATAAAATCACCTTCTGGGGTGCTAGAGGTTAGGATTCCAAAATATCATTTTGTTTTGTTTTGTTTTGTTTGTTTATTTGCAGGTGGTTGAGGAAAAGGACACAATTCAACCTCCCATAGGCGGCCTCATGCTGCTGGTCAGTTGCAGCCTCCCAGATAAGACTATAGGTGAAATTCATTAATTACACAATGTGCCCCCTCCCCTAGGCAATCCTTGCATGTGTGAATACAATTCACAAATGAATCAGAAATTTATGAATAAAGCTCCATGATTTAAATTTTTTTTATAGATTTGATTTACTTATTTGACAGAGACAGCGAGAGAGGAAATACAAGCAGGGGGAGTGGGAAAGGGAGAAGCAGGCTTCCCACTGAGCAGGGAGCCCAACGAGGGGTTCGATCCCAGGACCCTGGGATTGTGACCTGAGCTGAAGGCAAATGCCCAACCAACTGAGCCACCCAGGCGCCCCAAATCTCCATAATTTAAAAAGTCAACTGACTCCATTGGAATAAGTAGAAGGGAAAGTGAAATGCATTTTATTTCCCAAATTTTACCTTAGCCCCTTCCAACAATCCACTGCCTATGCTGACATAGGACCACAGCAACCAATGATGCTGAGTTTCTCTTTTCTTTAGGCCCTTGGCTGGACACACAGAGGGCACAGCAATGCTCTAAAGGCCCACAGTTGAAGGAACAGAAGTTCTGGCCCATAATTTAGACACCTTCATGATTAGTCATCCCCCAGTAGTCATCAGCTTGAGTTTTTAACAGTGGCTGAAAGGTCGTATCTGTAAGATCTTTTAGCTTGGAAGTTTCACTGAATACAACCATACCGTTCAAACAAATGAAAAGTTGGGGTCGGGGGATTGTTTTTCTTTTCAGTAGCCAGACTACTTTCCATGGTCTACACTAACTTACAAAGATGCAACAAACTGTATCCATCATTCCACTACCCATTCATACCCCCCCCAAAAATGTCGGCATCCAAAGTATCCTCTAAAAAAACAAAGTATAAGCAGTGAGAGGCTGTTAACCAGGACACTTCATATTAAATGGGAAATGGAAGGAGCGGAGCCAATTATAGGTACATTTCTGCTCGTTGAAAAGACTTCAAAATAGAAGGTTCTTTTAAAAAAAAATCTTCTAAAGACTTTCTTTTCAGTAAAATTGAAAACAAATATATATGATAAGCATTATATAAAAAAGAACATCTATCCCGCCTGCCAAAGTAACCGTTTTCTTCCTCTTACCAGATTCCAGGAACAGGCTAATTGCCTCTCCAAGGTGCTTTGTTGGAGGCGTTCTAAATAAACCACTCTCGGTGGCCCTCTTCAGAGCAGCTCCCCCTAGGAATCCACCATTGAGCCTCCAGACTATAATTTGTTTCAGATACTTGGAGCAAAATACATTCTTTCCCTATCTCTAAACGTGATAATTAAGTGTGTTTAGTTAGAGTTAAAAATAAAACGAAGTGGAAAGTTACCCAGGTGCAAGTTATTCACCTGAAGTGATGGCAGAACGGGGTGGGGGGGAGGTGGAGAGGCAGGGTTCAGAAAGCAAACACACTTTTGGTGCACGTTGCAGGTTCCTGACACTTGGCTGGGGGCTGTGTCTAACGGACCTCTTACTTCTTCACGACGATCCACTCATGAATTTATTTTATGGATGTTGAGAGGAATGGAATGACTTATATGCCAAGTAAATGGTAGAAGTGGGAATCAAATCCATGCTTGTTTGACTCCAAAGCTTACACTCCTTCCACTCCTAGCAACTGAAGCACAGGAAGAAGAATGGGCAGAGCATGCCAATTTAACTTTTTAACCCATCACTAAGATCCTTCACCTTTTGGTCTCTGATGTCTTTTTTTTTTTTTTTTAAGATTTTATTTATTTACTTGACAGAGAGAGAGATCACAAGTAGGCAGAGAGGCAGGCAGAGAGAGCGGGGGAAGCATGCTCCTCGCTGAGCAGAGAGCCCGATTCCAAGACGCTGAGATCGTGATCTGAGCCGAAGGCAGAGGCTCAACCCACTGACCATCCAGGCACCCTGGTGTCTTTATCAGAATTCTATCTCTGCTATATCTAAGGGTACACCCTGATCCATAAACCCTTTGAGGGCATTCTTATATCCATTCTTTCAGGCATGCTCTTCTTGCCCACAAGTTCCCTATCTGCTTTTCTCTATCTGCAGGGTTCTTAACTAGGTGCAACGCCACTCTCCTAGGAGATGTGCAGAAGCACGTAGGCCATTGAGGGCTCTGTCGAGATGGGGTTGCTACTGGAAGCAAGCTCCCGGAAGCTGGAGCTGCTGAGCCGTCTGCAGAACCATGCTGTACAGATGCGTCCATACAGCCCACACCTGCCCTGGAAAACGTCCCTAGAATCTCGCTGAGAGCACGCACCCTGAATTTGGTGCATCCCTCCAGCACCACCTACTGCATGCCATGTAGGATGTCCCACATGCTTGGACCTTCTCGGGAATTCAGGAGGACTTCCTAGGTATTAGCCTGTGTGTTTAGTGCTAAGCAGTTTGAATTTAATTATTAGTTATCTTTTCATATTACATTTATTCTCTCTTTATGCTGCTTGAGGGAAGGCACATGTTATGTTTCTTTCATCACAATTGCAATAGCAAATGTTTATATAGCCTACATAGCATGTATTTGCCAGCCACCGTTTTAAGTGTTTTATGCACTGTCTGGATAGCACTACAGAACGTTATTTTTTTCTTCTTTTTATTGACAGAAAAACTGAGGAACAGAAAGATTGAGTAACCTGTATCAGTCACACAGTTAATAAGTGTCGGGGGCTGTGATTCAAACCTGGAGATTTGGCCCCTACAGCCTGATTCTCTTAACTACCAAATTCAATAGCCACTCTAAATACTGAGTGCCTAGTATAGCTCAAATACAAAAACTTTGGTCTTTAGGAAATACTGATAGGATTCTGGAGTAACATATAGAAGATCCGAAGAGGGGAACTTAACACAGCGAAGGGGATAAAGAAGGCTTCCCAAAAGGATCAACTACATACATCTGGAGCATCAAGCTCAAGGTAAGGAGCAATGGAAAATTAGGCTGAAGAGCCGGCAGAGACCCATCACGGAGGAGTCCTACCAATGAGCTTAAACCTAATCTTGCAGATAGGAGATTTTAAGCAAATGGCTACCCAGTCAAGTAAGAGTTTGACCAATATCACCTTGGCATCTGTGTGAAGATGATGTGAGGAGAGTAAGACTAACAGCAGTGACGGCTGTCAGGGAGCAGTGGTAGCGCAGAGGAAGAGAGGTCATTGAGGACGATGATAGTCATGGCAATAAGGACGCAGGCCTGCCTGAATTAGGACATCACTATCTCTGCGGTGGCCTGATGTCATGTCCTCTCCATACCTTTCATTCACCTTTTTTCAGCATCCGCCTAGTATCGCCCCATACAGCCCATACACCTCTGCCTGGGTAAGTGGATTGCACATGAAGCCTGTATTCCTTATACTCAAACGGAGGCAGCATCATGTGCTGAGATGAACACTAAGCCAGGGACCCTAGTATCTGGGTTCAGTTCTAGTGTTGCTTTTGATTACTTGTGTCCCTTGACCTCTACGGATGTATTTCATTATCTGTATGAATGGGGGTACTTTTGAAAAGGCCACAAAATGTCAGAGAGGAAGGTGTCCATAGCTTTTTCAGAGATAAATGTTGCTTATCTCCTGAACACTAAAGGTTATTTCATTATAATCCTAGAATGTGTCTAAATATTTTTTTCTTATTTTGAAAGAGGCACTCCCATTTTATCACTTGCTTAAAATAAACGTCATTATGATGACCTTTTAATCGGCAGACTAGCCAAGCTGTGCCCTTGGTTCACTTCTTTGGAAATTCCACAGAAATCAGTGGGATGTGGACTGATTAACTGAGGGCTGAGCCTGGGCTGTGCTTCTGTGTGATTAGCATGGCAGGGGGCCAGATGGAACTTGGGAAGCAAAGGGCTGCATTTGCTTGAGAAGTGCAGCTGGAACATAAATTTTAAAGGGGAAGCATGGGGGAAATAATGGTTCTACTAGACCTGTCTGGTCTTCTGTTTTCACCTCAGCCTACCAACTATGCTTTTCTGTAAACAGTACAGAGAAAGATATCCGTAAAAAAAATTATATATATATATATATATATATATGGAGGGAGGGTGTGGATGCGTGTGTTCTGTGTGTTTGCTGTGTCTGTGATGTCTGTGTAATGTGTGTGTATTCCTGTGTTCAGAGCAAAATGAAGACTGAGGGGAATTCAGTGATAACACAAGTTGCCCTCACATCCCCAGGGAAATCACACAGCGGGTCTGTCTCAAGCCTTAACAAGTTTTTCATAGTTAGCGGTTTGTGCACCTGCGTCCCCACGCACACAGCATGTGACCACAGCCCAGCCTCTGTGTGCTCTCACTCTGTACCCAGCGTGGTCCCTGGCACACAGAAAGAGATCAAAATCTGTTGAGTGACTTGTGATCAAATCAACCTCAACGTTGGTAATTAATATGGAGCAATTGCTTCTTCTTGTTTTTGTATGCTGCTCCAGGAATTTCTCTCAAGCAGGAAAAATAAAATTGTTTTTGGTATATATGGTGAGACAGTGTTTAATCCTAATATGTAAGGGTCTTTGCAACTCAATAAAGAAAAGAGCACTCACTGATAAATAAAAATTCATTAAGAAAGGAATTCAAATGACTTATAAGTATATTTAAACATTTTCAAGCTCACTAGAAATCAGAGATGCAAAATAATACAATAAGATGCTATTTCATCCATCAAAATCCCAAAGATTAAAATTCAAAGATGATACTCAGTTGATAAAGATGTAAAAAAAAAAAAAATAAACTCTTACACAGGGCTGGTGTAAATGGGAAGTGATTCAGTCTTTCTGGAGGGACACTGGTAACATCCTCAGAAGTCTTAAATATCTCCTTTTACCCTGTATTTCCATTTCCAGGAATGTATTAAATGGACATAATCAGAGATGCAAAGGAAGGTTTCTGTACAAGGATATTCACTGAAGCGTTACATACTAAAACAACAGAAAGCGAAAAGGAGACCATCTAAATGTTAAACAATAGAGATTCAGGTATAATATTATATTATGCAAAAACTATAGTAATTTCATTGGAAAGTATTCACAATAAAATATTAAGTTAAATAAAAATAGAGTACAAGACTGTACATATAATATACCAAATATTGTCCACCTGTTCAAATTTTAGCAGCAGTTAGATGATTTAAAATTTTTTTTTAATTTTTATATCATCTAAATTTTCTATGAAGAGCATATGTTCCCTTCGTGTGTGTGTGTTTAACCTTAATTTTTAAAAGTTACTGTTATCAACTATGCAATGCCAAAAGAATAAAGGTTGTTGAGAATATATTAAGATTTTGGAGATCCTAAATGTTTAATATACTACCTCTACATATTTACTCAAGAGAAAAATGCAAGCTTTTCTCTCTTCTACTTCCTTTCACAGTTTCTAACTCTTCAGTTGCTTGCTGAGTATCAAATCAGCCAATATTTTTCACTTTTACTAAAGGCATTTTTGGGTTTTTTTTTTATACTTAGGTATTTCATCAGTTTGATGCCATTGTAAATGGCATTATTTTCTCAATTTCTCTTTTTTATGTTTTAAAGATTTTATTTATTTATTTGACACAGAGAGAGATCACAAGTAGGCAGAGAGGCAGGCAGAGAGAGAGGGGGAAGCAGGCTCCCCGCTGAGCAGAGAGCCCGATGCGGGGCTGGATCCCAGGACCCTGGGATCATGATCTGAGCTGAAGGCAGAGGCTTAATCCACTGAGCCACCCAGGTGCCCCTCAATTTCTCTTTCTGATAGTGTATAGAAATTCAACTGATTTTTATGTACTGATTTTGTATCTTGCAACCTGAATTCATTTATTAGTTATACCAGTTTTTTGGTGGATTCTTTAGGGTTTTCTATACAAAATATCGTGCCATGTACAAACAGAGATAGCTTCATTTCTTGCTTTCCAATGCCTTTTATTTCTTTTTCTTGCCTAATTGTTCTGGCTAGGACTTCCAGTACTATGTTGGATAAAAGTACTGAGAGTGGGCATCCATGTCCTGCTCCTGATTTTAAAAGAAAAGCTTTTAGGGACTCCTAGGTGGCTTAGTTGGTTAAGCACCCAACTCTTCATCTAAATTCAGGTCTTGATCTCAGGGTCGTGGGTTCATGCCCCGCACTGGGCTCCAGTGTGACGCTTACTTAAAAAATAAATAATTGGGGGTGCCTGGGTGGTTCAGTTAGTCGGGAATCTGCCTTCAGCTCGGGTCATGATCCTGGGGTCCTGGAATTGAGCTCCATATCCATCTCCCTGCTTATCAGGGCACCTGCTTGTCCCTCTCCCTCTGCCGCTCCCCCTGCTGTGTGCTTGCACACACTCTCTCTTTCTGTGTCAAATAGAGAAAATCTTTAAAAAAGTAAAATAAAAATAAATAAGTAAACAAATAAGTAAATAAATAAAGGAAAAACTTTCAGTTTTTCACCACTGAGTACGATGATAGTTGTGACTGTCTTATATGGCCTTTATATGTTAGAGCTACATTTCTTCTATACTTGGTTCATTGGAGTTTTCTTATGACTCAATGTTGAATTTTGTGAAATGCTTTTTCTACATCTATTGAGATGATCATATGATTTTTTTTAAGATTTTTTTATTTATTTGAGAGCGATAGAACATGAGAGGGGAGAAAGTCAGAGGGAGAAGCAGACTCCCCAAGGAGCCGGGAGTCTGATTGTGGGACTCGATCCGGGGACTCTGAGATCATGACCTGAGCCGAAGGCAGTTGCTCAACCAACTGAGCCACCTAGGCGCCCCAGTCATATGATTTTTATCCTTCATTTTGTTAGTGTGGTTTTTCACTGTGATTGATTTGCTGATGTTGAACCATCCTTGCATCCTGGAATCAATTCTACTTGATCATTTTTTTTGTTTAACCAAATGATTATTTTTTATTATTAACTAATATATGTGCATAGAAATTTTTTCTTAATATTGAAATGTGTAAAGAACAAAGTAAAAATTTCCTGTAAACTCATTCGCAAGTTGTTTTGATGTTGGTGTTTTTTGTTTCTTTTAAGCTTTCTCTGTTTTTTTGCATACAGTTGACAGTTCCTCATTTTTAACTAGTATTTAGTGAACATGTCTATATTCTAAGGTCTCCTCTAGGCACTGAGGAGGCATTGGCATTATCATATCCCTAACCCTTAAAAAGACTTTCAATTTTAGTAGAGTAAAAAATAAGAATAACAAAAAAGTGCATAAAATAATATTAGGAAATAATAAATGCTAGGATAGGAGAAAATAAATGATGGGAAAGGTGGTATTAGTTAAGGTGGTCAGAAATGGCTGCCTTCAGTGGGTATTATAAGCAGAGAGGCATGAATGAGATGAAAGAACATGTTCATGATGGAGAGACAAGCCTGCCAGGCAGAGGGAAAAATGGATCCAAAGTCCATGAGGCAGAAGCAAACTTAGCATGTTCTAGGAACAGTAAAAGGGCCAGTCCGACAAAAGTAGTGGCCATGGGGACGAGAGCAGGACAAAATGACGTCAGAGGAGCATCCAGATAGAGGCTTTGCTAAATTCTTTGGATTCCATTCTAGTGCTATGGGAAGCCATTGGAGCATTTAGCAGGAAAGTGATATGATACAGTTTGCATTTTTAAGTAATATGTTGGTTTCTGTAGGGAGACTAAACTGTAAGAGAGAAGGAGTATAAGGAAGGAAGAGTACTTCTCTGGAACTCTTGCATCCGTGCAGTCAGTAATAAGATCACTTGGATTAGAAATGAAGGTGATGAGAAATAATCTTATTCTTGACGTATTTGAAGTGTGGGCTCAACAAAATCTGTTGAGAAAAAGAGATGAATCAATGATGACTTCTATATTAAATCTGAACTGTGTGGAAAAGAAAGGACTTTTAGGATTTGACACTGATAGTCTCAAACGTCTCCTTGGAAAGAATGCTTACTTGGTCTTGCTATGATCTCTGTCTTTTATATTATTAGTAAAATTGGTACTGGTTGAGATTTATCATTTGTGGTGAGTCTGATTGGATTAACTCTTCATGTTAGCACACTGGGTGTTAAATTTTTCCATGCTTTACAGATGAAGAATATAAGGAGCAGAAAGTTAAACAACCTGCTGTAGGTCTCATCACAAGTTAATCATGAGTCACAGTTTGCACCAATGAACTCTGACAAATTTTTCTTAGTGCTAAATGCAGAATTAACTTTCTATCTTTGACCTTTAAAATGGGCTCATACTGCCAAGAATATTACTTAGTACTTCAGATAGGAGACAACTATGAAAACCATTAAGTCCATGACTATGAAATGTTATCAGATACACATACATGTATATATATACATATACATATGAGGAACATATTTCTGCCTATAAAAATATTGGAAGTCTGAATAGTTTTGGCTAGCTATTCCCTTTGTGTACTGCATTTCCAAATAAATTCAACACAAAGAACATGAGTTGGCTGATCTATGCAGTGATTTATAATAAAAGGAGAGAACATCTGATTTGTCTCAGGTTTTGAAGTAAGGCACATTTTTATTAAGTTGTGCTTGACAGAAGCAGTTAAAATTTGGCACTACTGTGAATCTTTTCTTTCTGTTACAGACTTTATTGACATACTGGGATGGATTTATCTTTTTACTGAAGGAGGCTTGTCAGAGCATTTATGGGCTATGGTTATTTGTAAATTTCTTTACTTTGACTTTCCATTATTTGCACATATACTTTCATATGTAAATAAAAGTTAAATTTATTTTGTAAAGATTAATCTTCATTCCAAACATTGATTTCTCCTTCATAATTTTATTGAGTACCATTGATCCAAGGTGTCTGTACTTTCCTTTTATCCTTGATTTGGGGCCAGACATGACACAGATACTTCCACAACTTGGAGAACAATCTCTGTTACCAGGTCAGTCTTACTTTTCAGCCTGGAGATGTCACCATGGAGCCTTATATGGAGAAGCGATGTTGCATAATTAAAAAGACAGATTTGGATTCAAATCCTGGATTATTTTTGTTTCTTTTCAAATAAAATAATTAAAAAAAATAATGACACCAAGCATGAGCCAATATATGTGGAAGTACCTGGAAAAGTTCTCAGTAAATGTTAGTTTAATTTTTTGTCCCATCATTATCTCTCTTTGCCCTCACCTTCTTCCCAACAAAACGAACAAAGATTACATTTTTTCTGTCTTGTAAAAACTATTAAAAGTTAGATATTCATATTCTCATTTCAAAACATATGAACATCTTTCATTTCCTTACCATCTGTACTCCCATTAAGCCTCTGAATTACACATTAAATTTTCTGGGATGTTATTATTTTTTTTAATTTCTCTGGCTAAGTAAATGTTTATCTTATCCCTTCTTATTTCTATTTGATTATTTTTGAAAATGTTTTCTTCTATTTTTAGGATCCAAGAAAATACACATTACCAGTTATGGTGGAAATATGATTATCTATGAAATAATCACTCTGTAATAAAGGAAGCTTGACTGGAGTGAGGTCTCTTTGGCACTCCATGTGCTTTTTTTTAAAGACTTCTGGTTAACTGTCATGGATATCGTCCCCAGTGGATAAGCATTTCACATTATTTAGAACTGTGAGTCACTCTCACTTCCAAACTGAGGCATAAAAAAAGCCCTCTTTGATTCCATTATATCTCTAGAGTAGGCCTATGTTAGATGGAGAAATCACAAGTGGTAGGCCACATAGATTTCTAGGTCATTCCATGAAGGATGACTGTCTTTGAGTCATTGGATGAGCAGAAAGCTCTACATGAGGAAGAAGTAGTTCATGTTGGGTTCACTCTTAAGAGTTTGGGGTCGTATCACAGACAACAAGCCAATCTGTCTTGACTAAAGCTCTAAGCGGAAAAAGTCATTGTATTTGTGAAGGTGATTAATTCATTCAGAAAACTTTCACTAACTACATTGGGCAGGAATTGTGCTTGATGCTGTGAAGTATAAAAGAAAAACTGAACAAAATCTAGAACAGGCTTATAGGAGCTAATGTTCTAATACCACCGTCTTAAGTTTCATTGGTTTAGAGTCTTCTAAAGTATCTAAGTGTGTAAAGATACACACTTAATTTCACTTGATTTTCACAACAATCCTGTTACTATTTCCAGTTCACAAATGAGTTAACCAAGACCCAAATCCATAGAGCAATTAAGTGAGAAAAACAGAACTTAAATGAGATCTTCCAATTTCTGCCTCTTCAGATATGTCAACCAAGTTCTAGACTTCTGTTGAGTGAGCTGTCCTTGCAAGCAGGCATGATAAAAGGAGAAGCAGAGTTTTTTGGGCTCAGAGATTTTGCTGCTTTAGTTTTGAGGGTGAACACAATACTCCCAGAAAGGTTTCTTTACATCAATGAAGTTTTCTTTTTTCTTCATTAACAGGGATATGGAGGAACACGAAAGACATGTAAGAACGAGGACTTTAATGTCATTTCTCATTATATATAGAACCTCCTAGATGGAACATTTGCCAAATACATTTTTCTAAGATTTATTGATTTTTATATTACTTGAGATAGAAAGAGCATGAGCAAGGAGAGGGCCAAGGGAGAGAGAGAATCCTCAAGCAGACTCCCCACTGAGTGCAGAGCCCAACATGGGGCTTGATCCCTCAACCCTGAGACCATGATATGAGCCAAAATCAAGAGTGGGATGCTTAATGGACTGAGTCACCCAGATGACCCCAAATAAATTTCTAAATAAATTTGTATAATAATCTACTAAAACTTGCTTTTAAGTGATTACTTTATATCTTACAGTCATTAATAAAGAATTATTCTAAATTATTATGCAATATATTTCTTATTTCACTAACTTCCCTACTGATCCCTATTAATATGCAACACTTTTGATAAGTCATTTCATGACATTGTAGCAGACACATATATATATTCTTTTTTTAATTAAAAGTAAAAACTGTTAGTATTGAATATCTTCTAAGACACGAAGCTTACAAAATTATGAGCTTGTGAATACAGAAAATGTCCATTGTTATCACATATATTCTGAATACCTAATGAATGCTCATTAAATATTTATTAAATCAGTACATGATAAATGATAAATAAATGAATGCAAAAAACAGGCCACCAGGACTACCCCTATGATATGTTTAGAGAAAAATTAGAGCTAAACATTGCAGATTACATTTTGAGGGAAACAAACATCAAACAGAAGGGAAAAGGGGTATGAGTTGGAGCAATCAAGTCTATCCTGAAAAAGTTGAATCTTTAAATCGCCATCCAAAAATTCAACTCAAATATTTGTCATGAATTCTATTATAGTCGGTATTGTTTTGTTTCTCTGTTTATTTTACCCCCTTTCATCTTTCTGCACTGTAAAAAATAATATAAATGAGTTACACATAAGATTGCACTTTCCACCATCCAGACAAAGAGATCATTACACCACTGCTATAAAAGTACCACAGGTGCAACCTTTCAGAAGAAAAAAACAAAACCTACATTAATTTGGGCTGACTAATAATTGTTCCTAGTGTTCTGTCTTGGACAATCTAATTAATTAACTGCTATTTCCCAGTAATGGTCAAGGTAGAGAATAACCATACCTAATCACCCTTTTTTCCCTACATGAAATTTTTTTTATCATTACATGAGCAAAGGCAATGAACAACAATTACTGGTGAATGAGGAAGTGGCTTACTCTGTACACTTCATTAGGAGAAAAGTAGATCTCTCCCTTGAAATCAAGCATTAGCATAGCTCTGATTGGACCTGTATGTGAGAGTGCTGTCCAATCACAGAATTTTAGAATTTTATTGTATCACTGGATTAGATGCACACTAAGTCCTTATGATCTGACTGAATGCAGCAATGTAAGTCACAAGATATGAATGCTGAGTATTTTATATAGTCAAAGAGTGAGACAAATTTTGTGCAATCAAATCAAAGTTGATTTCTCTGATGAATACTGTTAAGTGCCTGGGTGCTATTTTATTGATTAAGAGCTTCCTATGTTTCACAAGCCTCTTTGCAGGCCACAAAGTTCTGTTTCATAAAAACTGGAATCCAATGACAGAAGCTCTGTTTGGTGGAGATTAAGGTGACAGGAGTGCCTCTGATTAAATCCAGGATTTCCCTCCTGGCTGACCTTTGATTCTTCTCAAGAACTTGGAGCACTGTGTTATTGAAACCCCAGAGTTTTGTCATCATAGCATAAAACATTCTTACCTTGACATAAAATAACATCAACAGGCTCCCTAAAGATGATCCGAATTACATCTGTGATATCCCTGGATAAATTGTCTGAAAGATGATGCTCACGAAATGTTCAAAACTTATCCTTAGATAATGGTTGAAAACTGACCATTGAAATGCTGGGAAATATTAACTGAATGCAAAGACTGTGGTTCTAATGTATTTTGTGTTAAACCATTCTAACAATTATTGACCAAGAATCTTCTTGCATATGTTACTACTTAGGAAAAAATATATCAACATATAAAAAAAATGCATCAGTACTCTTGATTTCTACTATAATCAAATTGATATTATGAAATATTATTAAATTCATAATGAGAACCCATATTTGTATATTGCTTTGAAATGCTTTTACATATATTATCTTGATAAATTCTACTAACTGCTCTATGAGTAAGATTATTTACATTTCACAAATAAGACTGCTGAGGTCTCAAAATGATTAAATACCAGGCCTATTTTATTGGTTGAGTTAGGATTGACTGAAAGAGAAACAAGAAACACTTTGGCCTAAACAAGATAAAATTTCTTTTTTTCTTGAACTTTTATGTTTATATTTCCCTCTCAAGTCCAGGGCTGCTATAGTGCTTTACCTGTCAGAGATCAAAGATCCTTTTATCTTACTTCTTTACAGTGTGAGACATTCAGTCCCAAGGTCACCTCATTGTCAGAAAGGGCTGCTGAAGCACCAGCAATTGTGATTATATTCTAGTTAGAAGGCAAAACAAGAAAGGGAAGCATCATCTTTAGAAGTCATACATTCCTTCAGCAGACAAGAACACACAAGTCATTTGGTTCTGGATTCCTTGTGCGTAGCCGAAAATGAGGGATTCCGGCACTATGAAAACAAGAGGGAATCTCTATAGAGGATCAACTTCTTGTCTCTGTTACACTTAGCATCTCACATCTATTTAAGTGATGAAACTGCAACTGCAACTCAGGCATTCTTGCTTCTTAGCTCATAGTTAACTGCCATATGTTGTCATATAATGAGAAAAAAGGTTGAGATGTAACCTTGTTTTTCACCATCTAGAGCTGTGATGGTATCACAGTCTAGAGCAGGTTTCATGATTCCTGCTTGACATCATTTTCCCACAATTGTTTAGATATAAACTTTGAAGAAACTCTAATATCAGTTCTTCCATTATGAAAGATTAGTCTGTACAAAGAGTCTGTCTATGGAGTTAACATACAAAATTATTTCCTTGATTGCGTTAAAAAGTTCACAGTGTTCTTAATTGTGCTGTTGTTAAAAAAAAACTGACTATGTCAGTAATCAGTTTTGAAATGCATGTATCTTCTATCCCATGCAAGAGTTTAGATCAGGATTCATTTATTTTCAGTGAGTGAGTAAATTAAATATCATCTGTGGGGACTACAAAGGATAAATAGCTTACCAATTTCAGAGTGATGAAAGAATTTACATCTTATTCTTGGTTGTCCCCAAATACTTGCTTGTCCCCTTTGGGACCAATCTTAGAAATTATGAATAATTTAGCCAATATCAGGGCATATAATTCAGCACTGGAACTCTCAGTTTTCTTCTGAGGGAGAGATGATTTCTTAAGCATTTTGACATTAAGATAGATAAAATATTGATGTTATGATTGGTTTAAAAAGTTTGCTCAGTGATTGGGTGAAAACAGAACTATGCTTGACAGGATTTTAGCACTTTAATACAGAAATGGCTTATATTTGGAAATATTCTTTCAGGCCCAGATTCCTCAAAAGTCCAAAAGTTGTGAAAAAACAAAACAAAAAAATACTGAAGGAAATAAAATGCTTAATGAATGGAAAGGGGAAAAATGCTTCATTACACTGATGGTAGCAGAACATAGAGGTTTAAAATAAAAGCGGTTTACTTCTTTTAAAAAGAGGTAAAAAGCCTGAAAGTCTGTGTCTAGAGATAGAAAAGAGAAAATAAAGAAATAAATTATTTCTCCTGGTTCAAAGAGTTACAGGTGCAGTTAACCTGAAGAAGAGAAGCAGATCTGGAAGTTTTGACTTTTTTTTTTTAATTACAAGTCTTCATATTTTAGGGACAGTGAGAATCATCTGCAAGGCTTGTGAAAACACAGGTGACTGGTCCCCAGTGCCGGAGGTTTCTGATTCAGTAGATCTGGGGGAAGGCTTGAAATTTTAACTTCTTACAAGTTCCCCGGTGATGTCAACGCTGCTGGTCGGAACTACTGTGCTTTAAGACCACTACAATACAGAATAATAGTTCAAGGAAAACAATTGAAAGTGCATTGAAGAATAGATAGAATATCATTCAGTGTCATATTTTCAGTTCTCCAGAAAATGGACCAGCCTTTATTGACAAAATTAATAGATGCTTTCATTACCAATAAACGCAATATTCTGAGTTATGACCATTGAAACAAAATTCACTATAGCTTTGTGAACAGATAGTGCATATTCAACTTATCAGAGAGGGAAACAAGAGAAAGATGTGTTGTGATTGTTTGCCATCTGGGAGAAAGATGATGTTTGTGGCACTCCCACATCTCTGGCATGACACCAAATTATGTGTATGGAAAGACAAACAGTGCACAATTCATCCAGATGTTTAGCCTGTAACTCTACATAAGGCCAAACATCCAGAAATTTCAAGTAAATCAAAGTTTCAAGCAAAGCAACCATCTGGACTTTAATTGATTTTTACAGTCTAATCCAGTCTAATATTTTGGGGTCATATAGACTCAATCTTGCCCTTCCTGCAATTGTCAGATTAAGGAGTCACCTCTCACCCCATGTGTCTGTCTAATTCTGTTTTTTTTCCAACACACAAAATTATGCTACATGGTTCCTTGATGCACGTCTGTGTCTTTGAAGTTGGCTAATTATTATTTCTTTTGTCATCTCCTTGCTCTTCAGTTGTTAAAATTTCACAGCAAGAAATCCATGAAGCCACTTAAGAAGTTTTACCTGTAATGATCCCATCATGGTTGCAACTCTGAGGGGACTCATGAATACGTATAATACTAGGTGACCGTATTCTATTTGGATGGAACTCTGGAACATCCAGCAGATCTACTTTACCATGATTCATCTAGATGGTCACATTCAAGACAGCATTTTCACTACTCAAGCCATTATAGTAACAGAGTTTAATAAAACTAAAATAGAAGAAGTGTTTTAAATATGTGTGTATATACATCTACATTTTTATATAGAGCTATAGTCAGATTAAATAATGTAAAATCAATTGACATAAAACACAAGTATAGTCAAATTAATTGCATATACTTCTATCTAATTTCTAGCTAATCTTTTACCTGAGAGAAAACACAGAAATTCTAGTCTGAGTGAACGGTACATATTTTTCAAGTGGTATTAGAGGCAACAGAACTTGAGTGCAAGAAACAGATTTGTTCAGTTCACGGTGGTTTGTTTGAGATTTGAGGTGCACGTACTTCAAGTTGCAACCAAATGAAACATGCACACACTCACACACACACACACACACACACACAGAAGGTATCTCCATTAATTTGTTTTCATGTTGTTATACAAGAACTTTTTTTGCATTATACATTTTGGATTAAATAATATCATTTTAAAGCCTGTAATTATTTCTCATTTAGAAGTCTGATACTGTGGTGTTTCCAGGACAAATAGTTTTTTAGGTAGTGCCACAAATGGATAGGAACTATTGACTTGAAAAGCGTCTTTGAGATAAAAGCATCATTGCTGTATTATGCATGACGCTGATGAACTTAAAAACTTCAAAAGCAATAGAGTTAAGAACTGACCCTAAAATCTAATTTAGTTCATGTAAAGGAACACTCATTCAGAGGCAAGGAGGATAATAGGCAAGTGTTTCCGTGTCTATTTGGTATAGATACCAAACCATACAACAAGGTAGTGAAATATACCCTAAATTATGAGGATCAGAGCTGGATGACCAGCGGACCCTGCTAAAGGGTGCCATGCTGTGTAAAGATGTGAGTTAAATATCCAAAGAGTCATCCAAACCAAAGTACAGCAGTGGTTACATTAACTATTGACAATAATTCCCCAAATCTCAATACACTGAAACCTACGTCTGTGATGAACAGAAAGTCCCAGCCTTTCCAGAAATGCCCACGATAACTAATTGCATGTGAAATCCCTGTAGCGATTATGAATCTGAGTTCCCAACTCAGCCAGGCCTTATAAACCAACTTTGGAGGATGGAGGAAAACCCAGCTGGCCAGTGTGGCTGACACAGAACAGGTGATAGGAGTATTATCCCAGGGGACAAAAAGAAGTAAGGGAATGGGGGGCGGAAACTCAATGTTTGCATATTTCAGTATTTGTTTAAATATTCAGTATTTGTCTGAACTCTACATCCCGACAGAATTCATATTCTTTCTTGTGAGGTCCCCACGTCCAAAAAATCAGAGACTATGGCACAATATTTGTTTTAAGGGTTCCTGAATATTCTGTAATAATTAGAAGTGGCTCAAAGGGATCCATAACAATTAGGAAGCTGGTCTACCAAGAATCTCTTAAGAGAGACCCCTAACTCTGCTGGACGACATACTAGAGTGCCTGCTCTACTTCTCTGGGGAACAATGCAGCCTATACATTTTAAATATTTTAAATCTTTAGAGTAGCTTTATATTTATGGAGAAATTGAGAAGATAGTTCTTAGAGCTCCCACTTACCCCATACCCAGTTTCCCCTACTATTAACATCTTACATTAATATGGTGCATATGCCACAATTAATGAACCGATACCAATACATTATCATTAACTGAAGTACATAGTTTATTTAGATTTCCATGTTCTTTTTCAGTTTCAGGATCCCATTCAGGATCTCTCATTCTGTTTAGTTGCCTTGTCTCCTTAGACTCCTCTTGGCTGTGACAGTTTCTCAGATTTTTCTTGTTTTTGATGTCTTTGACACTTTTGAGGAGTACTAATCAGGCGCTGTAGAATGTCTCTTAATTAATGCTTTCATGATGATTGCAGTAGGGTTATGTGCTTTGTGGGGGAGACCAGAGAGATAATGTCCCATTTTCATCACATCATTTACAGGGTACATAATGTCAGCAGGACTTACGGTATTAATGTTAACTTTGTTTACCTGTCTGAAATGTTTTTACAAAGGTACTCTTCTATTAACCTCTCCATACTGTGTTCTTTAGAACGAAATCACTTATGTATAGCCCACACATAAGGAGGAGGGCTTCTCATAAATGTTGGTAGGAATAATTGCCGATTTTAATCATTTATAAAATAGAAAAGTAGAATTTTTATTTTCTCTTTCTTCAAATAATTATTTGAAAATGTGACATTAGGGTCAACACATCCTAACATTTATTAATTAAGATTCAAATCAAATTAGCTTCAATCTCCATTCCCCAGGCACAGTGGGAAACTTATTATTTCTCCCAGTGTCTCCAGATTTTCTAGTGGTGCTTATGGTTCTTCCGGTTACCTCTTGTTCTCATTTCCTGCTTCCCCGGAATGCATAATCCCTTTCACAGCATGCTTCTTTGAGGCTAGTCTTTTTTCTCCAACTATCCACTCAAATGTGGAAAATAGTGCTGATTCCTTACTTTTCCCAAAGCACTGGGTAGTTATATGTAATAGATTTACTTGAAAATGTGCATGGTGGGAATGGCGGAAGGTAACGGTGGAAGGATCTAGGGGAACAGTGTTACATTATGGCACAGCAAGAAAGAATTTAACATTGAATATTAGGCATCTTTAATATTGGGCACACAGAACTATTTTGTCTTTTATCCATTTTTCACTTTTGTCTGCCATTCTTATCATGAGGAACTTCTCACTTGCCTGCTTTTCATTCTTGGGTGCTGGATTTCCACCATTTTCCTAGAATTTTCTTGTCCAAGTAACTCTTCTTCAGATTTTTGGCTTCACAGCCTCCAACTCTGGATACTGGCAAAATAGCAGAATACTTTGATTTGTTGGTATGTTATAGAATTTATGTATTATGGTCTCATTCTTAGCTCACCCTGCTGTGTGCCTGTGGCTATCATTACATAATCAGATGACTCATCAGGATATTTTGCTGTACAAAGAAAGTTTGGTCTTCTGAAGAATTCTGCTATGGGCTCTTGAACATGCTTGTTTCCCTTCCGCAATCCCTCCCTCCCTACCCAGCACCATCCTGTCCCCATCCTCGCTTGTAGTTAGAAACTGTAAATATCAATCGATGTTCAGTCAGGGAGAGAGAATTCACTCTAGATACTTCAGGGATTAATTCTGGGAACTGGCAACAAAGGTGATTAAAGATAAGTAAAGGAGAACCATAGAACCATAGAACCATAGAAATCAGAAAGTTATATGTAGGAAGGACTGGAAGTCCTAAAGAGAGAAGATGGTACCCAGAGATCAGGAAGCTGCTCTCACCCCTGGGCTGCAGCTCAGGAGCCCGCACTTCCGGCTGAGTGTCTAGAGGTTCTGCTGCTGATGCCAGCATCCACCCTGAAGTTAGTGGAACAGTCACTGCTGGTGATGTCATGGCTGCCACATCTGAGCAGGAGCTCTGACTGTACGTATTGAAGTTGATGGCATTGTCCTGCATTATTCCTATAGAATAGGACAGCATCTTATTTTCCATCACATTTGAATCCCTTAGCTGTGGCCTCGACTGGTGGAACCTAATGATAAACCAGCTGCCTCAGGAAACTTGGAATTGTTGCTTGCAGGCTATCAGCTTCTCGCAGAAAGAAAGAAAGCAGGACAATGGAGCTGAGCAGCCAGGGACCTTATATGGAACAGTCTACCCACTTGTGTGCTCAGCATTCATAAACAAACTTCTATCTATTTTTAACTTTCCAACAGCAAAAAGAGCAATGACATCATCACACAAATAGCCCTGATAAGATTAGAGAGAGAAGCATCCTTTCCCCAAAAAGGGATGACAAGAGTCCTACCAGTCACAATATCTTTATCCATTCCTCTAACTGGGTGCAAGGTTCTGATTAATATTCATAATGCATTTTTTCTTTCCATCCATGTTGCCTCTTCCCTTAGCCATCCCTCAGCCATCCCTTAGCTTGTCAGCTTTCTTCCCCTCGTGACTTGAGCTACATCTTCACTTTTAAAGTGCTCAAGGAAATGCCTTTTTTGTGGGTGCTATAATCCACCATTCATTTTACTACTCAACACTGAAGTACTACAGATCTTCCTCAGCTTATGAAGGGGTTACATCCTGATAAACCAACTGTAAGCTGAAAATATAGTAAGTTGAAATGCATTTAATACACCTAACCTACTTAGCCACGCCTACCTTAAATGTGCTCAGAACATCAACATTAGCCTACAATTGGGCAAAATCATCTAACACAAAGTTTATTTTTGATAGGATTGAATATCTCCTGTTATTTGCTGAACACTGTATGGAAAGTGGAAAAAAAGAATAGTTGTATCGGACAGAATGGTTGGCAGTGTTAGGGTTGCTCACCCTCATGGTCATGGGGCTGACTGGGAACTGCAGCTGGCTACCACTTCCCAGCTTCACAAGAGAGGATGGTACCCATATATCTAGCTAGGGAAAAGATCAAAATTCAAGTGTGGTTCCTACTGAATGCATATCACTTTCATACCATGACAAAGTCAAAAAGTCCTAAGTCAAATCATTGTAGATCTGAGACCACCTGTACAAGATATTCCTCACATAGTCCTCACTTCTTCCATCCCATAATAGCAAACCCATTTCCTATTGACATTTGAAATCAATCACTGCATCCTATATAGTAGTCCCCTTTTCTTTTTTTGTCTATGAGGTTACTGGCACGAGGATCTCCAAATATCTGGAAGTCTGTTTCAACTTCCAGTTGTCCGAAAACATTTTGTCCTCAGATGGAAGCATTCCTCTCTTGAGAATTAAGACCTCTTTACTAGGCAAGCCTAAAGCTGAGGAGATAAGAATCAAATGTTATTTTTAAATTGAGGCATGAGGATTAACAATAAGAGGAATCAGTCTACTTCTATACTTTGATTCCTGGGTTCACATATTCTGGATATGGAAAAACAGTACCGTACATTGGTTGCTGGTTTAGAGCACTTAGAGACAGTTTAGGAGGTGATGTCAGCCCTGGAACATGTTGTCAGCTAGCCAACTAGAGTTTGCAATAGGCCATTTCACCATTCTAAGAGAACAGATATTTTTGGATGATTAGGCACATAGGTAGATCAATGAATACCTTGTGAATGAAGCCTATTTCCTTCTTTTGCTATAAAATGAGTTCTTGGGTCAAAAGCAATGTGATGTTGGATAATATGAAGGTGAATAAGGAGTTGAGTTAGGATAAAAATAGTGCTAGAAGTATGATTTTGGATAGAATCTAGAGTGTCTGCTATAGGGAGGATGAATTATGTCCCACTCTAAGATGGGAGGAATTCACCGTGCTCAACCTGATGGCAGCTGCCTTACTGGCCACCCGCCTCCCACCCCCACCATTTTTCTCTATTGGCATCTCGACTTTATTGAATAGAATCCTCGGTTCAGGCCAGGTTTTAGTCAATCATTCACTCAAACTATTGGTGCCACACCTGGTTTTTGGAATTAGAATGTTGAATTTGGTATTTCTGGTTAGCTCATCTCTATCAACAAAGTTGGTCACATTCAACATTACATTCTTTCTTTTTTGGCTGGGAATGCTTATAATCTATTTCCCACATAAGGGCACCTGGGTGGCTCAGTTTGTTAAGCGTCTGACTCTTGATTTCAGCTCAGGTCATGATCTCAGGATGGTGAGATCAGGCCCCATGTCCATCTCCTTGCTCATTGGAGAGTCTGCTTGAGATTCTTTCTCTCCCTTTCCCTTGCTCTTCCCCCTGCCCATATTCGCTTTCTCTGTTTAAAATAAAAAAATTAATTAAAAAAATCTATTTCCCACATATAATGTCCAGGTATCTACAAATCTTTTAGCAAATTGTGCTTCCTGATAAGTTTCTAGAGACACTGCCTCTCAGAAAGAGTTACCCTGGCTGTTTTGACTGCGAACTATAACATTGCTGGAGATTTAGTCATCCATAGCCACTAACTTCTTATTTAATTGTTTCATATTCAGAAGAATATGACTTCTATAATTTCTGTTTCCTTGAATTTAATGCAGTTTTCCTTTTAGTATAACATAAAAATGAATTTTGGAAATATTCTAAGGATGTGTGAAAAGAAAATTAATTCTTCATAAGATACAAGTGTTAAATGTTAAGCTTCATGAAGTATATTATTCAATGTGTCTCTATGTATTTTTTTTAAAGATTTTATTTATTTATTTGACAGAGAGAAAGAGATCACAAGTAGGCAGACAGGCAGGCAGAGAGAGAGGGGGAAGCAAGCTCCCTGCTGAGCCGAGAGCTCGATGCAGGGCTAGATCCCAGGACCCTGAGATCATGACCGACCTGAGCCGAGGCAGAGGCTTAACCCACTTAGCCACCCAGGCGCCCCATCAATTTGTCTCTATGTATTTTTGTTATTTATTCCTATGTGAAAAACTAATATAGTTGTGTTAAAGTTTCTTACAGTGGTTGCTTTTGCTAATTTCCCTTTGTATTACCAGTTTTTTTTTCCCTTCAAATATTTTGATGCTGTGCTACTAAACCATCATGGTGTATTACATATATTTTATCAATGTAGAATGGCTCCTTTAACCCAATTTAATTTTTGCTTCAATTTTTATTTTTTTGCTTCCTATGATTCTTGTTACATCTGCTTTATTTTGCTTATAGCTTATAATAATCCTTCTGATTGTTTTTTTTATTATTTAATATAGTTATTGCATAAAAAATATAGAGTTGAATTTGTTTTTTAAAAAACAATATGATGGTGTTGGTTTCTTAAGAAAGAAGTCTTGTGTATGTCTGTTTACTATAATAACCAATACATTTGAGTAGCTACTTTAATTTTACTTAATTTGAAAGAATAAATCACATAGTAATATATTAAAAATGATTCAAAAGAAAAATGAAATAAAAATTTATCATACAAGGAATATAACATTATAATGGAAAGTCTAAGTAATAGTGATGCCTGAATAAAATTATCAAAAAATAGAAAACTAATTAAGAGAAAATAAAATCATCAATAATTCTACCACCAAGCAATAAGCACTATTAACCTTTGGTGTATTCTTTGCCTTTTATACAAATTATTTTGCATCTCTAAGATCAAACTGTGTAAACCATCTTACTTTTTTTCTAATCATTGTTATATCATAATCATTTTTCCACATCATTAAATATCCTTTGTAAACAATATTTTTAATGATTACATTTTGTTGTCATGTCATAACATTCTTTACTAATTATAACTCTATTATGCAAATGTGAGTTTTTTCTTGTCATTTACTATTATTAATACATCTTTGAATGCATTTAAATTAGTTTCTTAGACTCCAAAAATAACATTGCTCTGTCAAAAATATGTTTTTAAAAACGGGTCCATGATACATAATGCATGACTCCTTTCCAAAAATGTGTATCAATTTATGTTCCCACCATATTGAGTTTAAAATTGAAAGTTAAATTTAGTTCCATACTGAATGAAAATATTAACTTTTTTTATCATTTTATTTCTGGTGTTTACCCAGTGCTTGGCACATACAGTAAGATTGCAGAAAAAATTTTCAAATGAATAATTGAATTATTCCTATGCAGGCAATGTGCTAGAGCAGAAAAGTTATAATCCTTTAGAGTACAAGAGGTTATATTTATCTGAAAAATAGATTAAGATATTTCTCAAAAGTTATACAGCTATTTTTTTAAAAAACTCTAGAATTAGTACATAGTTTATTGACTCCAACCTTTGTACTCTTTCCTAAACAATTAAAGATTTCATTAATTTAGAATTTTTTCTAGTTGATAGCATCTCTATACATCAATGATCTAAAGTATTATATAATTTTAAATACATATACTTTATTTTTTAAGATTTTATTTATTTATTTGACAAAGAGAAAGAGATCAAAAGTAGGCAGAGAGGCAGGCAAAGGGGGAGGGGGAAGCAGGCTCCCCGATGAGCAGAGAGCCCTATGTGGGACTCCATCCCAGGACTCTAAGATCATGACCTGAGCCAAAGGCAGAGGCTTTAACCCACTGAGCCTCTGAGGCACCCCGTATACTTTATTTGTTAGAAGATTAAAGTCCAATTTATCATATTCACAAAATTCAGCATGTACACCAACAAATACATACAAATCAGACTGGTCAATAATCAATGACGAGATAAAAAGAACTTACAAGTTGAACTATTTATCTTTGTATATATAAGTGATTTCTATTTGGTGTGGGTTTTCCCTTGAGAGAATATGCCAGACCCGATGTGTGAGGAAGCTAGAACTTAGGCAGGAATGAAGTCAGATGATGGAATTTGGGACTGTCAGAACATTTAGAAGTGAAAAAGAAAATACCAGTGAGAAGGAAACCCACAAGAGGAGCTTCTCTCAAATATGCATGTAAGGAGGAAATAGGAGAAATATTGAATCAGAAAAACGGACAAGGAAGCATTGCCCAAAAAGTAATATTCTGTATTTCTTCAAAAATAACAACCCATAAATCCAGGAAGTTTAGCACAGACCAAACAAGACAGACAAAAGGCCAAAGCCATATCTAGATACATCTTGGTCAGTTATAGAAAACAAATGATAAAGAAAAAGATCTATTGAGCAGAAGAAGGAGACACAATACATACAGAACTCTAATAACAATGAAAACTATCTTCTCATCATAAAAGTTGGAGATTGCCAGACATTGGACAACTTTGTTGGAGGAGGAGGAGAAGAATAAGAAGAGGAAAAGAGGAAGAGGAAAGGGGTTAAAAAGGAGGGGGAAGGGGAGAAGAAGGAGATAAAGAAGAAGGCTGTCAACCTAGAAGGCCATATCCCCAAAAAAAGTCATTCAGAATTAAGGCAAAATAAAGACATTTCAGATAATTAAATATTGATACAAAGTTCTGCTTTCACCATGGCAAGAAATACCCACTACATCATCTCTCCAGATGGGTTATGAAAGGAAGTCAAAACTTGGAAAGACCCCAGATGGTGTGTGTGTGTGTGCGTGTGTGTTCTATTATTTTTTACACAGCTGCATAGTTGAATAGTGTCACAGGAAGCCAAATGTTCTGTAGAAATACTATATATCTGACCACAGGAATCTGGAAAAGCAGCAGATTGTGTCAGGATGCAGGAGGTAGGTGTAAGGAAATTCCAGAGGGTACAGAGCTGAAGAGGGGTAACTTGCTATGAACCTGCACAAGTCTTAGGCTCAACCCCTGGCTGTGCATGAATGAGACAAACCCCAAACCAAAGGACAAAGATGCTGTGAATTGCTGTGAAACATATTTAAAAATAGGCCCAAGCCTCAGACTAAACCCTGACTGTTGCATGTATGCAATCTTTAGGAGGTAGCAAAAGCTGCTCTAAGATGGAAGTTTATAGTAATACAGTCCTACCTCAAGAAGCAAGAAAAATCTTAAACAATTGAAACTTACACCTAAATGAGCTAGAAAATGAAGAAGAAAAAAATTCAAAACCAGCAGAAGGGAAGGAAAAATGAGTATTAGAACAGAAGTAAATGAAATAGAAACTAAAACAACAACAACAATCAAAAACACAATACAACAGTTTAATGAAACCAGGAGCTGTTTTTCTGAAAAGATAACAAAACTGATAAGCCTTTAGCCAGACTCAACAAAAACAAGAGAAAGGACTCAAATAAAATCAGAAATGAAGAAGATGAAATAACAGCTGACACCACAGAAATACAAAGGATTATAAGGATATTATAAAAAATTATATGTCAACAAATTAGACAATCTAGAAGAAATGAGTAAGTTCCCAGACACATACAACCTCCCAAAAATGAACCCAAAAGGAATAAAAAATTTGAACAGACTGATTATCAGCAATAAAATTGAATCATTAATCAAAAAATTCCCCAAAAAGTCCACAACCAAATGGATTCACCATTGAATTCTATCAAACATTTAAAGAAGAGTTAATACTTATTTTTCTCTAACTATTCCACCCACCCCAAAAAAAAGAGGAGGAAGGAAAGCTTCCAAATGTATTCCAGAAGGTAAGCTTTACTGTGTTACCAAAACCAGATAAAGACACTACAAAAAAAAAAGAGAATACTCTGTTGAACATAGATGCAACAATCCTCAGCAAAATATTAGCAAACTGAATCCACAATACATTAAAAAATCATTTACCATGAGCAAGAGGGATATATTTCTGGGATCCATGGGGGTTCAGTATTCACAAATCAATCAATGTGATATATCACATTAATAAGAGAAAGGATAAATACCATATGATTATTTCAGTAGATGCAGAAAAAGCATTAGACAAAGTACAACATCCATTCATGATAAAAACTCTCAACAAAGACCAAGTAAAGACCAAAAATTAAGGGAAAATACCTCAACATAATAAAGACCATATATGAAAAACCCATAGCTAATATCATATTCAATGATGACAAACAGAGAGCTTTCCCCTAAGCTCAGGAAGAAGGAGGTTCACTCTAATCACTTCTGTTCAGCATAGTACTGGAAGTCCTAGCCACAGCAATCAGGCAAGAAAAAGAAATAAAATGCATCCAAATTGGTAAGGAAGAAATATAACTTCTACTATTTATAAGTGACATGATACTGTATATAGAAGTCTTTTGAGTAAAAGACTGCACCAAAAAAACTATTAGAACTGAGGTCACAGGATATAAAATCAATGTACAGAAATCTGTTGCATTTCTATACATAATAATACAGTAGCAAAAAGAGAAATTAAGAAAATGCCATTTATAATTGTACCAAAAATAATAAAACCTAGAAATAAACTTAAACAAAGAGGTGAGAGAACTGTACTCTGAAAACTATAAAACATTGGCAAAAGAAACTGAGGATAACACAAAGAAATGGAAAGATATTCCATGCTCATGAATTAGAAACACAAATATTGTTAAAATATCTATACTACTTAAAGCAATCTACAGATTTAATGCAATCCCTATCAAAATATTGCATTTTACACAGAACAGGAATAAATAATCTTAAAATTTATATGGATCCACAAAAGACCTTGAATAGCCAAAGCAATCTAGAAAAAGAACAAAACTGGATGTATCTCAATTCCAGATTTCAAGATATACTACAAATCTGCAGTAATCAAAACAGTAGGATACTGGCACCAAAATAGACACATAGATCAGTGGAACAGAAATAGGGAGCCCAGAAATAGACCCAAGATTATATGGTCCATTAATCTTCAACAAAAGAGGACAGAATATGCAATGATAAACAGTTTCTTCGACAAACGGCATTGGGAAAAACAGACCGCTACATGCAAAAGAATGAAACTGGACCACTTTCTCACACTCTAAACAAAAATAAACTCAAAATGAATTAAAGACCCCAAAATGAGACCTGAAACCATAAAAATCCTAGAAAAAAGCACAAATAGTAATGTCTCCAACATCAGCCATAGCAATGGCTGCCTATATTTTTCTATATAGGTCTCCTTAGGCAAGGGAAACAAAAGCAAAAATGAACCACTGGTACTACATCAAAATAAAAAGCTTTTCCACAGCAGGAGAAACAATTTGAAAACCTAAAAGACAACCTACTGAATGGGAGAAGACATGTGCAAATGAATCCAATAATGGGTTAGTATCCAAAATATGTGAAGAACTGATACAACTCGACACTCCTGAAACAAATAATCTGATTAAAATGGGCAGAAGACATGAACAGACATTTCTCCAGAGAAGACCTACAGATGGCCAACAAACACATGAGAAGATGCTCAATATCACTAATCATTAGGGAAATTCAAATCAAAACTACATAAGATATCACCTCACACCTATCAGGATGTCTAAAATCGAAAGCATAAGAAACAAGTGTTAGCAAGGATATGGAGGAATAGAACCCCCATGCACTGTTGATGGGGATGCAAGCTGGTGCAGTCACTCTGGAAAACAGCATGGATGTTCCTCAAAAAATTAAAGATAGAATTACCATGTGATCCAGTAATTCCAGGTAAATACTGAGTATTTACCTAAAGAATATGAAAACACCAATTTGAAAAGATTTTTGCAATTATATTTATGCAGCTTTATTTATAATAGCTAAATTATGGAAGCAACCCAAGTGTCCATTATAGATGAATGGATAAAGAAGAGGTTTTATATATATATTTATAAACAAGAATAAAATCTTGCCATTTACAGCAACACGGGTAGATCTACGGGTTATAGTACTAAGTGAAATAAGTCATTCAGAGAAAAACAAATACAATATGATATCAGTCATATGTGGAATTTAGGAAACAAAACAAATGAACAAAGAAAAAAAGAGACAAACAAAAACACAGACTCCTAGCTATAGAGAATAAAATGATGGCTGCCAGAGAGGAGGTAGTTGGGTGGGGGGGGGGTGGATGATTGAAATAGATAAAAGAGATTAAAGAGTACATTTATCATGATGAGCACTGAATAATGTAGAGAATTATTGAATCACTATATTGTACACCTGAAACTAATATAACTCTGCATGTTAATTATATTGAAATTAAAGTTAAAAAAATAACCTGGGTGGAAAAAGAAAAAAGATTTAGTTTCCCTCCTAGATCGTAAATTAATCTACCCAGACTACCAGTTTTGCCTGGCTAAGCCTGTACCTCACTAAAGGGTTTGGATCTATCATGAAGTATTCACTTTGTGATACAACCTAGTAAAAATAATTCTATGCATCTTTCATCTAAAATTATGTTGTGGGGTGCCTGGGTGGCTCAGTGGGTTAAAGCCTCTGCCTTCAGCTCAAGTCATGATCCCAGGGTTGTGGGATCGAGCCGCGCATCGGGTTCTCTGCTCGGCGGGGAGCCTGCTTCCCCCTCTCTCTCTGCCTGCCTCTGTCCCTACTTGTGATCTCTCTCTCTCTCTCTCTCTCTCTCTCTGTCAAATAAAGAAATAAAATCTTGAAAATTATGTTGTATGAAATATCATAGCAATTATGGAAAATATCCATTTTCTTTTTTTCATGATTCAGGGGCAAACGGGTATTCTAACACACATATTTCAAAAGACCTTATAATTTATCCAAAGGTAGAATTTCTAATAAAGATAACCAAAACAACATGGCCATCAGGAAGAAAGGTGATTTTCATTTAGTTTTTAGCTCTAAGATTTCTCTGGCCTTTCTGTGCAGGAGCAGCGTCAGCCTTGGATACAGAGTATTTGACCTGTTTTACTAAAGAAAATGAAGAAAGGATTTAGCAGTTCTCTTCGGTCTGGGGTAATCTCCCTGATTCTAGGAAATTTATTTAAATTGAGAATGACCTTACCCATCTATTCTTTTTTTATAAAGACAGAAAGTTCTTCAGTTTACCTCAAGTGAAATGAGAATTTTAGATTATCATAAAACTACCAATTAGCTTGTGCTCACTGAGTTAATCTTATATTATGAAATGAATGTATCTCAATAACTCACTAACTGATGAATTGAGAGGTCTTAATATCCCAGATGAGTAGTCAAAACACCTCAGAAATGAAATTCTACCTTTGCCACTGAGGCTGACATTTGGTAATTTTTATGTTTTCACGTCTGAATCCTGGCCATAATGGAGTCTGTGCTTACGGACTGAGAAATAGCGTGCCCTTCCTTCCATCTGTAACAAACTATTCAATTCTCAGCTTCTGGACATAATTCAGTCCCTCCAATTTTAATCTGTTCCATCCTTTAATCTTTTCATCAACTTGATTTTTAGGCTATGTGTGCACCTTCGCATACAAATGACTTACATGGCTTTGTTTTTTTTCTATCATTACTAAATTATAAATTCGGGGAAAATGGTCCTATGACTCTCACTTGTTCACCGTGAAAATCAAACTAGATAATGAAACTCAAGTTGTCAGTACATGTTAAATGTACAATGAACATAAACTGTTATGGGTGACAAACTCCTGGGGATAATAAGAGCTCTGCGTTCAGAACTTTATGCCAATTAGTACAGATTCATGCCATCACTCCCTAAATTAATTTTGTTCAATAATTTCATAAGAATGATCGACGTTGTGGACGTATATGATGATTTTTACTCGGTACCTCCTTTCTGGCAGTTGCTTTTTTTCTTTTACCTAAGAAGGTTCTTGGCAAACCTTAAAGCTCTTAATTCCCCTTGTTGGTGCAAGAAGGGACAACAAATGAGCGAATGCATCGATTAGGGAAAATGACCAAGTATGGTGGCAAACTCGGCAGTGAGTCAGCTAGATATATAGTAATGCCTTTAACTCTGTAAACCGGCTTGATTCATCAGCATAAGTTATCTCTCTCCTCTTTAATAACTAATCAGCGAACAATAAATGGACACCTGAAGTAAAATTTTAAGTGCTTTGAGACTGTCTTTTAAAATAACACTGAAATGTTTTATTTTTGTTTAGATGTTCTTCACCAAATCTCAGCCTGGTCAGCATTTTTCCTTTCTTGGAACACGAAGAGGGGTAAAGTACGTAAAACTGACACAGTATTTTGATAGAGTGTATGCATTACTCCATTACTCTTTCTCATCACCCGTGCTCTGGATTCGAATACAAAATGTTCGAGGAAAGTAATGTTTTCTTTCCATCACGATCCTTATGGCAAAACTTATTACCTTAATAGAAGTCTTCAAAAATTCTTTTTTTGGCTCACTAGCAATATTTCATAGTAGCGCACTATGCTATATTTCCTGTCATTTTTTTGTCTTTTTTTTTTTTTTTTTTCGGTTGAGAAGCTTTTTTTCTCTTCTCCAACTTCAGAGTGCCCAATTTACTCCCTGGATGGTGACTGAGAGACCCACTTCAGCGTATTCTATTTGCCCCACATAAACAATTTCCTGTTTGAAGCAGCATCAGTCACCTTGGTTTTGAGAAGTTCTTTGATGAAAAACAAGACAAAGCAAAAT
>CM052810.1:57210051-57299345 GCA_028533885.1 Nasua narica
TGATATGATGTTTTATATGTGTGTCTTTGATT
The DNA here is from genome assembly GCA_028533885.1 of Nasua narica. Classification (NCBI taxonomy): domain Eukaryota; kingdom Metazoa; phylum Chordata; class Mammalia; order Carnivora; family Procyonidae; genus Nasua; species Nasua narica. Next base: position 57,210,084 of record CM052810.1, read on the forward strand.
AGTCACACTCACAGAAACACCATCAGGGAACACCAGTAATCTTGTCCTCAGAGTACAAATGAAACCTCTGAGGAATCTCTGACAGGAAGAAAGGATTGAATGGGTGACAAAATCTAGAGCTCAAAATGTGACCATCAATATGCTGTTGCCAAAGAAGAGGGTGTAGGAATATCCCAAAGCTGGAGCAGGCAATAAACATAAGCAGCATGGAGCTCTGGGGTAAGCGATAGAGCCAGTGATGGAGGAAATAAGCAAGGAGCATCAGGTAATGGTGCCACGCATCTCCTATGGAGAACTGAATATAGGTTCTTAAAAGAGACTGGGGGTGTTAATTGGGGACTGAGAATACCAAGCAATCATGGAGAGAACTTATGCTCAGAAAGGTTGTTCCTGGTGCAACCCATCTATCATATCCTACCCCAACCTGCAATCCACTGGAGAAAGTCTGCAATAAAAAAATAAGGCACTCAGAAACCGTCTAAATAACAATCCTAATAGAACAAAGATTTAAAAGAGAAGCACCAACCTCAACAGTAGAAGAAATCAAACTCAAGTAAAAACATATATATTACTCACTCATGGTCCAGGACACCCTCTAGGGCACTAGGACTCTTGAATGAGGTAAAAACCAATAGTCTTTGGACACATGCTTCTTAATTTGGAGCACATGAGGTACTCATGGAAAGAAAGAGGCTGCTAAAATGACCTCACAAAATTATACGATAAAGAAACAAGCTAACAGGAGTGAAATTCAAAAGGGACAAGCCTACAGCCTCCCAAGAATTTGAAAAGTTAGACAAATAACATAAAATCACTCTAACTCTAAAGAAGAGTTATGCATTATGAAAAAGGGAAATTTTGAAAAAGAAAAGTTATCAATTCTGAAAATAAAAATTTACTGATTAAATTGAAATTTTAAAGGGCAGGAAAAATAGAAATAAAATGAATTGAAACCATAATTCATAAACTAGAATGTCTACTAGATCATAATGGAATAATAGGAACCAGATATAGTCCTGTGCATTAAACAACTAGAAAACTAGAGAAACTAAATGAAACAATGATTTTCAGATATTGGGAAATAGGAACAAAAAAAAGGAGAGAAACAGGCAAGACTAGTTCTGTGATTGCTACAGCTTGCTGCTTCTAGAACACAGCATAGGGAGAGGAACTCAAGCAGATCCCAGTGATCTCAAGATGCCCGAAGCCTAATGAGGCCAGTGCTCTAGCATTTCCATCAAGCAATAGTCTAATCCACAGGCCATTAGGTAGACTCTTCCAAAGGGTTATGCCTTTGTAGTAGTTCTAAATTAATTTCAGATTAAATGGTTTATTCACAGATTAAGTGCTCTACCCATATCAACAAGCCTTAAGAGCAAGACTCAAAAGGACTGAACTGATTCCAAGTGATTTACTCATATGCCATAACATCAGTCAGCTCTGTTTAAAAGGTGTAGCAAAATCTAGCATCCAGAAAGTTCAGTGTCCAATAAAAAACTAATAGGCATTCAAAGAAGCAGGCAAAAAAAAAAAAAGATCAGATAATAAAAACAGACCAAACTGGCAGAAATAATAGAATTGGCAAACCATGATCTTTAATACCTGTTACAATTTTCTCCATAAATTCAAGAAGGTAGAGAAAAACATGAATATGACAAGAGAAATGGGATATATATATATATATGACATATACATATATATTTTTTCCAGGTGAAACATGTGGTTCAAAATGATAATATCTAAAAAAAAATCTTGCTGGTTGGGGTTAGGGTTAACTCACTGACACTATAGAAAGTTTAGCAATAAATTATCCAAAAGAAAGCCCATAAAAATGAATAAAGCATCAATGAACTAAGAGAAAATATAAAATATATGTAAGAAAGAGGTGATATCCAGAAGGTGATGGGTACAGGAATGTGTTTGAAGAAATAGTGGCTGAAATCTCTTCTAAATTTAATGAAAAATTTCAGTCCAGAAATCTAAGAAATTCAACAAACCCAAGTAGAAGAAACAAAGAAACAAACAAGGTACAGAAAAATCAAATTTCTGAAAACCAGAAATAAAGAAAAAAATCTTTAAAGCAGTCTGGGGGGGGGGGGGGAAGGCACATTATATACATGGGAACAAAGATAGGAAAATCAGCCCACTTTTCATCACAAAGTTTGCGAGCCAGAGCATAATAGAGTTGCATCTTTAATGCACTGGAAAAAAAAAACTGTCAGAATACTGTACCCATAAAAATCTTTCAAAAATGGAAGCCAAATGATTTTTTTTCCCAGATAAACAAAAGCTGGGAGATTTCATGGCCAACAGTCCTGCATGACAAGACATACTAAAGGAAATTCTAATGGCAGGAATAAAATAATACCAGATAGCAGACAGATAGCAGAAGGAAGTTTGGATCTACACAAAGGAATGAAAAGTGCCAGAATGGTGGCTAGTTGGGTAAATATATGACAGTTTGTCTAATTTTGAGATAACCCTTAAAAGCTAATTGTTCAAAGGAAAAAATAAAAATTGATTGTGATATTCATAGCATATGCAGAAACAAAGCGTATGACACCATTAGGACAATGAGTAAGGAGCTGGGAGTGGAAACACAGGTTCTTTGACTATAAATGGATGGTATGATATTACTGGAAAGTAGACTGTGATAAATAGAAGATGATATTGCAAACTCTACGGCAGCCACTAAAATAAAAAATAAAGAGTTATAGCTGATAAACCAATGGTGGAGATTAAATGTAATCATAAAAATCAATCAGTTTTAAAGGAGGCAGGAAAAGAGGAAAAAAGAAACAAAGAACAGATGTGACTAAGGGAAAACAAATTATAAGGAGGTGGATTGAAGCCCAACCATGGAATGTAAATGTTCTAAACACATCAATAACGATGCAGATTAAGATAAGCTTCCACTGAAAGTAAAATGGGAAAATTTGAGATCACTATATAGCACTATACCTGATGAAAAGAATATGTATGTCTTCATGTAAAGGAATTGCTAAATTTACATGCAAGACTATAAGCCCTAATGGATTTAGCTCATGAATATTGCTTCAACTTTTATTGGGAGGACTGTGTATACAAATGTTAGAGAATGAGAAATCTGAAAATTTGGAAGGAATGCAGTTGTTGTTTTGTTTTATTGTGATTTCCAACATCATAATCTGTGAAGGACTGGGTGATGATCATTTTTATAATTTTAGATTTTGCCTGTAGCTAAGCAGAAGAAAAAAGAAATAGTTCATCTGTTCCATTGTTGGGATACTTTCCAGATATGTTGAATTCCCAAGGCAAGGCTCTTGACTTAGAATAGCTTCTAAAATTGAAATTTTTTGGACTGTTGAACATTTCTTGACCAGCTGCTTGGCAGCTAATGGATGATAGATTCAAAGATTTTTCGAAGGATTTTTTTTTTTTTTTTGTAGCGAAGTAAACAGATTTAAACATTTGGCTAAATAGTATAGTTTAGACTGAATATAAATGACACAGAATGAATCTTAATTTGTTTCATATTCTAGGAGCTAAGGAAGTATGGTCTAGCAGTCTGAGATTAGGAACACAAGCCAAAATTATTGAAATTCTCTGGCTACAAAGATATTAGTTACTTTGCCTTATAAGACTGTCTTATTTGCATTTCCTTAATTCTCATCTTTCCTGAATATCATAAAATTTAATTTCTCAATAGTTTATCTTCCCTGGAAAAATCCAGTATGGATGTCATCGTAATTCCAAATATTCTTTTCTCAAAATTTTGATTTTCTCTCCATTTTGGAGTCTTGAAATGATTCACGATTTTCAGAGGAACGAGACTATGATTCACAATTTGTTCACAGTTTAAACAAGGTGTTTATTAAGATGGGTCATATTTACCTTTTAAATATTTTTTCATTCCTGCTATTTGCCTGCTATTACCTAGGTCCTGGTAGTTACACATTAAAAAGGTGTTACATTCATCAGAGATATCACACTCCTTATAATAACCTCTTTAGGCCAGTGTAAGACACAAGACACCATTGTCATAGGCAAAATGAGTTTTCAAAATAGTTTTCAGTCTTATTTTTCACATGTAAATTTTACCAGTGATATACTTTTAACTATGTCCCTAATTTTAAGAAAATCTACCATTTTTTTATTCATGCAAGAGCTAATTAGACCAAGATCATACTAAGTTAATTATTAACAAGGTTTGGTGTAAAATCAGTCTTTATAAAAAACATGCTGTTTAACTTTGCGTGAACAAACCATAGTTTTCTGCAACAAACATTCTAGCAAATATGATTTCCTATAACAAATATTTTTAGCGACAAGTTTCAAGTAGCAGTTTTTGGAATCTTCATTACAAACTATGTTACAGGAAATACTTTGGCTTTCATGGTGAGGAGACATCGACATATGGACTTGAAATATATATATATATTTAGATGTTTGATATATATAGACACACACATTACTTTGTTAAGATAAAATTAAAAAAAAAATAATTCTGCAAGTTTCAGTTTGTATAGACTTGATTAAAAGGAAACTAAAAATGAAAGAAATAGCTTTAGTAGCTGACCATCATCTCTGAAGTCAACTCATTTTAACAGTCAATTTTAGATTCATCTTTCTTCAGTATTTCAACTGACCAGCTTCCTTTTCTTTGTGAATTCTTTTCATCCAGTGCCAAGTGATAACAATGTGATAAGAAGACACTTCTTAAAATGCTTTCACTAAAAAGACTGTTTTTAGGCACCTGATATGTAACTTGTTAATGTCTAAATTTGAGCAAACTGCTGAAAATGGTAAAATATAAAAATGTTCATAAAGCACAAACATGATTATTTTCTCTTATACTGTATTATAGCATCAGTGCAGTTCTTTTTCCTGGTTTTGTTCTTTAAGACACTGTAAGAAGTTTTAAAACTAAGTTTCTTAGATGGCTTTGATGATGATTTGTCATCTTTCTCTTTTGGCCATTTAATTAGATATTTCTGGTAAATTCAGATTAGAGAAGAAAGAAAACAGAGTTGGTTATTCTTCAACTGGCAGGAAGTCATCATAGAAGACAAAAAACAAAATATGAGTAGATTTAAATGTGTGCTAATTTACATGTAATAATCCACTAACCTTTTTCTTAACTGCTAACAAGGCAAAATGGCTAATTAGTGATTACTTTCTAAAAACATTCTTTTAATACTTCTTAGAAAATGGGGAATTTTCGCCTTTATGTTCTGGTTTCAGTTTAATGTCTAGCTGTGATTTAATTAGAGAATATAGAGTTTATAAATTTCTTTTCCCCACTGTAGTGACTAAGACGACGGCTTCTGGAGCTAGAGAGTTAGTTTGTAAAGTTCCATCTCTAGCACAGCCTTTTTCCAAACAAACTAGCTGTGATGTGAAACCTATATGAGTAATATTCTTAAACATGTAAAACAAAATATGTGGGACTACAAAAGAAATCAACTATAAAGAAACAGATATGAAAGCATTTTTAAAAATTTATTTCATTATATTACGTATACTTTCTTAATACATTGTATAACAATGCAATATGTTTAAACATATGCATGATAAAGTTAATTTAATTTTATTTATTGATGCATAATTTGCATATAAAATACATAGATTTTAAGTGTGCGATTCAATTACTTTTGATAATGTATACATGTGAAACCAGCACCTCATAAAGATATAGAATATTCCCATCTTTCCTGAAATTTTCTTTGTGTTTTTTCCCGGTCCATTCATCTCACCCAGAGTCAGCCATCAGAGTGATTTCTATCACCATAGCTTCTTAAGTCTTTGCTTTTATAAAATTCATATAATTGGAATTATATAAAATATTATCTTTTGCATCTGGCTTCCTTTGTTCAGTCTAATGATTAATTCATGTTATCAGTATATCACTGAATGGTATTCCATTATACAGATATACATGATTTGTATATTTATTTATTTTACAAATTTTTTTTAAGATTTTATTTATTTATATGACACACAGAGAGAGAGAGAGAGAGAGAGAGATCGCAAGTAGGCAAAGAGGCAGGCAAAGGCAGAGGGGAAAGCAGGTTCCCTGCTGAGCAGAGAGCCCGATGCAGGGCTCGATCCCAGGACCCCGAGATCATGACCTGAGCCAAAGGCAGAGGCTCCAACCCACTGAGCCACCCAGGCACCCCTGTATATTTATTTGTTTGTTCACGAACAATTCGGTTGCTTCCAGTATTTTGACTTTTACACATTAGGCTTCTATGAGCATTTTTGTATAAGTCACTTTGGTCGTATATGTTTTATGGATCCTGAATAAGTTTCTAGTGGTAGAATTGCTGGGTAGATGTACGTTAAACTTTAAAAGGACTGCTTAAGAGATTTCCAAAGTGATGTTACCATTTTACAATCCCATCAGCAATGTAGGACCTGTCAAATATTTCTTTCCCCTTGTGAATATTTGCCACTATCGTTTTTAAAAACTTAGCCATTCTAATGGTTGTATGGTGGTAATTTGTGGTTTTAATTCACATTTCAAGGGTGCCTTGTGATACTGAACATTTTTTTCACATACTTATTGTCCAGTTGCATATTCACGTTAGTGAAATGGCTGTTCAAATTTTTTGCCTAATTCCTTATTGGATTATTGAAATTCAATTTTTTTTGCCTTATAATTACTGATTTTTTAGCTGGTATAAGAAATTTTGCCTAATTGAAAGTCATGAAGATATTCTATTTCTTCTTAGGAGCCTAAGAGCTTTAGTCTTTACATTTACGCTCATTTTCAGTCTCAAAGAAATTTCTGTGGGTGGTTTAAGCCTAAGGTGGAGGTTAATGCTTTTTCATAGAGGTATCAAATTGTCCTAGTACCATTTACTGAAAACAAAACAAATTAAGGTGAAAAAATAACTACTCCTTTGCCCATTGCATTACCTTAACTTGACATTGGCGGAAGACCAATTGACTACATATGTGTAGGTGTACTTATGGACTCCGTCCTGTGCTTTTGTGCTCGGATTCTATCTTTCTGTCAGTACTACGCTGCCTTTATTAATGTACCTTTAGAGTAATTTCAAAATCAGGTGGCGTAAGTACTTCGGCTTTCTTTTTATTTTTCAAGATTGTGTTGGCTATTCTAAATGTTGTGGTCATCAGGGTAAATTTTTACATTAGCTTGGAAATTTCAACCAATATCTCATTAGGATTTTATTTGGGGTTGTATAGTATTAATGGGAATGCAAGGAGGCTTGGCACCTTATTAATATTGAGTCTGCCAATCCGTGAGCCTGGTGTATTTTCTCCATTTATTTAGGCATTTTTAAGTTTCTCAAAAATATTTTAAAGTTTTCAGTATAGAGATCTTTCACGCTTTTGTTACATTTATTTTTAAATATTTTGTTTTGATTTTACTTTATATTTTATTATTTAAATTTAATTTCCAGTTGTTGGTTGCCAGCAAATAAATATCCAATTGCTCTATAAATAGTTATTCCATATACTGTGACTTGGCTAAAGTTACTTATTAGATCTCATAGGGTGCATTTTTGTAGTTCTTTATGATTTTTATATGAACACCATTTTTATATAAACACCATGTGTTTTATAAGAAGCTTTACTTCTTTTATGATTTTTATGCCTATTTTTCTTTAATTCTTTCTTTCTTTTTTTTTCGTTTTTTTTTTTTTTTAAAGATTTTATTTATTTATTTATTTATTTATTAGGAAAGAGAGAGAGTGAGAGAGAGCACGAGAAGGGAGAAGGTCAGAGTGAGAAGCGGACTCCCCACGGAGCTGGGAGCCCGATGTGGGACTCGATCCCGGGACTCTGGGATCATGACCTGAGCTGAAGGCAGTCGCTCAACCAACTGCGCCACCCAGGGGCCCTTTTTTTTTCAAATTGTACTTGCTTGGGCCTCCCCTAGCATGGTAAATAAAAGTTCAGAATGCTGAACATTCACACCTTGTTCCCAGTCTTAGGGGGAAAATATTCAATATTTCACCATTGCTTTTGATATCAGCTACAAATATTTTTCAAATACACTTCATCAGATTGAGAACATTTCTGTCTCTTCCCATTGAAAAATACATTGATAAAGTTTTCTTCTATTCCCAGTTTGCTAAGATTTTTTCCCCCTGAATGGGTACTGCTTTTTCTGCCTCAATTGAGACAATTATATGATTTTTCTCTTTTATTTTATTAATGTGGTGAATTATGCTAATTTTCTAATGTAGAATCAGTCTCTCATTCCTGGGAAAACCTCTACTTGATTATGAGGTTTTATATTTTGCTCAATTTAATTTGCTAACATTTTGTTGAGGACAATTGAGTTCTTGTTCCTAAAGTAAATTGGATAGATACTTCTTTTTTTATAAAAAAAGGTTTTGGTATTAGGGTTATTCTTGGACTCATAAAGCAAGTTGAGAAGCTAATATGTAACTTATACATTGAGAAAGTTTTGAAAAAGTCACATGTATGTCGTGTGACTTTTGTCATTTTGGTTTTGTGTTTGGAAGGCCCATGTGATGAAAATCCCAATTTACAGAAATATGTTAAATAAATTCCTCTTTCTTTGTTTAATATAATCCAAATACCTCTTTCTGTAGTCCAGAGTAAACAAAGACTTTTTTTTACAATTAGGAAATTCTTTAAGAATAAAAATGTTTGAAATTTGTCTGAAATGACTTAAAATTCTAAAAACATGCTTTGTACTGCCTTTGAATATTTAAACCTTAATCTATAAGTTTTCTGAAAGAATAATAGGGGATTGATAAAAAACTAGTCAGTGAGAGGATTTATGACAGAGCAGATTCAAGGACACGGCTGCTGCTGGACCCAGTGCCCATTCAATTCCAGACCCCGTCCTGTCCAAGTAGGTTGGGAACTAGCATAAGTGCTCTTATTTCATATAGTCCTGTAGTAAATATTTATTTAGACCTTCTCCAGCCCAAAATGGAAGTTTAGGAACCTTGAAATAAATTCAAGATGTTGGCAATAAAGGGTGGATATAGCAGATACAAAATAAGTACAAATACACACACACACACACACACACACACACACACACACACACACACACTATAAATGTAGACATTATAGTAGCAAGCCAATTTGAAATTTTAAATGGAGGGAGTTAGCTTAGTGAGATTCTATATTACTTGATGGAAAAGGGGTAGTTTTGCATTAGTACACTCTGAATTAACCATATGGGGTTTATACAAAGCAATAGAAGTTAAAATTTTCAGGAAACAGGAAAAATGGAATGAGGGAAATGATTGCATGACTTAATCTCTTATAGTCAATCACTGTAGTCTTTCATTCATACAATAGACATTATTTGAACACCTGCTACATTCTGGTGCTGTGCTGTTATTATTAAAACACTCACCTCCCCACCTCCCTCATGCTCAAAAACAAACAGAAACAAAAATAAGACCCTCTGTATTTTAGGTTCTTGTCAAAAAAAAAAAAAAAAAAAGAAACTTGAGAAGACTCACTACCTAGATTCCTATATGTTCAGAATAAGTGTCAATGAAAGTTTTTATAAAAGGTAAGGGTGGAGAGAACAAAAGTTTTGATAGAGAAGCTTATATTCAGAAGCCTTGATTTTTTTCATCATTACACCAAATGTAGAAATTCTATTAATTATTCAATTTCTAATATAACTGTATTTGATAGTGTATATACTGATTGAGAATATTTACCATTCCAGTCTTTCAGATCCCTAAAAAATCAGGACTTTAAAAATTCATGTGAAAAAAAAAAAATTCATGTGAAAATGACACATTAAACATGTTTATAACATTGTTTTAGAATGGAAACCATTAAATATTAGATAATATTCCTGGTTTTAAAAATTATTACTAGTTAGAGATTCAAAATATACAGTTTTTTAAATGATGGACTAGTTATTCTAGTTTGACATTACAAAGTATCTCTCTCATCTTTCCCTTTTTCCTGAATTGCCTCTTTCTGTTCTGTTCACATTTATTCATGACATTGCTTCCATCAGCCAGGTTGAGAAAGAGGATTCTCACTCCAAAAAGCATTCCAGGATGTTCTATCAGAAGTTACGGCCTCCAAAAAAGCATTTCAAGACAATATGAATGTGAATGTTGGATTTCCTTTTTTTTTTCCCCTACTGGGGGAAAAGGGGCAGAGAGAGAGAGAGAATCTTAAGCAGGTTCCACTCCATCAACCCCAACACAGGGCTAGATTTCACTACCCTGAGATCATGACCTGAGCCAAAATCAAGGGTTAGAGGTTTAACTCACTGAGCCACCCAGGTGCCCCCATCTTGTTTTTTTGTGTGTGTCCTCAATCTCACTTTTTTCCAGTCCCTGTTCCCAGCCTGTAAATGTTCTCAAGAGCTCTTTTGTTCTTAAAATTTCTTTTTGTTTGGAAAAGAAAATTGTTTGTAAATACTTCCCAGAGCATGCTTTTTGCTTGCTTTTCTCCTTCTCTCCCACTTACTATCCATAGTCTTTAAGGAGTGCCATATACTTAATGCTTTCATTCCCTCTACCTTCATTCATTCTTTCACAAATGGATGAATTTTAGTCTCACTTTTCTGTTGAAACTCTTTCCTTAAAGTGCAACAATAATTATTTTACTTTCAAATGATCTATTTGACTTCTTCAGTTATATAGGCTAGAGACTCTATTCACTCTAGAAACAGTATTCACCACAGTTACAAGAGACAGAAGCTACATGCACCTTTAAAAAAAAATGCTGCAAAGTTGAAGGGTCCATCAGGGTTAAAATGTAGGTCCCTCTCAGGTAATCTTTCTTTATGCTGTGGGCAGGGTGACCCCTGACATATCACAATTGATCATGCCTTTGCAACTTTTAAGTCCCAGAGAATGGAAAAGTCTCATTCCTGACAGCTACTTAGTTGTCCGAGGATGAAACCCATTGGTCCTGCTCAGGTAGTGCACAGGCATACCTCATTTTATTGCACTTTGCTTCATTGTGCTACACAGGTATTGTGTTTTTTAAAGATTGAAGGTTTGGGGCAACCCTGTGTCAAGCCAAGTCTATTAACACTATTTTTCCAATCAGCATTGGCTCACTTTTTGTCTCTGTGTCACATTTTGGTCATTTTCACAATATTTCAGACTTTTTTCATTGTCATATTTTTAGGTGATCTGTGACCACTGATCTTTGAGGTTACTGTTGTAATTGTTTTGGGGTACCCCAAACCATGCCCATATAAGGCCATGAACTTAATCGAGAAATTTCTGTGTTCTGACTGCTCCACCAACCAGTCATTTACTCATCTCTTTTCCCTTCCTCAGGCCTCTCTATTCCTGAGACATGACAATATTGAGATTAGGCCAGTGAATAACTCTATAAGACCTCTAAGTGTTCATGGGAAAGTAAGAGTCCATATTTCTCACTTTAACTCAAAAGCTAGACATGATTAAGTCTAGTGAGGAAGGTATGACAAAAGTTGAGACAGGCCAAAAGCTGGGCTTCTAGCTCCAGACAAGTAGCTAAGTTGTGATGGCAAAAGAAAAACTCTCAAAGGTAATTAAAGTCATTGTAGGCCTGTGTCTCACGACCCGTACTTTCTTCCCTGGCTCTAATACTCCTAATCTATTTACATGAAGCCTGAATTTGTCATCACCCCCACTCACTTGGGTGAGACAGAAAAGCTAGAAGGAGCTGGACTATGAAGAATGTCCTTCCGTGGGGTGCCTGAGTGGCTCAGTCAGTTGAGCTTTCAACTCTTGGTTTTGACTCAGGTTGTGATAGTGGGGTCATGGAATCAAGCCCCATACTGGGCACTGAGTTCAGCAGGCAGTCTGTTTGGGTTCTCTCTCCCTCTGCCCTGCTCCTCCCCCCCCCCCCACCTGCTCTCTCTAAAAATAAAAGAAAAAAAATTTTTTTAAATGCCCTTCTCTTGGCAAGAATAAGGTTCTGGCAAAGTGTTTTTCCCTAAAGAGTAGATGTTTGTAATGGGGACATCTCTTGGAGTATATATCACAATGATTCCCTTCTCTCTCTGCCAGAGATAGGCAGAGACATCTAGCAGATCTTCACCATGAAGACCTGGCGAGATTTCTAGACAAACATCCTATAAAATTACAGGGGAATCCTTGGACTGTGTCCTCCACAAGTTTCTTACTCTCAAGCTAGATTACACCAGTTTCCATCAATTCATAAAATTTACCAGTTCAGTGTTTCCATCAGTTTGTGGTTCCAGCAGCTTCTGATCCAGTAGGTCTCATGTATGATTCTCAGGATGTGTCTGCTTCTCTAGAGCTTTTTTTTGGGGGGGGGGGAGTGCAATTTGTCTTGCAATCTGAGTTCTCAGATGGATCCCCAAAATAGGTGACTTTCGGTTTGTCTAGCTTTTTCTTGTTGCAAAAGTGGAAGTGAGGGTTTCCAAGCTCTACACGTGTCAGAGCAGAAACTGGAAGGCTGTAATTTAGTTTTGACCTTTTTGATAATCAAGGCAAGAAAAAAATCTTTCTAATTTATTTGCAGTTTGTTTATGCTTATGACATATTAATAGAGGCCTTGCCTTATATTGTTTATATCTCCAATCCCTGGAGTAGTAGTTGATGTAAATTTTGACGATTGATATATTAGAGTTGCCTACATAATCTACATACAAGTTAACTAGTTCCTGTTGACCCCTCACAGAAAGCATTTTCTTTTTTTGAGAAAAACAAACTTCTTTCCCAGAAGTGAAACTGGGGAAAAATTTATAAGGTTACTCATAAAAAGAGAAATGAGTAACATAATGGATGGCAAGCTGAACTACCACTTTGTATATATTTTTGAAATACACATTTAGGAGACATTTCTTAAATCTATGGAGTTTGCAAGATAATGCTGCATAGTAAATTTTCATTAAGTTGATACCATTTTTATAGAATTGAGGTAATCTCTATGTATTGCTTTCTGCAAATGCTAACACATATAAAAAGAACATATGGAGATCTTTGAGTGGGAGAATGTGTGTCAACATCACCTGGTGAGTTTGTTCAAGAACAAGTCTTCAAGTCCAACTTTCAGTCTAGGATTCAATGAAATTAGGAGAACCTCGAGAATCTGCCTTTTTTATTTAAAGAGCACTCCATAAGGACATGAAATATGGGTCACCTACTTTTTTAAAATGATGCCCTAGAGAAAGGGATTGTCTGTGTTCCTATGTACTACCTCATGTGATTTTTAGGCTGAAGTGGATTGGGGTGGACTCATAATTGAATTTTGTGACAGAGGTCTGAATTTTCAGTATTTTATGCTGTTGCCTTGTTACTGTATGAGTTTGAGACAAGATGCATGGGAAGAGAGCAATCATTGCATGATGAACAGTGAAGAGCCTTCCTGTGAGTGGAATTGGAATGCCTTCCCCCTTCCAGGGGGGGATGTGCTACAAAGGGGCTTGACAGAGTCAAGACACTTTTTCTTTGTAAAATTTACCTTATCGTTTATACTTAAACACAACTAAGAATTCATTTAGTATATTCAATATCTGTACTACATTACATATTTCCTGAGAGATATGACTTTGTCCTGAAACAACACAAGAGTAAATGTTACTCTTGCCTTTACCATAAATTGCTTTGCTGTGGGCTGAATGAAATAAAAAGGAATGAAAATGTGGGCATGTGAGGGAATTCATCATCATAAATTCAAGGCTTATAGAAAATTAATGTTGTAAAGTTTAAGTGGAATGAGGAAAACCTCTGTTGTAGGAAATGGATTTCTAGGAGCTAGTGTGTTTTTGTAGGAAAGGAACATGGCGTTGAGGACCACTTGGTCACACATTTAAGTCTTGGCTCTGATAATTAGGACATTATCTCCTTATCTTGTGATGTCTTAATATCTTTGTGGGGTTTTTTTATTGTTAAATAGATTAATAATAACATACCTGGCATGGTCACTCTGAGGATTAATATTTTTATAAACAAAGAAGAAAAGAAGGCTTTTCTGACTTTTCTGACTTGCTCAGTCAGTTAAACATCTGCCTTTGGCTCAGGTCATGATCCCAGGGATCCAGGGATCCAGTCCTGTATCTGGCTCCCTGCTCTGCAAGGAATCGGCTTCTCCCTCCTTCCCTCCTTCCTCTCCTCTCAATCTTTCTCTCTCTGTCTCTCAAATAAATAAATAAATAAAATCTTAAAAAAAAAAACAAAGAAGAAAAGAAAGAGGAGAAAGGGAAAGGAGGGGATTTGTTCTCTTCTCTATCATCCATTTCTCTGCTTCTTTTCTAGTATACTAATCTTATCTGTTTCTTATTTAAAAGTAAAAATGAAATTGTTTAAAAAACTAAATATTGTCCAAAAGCAAATGAAACATAGTGGTATCTCATGGGATAATGTATAACTATACAAGATTTATGAAACAATTCTCTATACCATACAGGAACTGAGTCTTATTTTTATTAATTGAACAGTAGATAAAATGTATAGCCAATCCTTGAACAACACAAGGGTTAGCAGCACTCACCTGAGTGATAGTGAAAATCTACCTATGACTTCTGACTCCTTAAAATCTTAACTACTATTAGCCTGCTCTTGACCAGAAGCCCTACCAGTAGCAAACAATTGATTGGCACTGTGGAAAATAAAGGAAAACCTTACTAAAATGGAGTCTGGACGTTTGGCTAGGGAAGCTTTCATGCCCTATCACTCTTCAATTGCAGACCCAACACAGAGATGACCTTGAGCACAAATAGCACTTTATGATTCCAACAGGAGGAAGAAAGGCTTTTCTCTTCTCCCAGCAACAGCCCAGCCAATGAGAGATAGACACAACTCACCCTGTAAGAATTCACTATACTTGAACATCCTACTTTACTCCAATGGACTTTTTGTTTATAATAGCCTTCCCAAATTACTCCTTTGCTCTATAAAAGAATGTTCATTTTCTTTGTTCTGCAGACCTAAGATTTTGCCATAGCTCGCTTGTCCTGAATTGCAATTCTCTGCTATTCCCAAATAAACCCATTTTTTTTTTTGCTGTAAAATACTTAGCAGTTTTATTTTTAAGGTTAATAACACATATTTTGTATGCTATATGTATTATATACTGTATCCTTACAATAAAATAAGCTAGGGAAAGAAACTGTTATTAAGGACAGTTAATAAGGAAGAGAAATACATTTATAGTACGGTACTATATTTTTCCAAAAAAATCATGTATGAGTGGACCCCTGCAGCTCAAACCATATTGTTCAAGGGTCAACAGTCTAGTAATCAACTTCTACAACCTGAAGTTGAATGGTGGTTTTCTTTCCAGAAGAAAAATTCCAAGTTGCAAAAGCTTTTTTTGGGGGGGCCATCATCCCTCTTCCCCCCAATAATCAATTATCCCCTTGGAAGTAATATGGTCCTCTGAGAATGCATGCCCTGGAGAGACTAAATGAGGGCATTTAAACCCTTAAGGAATAGAATAAAGGAGTCTCTCTCTCTCTCTCTCTGTATGTATATGGCCTTTGATTCTGACTTTTTTCAGAACAATGATTTCTCTTCCTGTCTCTGAACATGAACCTTCTCCTTTATATTGATTCCTTGGCCCCGATCTTAGATATACATCACTTCATAGTCCAAGATTTTAAGAGACAAATTAGAGTCTGTCAGGTCCAGTTCTAAATTTCTAAGAAATAAAATTTTAGAGGCCCAGGATTTGTCCAGTGTTTTCCCCTGATTTCATCAATTGTGGACACAAAAGAGGATGTATTCATGTCATTCAAAGCCCAAACAGGAGTGATTAGAGGAGTGAAATCTCTCAAAAGGAGGCTTGAGTAGGTTCTCAGTAGGGGCAGAAAAGTTTTCCCTTCTTTTCTCCTAGGTTCTTTGGCTTGCTTAATAATTAAATTGATATAAGACAGATTAACGAGAAAAAGTCTTTAAAAAAGGGGGTGGATGACTGGGTGGCTCAGTTTGTTGAGCTAAGCAGCTGCCTTCAGCTCAGGCAGGATCTCAGGGTCCTGGAATGGAGCCCTGTTTCAGGCTTTCTGCTCAGCAGAAGTCTGCTTCTCTCTCTCACTTTCCCTCTGGGTTCTCTCTCTCTCTCAAATAAATAAATAAAATCTTAAAAAAAAAAAAGTCAAACTAACAGGAGAAAAAAAATAACAAAATTTTAATACCACGTATACCTTCTGTATGTGGGGCAACCCAATCAGATGGAGGCCCATAACTTGGGCAGTGAAAAAATTCACCCAGGACAGACAAAGGTGATAAAGTTTACTGAATACACTGCAAGGGACCAGCAGGCAGGCCAGCAGAGGAGAGACAGTCTGTGAGAAGGAGGAAAGGGGAAGGGGGGGGGCTGTAGTTAAGGGAGAAGGAGAGGGGATAGGGGAACTTGTACCTGTGCCTGGATGTAAACAACCCATTGGTAGCTAGGGCTTATGGACATTTTGAGGTGGGTCTCCTAATGGGCCTGTTTATTTCAGACAGGGGGTCACTGTGGACCCTTCTACATTACTCAGGGGTCCATTGCTCAAGTTGGTTGCCTAAAAGCAGCCTCTACACTGTACACAGGGGAGACACCTAGGAAAACTGAGTACCTTCCCCACTGCATAAAGCTATCACCTTATCATCTTCAGTTAAACACAAATTAAGATGTTGGGGCTGGGGGTCAGTTATGGGAAGTTAACAGAACACCAGTAAACAAAGGAAAGGTTGTTCAACAGAAAGAAGTTGTCTTCTCCATTGATAAGAGTTTCTAGGAATTTATGGTCATCCCCCTCTTTCTGGTACCACCACCAAAGCTACTTTTGCAAATGGAGATTTCCCTTACACATATGTAAATGTCTCTTTTAAAAGGGAACTTCCTCTCCGTTTTTAGAGCTTTTCCTATGTTTGCAGTTACTTAAAAATAATCAGCCTAAATTACACCAGAGACATATTTTGGGGAGCAAATTGCCCACAAACTCCTAGAAGTTTGAGAACTCCTAGAGTTCTCAAAGAAGTGAATTATGGGGGTAGAGAGGGAAGATGTTTCATTTCCAGAAAGTAGCAAAAGATTAGCATAATTCTTGAGTTCAGACTGTGGTAAGTTAGCATAAGGAAATTTTTTATTTTATCTTTTAGGATTTGGACATTTCAGTGTTTCAATCCAGCATTAGGGCAGGAAAACTTCTCCACCTTCCCTTTTAGATTCTTTGGCTGGTCTAATGATTAAATTGACTTAAGAGACATTGACAGGAGAAAAAAAAATTAAATTACATATGTACAGGTAGTCCCATAAAATATAAGACCCAAAGAGCAGCCAGGTAACTGAAGTTATATAACATTTTGAGCTAAGAAAAAGACTAGGGATGTGGGATGCAAAGGGGAGGAGGGCCATTTGCAGGAAGGTAAGAGGAGATATTTGGAAAACAAGGTAAACAAGAAGTTTACCTTGTTATGCAGCTAGGTTCCTTCCACAAAAAGGCAACTCTAGTAATAACTGTCTTCCTGGTACAGGTCCCCTTTACGATGCAAATATAGGCAGTTGAGGGGGAGATAAAGAGATTTTCCTGAACATGCTGACTTTTGATTACTTTTAGCTTAAAATAATCTTTATCCCAAAGTGGTATATTTTGGGGAAATTTGTTTTGAATCCCTTCACCAGACATGATGAAAGCAGGATGCTAGTAAAATAAATCCAATCATGACATAAACAATTAAGTGGAGAAAGGAAATTCTGGATAAATTTAAATGAGTAAGGAAGCTATTGGACTAGTTAGGAAGAAAGTAATCGTTTTAATTAAGAAGGTGGCAAGTTGTAGTAGAAATAGCTCAAATTTTGATGTCAGTTCTAACGGTTTAGCTTACTCATCTGTAAAATTAATACAATCATACCTAATTTGCAAGATTATTTTTGGGAAGATTAATCATAAGGTAGGAAAAAATACTTGGGCTATGCATAGAACAGAGTAGGTATGCATTCTCTACAGAGAATATTCTCTTGCTCCCTCCCTCATACTCACTCAGTCTTACCTTGTCACTATCTCTATTTCTAAACTGTCTTCTCTTTCTTTAGCATACAATTTGAGCTGGACATGATAACTTTTTACAAGCAATTTAAGAAGGTTCTATATTTCTCGAAGACAAGCTAACAAGTCCTACCAAGCTGTCACTCTCCCCGTATTCATTGCATAATGTGTTTAGGTGCAGTAAGAAAAGTCCCAGATTAGTCCTACTGCATCAGAAGACCAGGCACCATGGTTTCCATCAATAATAAGGAGACAGCTCATCTCTTGGCTTCATTATTGTCTCTGAAACTCAAATCAATACACTTGGGAAGACTAAAGAAGCCACTGATTGGATGGTTGTACCCAGATCAAAGATCCAAATCTGTATATGCTATAGGTAAATCTATCACTCTCCATTGGACTGCCCTATTGAGGACTCAGCTTGCATTTGGGAAAATGTGTCAATCCTTTTGAGAATATTTGTTTGGTACTCTGCTAACTCCCCAGAGACCACATCCTGCCTCTTTTTCAAAAAAAAATAAATAAAAAAAAATCTGTATACTTTAACCCCCATTAACTCAAGTGTTATGTCTTAATGTTGCAGCAAAGGATACTGCTAGCCAGTCCAGTGATTTGTGGGAAAATTATAACGAAGTAGCTGGCTAGTCAAAAAAAAGTAGCACCAGTCCCAACAAATAATATTAATATTATATATTGACCTTTTTAAATACTATTGATAAAGTAATATGGCCTTTACAGAGAGGCCTGTCATCTACGCAATGCACTTTTGAATAAAAAACCATGTGACGCTGTGTACTTTCATTCTAAGAAGAACATGTCATTATAATTGTCCACAAATTTTGCTGCCTGATGGGCTCAGATTTCAATTTCCAGTAAAGTGTCTGAATAGCTGTATATATACTTTTTTTTATGAATCAATTTTCATGATGCCAAATGTGGATTGTGGCTCTCATGAACTGAATGTCTGTGTTCTCTTCCCAATTCGTGTGTTAAAACCTAATGACCAATGTGATGGGGTGTGAAAATGGGGCTTTGGAAGATGATTAGGTCATGGGTGAAGCCCTCATGAATGGGATTGGTGTCCTTATAAAAAAGACCTCAGAGAGTTCCCTAGCCCCGTCTGCAAGGAGACAGTGAGAAGTCGAGCATCTACGGCCCAGGAAGCAGGCTTCCAACAGTCCTGATTTTTGATTTCCCAAACTCCAAAACTGTGGTCTAATATAACGCCATTCTGAAAAATTACCTGCTACCAATAGATAGGCCTTTTAGGATAGTGCCTATCGGGAAAAAGTTCAGTATGATAGTTTTAGCAGTTAGCAGGACATATAAATGACTGAGATAAGATTACATGCTTTCTAAACTTCAAACACAAGCTTCGAGGGCATATTTGAGAAAAAAACTCCTACTGGAAGTTCATTCTGTCAACTTTCATACCTACTGGCTCCCAAGAGACATACTGGAAAATGGTTGACTGCCAGTCCTTTAAGTGAAAGAGTAGACTTTAAACTTCTGTGTTAGATTTTTTAAAAATGACCACAAAATATTTACTACTTCTCATATTAAGGAGTGGAATCTTTTTCTTCATCTCTTGAACCTAGAATGACCCTGTGGCTTCTTTTTAGATTCTTAATTTTTATATTTTTTTTCCTGTTGTTTGGATCAGTGTATCTTCCCCTAAAAAATAAACTAAGTAACTAGATGTTATCCTATTTATCTGTTTTTCAAATCTTATGAAAGAGAAGGGAAAGGCCTTCTTCATTTCTACTTCTAATAATCCTTCCCATCACTTATGGGATGTTTGTAGAATTTTTCTATCATCTTTGATGTTAAAATCTGCTTTCACTGTGACTTTTAATTAATCTATATCATTCTTAAATTTTATTAACATTTCTTTTACTCATCACAACCTTTTATTTTGTCCACCTCTTATCCAATTCCCTTTTGGGAATTAATTAATTAATTAATTAATTTCCCCCAAGAAAGAGAATGGGTGAGGGGTTGGGCAGAAGGAGAGAGACAGAATCTCAAGCAGGCTTCACATTCAGTGCAGAGCTCGATCTCTTGTCTCTGAGATCACAACCTGAGTTGAAATCAAGTCAGATTCAACTAACTAAGCAACGTTGGGACCCCCCCAATTCCTTTTTGATCCCATTCTTGTCTTCATATTTCATCTGTAAGTTGTCTCATAGAATTAGCTTTTTCCATTTAAACAAGTAATAATTAGAAATTATTTTCAATATAGATATTTGAAATTTCAAGTATATATTTGAAAAATATATATTTCCCTTGTGAATTTGGGGCATTTTATTTGCAAAGTTCCAATCCTGTTATAAAACAAAACACTTTTTTAAAGTCTCATAGTATTTTTTATTCTTTCAATGAATTAGTTCAAAATTTCAATAATTATTTTATAGCACTGTGCTAATTGGCTGTGATATATAGGTGGAAAACATGTGATCTGTTCACTAAAACATGAATAGACTAGTTTCTCCAATATGTTTACCTGTAGATAAAGTGAGTACTTTTACTTTGATTGTCATAGGTATTTATTTGATTTCCCTGTGAATATTGCTCTTAAATCTGAAGGTGGAAGGATGATTATGTGTCTGTCCCCTAATAAACATCATGATGTCCAATATTACTTTAGCTAGTTCTGTTCAGCAATTCTCTTTCTAAGAAAGAACCAAATTTATATTGGCTCTAATATAAATATATATTATACCAAATATATATTGAACCAATATATACCGTTCAGGTATTCCAGGCATCAGACACCAGGACAGAGTTGCAAGTTCAAGAGATTTACTAGGGTTAATGACTGTGTCAGACAATGGGAAATGGAAACAGGAGTTGGCAATGCAAGTTGAACACCTGGTAAAAGAAGGGAGCAAGAAGAAGAATAGGATAGAAAGAAATTCACACTGCAGTACAGCTCTGAGAAAGTCTCAAGGACTCTAATGGGAACCCAGATAAAAAGATTTTCTTCTTGCCTGAGGCAGAAAGGCCAAACTCTAGAACCTCCTCCCTGCTCCATCTTGTCTGAGAGCTTCCCAGGAAGATCACAGCCTCCGCTCAGATGCCGTGATGGATCTCAAAGGCACTGCAGCTCAAGATGGTTAGTTAACTGCACTCCTTCTGGTAGGTTCCCTTTTAAATAAAGAGCTGAGTTGTGCAGGTACATGGCTGCCACAGTTCATCCCTTGTACCAGGCAGATCTACTTCTCTCTACAAGGAAACAGCTGTTCTGTGGAATCTATGGGCTTCCCTTCTTGAAAAACTACTTGTAAGAGGGAAGTCTGTGGGATTAACAATAGTCCCTGCTGCTTTAGTTAGTCTGAGGGCCATACCTGGACTTAATATCTCCCTCATCCTCAATACTTTCCCATATCTAAAACTATTTCCTTTATAGTTTTCGGTGCCTTATCCAGTGGTATAACCCAAACTCTCATTCTTGAGAGGTTGTTATACTGGTGAGCAACATTCTCAGGCCAGTGTTGATGCATTTGTCCATTGAAAGTCACATATAGGCAAGGGATTACCAAAGAACTACTGAAGTTCTGCACACATTTCTCCTTTCTGCTTTGTAACGGTGGTCTTGCTGATCTTGCTGATCAATTATCCCTGCCAGATGGTGACTCTTTTTCTAGCTTGCTGGTTCCTAGACCCAAGAAGATTCAAATGACCAGGGAGTAGCCAAACATGACAGTTCAGCAGGACACTTGCTATTACTTTTGGGGAGCAGGACCTCTAATCCTGCGAAGTCCAATGTTGGAAAAATAGAATACTCGAAGTCTTTCAGTTAGGTAATGGGGAGAAAGAGTAAGAAAGGCCACTGTTACATCCGTCCTTGGTTCATACACCCATCTATTCTTCCTAATGGGGACATAGTGCCTTACAGAGGTTATTAATTCATGATTATACTGCAACATGGGGTGTAGCACCTAAACTTTTCCAAATATTCTCCCCAAGTTGTCACTTCATCTATACTTTTAGGGAGCTATTCCTATTGTAACAGGCTGGGATCGTCTGGCTGGTGTTGTATATAATCATAGGCTCTCCTTTCACATGCTCTTCACAGTGTCCCCTGGTTAGATGATATATTGTGTGAGATTCTATGGCTCTGTAAGGCACTGACAAAGACTCTGGATAGTGCTATTTGTTGTCTAAAGTCATACCAGGAATAGATTTCTCTTCCGCTTTTAATGAACCACTGGGACTTCCAGTATGGAAGGGACACGATGTAGTCAACTTGTCATTAAGTAATTAGTTGGTCTCTTGAGGACTAGTGGTCTATTAGTGGTGTATTGTACATTTAGGGACAAAAGTTACTAGAACGGGGTTAAGAAATCTAGTCTGTTGAGCCCATATTTAGCCTCCAACTTTGTCACCAAGTTTACTTTAGTCATGTGTCCCTAATACCAGTTGTATGGTGGCTCATGATGAAGGCTGGGTGATGTCAACTTACAAAATCACTTTGTCTACTTAGTGGTCTAGTGCCTCTATAATGGTAGATGCTTTGTGGTAGTTTCCATTAATCCAAACAGATGCCTCTACTTCAAATCTTTTTGTCTCTCATGATCCAGTCATTTTCCTTTTAGGTCTCTGACCAGCTGCCACTGTCCATGAGGCCCTATATACTTTCACCTCAAGCCACTTCTCCCTCCACACAAAGTGGTCAATACAAAATCAGTCAGATGCATTGGTTTTAAGTTCATCCACTATGAAGACTTTCCTTTACTACTCTCTTTCAAGGCTACCCCTATATTTGATTTTAGTGCAGCCACGATCCATTACCAGGTATATCTTCCTACCAAGCTGATTCATTCTAAATAAAGCTTGGTATCATTCCTTATCTTCAAGGAAAACTGTTCACATAAGACTCTTCATATAGCTACAGGTGTGAGCTTGTATTACCATCGTGGGTAATATGGGAGTCTTGGCTACCTACTCATATAGCTTAGTCATGAATTCTGTTGCTGTTTGGATTCTATCACATACATGCCATTTCTGTCTTACGACGGACCACTGTGAGGTATGCCCAACTTTAGGAATTCCTGGTCTGATAGACTCAGTTCAAAATGTGATGCATTGTCACCTGCTGCCTCTTAGTTAAGTGTTGCATCCCTACTAAGGCCCAATAACATGTCAGGATCTGTTTCTTGAATAGTACATACATTTCTGCTCTAGAAGGCATGTTCTTGCTTTAGGACTCTAAGGATCTCATGATGATTCTTCTACTGGGGCTTGCAATAACTCCATATACTGCATGTTTTCTCCCATATAACCCTTCTAATGCTAGAAGGACTAATGCACAGTCAGAGACCGACAGTCAAGTCCCACAGCTTGAACCTGCTTCCGGGCAATTTCTTGCTCTAGGTCCCACTCAAAGCTAATAGTCTTTCATGCACCTGTATATGGGCTGGAATAAGCCCATATTCATATTATAGTATGTGCTACTTTCCAAACCCAACCCAAAAAACCCAAATAGATTTAGCAGATATTGGTCTTGCCTCTCTTTTTCTTTCTTTTTCTTGGGGATGGGGGGGACAGGGTATGCAATAAAAGATACAGGGCACAACAATATGTCTTTTACTTTGGGGAAGATATTTTCTGGGAATGCCACTGACCACTGGACACCTAAAAACTTTACCAAATAGTAGGTTTGGAATCTTCATAGGGTTTATTTTTCACTCTCTGGAGTACATGTGCTTTATTAAGGCCTCCAACATGCTGGTGCTACTTTATCAAGATGTCATTGATATAATGGATCAATGTGATATTCTTTGGGTTGTCTGGGCCACCAAGATCTCTTCAGACTGTATTATGACAGAGGACAACACAGTTAACATATGTAAAGCAAATACATATTGTTATCAATTTTATGTTAAAGCAAAGTATTTCTCTTTCCTAATAGGTAAGAAAAGAACACATTCAACAAATCAGTAGCTACATGTCATATGTCTGACACCCCAAGTAATCTGTTGTAGTATAGTCTTCATATTAGAATATTGTATCAGATCACTGTATTAGGATAGTCAGATGATCTACCTCAGACCATCCAATTTGGCAGCTTTCATCAGGGTTACTACTTGGTTGAGCTTGTGCCATCTTACAATTTTTCTCAGGGATCCACTTAGTTTATTTAAGAGTTAGGCTGGCAATTTAAACAAAGATATGCAAGAGATCTTCCTTGCAAACTTCGGACATTTAAGGGTGACCCTAATCTCTACCAAATTCCCCTAAGTGGGATTATTGGGGAGGACATTGAGAGAACTTGACTACTGATTGCCCAGCAAGTTGAACCTGGGCAACTAGAGGTTCCTTACCACCTCTCCTGTCCTTGGAATGTGTGTTCCGCTTGACTTCCTTGTTCTCAGAAGCTGCCCCAAAGTCACAGCCTTGAGATAGTGATGTAGTGCTGAGACCCTCTAACATGCGAAGATCTACTCATCTTGCACCCGCCCAAGACAAGCCTCGTAGGTCAGTTCCCTTGCTCTTAAAAACAGCTACTTACCAATGTGACCAGCCTCTTTCTTCAGTATCTTCCTGCCCCCAAGTATGGGCACTGGTTGCAATTTACACCCAAGATCTTCCTGAGGCTACAAACTAACAGTGATATCTTGGCTAGAGTGGGAGAATGAAAGATTCATTTTCGGAGGTTTTACTCTGGCCTTCCCCAATATGATAGTTTTTAAACACAGCCCCAAGTTCCAATGAAGGTGTTACTCTAATTGCATGAGTGGCTTCTGAGATGATGTAGACTCAGGACCCCATTTATTTTTTATTTTTTTAAGATTTTTTTATTTTTAAGTAATCTCCACACCCAACATGGGGCTCAGACTCACAACCCTGAGATCAAGAGTCACATGCCCCATTTATTTATCTGGCCCTCAAATGCCTCCCCTCAACAGGGCTGACACACTGATACTTTAGATCTTTGGGTATCAACTTAGACAATATGTCCAATAATGTTTGAAATATCTGGGTTAGTGATTCTTCAAGTGTATTCTGGAGTTTGTGAAAAACTTATGCTCATAATAACACAAAAGTGTTATTTGCCTAAAGGATGGTTGGATATCTGAACACAGGCTATTTTTAGAATGGAATAAGAGAGTAATGAATGTTAAGTAAGTAAACAAGAACAAACACTTTGCTTTCTGTACTTTATGTACATGTATAGGAATGATATTAGCAGTGGCTATTTCCTCATAGTAATATTCAAAATTTTTTTCTATGTACATTGCAAAAATTTTTAAACTTCTTATAATGTTTTCACACACAAAAAAGTATTGTATCAGAAGATTTTGTAAAGAACACTGGTTTTTGAATACTTAAAATTCCCAAAGCATTAAAGCCATATGATAGGAGTATCCATCAAAAAATACCTTTTCTGCCCCTTATGAATATACCATTTCAACTGCCAAACCCAAAGGACCCAGAAAGGAGCCTAGGGATGGGAGAGAGAAGAGCTACACATAAAGGGAGGAGAGAAAATCTTACTGTATGCCTCTTCCCAATTCAGACTTCCAACTAAAATAAGATCTGAGAAGAAAGGGCAAATTTAATTTTGATAAAATACCTGGTTCGGCTATTTCATTAGACTTGACGTACATCACCAAGGTGAGACTTTTATGAGATTAAATGATTAGGGGAGATTTATTAAGCTAAAGTGGCCTAAATAGTTTGTGATCCACCTGAGATGTTAACCAAAGGGCATGGAAGAAATATCGGATTTGATCAGGCTCCAGAGAGAAAAGAATAGAGTTTAGTTTTTGATGTCACACTATGAAGTCACACGCTTTCGGCATAATAGTTAGATTTGTGGAAGAGTAAGAATCACAAATGAACCTAGACAGTGAGGAAATTTACAAAGAATAAATAGACTACAACAGAACTACCTTTGGAGAACAAAAGGTTTGCTTCTGAATATGTTAAATTTGAAATACCTGTAAGTCATTTAAATGAAGGTATTATATGGGCAATTAATTGCATGAGTTTAGAGCTCAGAAGAAAAAAACAACATTGTTTGGAGATATTAATTTGGAAGTCGGTGTGAGTAGTATTAAAGTCCAGGGGGTAGAAGCCCAGTTAGGACAAGAGTGAAAACCGAGGCAAAAGACTTGGAACGAAGCAATGAAACTTCTCACATTCAGGGATAGAGAAGAGAGGAAGCTGACCTAAGGTACTGTGCAGAAGTATTCAGGGAGGTAGTGAAAGCAGGACCGAAGAAGTCAAGATAAGGCAGGAAAATATTGGCCAACATGTCAAATGTTGCTAAGAAGTTAAGAAAGGATTTGTAAATGGCTTGCCAAATAGCAACGTGAAGATCACTGGTGATGCTAACAAGAGATGTTGAAGTGGAGTGGTGAGATCGGGATTCATTTCAGAGAAGATGGAAGGACAAGTGAGTTGTGGGAAAAGGAAGGCAATAGAATAGAATGTGCAACCAATTCAAAAAGCTTGCCTGTGAAAGGGGTGGAGAGATATGGAAATAACTGCAGAAGGATATAGGCTCATGATATTTGCTTAAGGAAGGGAAATCTTATAGAATATCTGAATGATGATGGAAGGGACCAAGGAGAGAGGGAGAGTTTAAAGAAGCAAGATAAAAGGTATGCCTCTTAGTGCATTCAGAGAGAGCATGTGTTTTTGGAATCAAGGATGCATGTGGAGAGAATTCCTTTTGATAGAAGGAATACAAAGACAAATATCATAATTAATTAGACAAAAGTCATCCCAGTTTGCAGGATCCAGCATATAGCCAAATAATTTGTTCTAAAAATAGTTGAGAGTTCTGGCCCTGAAGCAAGGAGTTTGGATGGGCACTCGTTTGTTGTAAAGACACCAATAACAGTCACATAAAAAAGCTGAGATGGATGTGCTTGTGAACTAGAAATCAAGAAATCTGAAATCTATTATTACACTGTGACTTCAATGTTCCATGTCTCTACTTCTTCATCTGAACAGCAGGTGTCTTTAGTATTTTCTGAACATCTGCTATAAGCTCAGTCTTGGGTTATGGCTAGGTATTTATTTTGGCTTACTTACAACTGATGGCAGCCATAAAGCAGAGCCATTAATCTCTTTATTTTACAGATGAACAAAATGAGATAAAGAGAAAATAAGTTACCTAAGATCCTAGGGCTAAAAAGAAGGCCAACAGAGGCTGATACTTTATCTTTGCTGATTCCAATTCCCTTTCCTCATTATAGTAATGTTGGAATATATGAATATATCCTAATCAGTATAGTGCTTGGCACTCTTTTCAGAATAAAGTTCCATTATATGTTGAGGATAGTTTTTAAAAATATGCTAGTAGCAAAGCTATCATGTAAGCCTTGAAAATTTATGCAATGAATCAAGAGTAAAAAAAAATCATCTGCAAATATTCAGTATTTTTCACAGAATTTGCATTGATTTTTCTTTATTTTCCAGAGCCATCCTTCGCCCTAGTCACAACCATCTGGTTTCCTTCTACATCCTGCTATCTCAGTAAAGCTAAAGGAACAAGCTGATCTGCTGGGAGCAAATCAATTTCTCATTATCCTTAATGTGTGAAGATGAAACTACTGACAGTGATCACAGTCTTTGTCTATGGATAGGGTTGAAAACTCGTGTTTACATAACAGAAAATGTTTTTATATAGAAGAGATGGAATAGGCATACACGGCTGTGGGATGCTGTGTCTTAATGTGGAAGCTAATTCCCCTCAACAAATAAACTTAGCATTTCCCTACATACAGGGCTAACATGCCTCTTTCTGAGAATGCATTTATCAAATTCTTCAGTGTGTTTGAAAGAATCTGTCTGACCGAATTTAGAGGTAAGATGATCAAAGCAAGGAGGACAAGGTATACAAAGATAAAGAGCCCACTCATCATTAATTCCTTCCTTTCTTCCTTCCTTCAATCAATCAGTATCCACTATGCCTGGCACTGTTGAAAGTACTGTTCTCAGACCCTTGAAAAAAATGATATAAGTTTTCTATTCTCATAAAATATACATTCTACCAAAGGCAGATATAATAACAACAACAAAAAAAATGAAAAGACTCCAGTGGTAAGTCCCATGTGAAGAGTTAACATAGGGTATCATGTTGAATATGACTGGTGCCTACATTATTTTGGTAGTTAAGAAAGGCTTCTCTGAGGAGGTTAACATTTAGGAAAAGAAAGCACTTGTGATGTCTGGGTGGCCCATTCAGTGAAGCCGCTGCCTTTGGCTCAGGTTATGATCCCAGGGTCCTGGGATCGAGTCCCACATTGGGTTCCTTGCTCAGCGGGGAGCCTGCTTCTCTCTCTGCCTCTGCCTATTGCTCTGCCTGCTTGTACTCTGTCTCTCTCTCTCTTTCTCTCTCTGACAAATAAATAAATAAGCAAACAAATGAAATAAAGAAAGAAGAAAGAAAGAGAGAGAGAGAGAGAAAGAAAGAAAGAAAGAAAGAAAGAAAGAAAGAAAGAAAGAAAAAAGAAGAAAGAAAGAAAGAAAGAAAGAAAGAAAGAAAGAAAGAAAGAAAGAAAGAAAACTTTCAGGAATATCCCAGATCTGCACAAATTAGTTGGAAGAGTGGTTCAGGCAGAGGAAAGAACCAATGCAAAATCCTGAACAAATTTTGGGGCTTAGAATGATAGAGAAGATCAGTGAAGGTGCCCATAGCTTGCAGATGCTAGGTAGATGCGGTGTGATGGAGTTAGAAAGGTTGGCAGGGACTAGATCTCTTTGGCTCTGAAGGCCAAAGTAAGTTGTCTACTTTTTGTTCTTATGTGTATAACAAGCCTGTTGGACAGTTCTGAGTAGGAGAAGAAAGTAATCCAATTTAGTCTGGGAGATATATGGAGGATGGGATCCTAGGAAGTAGGAATATAAGCAAAGGAGAACCTAGAGTAGTCTTGCACACTCGCCTATCATATCGTGGGGCTGTATGTGAATTTTTACATAATTTTTTAAAGTTATGCTGCTAAGGAAGAAAACATATTAAAAATCATTATTTTGGTCTATATCGAAATCATAAAAATAATTGCAAAATACTTATCAATCTACCCAAATACATCCTGCTATGCAGGCTCACAGGTGTCTAAGTTGTTCCCCTGCATTACATACATGAATATTTGCTAAGTTGGTCTATGGTACACATACTTTTATTACTATTATTACTCTTAAGGTCTCCAATTCACTATATTTCTTAGATGCATTGTCAATTTCCATTTGTTCCTTTGCCTGAGGCTGTTAATGTTTTTAGTGATATAATTTTAAGATTGTCAGCTTTATTTCTATTCATCTCTGGGCATTACACACTGTATAGCCTCAGGAAATTGTACCCAGCTGTAAAAAGGTGTAGGTTAT
Organism: Nasua narica; assembly: GCA_028533885.1. Classification (NCBI taxonomy): domain Eukaryota; kingdom Metazoa; phylum Chordata; class Mammalia; order Carnivora; family Procyonidae; genus Nasua; species Nasua narica. The sequence continues at coordinate 57,239,332 of CM052810.1, forward strand.
TACATTTTTGTAATTCTCAGTGAGACTCTTCTATTTTACAACAATGCCTACCAGAAATGTCTTTGTTTAAGATACATGGACACCTGGAGATTTGAAAAACATAACAAATCTGGAAACTAGAGTCAGAAAAAAATACGTTTTGGATATTGTCTAAATTATATAATAATTGGAGGAAATGAGAGATATTTTAAGGCTTTTCTTTTATGTTTATCCTTGACAATCTACCAATTATTGTCAACCATAATAACAAGTTAATACTTACTGAATGTTCATTATTATGTACTGTTTTAATATACCAGATACTGGTTTTACAATCATCTTATTTAATTTTTCCAAGGATGTGCTTCTAACCACTACTCTAACCCTTATATGCCAATCATATGCTGGGAACTTTAGCATACTGAGTTAACATATGAAATTGTTAGTCTTCATCATCTCCTACTCTGTGAAACATTGCAAATAAAATTACATTGCAGTATGCAAATATTCTAATAGCTCTCTAGAGCAAGGATCTGGGTTTGAATTTAGCATGTTCTATTGCTGGTTCATGAATGGAAAATTTGGAAAAACGGAACAAATTTGACAGAAGTTAATATGCATGAGAGTTTTTGAATTTGGACCCAGGGAGGTCACAGACATCTGTGCATGGATCTTCTGGAAAGAATGCAACAATAGAATGAGATGGCTAGTGTTCACCATCCAACTTCATGAGTTAGATGTGAGCCTTATGGAGAGACATTTTGTAGGCAGAAGGAGAAACCGCCACATTAACAAGGGACTTAATGAGACATAGAAACCAAGAAGAGAGACTTTTGAGGTCAAATGATAAAGATAACTGAAGACACAAAGGCAGTTGGTAGCCACCTGTGCTAAAGATTGCTACTGAGAATTGGAGGAGATACCTCTTCAAAGACTAAGTATGAACCAATGAAATAGTCCTTGTTATACTTTCCCCAATATTTCACTAGAAAATTGGGGAAGGGAGGGAACACAGTGAGTCATCCATTGGCTTTATGGGGAAAGCAGAATTTGTGATTAGAAATGGGCAGAAACTTTCCCTTTACTCCTTTTGGAAAGGTGAAAGGACAGTAATAAGAGAAGGGATGCTTATCCTCATCGTAGCAATTCCCTCCCCTTCACAAGCCAAGCAAAAACAGGAGGATTCCAGTTAGTCATTGGTATATTTGGGAGGTATATATGAAAATCTGCAGCATGGGGGGGTACTTCAGTGGGTTAAGCACCTGACTTTTGATTTGGGCTCAGGTCTTGATCTCAGGGTCCTGAGATCGAACCTCTTGTGGGGCTCTGCATTGTCCCTCTCCCTCCTTCTCCCTCTGTCCCTCCCCTGGTCATGCTCTCTGTCTCTTTCTGTATTTCTCTATCTCTTTATCTCTAAAACAAACAAACAAACAAACAAACAAACAAATAAATAAAATCTAGAGAAAAGAAAAGCTTCAGGTAAATTCTGGAACAGAAGTGCTTATCGGACTGACAACTGATCCAGGCAGATGCTGGAAGTGAAAGAAGAGAATTTGATAAGATTTAATTGGAGAATGTAACGTCTAGAAGCGGCCTGTAACATGGAAGGAGTTCACGTGTGAGAACAGATTAACTGCTTGTAGTTCAGGACTGAAAAGAGGATGAGTAGCTGGAGTTAGAGGCTAGAGTAGGGAAAGCGTTCACATAACGACAGACCTTTTATGCTATTCAAAATTCAAATTTTGAATTTTGTCACCACAGATTGACTTCTTTGTGATTACTCAGGGAGAAGTTTTGACAGTCGTTTAGAGTAGGAACTATTAATTAACCTGGGGTGCAAGAATTGCTAGAAGGATGAAGGATAGGATTCATGGATATAAGATTATTTAAAATTGTCCGCGAAATGTCCTGTGTACATGTTTATGTTCCAATTGTAGACAAAATGTTCTTTACTCTCACTGGAGAAAGAGCTCTATGTTTCCAATAAATGTCAAGACCCATTGGATTAAGGGAAATGCATTAGGAGTCAAGGAGACCATTTAGGTGGCTGTCACCGTACCACAGGAAATAAATGATCAGTGTCTAAACCAAACAAACAACATGGAGCACTTTCCTGGGGGAGAGAGATGTGGGAAGGAAGCAAGTAAAGGATATCAGTATTGACAGGCTGAATTTGAGATTCCTGTGAGATCTGCAATTAGATCTGCAATAAGCGCTTGGATAGGTCCTTCTGGAATCTTTTAGAAAGAATTAGATTGGGAAAATATATTTTGGATTCGTGAGAATACACGTTGCGGTTGAATCCTTGAAGTTGGGTATGCAAAAACTAAGTGGTGTAAATTACCCGTTAACATTTTTCTCCTTCTGCTTGCCCCTTAACTGTGTGTCATACTCCAGGGCTGTATTCTTTTCCTTTCTTTCCTTCTCTGCCCTGAGGATTCTTGGTTTTTTTTTTAGGTGTCAGCTTAAGACTTATTTCCTTTATTAATGTTCCTTTCTCTCAAAGTAGTGAAGCCTGAAGGAAGTGAATTGTATTTTCTAGAGTGCTTTGGGATTTATTTCTTAACTTCTTTCTTTGACAATGGCTTTAAGATTTTTACTTGCTTTTATGGTTCACATGTGAAACTGAGCATGAACTTCTCTGAATACCCATCTTTTAGAGATGTGGGAGATGGTATACTTTCTCCAGAGAGCTAATCTGCAGAAAATTCTTTGCTATAGTTTTGAACATCTATGAATAAGTTTTGTTAGCACACATGGTACAGATTTCTTATTTCTTATTTTTTCTTTATTATTGCACATTGAGAGCATCAAACTCTTATTGAGGATAAATTTAAACAAAGGGCTTGAAGGAAGAAAGCATATACATGTTTCCTTAGACTGTTGAAACAAGAAGTTCCAAGAAAAAAAATACAGATAATATAGAAATTTGATAGTAATGACTTGGAAAAATATTTCGAACATTTAAAAAGATATATAAACTTGATTTTTTAATACTCTTTTATCCTTGGCAATAAAATTAGGTGGTATATAAAATATTTACTTGGGGCAATAACTTGAAGCATCCATCTCTAGATCCCACTTTTTCTCCCTTGGGACCATTTCCCACCCAGATCCCATAGGGCAAAGATACTAGTATCACCAATGAGAAGGGTCATTGGAGAGCTTCCTAAGAGTAATGAAACCTGAGTTAGGAGATCTAGAATGTTTCTTTGTACCTTCCAGCTATTAGAAAATGTCTTTTTCTTCTTATTTCTTAATTGTCTTTTTCTTTGTATTTCTTATATTTATATAGATGAGGAATGTTTTCCCATGATGGGGAGTCCCTAATACAATCCATAATAAAGATAGGTGGTATCCTCTCATCTCAATCATGCTGATAAATACATTTGGAATTCCTAAGTCTTGGGGATACAGCAGAAAAGATATGGCAACATTGCATAGGGAATTGGAAAAGAATATGGATTATTTTCATTTTTTATTTGATATTTGGGATTTGGGGTTTCTTCTGACCTTAGGGAAGATGTTGAAAGGTGCATGAGACACGGATTGACTCATTAGCTCCCCAAAAGGCTACAAGTAAGACCATTATGTATTCCCATAGAGGCTATGAAGTAGATTGCTGGCTGAGGGTATGTAGGAGGAATGTGTTATTTCCAAATTCAGGGAGCATTGGAGAGAGTGTCCAATTTAGTGCTTGTGGACTATTCAACATGTACAACTATAGAACTAGGAGTTACACACTTTCAGAAGCAAACTTTAGATGGAGTAAGAACATAACTACAGTGGAGAGGAACCAATGGAAAAATGAACACAAACCAGCATGCAACCTCACATTTCTCACTTATAACCTATTTAGGTAGATTTTTCTTCCTTTTTGATTGCTGTCACTATGAAGTAAAGAACAAATGTTAAACCTCTTTTGTGATCCCCCAGATTTACATAGCAATCATAAGGAAGGGAAGCTCAGAAAGAATTTTTTAAAATTGAGGTATAATTGACATATAACATAATATTAATTTCAGATGTATGGCATGATTTGGTATTTATACCTATTGTGAAATGATTACCCCAATAACCCTAGTTAGCCTCTATTACCATATAGAGTTACAAGATTTCTTTCTGGTAATGAGAACTTTTATTATCTACTTTCTCAGGGGAAAAAAAAAGATCTAGTCTCTTAGCAACTTTCAAATATGCAGTACAGTATTAACTGTAGTCGCAATGCTATTATATCCACATATAATATTATATTATAATGCATCCACAGTGCCTTATATCCCCGTGACTTTTTTATTTTATAATCCCCCTTACCTATTTTACTCCTACTCAGCCCCTACCTCTGAAAACCACTAACCTGTTCTCTGTATTTATGAGCTTTTTTTTTTAGATTTTACATATGAGTGAGATATATGGTATTTGTCTTTGTCTGACTTATTTTACTTAGCATCATGCCTGCCAGGTCCATCTATTTTGTCACCAACTGGCAAGATTTCATTTTTTTTTAATGGCTGAGTAATATTCCATTTCATAGATAGATAGATAGATAGATAGTATATAGCCTTTGAAGAAACAGTCTGTTCCTCATATTGGATAATCTCAATTGACCTGTCTTCAAGTTCACTGATTCTTTTGTCAGCTCAAATCTGCCAGTGAGACTATCTGGTGAATTTTTTTTCTTTTCTTTTTTTTTTTTTTCAGTTGTTGCCCCTTTTAGGTTTAGAATTTCTATTTGTTTCTTTCTCCTTTTTGATTTTCCTATTTGATGAGAGACATACTCCTAATACTTGCCTTTAGTTCTTTAGACATGTTTTCTTTTTTTATGATTTGAAAACACTTAAATGATTTCAAGTCTTTATTTAAAGCGTTCAAGGACCCTTTCTATTGACTTTTTTTTTTCTTTTCTTGTAGATGGACAATATTCCCTTGTTCCTTTGAATATCTCATGAGTTTTGTTGAAACCTGGATATTTTTAATAATAAATTTGGCAACACTGGAAGCCAGGTTTCTATTTTTCCCATGGCTTATTGTTGCTATTTGTTGCTGTGGTTCTGATTGTTATTTTTGTTGTTGTTTCCTTAGTGACTATTGTAGATGAATTCTGTAGAGTTTATTTTCTTTGTCATTTTGTGACCACTGAAATCTCCATTTATTTAGGTTATTGGTCAGCTAATGATTGGATAGAGATTTTCTTAAATGGCTATAACCATAAGTCTCCCAGTCTTTGCTGAGGGGTTTGTTTGTATTTAAAATCTGCCTTGTTCTTTAATTTCTGCTTGTGTAGAGATTTGAGGTAAATGAAAGGTGAGCTTTTAGGGCATTCTCTGGCCTTCCACAGAGCCAGGGGCATGTGCACAACTCTTCACATGTGTGTGTCCTTCTAGATTCCCAGAAATATGTCAGAGCTTCTCAAACTATTCTACGGACACATCTAATTTACCTTTTAAATATGTTAGAAAGATTGTTGTTTGCTTTCACTATTGAAAGCAAAGTCTCAGGAAGCTGCAATATTAAACAATCATCACTGATTTTTTGCAATAATTTCCCCATGGAAGAAGCTGCCACATTGAGCAAACTCCGAATCAGGTAAAAAACCAAACCAAAACAAAAAACAAGGCTGTGAGTGGGATTTTCTAGGGTACTACCAGACAGCTAAAACAGACAGGTATTTAGAAATAGGGCTTTGGAGGAGCTCCAATTCCAGTCATCCTCTAGTGGCTTCTGGGCTACTGGTTTAAATGTAATTTTAAGACCACTGGTTTTCAAGGATACCACAGAGCTGGGGCGGGGTGGGGGGCGGTGGGGAAGGGCAAATTAAAATGCCATGATACTCACTATTCTTATCCAGGTTCAGCTTTTTTTTCCCCCCTGGTGCAAATGTTTTGTGGATTATTGTATGTCTCAGGTTAATTCCCAGAGTTCTGAAAAAGTTTATTTGGATAGGTTTTACTAATGTTTTCATTGATTTTATGGTGGAGAGAATTTTTTAGGTTTCTTGCTCTGTCTTTCTTGCTGATGTCATTGTTAGGAATTGTAATTTTTTACCAGGATGTTAATAAGTCCAGCTAAAATTTTTATTATCATGGAAAAAAGGAAAATTGGCTCTTGGAGAACAAATAGCCACCTATGTTATAGGAACACTTCAAAATATCTGCCAATTTTACTCAAGTGAACAAATACTAAATTAGGAGCAACTCAGACTGGATTTTTCAGATTGAGATAAAACATATTGTATGTTCTAGGCAGATTATAGTTTGTGAGTCAAGAGGAGTTCCTAATGCAAGTTTTAGGTTTGCAGGTATAAAATTTGTAGCTATGTAGTCATACTCACAATAGCTGTATCATGTTTTTCCTGAATCTAGGTAGGGGTAAAACCTGTAAAATATAAGTTATGCCTTAGAGTGACTAACTGAGTGATGATTAGGCAGGATAGGATTTTAAAACACAGAGAAGCTTGAAGGTAAGCCACAGTATGTGAATATTTAGTACATCAGTTTTATTCTTTATCCTGCTTTTTGAGAAAAAGACACAAAAAATCGAAAGATGAAGCAGGAAGAGACCAAGGTGAAAGTATCTTATTATTCCCATGGAGATTTTCCAGGAGTCTCTTCTATCTGAGATTATAAGGACAAAATCAGAAGCCCTTTAACAGACCAAAGGAGTTACTTGGATCCAAGGTTGAGGAGGTGTCAAAGAAATCATTGAGGGGTGCCTGGGTGGCGCAGTTGGTTAAGCAACTGTCTTCGGCTCAGGTCATGATCCTGGAGTTCTGGGATCGGGTCCCACATCGGGCTCTCGGCTCTATGGGGAGTCTGCTTCTCCTTCTGACTTTCTCTCCTCTCATGCTCTCTCTCTCTCTTTCTCTCTCTCTCTCTAAAATAAATAAATAAAATCTTAAAAAAAAAAGAAATCATTGAAATCTGATAATTGAAGAGAGGAACTAGTAGAGTCTGTACAGATTGACCAGGAAGCCAGACTTGTCAACGTATCAAAGTTAGTCAATAGAAAGGAACATGAAATGAACAAAATTATCAGACCAGATACAGGTTTCCTAATAGTAGTAGCCTCCAAATACTCATGTATGCACTAAAATAAGTTTGATCAACTATGTGTTACCTAAAGATTTTTCAAATTAATATCAAAAAGATTTTATTATACTTTTAGGTTTAAATAGTTGCAAAAATATAATTTCCATCCAATTGGAAATATTATTTAAAAATAATCCATGCATATAACTTTTTTCAATGTATACAATGAAATCTAAACAGCATAGTGATTTGAAGCAAACCATTATCCATTTTTAAACTACATGAACAAGTTCTTTAGCCATTGGAAATTAAAATTTTTTTTTCCTTTTGGCACTCTTACTTCCATTTCACTTATATTAAAGAATGTTATCCAATGTAATATAAGTTTGTGTTGGAAAGTCTTTTATTGATCATTTGTCATATACCTATCTAAACACAAACATGCATACATATTGAAATGACTTTCCTAAACTTCTTTGCAAGCATATGGCTCTAAGGTAAAATTTTTCTTCTGAATTACTACAAGTAGTAAACAATTAGTGGAAATGATAAAGATATATTAAAAACTTCAATAAATACAAATTAAGTGAAAGTTTTATTGGCCATATGCTTTTTAATGAGACGAGTGAGGCTTTCTTTTTCATTTGTTTTCATAGTCATGGATAAATATTATAATATTACACCATCACAAATTAACATATTCAAACAAATTCAATAAATATTTTTAAATACTGAAAACTAAATTATGACAAGTCTTGTGTTAGAGAGACCACCAAAAGCAGTCAGGATTAAAAATTTTACATCTAATATGATCCATCCCTCATTTTATAAGTAATACAAAGGTAAATTCATATGTCCTTTCTCATTGTTTAATTTTTAATGACACTATATAATGTGTATCTAAAAATTATTAGTTACTGATAAAGCAAATTCCATGATAAAAGGCATATTACTTCAGTAAGTGTATATGAACATTATGTGTATATTTATCAAATTTTGTTTTTCTGCATTTGGGAATAATGTAAAAAAACTATTATGTGTTAAAATTAAGAATAACTACAATATTTTTATTAAACATCATGATAAAATTTTTCTATTTGTTTGTGAAATGTATGTATGTCTCAATCTCCATATATACACATATATAAATATACATATTTATGCATATAGATCTATTGCTGCTAAAACCAATTGATCCAGAAGCTACGATGTAACTTTATCTTTATTTTAAATTTGTGGAAAATATCAAACATTTTATAAGAAATAAGATGAGATCTGACTCTAACTGAAATAAATATTTCATAAATTTTTTAAAGTAGGTTTTAACTACCTCATTGAATAATGCATGTCAAATATGAAAAACAATCAGAATGATTGACACTGCTTATATTTACAAGTATTTAAAAAAAACAAGTGTTTTTTTAAAGACTTTTTTATTTATTTGAGAGAGAGAAAGAGAAAGCACAAGCAGGGGGAGGGGCAGAAGGAGAGGGAGAAGCAGACTCCCCACTGAGCAAGGAGCCCAACTTGGGGCTCAGTCCTAGGACCCTGAGATCATGACCTGAGCTGAAGGCAAACAATTAGCCTAGGTGACCCTAAAAAAAAACAGTTTTAACGTTTGATGATTTTACCCATGTTCCCTTTGTTTTGCTGTCATGGAACTTTTCTTTCCTTATATATTGATGCACCTCTGATCAGGCAGTTGAAAAGACTATGTCATTAAATCAGTGCTGTCAGTTGACTTTGCTTCCATTTTCTCACTCTCCACTCTGAATCCATGACATCCCACAGTAGTCAAAATACACTCTTTCCAGTGACCTGCTTTCATCTTTAACAGAATAGGAATAAGAGTGATTTCTTTCTTTCTTTCTTTCTTTCTTTCTTTCTTTCTTTCTTTCTTTCTTTCTTCTTTCTTTCTTTCTTTCTTTCTTTCTTTCTTTCTTTCTTTCTTCTTTCTTTCTTTCTTTCTTTCTTCTTTCTTTCTTTCTTTCTTTCTTTCTTTCTTTCTTTCTTTCTTTCTTTCTTTCGCTCACCTTCTCTTCAACATGATTCATCTTAATTCTAAATGACCTCAGTAAATATGTAGAGGATGTATTCACAACAAAAATGCTAGAAATCAATTCCTTGAAGTCCTCCCTTCCAACTACTGTGCCCTCCTTTGCCCTACTTCAACCACTCCCATACCCACATTCGTACACAGATCTTGCCATCACCAGTAACTGCAACTGCTTCCTAATCTCAATTTCACTTGTTCCATTCTCTGGTCAGCTTCTCCTCAACCCTCCGTTTTTCTTCGCCTGCATATTTTCCCCTCTTCTCTCAAGTTCTACAGTCCTTTAAGTCCAAAGGGGCCATTCATTGATCTTAATACCTTTTCACTGACTCATTTCTTTGATATCATTTTTGTCTTCCTGTCTAACTTAAATCCCACAGTTGATCATTATAGTCGGTCCACTGTGTTTATGATGTATATCCTTGGCCGTATTTCCCTTCATTAGACTTGCTTGTCAAAACCACAACCCTAGTTAAAAGCAAATGTCTGCTTGTTGGGCACTTGCATCCGTGCAACTGAATGTGACTAGAGAAAACCACACAGCCACCCTGACCATTCTGTTTAAATTCATCATTATTGGGGCGCCTGGGTGGCTCAGTGGGTTAAGACTCTGCTTTCGGCTCGGGTCATGATCTCGGGCTCCTGGGATCAAGCCCCACATCGGGCTGTTTCCCAGATGTTTCCCCCTCTCTGTCTGCCTGCCTCTCTGCCTGCTTGTGATCTCTCTCCCTGTCTCTGTCAAATAAATAAATAAAATCTTAAAAATAATAAATTTAAAAATAATAAATTCATCATTATAGACCTCTAATGGTTTCTTTAAGTCTCAGATCATTATTCCATATTTCCTAGTTCAAGGACTCCTTCTCCTAGAGAACTATTTTACAGCCTCTCCTCCCTTGTTATTTATAACACCTCCTCCCAGTCCTCCCTCTCAGCCATCTCTTTTACTCATTTACATTCTCCTTTACTCAGAACATAGAAGCTCTCGAAAGAGAGCACCCACTTACTAGCCTTTGCACATACCTTCCTGCTTACTGTGCTATAGGTGAAAATATTCATGAACCTGCTTAAAATCAATCTTTGCATTGTGCACTGCACCCTGGTCCCCAACTGCATCCAGGGAGATCAACCCAGCAATTCTCCTTCTTCCTTTTCTTAAATCTGTAGTGTTGCATTAGTCCCATTAGTGTAAACAGGTGCTGTTCTCTCTTCAGGTTAAAAAGAACCTTCTTTGGACTTTATTTCCATGCCAGCTACTGCCTCAGAAGCACAGGTTTCCTGCTCCTCAAATGTAACAAGCCAGTGTTGTACTGTTTTCTCAGTCTTGAATTCCCTTCCCCTATACTTTAGAATGTTTGGCTTTTTCTAAATTTAGATACAACTCATTTTCAAGTCTCTATCAGTAAAGAGTCTAATCATAACCTTCCAATTTATTTTATTATTTTTTTTAAAGATTTTATTTATTTATTTGATAGAGAGAGAGATCACAAGTAGGCAGAGAGGCAGGCAGAGAGAGAGGGGTAAGCAGGCTCCCTGTGGAGCAGAGAGCCCGATGCGGGGCTCGATCCCAGGACCCTGAGATCATGACCTGAGCCTGCGGGGCTCGATCCCAGGACCCCGAGATCATGACCTGAGCCGAAGGCAGAGGCTTTAACCCACTAAGCCACTCAGGCGCCCCATAACCTTCCAATTTAAAGCAACCTCTCTGCTAATCTATCACAAAACCCTGTTTATTCACCCTGATTGAATTAGGGTGTTTTTCACTATCTCATATGTGGCTTACATACTCACATGTTGGTCTGTCTTTTCTCTCTGCATCATAAACTTCACTGGAGTAGGTACATTACCTGTCTGTTCTCTACGATGTCCCTAGGAAAATATTTCTCAACTTTTAAAAAATTGCACTCCATATATAGTCTTTTAAGGTATTTTGTCTTTATTATCCCCACCCTGTGAAATTGTAATACCACAATGTATTCTGGTTCTTTAGAATCTTACAAATTATATAATACCTAAGTTTGTTGTTATTGTTGTTGTTGTTTTGTTTTGTTTTGTTTTGTTTCCTCCCTCCAGGCCAAAATTTGCCTCATTGAGGAGGGGCAGTATTGCTCTCCTTTAGCATGTGTGGTCTGAAAGAATGACGTGTGCTTGGTGTATGTATTATAAATATAATCAATTTTAGTTATTTTTTTAAAGCATTCCTTTGAGAGAAGAAAACCTTCATTTCAAAAGTTAATATATAAAAGCTTATTCAGTACACAATTATTGAGCAATCATAACGTATAAAGTAGCAGAGAATGATGGCAAGGTTGCAAAAGTAATTTTGAAATCTTGTGAGAGAGATCAGCCCAGGATATAAGCAACAGCACAATGTAGGATAGGATCAAGTAAGTGCATAATAGAGACTTAAACACAGTTCTAAAGGACTGAAGGGGAAGAAAAAATAAACTCACAAGGATAAAGAAATACTTAACAGAGGGTAAGGCAGTTGAGTAGAATTTCACTAGACAAGAAAATGGACTTTTCTTGGACAAGAACAAGAGTCTTGAGGTCCTCAGACTCTGATTTGAGAAACTCTGCACCAGTAAATAAGCCTGGTAAAGAGAAAGCAGGACTTTGTGTTGGCAGTGATCTTCTTTTGAATGTTATTCTGTTGGCACTAGTGAGTCTTTAAAAGTTAAACTACACAGAGATTCAAAAAATATAAGAAGAAATTGTCACTCTAGTTTTTGTAGCCTCTTTTAGAATGAGAAAATCTGTTGCTACTTAGCATTTCATATTTAGGCTTCCACATTGCCACCGGATTAATTTCCCTAAAATGCACATCCAACCATGGTTGCTCTCCGTTCAAAAGGACTCTGATTTCCCAGCACGGGCCAGATAGAGTATTAGTTCCAGAACTGAGAGAAAGTTCTTGGTTCTCTGTCATTAGCCCCTCTTTTACTTATTGAATTTTATCTCTTATCATCCCGTGCCTCAAACTCTAAAATAGTTTTTCTTATAGAATATAAATAGTAATAGTAAAATACTAAAATAGAAAATATTAATTTCTTCTAGTTTGTGGCATTGGCGCTTGCTAATTTCCATCTAATTTTCCAGGTGTGACAGCTCCGTTAAGTTCTATTTAATAGAGAAAATCAATATACCCTTCAATTCTATCCTCTAAAGAGTAACATTGGTTGCAAGAGGGCTTTTTATAACCATATCAGAGAGTTGGAATAGAGATTGATGCCTGTTCTCTGATTCAAGCTGGAATAATTTTAAAAGGCATTTGCATTTTTCTTTTATATATCTCTAAGATATCATTTTTACTTTGAAAATGTATTAACTATTTTTATAAGAGATTGTTCACTTTATTAACATCTCTTAATTGCAAAATATACTGTACTCGTGGCACATTAAGTACAACTTGAACACTTTGAAGAACAATTAGAATGCTACTAGAACCACCACCAAGGTTGATAATTAAAATAATAGTAACATTCTTGAGCACCTTGAGTCTCTTTCTGGTCAGTCTTGGATTTTGCAATATTTCTCTTAACTTCCTTTAAATTTTTAGTTTCCATGTATGAGCTTATAAATGTTTAGTCTTCGTTTTGCTTTTAGTCTTTAGTCTTTTAGTCTTCGTTTTACTTTTAGTCTTTAGTTTTGGTAGATTTTGCGATTCATATAAATGCAGTCATGTAATAAGTGTTTCCTCATGTTGGGTTTCTCTTGCTCAATACCATGTTTGTGAGGTTCATTCAAGCTGTTCCCTGCAATTGTCTTCATTCATTCTCATTGCTCTGGAGCATTCCATTGTGTGAATATGCCATAATTTATTCATGCATTCCTTTATTGATGGATTTGGGGGCTTTTTCTAGTTTTTGGCTATTATAAATAGTACTGTAGTAAACATTTGTGCATGTCTTTGTAGAGGAATGTAAATACTCATCTTGGAGTGGAATTTTCTAGATCATAGGACATACACATGTTTAGCCTTAGTAGGTACTGTTAATTTCCCAAAGCTGTTAAACTAATATACACTCCCACAAAGCAGTGTGTGAGAATTCCAGTTGTCCACATGCTCAAAATTATGTACTAATGTCTGTATTTTTAATTTTAGTCATTCTGGTCAGTGTGTAGTTGTAATCACAGTGTGGTTTTAAATTGAATGATTTCACTCTTGACTAGAGAAGTTAAAGAACTATTCATATTTATAGGCCATTTAAACATCCTCTTTTGTGAAGTTCCAGCTCAAATCTTTTGCCAATTTTTCATATTGAGTAGATGCCTTATCCTTATTGATTTTCTTTAATGTATGCTTGTTTTTATTTTTATTGATTTGTTGCTGCTATTCTCTATATTTTTGCCTTGTTTTTTGAGTTGAATTTGTTGTTCTTTTACTGTGCTTCTTGAAATTGAAGCTTATATCACAAATTTTCAATATTTCTTCTTTGTAATATACTCATTTATTTTGAGTACTCGTTTAGACACATTTTGTAGTATTCTCTTTGCTGTGTTTTTATTATCATAAAATTACACTATTTTTATATCTGCTGAGCTTATTCTTTTGATTCATTAATTATTTAGAAGTATATTATTTAACTTACAAATGCTTAGGGATTTTCTAGTTTTCCTTTTTTTCTGTTCTACTAGATTAATTTCATTGTAATCAGAGATTTCAATTGTTTGAAATTTTTTGAGTCTTTCTTTATTCCCCAACTTGTGGTCTATTTTGGTCTGTGCCTTACACACACTTGAAAACATATATACTTGAGATTATTGTTCTCTTAAAGAGGGAGTACCTTTTTCTGTAGTTGTAAGTAGGATTTTTTCTTTATCTTTGGTATAAGTGGTTGGCTATGATGAACCTCTGTGCTGTGATCTTTCAAATCACCAAGACTTTGGACCTGTTCATTGGCGTCATTAATCAACTTTGGGAAATGATTGCCCATTATGTATTCAATACTGCTCCTGAACCTCTCTGTCTTGTTTTTCCTTCTGTGGTTCCAGTTATACACGTATTAGACTTTGACTGTATAGTACAAATCTCAGGCTATATTTATTCTTAGGATTTTTATGTTTTTCTATTTTTCAGTTTTTCTATCTTGTTTAACCTGGAATCCAATGTCACTTATTCTGTTTTCTGCTGTGTCCAGTCTACTGTTTTTAATTTCGGGCACTGTTTATAGTTTCAGATTGCCAATTTTATACTGTTTCAGAGTCTTGATTTCTCTTTATTCTCATATTTCCTCCTTAATTTCCTCTCCATCTTCCTCTATCTACTTTAGCATATTAATCAGAGTTATTTTTAAGTTCTTATTCCACAGGCTTCCAGTTACGGAATGAGTAATTCACAGGAATAAGATGCACAGCATAAGGAATGTAGTCAATGATAGTGTAATAACTGTGTAACAGGATAGGTGGCAGTTACACTTGTGATGAGCACAGCATGACTTGTCAAATCACTTAGTTGTACACCTGAAAGTAACGTGACCTTGTGTGCCAGATAGACCCAAAAAATAAGTAAATAAATAATATATATATAAACTCTATACCACATACATTATTTAAGGAATTATAGAGAGAGTAATCAGTGTTATTTTTCCCCAGGTATAATTCACATCTTCCTCTGTTAGGCAGATATGATAATATTGTGACTACCTCTGTGTCTTTATAATTGAGTTGGCAGGGCAAGGTGGTGGTTTAGTTAGACTCAGGTGACATCTGTCTTTATTTACCTCTGATCTTTCCCTCTAGCGAGACTTTGTCTCCTTAAAACTATAAGTCTGTGAGAAACTTCCTTCTGCTTTTCCTGCACAACCCCATGTTGGTTATGGCCCACATGGGCTTCATAGGAAAACCAGTAGTTCCTGTATTTTCCACCGCGAAGGTCATGACCTTGAATATTTTAAATTAGCTTTTAAGCCACTCATACATGTAGACTCAAAATGTGGCAAATATCTTGAGGGAGAGAATGCTCATGGATTTGCTGTAATTCCCTGGTGTGACTTCGTCTCAGTAGCATGTTCAGACCATCTCCAGAAGACTTACTTTTTTTGGCCATAATACTTGTAATACTTCATGCTTTTGGAGAGATCTGTGGCATATAGAGAAAAAGTATTGGATCTCTGGAAGTATCTAGAGGATGGTTACAGCAAAAGATACACAGAATCCTGTAGAAAGGTCATGCCTCAAGATTTTGGGAGATTTGACCCTACCTTGTAGTCTCACACTACCCATCTCCTCTGACATTTAGACTCAGCGAATGTCCTCGTTGATAAAATAGACAATTTATTTGAATATCTTCTAGGTTTCAACCCAAATAACCATCAAAATCTCAGCTTCTCTGTCTTCTTTTTAGAATATTTCTCTGTCAATAAAAAGCTTGATCATGCCCAGACATGACAGATTTGCACAGGAAATAAAAGAGCCAGGGGCACCTGGGTGGCTCAGTCAGTTAAGCATCTGACTTGACTATTGATCTCAGCTCAGGTCTCAATCTCAAAGTAAAAAGGGTCATTAGTTACCAGCTTATGTAAGGCAGCGTTTTCCTTGTTTGGTAAGGTCATCTAGTGCTTTTTGATTCCACAGCTCTATGATGGCTCTAAAATATCATTTAAAAACTTCTACAGTTTTATACAAACTTTTTACTAATGGAAAGACTACCACTATCTAATACATTCTACCAAGGAAGTGAAATTCTAGGCCATTTATATTTTAAGACTTTTTTATTTAAAATAATTTTAGACTTACAAATAGCTGAAAATGGTATACATAGTTCCTATACTCTTCACCCAGGCTTTTCTAACGGTAGCATCTTACATAAGCAATGTAAAATGAGCTAAACCAGGGAATTAACATGAATACGATATTATTAACTACTTACAGACCTTCTTCAAATTTTTCCAGTTGCCCTGCTAATGTATTTTCTTGTCCAGCTTCCAGAACTTGAAATTTTATTTAGTTGTCAAATCTCCTTAGTCTCTTCGAGTCTATGACAATGCTGGAGTATTTCTCTGACTTTTATGGCTTTGATAATTTTGAGGAGTACTGCACAGTTATTTTGTAGAATGCCTCTCAATTCGTCATTTCGTGTTCTCATGACTAGATCGAGGTAGTACATTTTTGGTAAGAAAACTACAGATGTGATATTGTAAACTTCTTAGAGTATCATGCATTATTATAAAATAAAAGATTTTTATTTTTTTAGATTTATAGAAGTATAACTCACACAAAGTAAAATTCACCCTCTTTAGTGTACAGTTCTATGAGCTTTGACAAATATAGGTGGCTGGCCAGCCAGCACAACTATGCAGACTTCGGACAGTTCTATCACTTTCCAAAATTTTCCTGCCCATTTATTGTCAAATATTCTATTCCTCATTCTCTAGCAACCATTGATAAGTTTTCTGTACCTATGTCTTGCCTTTTCTAAATATAATATAAATGGAATCATACAGCATGAGATCTTTTAGGGTTTTCTTTCTTTTTTTTTTTTTCAAGACTTATTTATTTATTTTCGAGAGAGATAGAGTGTCTCAAAAGAACTTCTTGCTGAGAAGACCCCAATGCAGAACTCCATCTCAGGACCCTGAGATCTGGACCTGAGCTGAAAGCAAGAGTCAGTTGCATAACTGACTGTGCCACCCAGGGGCTCCATTGAGGGTTTTCTTCTTTAACTTAGCCTATCATATTTTAGATTCATCTGTGTTGTACGTACCGCTATTCCATTATGTAGTTGTACCATAGTTTGTTTATTCATTGACTAGTTTTTGACTAGTTGAAAATTCTCTGAGATGTTTCTAGTTTTTGGTGATTCTAAATAAAGCTGCTATGAATCTTTGCATATATCCAATTTAACTTTATAAATATTTTCATATTTTCTTTGTTTTGAATTATTTCATTTAGGTTAGTTGTAGTTTTAATAAAGTTCATTTTTCCTAGCAGTCTTAGAGATTAATGCATGAATGCATAATAGATGCTATCTCTCTCGTATACAGATCTATATAGTCATGTAAGTGAAAACAACTTCAGAGCATAATTAATCATATCCATAACTTGTACCAAAGTACCATTTAATGATTTTACTAGGATGCAAGACATAGAATGCAAATTTTTCACACTCAATGTGTGTGATATTATTGATCTTTGGTGCCCCACTGAATAATCTAAGAAACACTGCCAGAGAGAGAAAAGTAAAAAAATAAGACTAAAGTTGATGAACTGAAAATCAGCAATTTAAAGAACTATTTATTGGTTCACTGGAACTAGACTGATATCCAGAGGGTGACATTTAAATTGCTAGTCTAGTCAAGAAAAGTGTATGTCTACTTTTTTATAAAATGGAGAAGTACTTCATCCTAAATTAAGAAAAATCCATCCATTGGGTAATTTGCATTTGTTAAACATTTGTAAATGAAAAGTAGAAACTAGAATGATAGATGAAAAATAACAATATGTACTATATCTGATCTCTGAAATGGACATTGCATTTGAAATATATAGGACTTTTGGTAAAATTGCATAAAAGGCATCAGCTGAGTGGTAGAATATTTATATCTGTGATGCTTAAATTTATAGTTGGAATTCTGTCACCATTAATGCAGTTTTACTAATTTTAAATGGTGATTTCATATTTTTCTAAACATAAGATGATTTTGAGTAAGATGATAATGAATTGTCAAGGCTATTTTTTCAAAATATTGGTGCTTATAGAATGAAATTTTTTTTAATCAGAAAAACCCCACAAACATGACTTCAAGGATTATTGGCCAAATCGGCTCATTTACCTCCTCTACATTTCATTACCCTCCAATTTGGTTAAAACAACACATTTATTACCATTTAAAAGTGTTTCACCTATAGTGCTAATCTCTGACCACAAAATCTTCAATTTTCCACTTTCCAGATTCATCTTTACCAATGTATCTCCTCTTGCAATGTTCTTATTTCTCAGGTTGGCTTTATCATGTACTCTCCCCTTTCTCTATTCTTTCCTTCCTCCCTTCTTTCTTTCCTTCCTTCCTTCTTTCCTTCTCTTCCTTCCTTCTCTATTTTTAGACTTCATCACTTGACATGTATTGAAAATGTTAAAGTTTTATTTATGCATTATTAGTCATATAGTATTATTGATGGGATAATTGACAAGATACTATTTTAATTGAACTCTGGTTGCCACCTTTAACCTTAGAGATTATTTTTAACCCTATTTAATTCTTATAGTAGTAATTGAAAGAATCTTACATAATTTTAAGATTTTTTTTAAAGATTTTATTTATTTACTTGACAGAGAGAGAGATCACAAGTAGGCAGAAAGGCAGGCATAAAGAGAGAGGGGGAAGAGGCTCCCTGCTAAGCAGAGAGCCTGATGCTGGGCTCGATCCCAGGACCCTGAGATCATGACTTGAGCCAAAGATAGAGGCTTTAACCCACTGAGCCACCCAGGCACCCCAAGAATCTTACATAATACTAAATGAATTTTATTTACAACAATTTGCTTAGTAATCCATAAGTATATTAGAGATATGATCCTTCCATTCTTCCTCAATAAGGTGAACTGTGGGACTCAAAAAAAAGAAAAAGAAAAAAGAAGAAGAAAAGGAAAAAAAAGAAAAGAGAGAAAGAAAGAAAGAAAGAAAGAAAGAAAGAAAGAAAGAAAGAAAGAAAGAAAGAGAAAGAAAGAAAAAAAGAAACTGGATGATGTCAGAGGAAAGCAATATCAGGTCTGTGTATATTCCAAGCCATCCTCTTAGTCATTAAATTTGGAAACAGTACTAAAATAAGTCAAATATGAGTGAAATGGTCAAATAGTTAACTACAAATTTGGGGTAACCCATTCTTTTATTTTTTTTAAAGCCCTCAACCCTTAAAGAACATTACTTATTTTCATATCAAGATTAAATTATACTTTACTCTTTTGCTTCCCTTTCTATTTCACTTCTCACAGTTCTTCTTGAGGAATGAAAATTCAGATCAGCTGGGGGCACCTGGGTGGCTCAGTTGGTTGGGCAGCTGCCTTCAGTTCAGATCATGATCCCAGAGTCCTGGGACTGAGCCCCACATCAGGCTTCTTGCTCGGTAGGGAGTCTGCTTCTCTCTCTTCTCTCTTTCTCCCTCTGCACCTCCCCCACTGCTCTCTCTCTCTCTCTCAAATAAATAAAAATCTTTAAAAAAATTCAGATCGTATATGGATGGTTAATTACTCCATATATAAAAATGTTTCACATAAGGTGATATTAGGAAAACCGTAGAAGGTCTAAACAACAATGAATGTGGTAAAATGCTAGCATACGAGGATTTTACTTTCACAAATGTTAATAACTTTGCCATTAAAAAAAATGCAGTGCTGGTCTTGGGTTCCATATGCTGTTAGAAGTTTTCCAGATGTCTGAGAAATATAATACCATTCATTTGAATCTCTCTATAGTTAAGCCATCTGGTACAGTTAAGTACCAGAAGCTTTACAATTATTCACAATTCTGTTACATAGAATGCCATTTTTGCTATTGGGGAATAAACTGGTATCACAGATATGCTGTTATTAAATTTGAAAAGTTCTCCATAATGGAGATAGACATTGATATTCCTACTAGGATGTTGTATCAGTTATGACTGCCTACATTTGTCATCACAATGATGTTATAAATGAGGAGATATTCTAAACATCCACAATTATATTGACATTTGGATTCTACTTGTAATATGGCCATTTTATTGTAATATGACATATAAAGTTATATCCTTTGGTAGAAGTCATGGTCTTAGCTACAATCGGTGGTGCTGTCACCAGAAAAATATTCAGGATTTGAGTGGGTCTTTAAAAACTTATGCATGTTGCGTTCTAACAGCTTCATCAATGTGGAAGGGACAAGAGCATCAGAAATTCAACACAGCTGGAATAAATGATACAAATATATCCTCCCTGTTGTCTGAATGTTGTCACAGGCTAGGGAGTATCCTATATTTGATGCTAGCTCTTCTTCACTTCTGGAATTATCATGGTCAGAGTAGGATTTAAACATTAATTTAGTAAATCTTAACTGAACATGTGAAATGTGCCTGGAGCTCTTTAAGCCATGGAGAAGATTACAAAATTGAGTAAAATATCATTCTACCTTTAAGGAGCATGATTCAGTCTCACTGTTGTTACTGATCACTTTTTTGTTGGCTTTGTGGATTTCTGTTTGCTTACAGCCTGACAGATGCCTCTGCGAGAATAAATAATACCCAAATTCAGGTGGGTAAAAGTTTTAAACTCCCATATGTTCTTAAAACACACATTAATAAACATTTATGGAATACCTTTAATGTTCAAATTTCCCGGCACTGAAAAAATAAACAAATTAAAGAGAAAAAATATCCTTAAGAAATTTGGGGGCTAATAAAAATTATGGAAATGTAAACAAACTATAAAGTAAAATAATTTTAATAATTACATGCTAATAATACAAAACTGGTAGCTTGTGTCTTGGGAGCATGTTGGCAAGAATGCTCATTCTGAAATGGTTTGGAGAGATCCTTCTAGAGAAAGAAATATTTGAGCCAGTTCTTGAAAAGTGACTTCATACCTGTTTTCAGCTGTAAAAGAATAATTTCCATGTATACAGAAAACTAGAACTGAATTCTGTGATCACCTTTGGTGATACAAGAACTCCAGCAAGAATGATATATCCAGTTTTTGAATCTTTGCATCAAAGTGGAAGGTTGTTGACCTATCCCCAGGAAAGTTATCTAAAAGTTGCCTAAACCCTCATGAGTTTTTAGAAGCTTTAACAAACACAACAATATTGGGAAAAATCAGAGTTACTATTTATTACATCCCTGTGCTGACACTTGATATGGGCACAGCCCAGGGCTTTGATCTGCATCTTAGAAGTTATGACTTTTATCTTGGTGAGGCCCTCAATTTCAAGGTTTCTAAGCTACTCAACATATCCTTCCAGATCTCTATCATGTACTTCTAATGACAACCATTTATGAGTAAAGCTATGTACTAGGTACTGAGAATGCCAAACGTGTAAGGATATGGTCCCTCATTCCTGAGGGATTGAGAATGTAATTGGGGAGATAGAATATTTACATGAAGAATAGCAACCTCTATTTAAAACAGTAAATCTATGGTTAGTTCTGTGACAAATGAAGAGGATAGACCGTTAAGTGCCATCAATTTTCAGGGGAGTATCAATCCATGAAAACTAAAGAAATAAGATAAGCTCTTGGAAGAGTTTGGAAGATAATATTTAGAAAGAAGAAAAATTCCAAGCTTATTTTAAGGCTTAATTTTGAGAGAGAGGAAGAAATGAGTACATATGTACTCAAGGAACAATGAGTAGACATTTTGGCAACAGTGGAGACTTGGTTAAAAAGTGCAATAACATTAAAAAGATAGATACAGACAATGCTGTGCAAGCCTTTGAATTTTGTCCCTCAGGGAAGAGAGACAAACAGAAGGTTGAGAGCAGGGTGATGGCATATCCAAAGTAGAATGGGGGTTGGGGAGTAGATTAAAAGAGGGGTTTGGCTGTCAGAGCCTATGTATCAAATAGGAATAAAGACCCAACTAGGATGCCATCTAGGGAGATGCCACTGAAAAAGATGTCAGTGGGAGAGTCATACAGTGATTCAGCAGTATCCCGTTCCTGGACCTTTCCTCCTCTACTTCATCTTTTTCCAAAATGTGGAAGTTCTTTGACCTGTTTACTCTGGCCTGCTCTCTGCTCTTTACTAATATATTTATGATGATATTAAGTCAGTATACTTCTTTCAGAGCAAAATGACTGCCTGTTAATAGGAGCTTAAAAATATATTTTTTAATCCAAAAAAGTAATATGAACAGCAGACCTGCAGATCTTGGGACAAATTTGGGAGTAGATTTTGAATTTAGATCAGTACGCCTGTTTGCTTTGGTGAACTAGCCTCTGGCATGGAAATACTTTTTTTTATATGACAAAATGGTTCAACATAAAGAGAATAGCACAAATCTCAGAAAGATGACAAATAACATTAGAAAATACTAAGTACAAACAATGCATAATGAGTCGCTGTATGTTTCCCTTTTCTTTGTTTTGATAAAACTAAAATATTGGAAAGAATATATGCTAGTAAGAATTTAATTAAAAATTATGAAAGACAAAATAAAATATCAATAAAATAAAGGATTATAGAACAAGAAAGAATAGCAACTATACAAATAACTTTCCATTACATTGCAGAATTAACAAGGCTGAAAATAAAAATACATGATCGTATCCAAAGAAAAATGTAAGGTTTTGATTAAGGTAAACACAAGATACATAATGTCTATCTTATGCTTAGATACAGCCAAGTACCCTCTGAAGGCATTATAAATATTGTTTCAACTTAACCAATCCACCTTTTAAAATATACCCACTTATATATCATTCAGAATGTAAACATGTATGCAAGTAATTGTGAAAAGAAATGACGGAGATCCCGTAGTCCAGCGACTTCATTTCACAGATGAAAAATGGGAGAACCTGGAAGTTCGAGTGACTTGACTGAAATCATAGAACTAGTTAAGGAATGAGACACTAGTCCTGACCTCACAGCAACCATTGAAAAAACAGTCTCTCCTTGTATCTCATCTGTTATTGTGCCCCTGATGATAAGGTCCTGACCCTAACCCTCTAACATTCAAAGTCAAATTCTGTAGTTCATTTTCTTCCAGAAAGCTTTTCTTGACTGTAGTAGGCAGGATAATGAACCTCGTGGATGTTTGTATCAGAATCTCCAGAACCTGTACGTTAGCTTACATGGCAAAAGGCACTCTGAAGACATGATCCAACCAACGGTCTTCAGATAAGATGATTCAGAGTTATCGGAGTGGACCCCATGTAATCATATGAGTCCTTTAAATGGGGAAGACGAGACATAAGAAGTGTCATAATGATGTAGCATGAGAAAGACTTTGCTAGTCATTGATGTCTTTCGAGATGGAAGGGGACCAGAAATTAAGGAATGTGAGAAGACTCTGGAAGCTGGAAGAGAAAAGGAAATGGATGGTCCTCTAAACCTAGAGGAGGAACGCAGCACCCCCAACACCTTGATTTTACCCCAATGAGACCTATTTTGAATTTCTGACTTCAGAAATATAAGATGAAAAATATGTGCTATTTTAAGTCACCAAGTTTGTGATAATTTGTTACAGTAGCAATAGGAAACTAATACTAGTGACTATTCTAGATTTGAGGTCATTTAATCATACATAAGCCTTTCATTATCTGTTATTAGTTTTTAATTCAAGTAACATTCTACAAATAAGTAACAGGCTCTTTAAAGCTGATGCCCCTGTCACATAGACCTGGACACTTTGCTATTACTAAAATTAGCAATCTGTGCCCTTGGGCAAGTTACTTAACCTTTTGCAGTTTTAATTTTCTAACAATAAAATGGTTATTATAAAACCTTATCTTGAGGAATTTTGTGAGGATTAGCAATAAAAAATTCATTCCAAGTAAGATTCTATGACTGGCAGATTTAAAGTATTTAAACACATCCATTAATGTAAAATTAATTGTACTAATAATTAATACACATATTTTAAACTAACAAATTAACCAAAATCTTGCTAATTGATTTGTGAAACATCGTAAATAACTATTGATAATATCATATTAGCCTTCAGTATAACCATTATTTTTCTTCTATATATTGCCTGTAAACTTAATTATGGTTTTATTCTATGGACCCATCCAGGTGGGATGAGGTGGGAGAGGTTGTTGGGACAGAAGTGGAAACTCTAATGGGATGTGAATGGGAAAGAGTATGTTACATATATCTCAACATTTGTAGGAGCTACATATTGGCAGTGATTTCTTATATCACTACTCCCCTAGCCTTTAACAACTGCTGGCATACATTGCTACCAATTTTTGCATGTGAATATCCTAGGTCTACTAATAGATGTAATATATGTATAGATCCTATGTATGTATGCTAATAGAGATATAAAAAGACCTTTAGGTTGGTAATTAAAACTGGGTTTGAGGGCACCTGGGTGGCTCAGTCGGTTAAGCATCTGTCTTCTGCTCAGGTCATGATCCCAGGGTTCCAGGATCAAGTCCGCATCAGGCTCCCTGCTCAGCGGGGAGTCTGCTTCTCCTTCTCCCTTTGCCCCTCCCCCCTGCACGTACAAGCTCTCTAGCTCTCCCTCTCTCTCTCTTTCTCTCTCCATCCCTCTTTAGCAAATAAATAAATAAAATCTCAAAAAAACTGGGTTTGAATCTGACTCATGCTTACTAGGTATATTAACTTAGGTCATTTAATTAACATATGAATTAAAATGAGAACTGAACATGCAAAATAGATGAGATAGTGTATGTGAAAACATTGCTGTAGCAGAGACCAGTACACAGAATGTTTCCATAAATATTATTTTATTTTCTCTTTGAATACTGGGCATTATGCTTTTTTTGATTCCTTACTGTGTCTCCTTATGATAAGCTTCTAAGAAACTCCAAATAAGTATTTTTTTGCAACTGAGAATTATGATATATCTAATTAAGATAATAAAATAAATAAAATAAATCATCATGGAATATATTTTAATAGTAAGAAAGAAATAGTGGAAAGTTTACGTTTTGTAGACTTGTTTTGTTGACAGTCAATTGTAATATATTCAGGGTCAGATACCCTTTGAAATTCTGATAGAGTGTACTTTCCTCAAAATGTACCTCAACACAGGGAATTTACATAGGGCCTGGAAATACGGTTTTTAGGAAATCGGATTTTGCATTTAAAATAAAATTATATATAATAAAAATTTGTTCAAGTACAGCTTTAAATGAAAAAGCAGAGAAATTAAGGCATTTAATTTCAAAACATGACCTAATATTGCCTTATAGTTTCTACCTCTAGTTCCTCCCCAATCACAACTAATCTTATTAGATTAAAACTAAAGCCCTTTTCTCTTACGCTCATTTTCATGTTGAAAAAATCTCTAATGACTTCCCATTGCCTACAGGGTTAAAACCAAACTTCTCTGCTTAACATTCAGATTCTTACACATTTATATCCCCAATTTATCTTTCTGGCCATATTTACTACTATTCTATGAAACGTACACACTGTAGTGTGTGCTCTTGGCAGCATCCAAGTGACCTCTTCTCTTTCCCTAATTCAGAAATTTTCTGTCTCTATATTTGTGGTGGAGCTCTCCCCAATTGGAGCTTTACCTCATTTCCCTCCTCAGAATCAATGTGTCCATTAAGACTATAAGTTCCATTTCTTCTCTAAAGTCTTTCTTGATTCCTTTGGGATGAGATACACACTTCATTTGTAGTTCCATAGAATGTATCTATCGATCTTGTAGACATATCCTGCCTTGTATTCTAGGTTTAGTAATTTTATCTCACCATGCTCCCTCCACTGAGTATTCACCACAGATGACTGAGGTGAATAAGTCATCTTTGTATCTCATTCACTACACTGTATGGCACCTTGCTCATAGTTGTAATCCAGTAATTCATTTAAAGATATAATAAATATTTTGGAGCCTCCACTATATGATAAATGAGAAAGTAGATATCAGGACACAGAGATTAATAAAGTTTTTGCTGCTTTGGCCAGCTCTCATCATCCTCCATTGCTGCAGTGATGGCTGCCAAGGACTCTCGGATACTCTCTCCTCCTAAGAATTGCCCTGGGTTGAACAGTAGTGTCTAGCCTACCAGGCAATAACTGACTGGCCCAGATGCCAGTGGCTCAAAATAAGTCCAATTTTGTAGTATGATCCACACTCCAGAGCCCACTGTGGAGTCAGCCTGCGGGTCAACTGCTGGCACAGATGACATCTTACTTGGCTCTTTTTCTTGTCCTATCCTACTTCCTTTAAATCCTTTCTTCTGTGAGTGTTTCCTTAATAAATCATGTGTATCTGCATTCCTTCTCGGGCTCTCAGATGATCCAAACTGAAACAAAGTTGCACTAGTGTCATTCCCAATAGCCAAGAAACCCAACAACTTGTGTCCATCAATGGATGAATGGATAAAGACATATAGAAGATATATAGAATAGGATATATGATATCACTTATATATGGAATCTAAAAAAGACAAACTCAGAGAAACAGAAAGTAGAGCTATGGTTACTAGAAGTTGAGAGATGAGAGAAATCAGCCAAAAGATATAGACTTTCAGTTCTAAGATTAGCGAGTTCTGGGATCTAATGTACAACATGGTGATTATAGCTAATAATACCGTATCATGTACTTAAAAATTGCTAAGAAAGTAGATCTTAAATGTTCTCACCACAAAAAATAATAATTATGTGGCGGGATGAAGGTGTTACTAATACAGTGCTGGTAATCATTTTTGCAATCTATAAATGTATTATATGAACCTATTGTACACCTTAAACTTACATAATGTTTATTCCAATTATATCCCCATACATCTGTAATAGCTTTTTTTTTAATAATGCACCTTCCTTTAGCAGGCCATAGTCTAGTAAAATACACAGCTGTGCAGAATTATTCAAATCACCAAATGATGAGCCCCCATGAACTGGTTCATAATGGTTGCACTAGAATAGAGCAACCACCTATCTGTGTAGCTGGGGGTGTCACAGAAGGCTTCACTGAATAGTGTCCTTAAGGCTAGCCTTGAAGACATTCTAAGAGTATGCCAGGTAAAGCAATGGGAAAGGAAGGGTACATACTTGAATAGACAACACCTGGTTTCTAATGTGAGTTGACTCCTCTTTTTTTCTTTTCTGGTCTGCTATGGGGAAACTTCTCTCTAGCTAACAATCTCCCTTGCTGCGAGAGTCAGTTTTCTCCCAGATACTGGATTTTTGAAAACTCAGGCCAAGAAATTATCGATTTCCTCTTGCTACTGTTTACTCAAGGCCCATATCGCACCGTTCAGTGTGGAAGAAAGAGGACGTTTAGGACTTGAGAGCATTGTATCTTCAGGGCTGAGTGCTCTTTCTGGTATGTAAATTGTCAGTCAAAAATGAGTGGCAGGCAATGAAGCTGAAAATGTAAGTCAGAGCCAGATTGAAGGACCACATGTTTGAGGCCAGAGGGGATGAACTGATCCTATAAGCTCCCTGAAGTTTTTAGGGAGTTTTGTCTTTCTGTGAACCATGGGCTACAGAAAGGGAAATCTTGTCCTGAAGGGACTAATAATTATCTACTTTTCCCTGAGTATTAACTATATGCCAGAAACTATACAAAGCGCTTTATATAGATAATGCTATTTAATCTTCATAGCAACACCGCGACATAAGTACCATCACTCCTCCTCATTTTACAGGAAACCATTTGAAGGCTGTAGAACAGGGATACATTTGATACATTCTGATTCATGAGCCTCTTTCTGTCTCCTGCTTGGTGAAAGCTCACAGGAGGCAAGAGTAAAAGCACAAACACCCACAAGGAGGCCTTTCCACAGATCAGGGGAGAGATGATGTTGGCTTGGACCACCAGTATAGCGGTAAGGAATAACTAAATTCTGGAGAGACAGTATTCTGAAGTTAGAGTTAACAGGTTTACTGATGCCTCCGGTAGCAGGTGTGAGAACGAAAAAGAGATGGTACTGCGGGTTTATTTATTTATTTTTTTTCCCTGAGCAACGAGGTGAATAATACTGCCATTTACTGAGCCAAAAACAACTAAATGAGAAGCAGATTTGCTGGGAGTGGAGATTGAAAGTTCTATTTTTTAACATGTGAATTTTGAGATGCCTTTTAGATTCAAATGGAGATGTTGAATAGGCAGTTGGATATCCGGGTCTGACATTCAGAAGAGGGAAGGCGGGAGATATACATTTGAGAGTTAACATAAGGTGGGTATTTAAAGATATGGCTCTAGATGGGACCACTTAGGGAGTGAGTGTTGAGAAGCAAGAATAAAGTAATGAAGACTGAGTTCTGTGACATTCCCACAATGAAATGTCAGGAAGAGAAGATATCCGAAATTGACATTGTGGAGGAATATAGTAGGTGAGTGTGTGTAGTTCTAGAAGCTTTTTGAAATGGAAAGAAGAGATGAATTATTTTAACAAAATTAAGTAAGATATATGTAAATATAATCATATATATTCTCTCTTTCTTCAGGGGACTATTCCAGAGATAGGTAATTTTTCAACAAACCAATATTGAACAAGATATCTTCAAATAGCATATGCCCAGAACTTTATCAGGCTTTCTCTTTAAATTGATACAAATTTTGTATTGTAACCTAGTCTCTGGAGAGCAGAGTGCACTCTGAAAAATTCTGAAGGAGTTAATTTTATCAACGAGGAATGATGTGAGTTTAAGAAGGTGTTTGGCCAAGGACCCAAATTCTCTCCCCAGAAATACACTTCTATGTGTGAGGTGACTCAGAACAATATTCCCAAAGAATAAGAGTGAGCAAAACAATGCTTTATATAAACGCTCAACTTTACTGACATAACCTTATGTAGAACTCTATGCATTTGGCTAAACAAAATAGATTTCTTTGTCTTGGGCTACAGGCAATCCAGAATTTAGAAGGGAAGCACATACCTGGGTCTTGAAACACAACCCAAGGCAAGAAAATTTTATTTTAAACAATGCCAGCTGATGAAGAGGCTGAAACTCGCTCAGCTATAGGGAAGCAGATTAGTCCTGTGGTGGAGTTTTCCTGGTCTTCCCTCAAGAAGAATGAGATTATAAAACATAGCTTATTTTTTCTGATTCCATGGAGAAAGCCCATGGAGACAGAATAGAAAAAAAGAGATATGCCTCATCTTTTCTTCCCCAGAAAAAGAAGTTCTTTTCCCCTTATTGTTCTAGACCCAGCATTCTTTCTCATTCCCAACTGGACGCTGAAGTATCTCTCCTCCCTATACAACATAGGTAAGCTGTGGAGAATGGAAGGGGATACATATTAGAAGCATCATGTATACATTTCATTCATCCGCTTCTAGTCTTCCCCCCAGGGCTTGATGTGTGAGTATGATACCGCACTGAGTCGTTATAAATCATGTAAGTTATAAGTCGTGTAAGTGTTAGTAGTTTTCGCTGGACTTGCTCTGCTAATTGAATAGCAAGCCAACTGTTTTGGGATACTTTCTGCTTCACCTTTCTGAGTGTGTATACTGTTAACTCTAACTTTCCTGTCCCCCGAAGCAAGGAGTAAGTAAAGGAGATTTGAGGACACTCACAATTATCTATTTCCTCCTTTTCTTTGTTTTCTCCTCCATCCATGCCCCAAGGGCATTCTAATTCTATAATTTATGGTAGATGCTTGCTTCATAGCCTCCTTCTTCCCTACTCTATAGACCTCCTATCTCTAGAATGATCCACTTTCTCCTTACTGTAAATCTCATGATTTAACTTAATAGTAGTAAGTCTACAAGATAGAAAAACAATTTTATTAATGGAAAAAAATATGTAACAACCTTGGGATTTTTTAAATATGATTTTATTTTCTACTTTCTTTAAAAGGTAAAATTTTAAAGGGGAAAAAAGAAAAAAAAAACCAGCTGTCAGGGCCTCAATTTTCTCATCTATAAAGTGAAAGTGTTAGAATAGATGATTTCTAGATTATTTTTTTAATTCAAATTTTATAAATCAATTTCATCATCTGAGTGAACCAAGAAAGTAAATTTAGTCAAGTGAATATACTAGAAAAGGTAAAATTAGGCCTAGTATTTCAGGCAAAACGAATGTTATTGGAGTATTCTTCCTTAAGTCATAAATATTTGTAAGTATCTGTGAGAAATTAACAAGCTGCCTTCAAGAGTTAAAGACTGATCAGCGAAACACTTGATATAATTTTTAATACCAAATTTGGGGGAACAAAAACTTGCCAAATTATATCTTGGAGACCCGGAGAATCTACTCATCTCACTAAAAAAATTTCCAATCTTATGCAGTTACATAGCTAAAAGCAGAAAATCAATATCTTTATTTTTCCATAGTTTTATGGTATTGTTCTTTTCCCATCTGTACATCTGTGGTACTATTCACAATGCTGGCATCCTCCCATTAGGTCTTCATAAATCAACTGAATTTCAGTGAAAAATCATCAAAGATTGTGTTATTTTTTCCAATAATTAAGCTACCTACAGTTTCAAAGCAAAAAAAAATTGACATAAAGGCAAAGTAACCAGAAACAAATAGTCAAATAAATGACTAAAACTGAACTAACCTAATCTTAAAAGTAGGCCACACATCAGTGAACTAATAATGTTTTACTACAGCATATAATTTATGTGTGAATCAAGCAAAAGTTAGATAAATTAAGATATAAGATGTTCAATAATCAGTTATGATCAATTCTGTTCATATTAAGAGATATACATCTAAAATTTCTGATTCATGACTTTTATTTCAAATCTCAAAATTTCCCCAAAATGAAATTAAGAAAATGGTCTCTTATAATTTCTATAAATGTGTATCTAAAATTTCTTGAAATTGTCTAAGAACTGTAAATCATCCTTGGCATGTTACATAAGGTATATTTTTCTTTTCTTTTTTTTTTTTTTAGAGAGAGAGAGAGAGAGACTCTTAAGCTCCACACTCAGTAGGGAGCCTAATGCGGGGCTTGATCCCAGAAGTGATCCAGAAGTGTTGCAAGGCAGCCCATTCTGTACTTGCTGAGAAAGGCAAAGGGCCTTCCATGAAAGACAGAATGGGTGTGTGGGAGAGCAAAAGATACTGTAGATCTTCAAAGCGCATCTCCACAACCCACAGCCTTCTTCCCAATAGTGTCAACTCTGCATTTTTACAGCGTAGCATGGTTGTAGTTTTTGGCTATTACTGGTGTATCATTTGGGGGTGGGAGGGTTGGGGGTGGGAAGGAACAGAGATGGGTAGGACCATTTTTGTTAAAATTTGGGGCCTGATTGAGGAAATGGTGAAACAATGGAAAGAACAAACTTGTGATTCGGTTCTGTGTCCAGAATATTTTATCTTTTCAAAAAAATGTCATTGGCAACCTAAGTGAGGACTGTGAGAGACTGTTTAAAAGCTGTGAATGCCTGAAATTTATAAGCCAAGGTGTTCCCTGCCTGAGCTTAATGCTGTTCCCAACAGAGGACTAAGCCAGTTAATAAGTTACCAAAGCTGCCATTTTGGGGATGGAACCTGGTTGAAGAGGGAAAGTTTTGGAGCGTATACATAGGCAGATTGTTCTGTCTTAGAGGTGCTAATTCTTGAAATTGATAAGACCCTTTCTTTTCCAATTATGAAGTTTTAGACATCAGCTTGTCCATCCATGCCACTGGCTGAGGAATTTGGGGAAAGGAAGTGGGTAGTATAGAAAGTGGGAGAGTAGAGAAAGACAAGGGCCCCTGCTCTTAGGGTTTTTTTGTGTTTTTTTTTGTGTGTGTGTGGCATTAAATCAGTTTGGTTTTGTTGTGTAACCAGGCATTTCAAAACATGGTTTAAAATAACAATCATTTATGTGTCTCAGAATTCTGCAAATTGATCTTTTGGGCTGGGCAGTTATTTTGCTAATATTGCTTGGGTTCATGCTATATCTACAGTCAATTGCAGAATGGTCTAGAGGAGTGAAACTGGGCTGGCTAGTGTCTATTCCACATGCTTTCTCATCTATGAGGTTAGCTCATCCTGTTTTGGGTGGAGGTGAAAAGGTTCTGCAAGCCATGACGGAGAAAATTGCGAGAACTTTTCAGTTATAGGATCAAAACTGAGACAACTTCACTTTGACTAAACGATGTTGGTCTAAGCAAGTCACAAAGCCAGTTCTAGGGGTGCCTGGGTGACTCGGTTGGCTGCCTTCGGCTTCGGTTATGATGCTGGGGTCCTGGGATCCAGGACTGTGTTTAGGTTCCCTGTTCAGTGGGGTGCCTGTTTCTCCCTCTCCCTCTTTGCTCTCCCTGCTTGAGCTCTCTCTCTCTCTCTCTGTCAAATAAATAAATAAAATCTTAAAAAAAAAACAGTTGATAAAAAGGGAAGATATAAACTCTACCTCTTGGGGTGCCTGGGTGGCTCAGTGGGTTAAGCCTCTGCCTTCGGCTCAGGTCATGATCTCAAGGTCCTGGGATGGAGCCCCGCATCGTACCATCACATCATCGCATCATCGCATCATCGGGCTTTCTGCTCAGCAGGGAGCCTGCTTCCCCCTCTTTCCACCTGGCTCTCTACCTACTTGTGATCTCTCTCTCTGTCAAATAAATAAACAAGATCTTTGAAAAAAAAATAAAAAATAAACTCTACTTCTTAATGGGATTTGCTCCTAAGTACTTGTGGTCATTTTTGCAAACTGTCACAAATATCAACTTCAGAAATTGTCCGGGGAGCTCTGCGGGAAGTCTGCTTCTCCCTCTGACCTTCTCCCCTCTCATTCTCAGTCTCTGTCTCTAATAAATAAATAAAAAAATCTTTAAAAAAAAAAAAAGAAATTGTCCGGGGAAATTTGCTAGTACCTTAACTTCATACTCAATACCGGTTTTTTCAACATACATGTCTTAAAAAATATCATCCAGCACTTAAGAAGCATTGTAGATATAAAGAAAACAATATCTATTGTTTATTACCTTGTGCCAAACACCAAAATGACTTTTAACATACATTAACTCATTTTGCAATTTAAATAATATTATCCCCATTTACAGAGGAAAGAAACTAGGGAATATTGAGAAATTTGACAAAATCTTCACAGCTCATTAGTGGAAGAGCCAGAATTTGAACTCTAGTGAAGTCATTCCAAGCCTATCTATTGCAAATCGAAGGTTTTAACTTCTCCATTATACTTAGTCAGTTATACCAGATAGGCACAATTTTGTCTGGAGAAGGACCAGCTTTTTTCAGACCCCAAAATATCTACTCCAAGTATCTATAATGGTACCTGAAATCATACCATCAGTGACGGCCTCCTCTGACCTGAAAACTCTGAATTTTTAGAGTGCCCTTTTCAGAAAGGCATATTTTTAACTATAATCAGCTAAATTTAGATGAATTAACCTGAGGGCAAATAATTTTTTTTTTAAATGAAGGACATTAGGATAGATGCCACAGAACAAGAGGGTCCATGAATAAGTAAAGAGAGAGCTTTCCAAAGGAAAGGCAGAGAATATTAGAAAAAAAAATCCTCTTTGTTTACTTTATAATTTGCCATGAGAACTCGTGTAGTGTTATTAACTGTGGCACCTCTCAGCCGTGCCCTGATCTTCAAAGCAACTCTAGATTTCTGGTGAGTAAAAGCACCGATTAGGTTGTATTTAAAGGATCCTAAGTCACGTTGAAGTATTTACTCTGAATCTGGGCAGTCTCCTGTTCCGTATGATTTCAAGTGGGAAGGTGAGGGAGCAGAGGACAACTTCCAAGAACATCATTTTATTTTAATATAAATTGTCTTTTCCCATTTGGAAGCATTCTATCAAAATACTAAGAGTCATCTGATCCCCTGATCTTGAATCTTCCACATAGCTAATGCAGATCAGAGTTAACTCCAAACTCATCTAAGCGGAAACATAAGCGGTTGGGGGTATCAAAAAACACTCTGTGAAAACAATTTTAAAAAACAATCGGTCTGTGATCTGAAATATAGTACAGAGTCCAATACCCCTCGAAGGCCAGTATGACCCAAGGTGCTCTCTGTCTGCTCTCCTGGCACAATACCTGTTCTCAAAATGTGACTTCAAGTTATTGAATACTTCACCATATCAAACACATGAAAAATTCTTAGAAATTAAGGTAGAAAATACTGAAAAAACTAGAAAGAGGTCATTTGCTTTTCCCCTTTCTTGCTAACTGACAGAATCCTATTAATTTCGTAGGCTCTTACCGCAAATCAACACTCCCATGAAGCTTTCATAGTTCTTCACACAGATAGGATTAACTTCTCCTTTGTGTTCTATATCTATAACTCAGTGTTTATGACTCTCTAATAGGATGTTCCTCAATGTATTATAACTATTTGGACATGTACCACTGTTTGTAAGCCTATTTGTGCATGTACTCAATGTTTATGACTCTATTATAATGATTTGTATATGTACGAGTCTTCTCCACTAGGCTGTGATTTGCTGGGCTGCAAGAAACAGGCAGTGATGCATTATTCATTCTGGTATCTTTGTGCCAAATGGAGACACACAGTAAACATCATAACCGATGATTCTTTGATTGAATTTGCAATTCATTTTTAATATTATTTTTAATACTATTTATTTATTGAAAAAATTATTGATGCCCACATTTTGATATTCAGACATTCAAAATATCCGGTCATTCTAGAGTCAGAGATGTGGTTCTAGAAGTCTCAATTACCACTTTAGAAACAATATGACCCTACGTAGACACTTACTCCAAAATAAACACTATGCTGTAGCAAGACTAGCTTTCTCTGTGTCCTACATATAACATGTCTGAACAAAAGTTCTAATTACCCCAGGTGGAATATCCTCATCATTTCAATTATATAGAACTCATTATTAAAAGAGCACATTTGATTCTTTATCACAGTTGTTCACTTATGATTATTTCTTCCCAGAGATGATAAATTCCTGTAAGTCTTGGCTAATAACTTGTATTTCAATGTTAACTCCTTTAGATTAAATGTGACCAAAAAGTAATTACTTAATAGCACATGGAGTGGGAACAAAAGAGTTATGCAACATTTGTTTAAATTACAATTTTTCTTCTTAATAGATGTGTGTATAACAATAAAAAAGTTACTTAATCTAAAATACAATTTCATTATCCATAAAATTATGATAATACCTACCTTGAGGAGTTGCAGGAAAATAAGATAATACATGTAACAAACTGCACTTAATATGTACTTAATACATGCAAAATATTGCTATCATCATAATTTGGTATACCTTATCCCTTCTTTGATCTTCATTCATGTTTTTTGAAAGGGAAAACAAATAGTAGATTTAAGACTCAGAAGAAAACATTTCTTCTAAAAGTAATTCTCTGCAAAATAAAAATTTAGAAAAATTGCAGCATTCTTAGTTTATATAAGAAGGCAACTGGAAAGTTAAGATAGTAAGGATACTACAAATATAGTAGCAGAATTGAAATTGATATTGTAGGAAGTAAAAGTAGAAATGACAACAATGATAATCCAAGATATTAGCAAGAATGTTTCTATATGGTGGGATTAGTGATTATTTCAATTTTTTTTCTTTTTTTGTATTTTAATTACTGATTTTTGTGTAATGAGCACTTTTTCTTATGTAATAAAGTCATTAAATAGACAGTTATGTTAAAATAAAACAAAATTTTGAAATATATAAAAATACTTATTATTAAATAATATCAAAATATTAACAGTGGCAGAAATCTGGTTAATTTCATTTTATGTTTATTTTTAGTTCAATATTTTTATATAGTATGATATAATGAAAAGTGTATTTAAAATTAGCACATACTACTCAAAATATAGTATTTATTCAGCATCATTAAATACATATATACATAGCCATAGAATCAAAAGAAAGATGGCAAAATGTTGATGGAATCTCTGTGTTAGAAGCTACATATAATTTCTTCTTCTTCATATATGTTTTCAAAACATTCTACAAATGACTCAGGATGCCTGGGTGGCTCAGTTAGTTGAGCATCTGACTCTGGATTTTGGCTCAAGTCATGATCTCAGAGTCGTGAGATTGAGCCCTGAGTAGGGCTCTACACCAAGAATGGAGCCTGCTTAGGATTCTCACTCTCCCTCACCCTCTGACCCTCCCACTCACAATCTCTCTCAGAAAACAAAACAAAATAAAACAAAAAATAAACAAAAAACTTAAAAATAATTCTAAGAATATATTCGTAGTATTATAATAAAAATAAATATTCAAACAATGAATCAATATTAATCTCAGTGTTATTACTCTTGTATCAGTTCTGTCTTATTTTTTTAAGATATGACAAGTGATAATATAAACTTCTGGGGGGATTATTTATAACATTCCAGTAGTTTTATTTAAACTTCCCACCAACCCCTACATCATCTGTAAGTATATCAGTAAAAATATTCTGGCTCTAACTATTATGTTTCAACTTTCCAACAGCTAAGTTCATTCCTTTCTCTACCTGAAGTTTGCCATTTACTAAAAATCACAAAATTCATCTTTCAATGAGTAATTTCATAGTACAAATCTTTAGACACTTCTGGCATAGCTCTTCTAAAATGGAAATCTTCAAAGGGCACTAAAACAATGATCTCATTAATTTCTCCCAGAGTCCTGAGAGGTAAATGACAAGTCTGACCCGGGAGATGGATTAGTGAGCATTTTCATTAAGTCCCTGGCAGACACTGAGGGAGGTGGCCAGCACTTCGCCAGATGGAATTAAAAATTAAAAGACACTTTAGGGAAGTAACTAGATGCTACAGAATGGAATTTTAGAGATACTACTTCTGTGCAGTAATGAGAATAAGGGTGTACTGTAAAAAGGAAACAAAGAACAAAATGAGACTTAGAAGTTGTAAGTAAAAGACAAAAAAGGAAAATACATACATACTTTATGTATTTTTAAAATTAGAAAGATGTCAGATTTTCATATAGCAAAAATTTAGTTTCCACAGTATATTTAGAGGTTGCCACATTTTCCCTGAAGTGCATTTTCTCGTTTTGTCTCCAACCTGAGAGAAACCAGAAAAAGTTCAAACACAGACAAAGAAAAGTTTCTGATATAAGAAAAAGACTGAGGGGCCCCTGGGTGGCGCAGTTGGTTGAGCGACTGCCTTCGGCTCAGGTCATGATCCCGGAGTCCCGGGATCGAGTCCCACATCGGGCTCCCAGCTCCATGGGGAGTCTGCTTCTCACTCTGACCTGCTCTCTCTCACTCTCTCTCTTTCCTAATAAATAAATAAATAAAATCTTTAAAAAAAAAAAAAAAGAAAAAGACTGAAAATACAAGATATTTTAGAGGCGATTAAACACTTTGTGTGGATTTTGAATGGCAGAGAAAGGTCAGTATTTGTCATAAACTTAAGTATGAGGAAAAGTTATAAAAATGGAGACTTTATGATTTTATCTTCTACAAAGGTCAAATAAATATAAATAATTTTAAAGGGCAGCCACAGTGATTTAAGACAGAAGTGAGAGTTTTTAAATATTATTACTGCGTGAATGATGCTGGAAAGGCTCAGAAGATCTAGGAAAGGGCTTTTTTAATTGTTTTAAATTGTAGTAAAATATACGTGACATAAAACCTATCATTTTAACCATTTTTAAGTGTACAAGTAAGTGATGTGGATTATATTCACAATGTTGAATAATCATCACCACTATTTCCAAAACTTTTCATTACCCCAAATGGAAATTCTATACTCATTAAGCAATATTTCCCCTCTCCTTTCCTAAATCCCTGGTAACCTCTACTCCTTGTTCTGTCTCTATGATTCTGCCTACTCTAGATGTCATGTAAAAGTAGAATCATATATTATTCATACTTTTTTGTGTGTGCCTTATGTCACTTAGCACAATGTCTTCATGGCTCTTCCATGCGATAACATGTATCAGAATTTCACTGCTTTTTACTGGCAAAATAATTATCTGTACATAATTGCACTTAGTTTATCCATTCATCTGATGAATTTGGGATATTTTCATCTTCTGAATACTCTGAGTAATGCTGCAATAAACGTTGGCATGCAAGTGTATGTCTGAGTTTCTGTTTTCAATTCCTTTAGGTGCATACCTAGCAGTGGAATTACTGGGTCATACGATAATGCTGTTTATCTTTTCAAAGAAATGCCGAGCTGTTTTTCATAGTAGTTGCCCTGTTTTCTATCCCCTCCACCCCCAGAAATGACGCAAGTTCCAATTTCAGCACATTGTCACATTTGTTATTTTCCAGATTTGTCCTAATAGCTAATAGAGATAATCCATCTCTACAATAGAGATACCTCCAAATTAGAGATACCTCGTGATGTGTCTCTACCTAGAAATAGGAACAGGTCAGATTCAAATGCCCTAAACTCTGCTGTTCTCACCCAGGTTTAGCAGTTTTTCTTGAATAAATGCTCTTGAAAGTGTTGCAAGTTATTGGTTAATTTTCAGAGTTCCAAGGAGTTGATTTTGACAATTTTTTGGCAGTATTTTTGTTACTTTTATGTAAGGACTTATTTGCAGAGGTCCCCAATCTGCCTTTTCTGAAAGTAAATCATGTGGTTTTGACATCTGGTCAAGGCCCATTAAAACTCAGTAAATTATTAGGCACATATTCCCATGGCCTGGAGAAAAATCACATGAACTTTGTTTCAGTTAGAAAGCACAGTTGATGGATTGGTTTTGTGTCTCT
This sequence comes from Nasua narica, assembly GCA_028533885.1. Taxonomy (NCBI): domain Eukaryota; kingdom Metazoa; phylum Chordata; class Mammalia; order Carnivora; family Procyonidae; genus Nasua; species Nasua narica. The sequence continues at coordinate 57,277,588 of CM052810.1, forward strand.
TTACCAGTTTAGCATATTTTTTTCCAGATTAGCATATTTTGAAGTATTGTAACAACTGGCTCTTTTCTAATAACTAAAGAAAAGGAAAGTCTTTGATATTTCCCATGATGTCCACTTGAGTTTCAGGGAAGCATAGCTCCTCGAACATGTGAAAGGCAGCACGTAGTGGTCAGGAACGTAGACTCTAAAGTTTTACTGTTTAGATTCAAATCCTGCCTCTGTCACATACGAGCTGTGTGACCTCAGCCCAAGTATGCTGTACCTGAGTTTTTTTATATGTAAAATTCTGATAGTAATCATATGCACTTTGTGGTGTTTTCAGAAGGATTAAATGAATGAATATTTTCAGTGTGCCTAGAACATTGCCTGGCACATATAAAAACTGCTTAAGTATATTTTACCTAAAGCTTAAAATGAAATAATGCGGTGTAGGATCCATAACTATATACAGAGATCTCCCTCTCTTTCTTCAGAACCAGGCAAAAACCTCTGGTCTGCTTCTCATTCTTGTAACACCAGTGACAGTGAGATGTGGTCTCACCTTTTCCCAACTAGTCCACCTCAGTAAATGGCTTAATGTAAACGAAAGCATATGAGGAGAATCATTTTTTTCTTCACCGTGAGACATTTTTTAAAAGATTATTTATTTGTTTGTTTGTTTGTTTGTTTGTTTATCTATTTAGCAGAGAGGGAGAGAGAGAGAGAGAGAGTACAGACAGGTGGAGCCTCAGAGGGAAAGGCAGAAGCAGGGCTTCTTCTCCCTGAGCAGGAAGCTCAATGCGGAGCTCAATCCCAAGACTCTGGGGTCATGACCTGCGCTGCAAGAAGATGCTTAACCAACTGAGCCACCCTGGCGCCCAGACATAAAGAAGAGGCTGAAGTCCCTGTTTGTTTTGCCATGATCCTGGAGTCTGGGTGCCTCCTTCTGTGCTTGGGGTAAAATTAAAAAAAAAAAAAATCAAGCAAACTTTACATAAACAGGGATCTTGCTGTATTCTCCACTGCTATGCTACCACCTAGAGTAGTACGTGAAAGATATATTTTTGTCAATGAAAATATATTTCAATTGAATGAATAAATTAATGATTCATTAAATCAGCCGAATTAGTTCTGTTTAGTAGTTCAGTAGTTAGTTGATTTTAACCATGTTTGACTTACCAGGTCAACAGAGAAATGAAGAATTATACCATCAAGTTTGTAATAAGCAATAGAAAAAGCCAAAAGTTATTGTAGACAGGAAAAAAAATCAGGTATTCACAATTTTGATCACAAAACTGCAAAGTTTCAATTTTAACAAAGTATAATTCCTATGACTCCTCCTTATAGTCAAACTTAAAGCACAGAAAATTTAATGAAGGGTAAAAACATCTTTGAATAACTTCCACTATGTTTATTTCCTTCCCTTTTAATTATAAGAATTTTGCAGATGTTAAGACAGATGGGTCTTACACTTAAAAAAATGTATCTTAGGAAAGTATATAATTGGTTTGTATGCAGTATTTTCTCTCAATTACTCTTTTTAGTTACAGAGCAAAAGCTGTGGGTACATTTTTAGTTTTACGGTGTCATATATGCTGAATTTTGGAAGGCTTTTATTTTCTTATTATAGACAATTGCCTCATTTTCTCTATTATGTTTAAGAAATAAATTAATTTGTCAAAAATATATTGATATATTAGTATGAAATAGAATATTTCTTGGGCAAATTTATATTACCTAGTATTTTTTTTTCAAAGATTTTATTCATTTACTTGACGAAGAGAGAGAGATCACAAGTAGGCAGAGAGGCAGGCAGAGAGAGAGGGGGAAGCAGGCTCCCAGCTGAGCAGAGAGCCCAAGGCAGGGCTGGATCCCAGGACCCTGAGACCATGACCAGAGCTGAAGGCAGCTACTTAACCGACTGAGCCACCCAGGTGCCCCTATATTACCTAATATTATTTTAAGGATAAAAATAAGTCTTAAACCATTTTGAACATGTTAAAAGCTTTGCAAATATAATCTATTCTGTAATAATACCAAACATTGCATTTCTAATAACAATTATTTTAGATACATTAAAGTAACAGTAATGATTAATTTCTTGATACTTGGTGTGAATTTTTAAAGGAAATTTTAAGACATAATTAGTAAAAAATCCCAAACAACTTATTATTTTTTCACCAAGATCTGTGGGACTTAAGGAATCCTTGACACTGTTGTTATCTTGTAATACCTTCCAGTACTTTCAAAGTATCTGTATTTTTGTCCTTTTTATTTCTTTTCTTTTCATTTCTTTTCTTTTTTGTTTTCATTTAGAATAGAAGGTAAACAAAGAGTGCTATCTTTATGGATGACTGGTACAATGACTACTGTTTGATTACTCTTTTCTTATGGAGACTAGAGAGAAATCTACATTTAAAAATATAATTAGGGGTGCCTGGGTGGCTCAGTCCTTAAGCCTCTGCCTTGGGCTCAGGCTATGATCCCAGGGTTCTGGGATGGAGTGCCACTTCTGGGCTCCCTGCTCAGTGGGAAGCCTGCTTCTCCCTCTCCCACTCCCCCTGCTTGTGTCCCCTCTCTTGCTGTGTCTCTCTCTGTCAAACAAATAAATAAAATCTTAAAATAAAATACAATAAATAAAATAAAAATAAAATTAAATGAAGAAGGAAAGATAAAGTTGATTTACATCAGTTCTGCATCAATTTATAGCATTGGGAAGAAAAATGTGTCATAGTGCCTGTCTTCCATTCTAATGTGGACATTTTTCCTTTGTGATCTGTACTTTTAAAATTTGAATTAAGGGGCGTCTGGGTGGCTCAGTCATTAAGCATCTGCCTTTGGCTCAGATCATGATCCCAGGGTCCTGGGATCAAGCCCTGCATCAGGCTTCTTGCTCAGCGGGGAGTTTGCTTCTCCCTCTCCCACTCCCCCTGCTTGTGTTCCCTCTCTCACTGTGTTTTTTTCTGTCAAATAAATAAAATCTTAAAAAAAAACTTGAAAAAAATAAAATAAAATTTGAATTAAGAGAAAATTCCCTAACCTACTGTCACACAAATTGTCTTACATAATTTTTTTCTTCACAAGGTATTAAAGATTTGCTTTTAAACCTAAAAGGTTTGTCTATTAGAATAAGTTTTTAGTAATAAGGTAACCCAAGAGATCTATTTTTGTATCATAACATAATATAACAACCAATTTGTACACCTGTCACATACAACATTCAAATGTATTTTGAGAAAAAGTCTCTTTTTTAAAAATTTAAATTCAATTAGCCAACACATAGTACATCATTAGTTTCAGAGGTGGTGTTTAATACTTTGTATCAGTTACATGTAACACCCAGTGCTCATCACATCATGTGCCTTCCTTAAATGCTCACTTGTGTTCAGTGCTTTTTTCCCCTGTTCCCATAGCAATCTGATGTAAAGATTTATTACTAGATTCCTAACAAGTTTGTTACTATATTAAATGTTACCTCTTAAAAATTCGATTTTCTCATTGATCATTGTTGGTGTAAAAGAACACTATTGATTTCTGTATAAAGGCTTTTTTGTCTAGCAGCCTCATATCTAGCAAACCTGTATCCTAAAATCTGTTTTAAGTTCTAAGGATTTTTTTCCCCAAGCCTTTTAGATTTTCTTTGTAGAGAGTCATACTATCTCGAAATAAAGACAGTTTATTTTCCGCCCCCTCAACATTTTAAACTTTTTATTCCTTCTTATTTTACTTACATTAGCCAGGATTTGCAGAACAAGTTTAAATTGAAGACTGTCATAGTGATTACATTTAATTTTTTCCTAGGGTTTCCATAAATATCAGGCAAGGAGTTTCTTTCCTATTACTAATTTGTTAGTCGTTTTTTTAAACCATAAATGAGTGATGGTTATTATCAAATGATTTATATGCATCTATTTACAAGATTGTATATTCTTATTCTCTACTAATCTTATAATATGCTCAATCATGATAATTGTGTAATTAAAATGTTTCAAAATTTTTTGATGACTATAGCCAAATGAGAAAATTGGCAAATCCTCTTTCCCCAAAATAGGCATAAATTATCATTTCAGAATCCTGGAGACTGACCAAAAGTATACACCATTCTAAGAAAACATTTATTCTTGAAAAATGGCTGACATTCAGGAAAGAGCCATGAGAATCTGTGGTGTGCTCGCCTGAGGCAGCTCTCATTCCCCCAGCTTGGCGTACATGGAACACATGCTAGAATGAGGCAGGCCATTAGACACATTAGTTTCACTGCTGTAGTTGAAGGAAAGCCACTTATTTTGGCATATTAGTGATGAAAGACCAGAAACACGGCGGAGGTGACGATTTCAAATACAGGAGGGCCAACGTCATGTGTATCCTGCATTGTGGTCAGGGTAAGGAGTTCCTGGCGGATTTTGCATGTATGTGCACAATATACCAGCACAAACTGAAAATAAGACCTAGGGAAGACTTGGCCATGGTTTGGATTTTTAATGCGTTCCTCGACCAACATACGGTCTATCAACAGAAGAAGGAAGTACTACTGGCTTGAATTGGTTGAGCATAATTTCTATCCAGTCATTGGATAACACTGAAGGCACATGGGTGCTAACAATACTGGTCCATAAGAATCAAGGCCTAAAAATAAAAACAAGACCATTTGTTTTAGAGATTTTATCTTATTTTATTTTATTAATTTTTTTTAAGTAATCTCTATGTCCAACATGGGGCTCAAACTTACAACCAAGAGTCGCATGCTCTACCAACTGAGCCAGCCAGGTGCCCCAAGACTATAGGTTTAAAAAAAAACCTGAGCAGATATAATATTAGTGGTTGCGCAGTACAGTAGAGACGAATTTTACAGATTTAGCCTAGGCATACAAGTCAAAAGAAACATAGAAACCAAGAAGCAAGAAGCAAAAACAAAAAACAAAATCCCACAAGAACACCAACAACCTCTGAGAAAAAAGATAAGATATTAGAATTGCAACATTATCTACAACGTCGAGTTTTCAGGGCGGCTGGGTGGCTCAGTGAGTTAAAGCCTCTGCCTTCGGCTCAGGTCATGATCTCAGAGTCCTGGAATTGAGCCCCACGTCGGGCTCTGCTTCCCCGTCTCTCTCTGCCTGTCTCTCTGCCTACTTGTGATCTTTCTCTGTCAAATAACTAAACAAAATCTTCTAAAAATAAATAAAATAAAATGTCCAGTTTTCAACAAAAAGCAAAAAGAGAAAGAAAAAAAAAACCCAGATAAGTGTGACCAATATTAAGGGGAAAAAGCAATAGAAGTTACATTTTCATATCTTCAGATGTGGGATTTCACAGACAAAAAGAATTAAAACAGTTAATTTAGATATCTTAAAAAAATAAAGGGGCGCCTGGGTGGCTCAGTGGGTTAAAGCCTCTGCCTTCAGCTCAGGTCGTGATCTCAGGGTCCTGGGATCGAGCCCCGCATGGGGCTCTCTGCTCGGCGGGGAGCCTGCTTCCCCCTCTCCTGCCTGCCTCTCTGCCTACTGGTGATTTCTCTCTCCGTCAAATAAATAAATAAAATCTTAAAAATAAATAAATAAAAATAAAGGAATACAAAGTCACAATAAGTGACTGAATAAATAAATAAAATAAAAATAATGGGAATGAAGGAGTGAAATCATCCCATCTGAAGAACTAAAAGAAAGGTACTGAAGAAAAATGACCAGAACTTCATAGGTGTGTGGGAAAATATCAAGCTTGCCAACATTTATGCAATGGAAGACCCAAAAGGAGAGGAGAGAGTGAAAAAATATTTGAAGTATACTGGATTAAGGCCTTCCAAAGTTAATAAAAACATTAATTTACAGGTCCGTGAAGCTCTATAAATCCAAGGCTGAATAAGTACAGAGACATGCACATCTAGACATATCGCAATCACACTGCTGGAATCCAGAAATCAGGAAACAGAAAAAAATGACTCATTACATACAGGACAACATCTATATGATTAAAGCCTAACTTTTCATCAGAAACAGTAGAGACCAATAGATGGTAAGATAGCATATTCAAAGTGCTGAAAAAAAAATAATCTGGAATAATGACCATAGTTTATGTCCACGTCCCACTCCCTGAAACTTTATATGTTACATTACATCAAAAATCAGAACTAAGGTTGCAGATGGATTTGAGTTAGCTAATCCATTGACCTTAAAATAGGGAGATTATCCTAGATATAACCCAGTGAGTTTATATAATCACAAAGTCCTTAAAAGTGGAAGAGAGAGGCAGAAGAAGAAGTAAAAATGAGGTGATATGAAAAGAAGTCAACCTGCCAGAAGTCAACTTCTGGCTTAGAAGATGAAGGAAGAGGACCGTGAGGCAAGGGCAGGCTCCAAAGGCTGAAATAGGCAAAGAGATTTTCCTCTAGAACATAGAGAAAGAACTCAGTCCAGCAACTTCACTTCTACGTATGTTAACCCTAGAGAAATTAAAATATATACCCATATAGCAATTTCTGTATTTGTATTCTTTTTTAAAAATTTTTTTATTTATTTATTTGAGAGACAGAGGAAGCAAGAGAGAACATGAGAGGAGAGAAGGCCAGAGGAAGAAGCAGACTCCCCGTGGAGCTGGGAGCTCGATATGGGACTCGATCCTGGAACTCACGGATCATGACCTGAGCCGAAGGCAGTTGCTCAACCAACTGAGCCACCCAGGCACCCTCTGTATTTATATTCTTAGCAGCCTTATTCATGGTGGCCAGGGACCGGGAATGCCCTGGGTAGGTGTCCATCAGCCAGTTGATTGATGGACAGTGTGTGGTGTATCTCTGCAGTAGAATGATGTTTAGAATTGAGAGAGGGAGGAGAAATTGCTGTTCTATGTATGTGACATATATGAAACTTACAAGCTTTGCACTGGGTGAAGGAAGTCAGAGACAGGAAGACAATTATGGTATAATTCTATTTTTATGAATTGTCCAAAGGAAGAAATTCTATGAAGATAGAAAGCAGATTCATGTTTGCTTGGAGTTGGAGGGGCGAGATAATTAATGGACCTAAGAGATCTTACTGGGATGATGAGAATGTTCTAAAGTTGTTTTCTGGTAATAGATAATTTACTTTAAAAACTTTGAATTGTGTACTTGAAAATGTTGAATTATATAATATGTAAGATGTGCCTCAGGAAAGCTCTTTTTTTTTTTTTTTTTTTTTTTAATGAAAGCAAATGAAGATATTCCCAGAAAAAATAGGTCCTGAGGAGAACCATTGCTAGGACCATGCCTTATAAGATACACTGAAGAGAGGTCTTCAGGCTAAAAAGAAACAATTCCAGTCGGTGACTAAAACACATGCGGAGAAATAAAGAACACCTGAAATTGTAAACTTTAGTGGAAAGACTGAATAGACATATTTTTTTAAGCTACTTTTTAAGCTACTTTAAAGCTACTTTAAGCTACTTTAAAAAGACATCAGATTGCGTACGATAATAACTATGGCCTAAGACAGAGTTTGGAGTTATAAATAATAGATGTAATATATATGACAATAATGGCATAAGGGAGAGAGAAGGGAATGAAGCTATACTGGAGCAAAGTTTGTACATTTTGGTGGAATTATTATTATTCTGGGGCAGATTATGATCACTTCAAGGGCATAGTGCAGTCTTTGGAGCAACCGCTGAGAAAATAACTTAAAACTATCATTAAAAAGTGAGCAAAAAATGAGAAAAGGAATTAAAAACAACACTGCAAAACAAAATAGCTAAGGAGGAATAAAGGAACAAAAAGACAGAGGAATTAGTGCTCCGCTAAACACATTCAATTAAAAAAAAAAAAAACAAACCACATTCCAATACCTTACTGGCCAACCAAAGGCATCTTCTGGCCTCACCCAGTTTTAGTAAAAGCTGAGATTGGGATCCTAAACCCATCACGTTCTAGCCATGCTGCCTTAGGCAAACTACTTTACAATGTTCTATTTGTTAGATAGGGATTATAATATTTACATTATGGAGCCAATGGGTTGATTAACTACAATTAAAATTTAGAAAGAATGTAAAGTGTTAATACTGCTTCACATTTCAGAGATTCTTATTAAGTAGAAGCATCAATGATAATGTTAATTGTAATGATGAATGCTAATGTTGCTCCTGCTGCTGCCTCTGGGATATTTTGTTGTTATTACCTTGTTATTTTAGACTCAAATTTCTGAGTTCCTATTTCTGAAGGCATCATCTCGACAGAAAGGAAGGAAATAGATTCAGTTTGTTCTCTTTGATTCTGTGTCGGTATGAATAAGATCCATGGTTCTTCCCACCCTCTGAATATTTTTCACTTCCTCACAGCAGTTTAGAGTATGAAAAACTAATATTTTGCATGATGGGGATCGCTTGGGTAGGTGTTCTGTAGCAAAATATATATATATATGTATTGTATATATATGTATAAATATATATGTATATATAAAAATATATATAATATAATATAAATATTTATATATTATATAATATATACTATACATGTATATATGTTTATATGTATATATGTATAAATTTATATATATATACATATATGTATTGTAACCTGATCCCCACTGACTATGTGTGATCCTAGACTGTACTATAGATTCTTTCCTGTGGGTATTTGAAAGCATTATCAACAAGTCTACAAGAGATGCTAGTGCGTAAAGGCCTTCACACTTATGATCATTTTAATATTCATCAACAGCCAAAGTAATGGGTGGAATTTTATGACATATTCCAGAAGCCCAAACTTACTTGTGCTAACTAACTAAATAACTAGTAAATAAATGTAATTAAGGGCTTGATGAACACCCATTTGAAATAAGCAATAACAAATGTATAGATATGCAGGGATTTGTGTTTACAGAACAGATTGACTCATTTAGCTGAATTGCTAACTGGGGGAAACATGCATCTAAACCCCATTTAACTAATATCCTTGTTATCTACATTTCCATAAGAAGGACCAGAATGAAGCTCTTTTATGACAAAACCTTGCAGCTGAATTGTCTGGGCAATGAATTAGAAACGGTACAGGTCACAGGAAGAGATCATATCGCGATGAAACTGAAGACTCTTGCTAATTTCTCAGTCTGATCTGCAAATGTCAGATAGGTCTTCTGGGTCCTGGAAGTCTCTGGCAAGCTAACATTCATGGTGGATGGCTTGTCACAGGCGCACGTCCTCACAGGCAGCCAAACTACCCTATGCGAAGATGCAAGTCCTCTACTGGACGTGGTGGAGATTAGCTGGATGAATATTATTGTTAATTAAATTGTCCTTTCTTTGATCCGCAGTTTCGTAGAAAATTTCACTCTTTAAGATAATTGTGACACCATCTTTTTGTAACCCTATGCCATTACCCTTTCAGTGACCAGCAAATGCAACGGGGTAAGCCACTGTGATAAATTTGTTCTCATTAAGTTTCGTCTTAGAGACATTCAGATACATTGTTCCCAAATGCGGCTGATATCCAGGATCTTTTGTGGAGCTTTTGAAAATACCAAAGCCTGGGCACAACTCCAGATACACTGAATCAATCTCCTCAAGAGTCTCCTAGAGAGGTATTTTGATTGTGGTAATCAGAAGAATTTGTCAAAATGAGCTATAATGAAAAACTCCCCATGCCCCTGTAATTTTGACTGTTTTGTTTCATTGATACTTGGAGGAAAATTCCATTGCCTAAGATTCTTTTGTTTCTTATCTGAGCCTAACAACGTGCCCTTTTGGGATAATTTATGGGAAAAGGGAAAAAAAAACATCTTAAAAGAATAAATTTGGACTTCCAGCGCCTGGGTGGCACGGTCATTAAACGTCTGCCTTCAGCCCTGGGAATGATCCCAGGATCCTGGGATGGAGCCCCGCATCAGGCTCCCTTCTCCACGGGAAGCCTGCTTCTCCCTCTCCCACTCCCCCTGCTTGTGTTCCCTCTCTCACTATCTTTCTCTCTCTGTCAAATACATAAAATAAAATCTTTATAAAAAAAAATAAATTTGGGCTTCGCACTTGTGTGAACAGAATTTGACAGATGTTAATTTTGCAATGATTACTGAAGCCCCAACACCAATATTGTTAGAGATTAGGGTCCAGTCTATGCAAGGGGTCAAATTTATACTTCCAGTGACTTTCTAAAACAAGAATTTTCTAACTTTTTTCAAGAATTTTCAAACAAATCTGCATAAATGCCTCAGAAACATAGCTGATACTGAGTAAATTATCACATAGTAGGGCATAAATAGAGCTCTCGCTTACCACTTAACTCAGAGTCAATCTATTCTAACCAGATTTTATATTGGGGAATTCTATTAGAAAGGTATTTAGAAACAATGTTCTGTAGTCATTTAGCCTCCAGAGTCTTTACCAAATCAAACTTCCACAATGCATACATTCTTACCTGCCTTCTAATTGTTGGGCACCAACAATTCATTTAATTTCTTAAATTCATTTAATTCCTCTAGCTACAATTTTTTCTGAGTGATCTTAACCAGTTTCTGACCTAATCTTATTTTTTATGTAGTCTCAATATGCTAATAAATTCAAAATTTCTGAATAGTGCAGGCCATTTGACCAAATACCAACCAGATTATCCAACTACCTACTCAAACTTTTTTCTTGGATTAATAAGTGTCTCACAATTAATATCTTCTACTTTCTCCATCCCATTCTACATAGATCCAAAGAGAGCACCATGGTGGATTTGCAAAGCCACGGTGATATTTCAAAAATGAAATCGTTGTCATTGCCTTATTAAACTTTCTATTATCATAACCCTTAGAAAGTCCAAATGCTACTTGTGATCCATGAGCATACCGGGTCTGCATGCTATCTTTCCTTCAGGACTGGCGTGCTGGTTAAGAAACTATTGTCTCTAGATCCCAAACCACCATTCTATGTTCTCCTTTATTATGCTGAGGATGGGACTCTGTAAATTACATGTCTCTTTTGCAGACTGGACTGGTAATTCCGAGGAACAGTCATCTGAAAACACTATTATGACCTAAGTTGGTAAGTGCTTTGAAGCAATGGTGTTCTACCATGTAGAATGCATTTTATAAGCCTCCTAGAGCAGTGGTTTTCGGATTATTTTCTGAAGGGTTCTTTATTTTTGCACAAGTACTCCAATAGCTACAACCACGGTAAGGAGAGTGCTCAACAGAGAGCAGATATGTTCTTATCTTAAAAGTGATCAATTTCTTTCTCCCGTAGCCGGAATACATAGGTCTAGAAACCAAGAAAGGGAAGGCGCAGAGTTCCCTGTCATTCATCTGTCTAATAATCCATTCATAGAATCATTGGTTTTTGTTTTTACAACTTTGAGCTCACCTGGTTTGGAGGTTCTCACTGCCAAAGGAGGAATATATCTACCAAGAGAACCAACAATAGCTCTGCTGAATTGGAAGGGGAGACTGCCACCTGGCTGTTTTGTTGCTAGACCAATATATGCAAAGCAAGAGGATTCCTTTCCTGGATGGGTGAGGGATTCAGATTCCCAAAGATAAATGGGGCTGCTGTGAAACAATGTAGAAGAGAGATCCCGCATATTCTCTGGGATGGGCCCTTTTGTTGTTTCCATGAACCCTGGCACTCATCAAGGACAGGATCATTGCAGAGTCAGACCATGGAGAAATGAAATCTTGAGTCACTCTACAGGATAAAGAATTTTAGGAGAAGCCGAGGTCTTCAATGAGATAAAGAAAACATGAAATAGTGCAGATGGAAGTAATTTGCCATGTCCTCCCCTCTGTTAGGGATCCTAGAAGAGTTGGTTTTTCCATCTATTCAGTTTTTTCCTTGTTGTTAGGACACAGGGTAATTTCCACCCTCCCTATATATGGAACTAGTGGCTGTTAGAAACCCTAAAGCAATCTCTATAAAAACAAAACAAAAAGGTATAGCCCACAAGCCTACAAAGGACATAAAATTAAATGGTAAAAATATCCAATCCAAAGAAGATAGAATTTTCAAGAAAAACTCCTCTAGTAATAGACGAAACTCAGAGAATCAAGATATGAACTGGTTAAGGCTAATTGCTAACTTTATTATATGAAGCAAAGAAATGTAAAATTTCTCGGTCTAGCTGCTAGCAATTACTAATCCTAAAAAAATAGGAAGAACATTTCAGTAAAGATTTATAAATATATTTGAAGACTTTAATACTAAATGCATGCAGAAGAATTATATACAGATCCTAATTAGTAAATATGCCAAATTAAGATAAATCCTTGGACTTACTTGATCAATGCATTCATTTTTGTTTAAAAAACAGCTATACAATCTTTCCTTGATTTTTATCTCAGTCTGACATGTAGTAATGAAAGCATGATATTAAGTTTATGTGAGACTTGGGTTAATTTTCTCATAGAAAGCCTAGTTAATTTTAACTTCAAATTTTTCCTATAATAGTTTGGTGGTCAGATATGTTATTACTCCCATTAAATGTGATTAATGTTGCTTATTAATTAATTTTAATCTTTCTAAATTAGAGATCTTAGAAATTAATTTTATGTTGGCATGAAAGAGCAACACGGCCAGTTTATATTAAATTAAATTATAAAATATGAAAATCATGCTGATAACAAGGCAAAGATAACCGCCTGCTTCCAGTGATAGATAATAATTATATTGGATTAATTTTATAATGTATTGATATACTTAATTATTAATACTACTAATTTATTAATTAATTCCCCATAGAGATCGGCAAATATCTTTTCTACCAGTATTATTTCAATGTTTTATATGTACAAAATAATCAAAATCTATGACAAGCTATGAATCTATGACAAGCTATTTATTTTACTATGTCTTATTTTCTATGGCATTTCGTTCAGAGTACCTGTTGCTCCATCCATGATCCTCAAATTAGTAAATCATAATTACGCAAACCAGAATAAATCCTTTGAATGGTATGGTGCTCCAACTGATCTCTGCAATTTTATTGGAAGAACAGCATGACAAACCAGAGGTTGCAAATTCATAAAGCAAATAAATAAAATTCTTAGAATAATTTCCCACTTGAGCACAGCAGCACAAAGACTTAAAGTGACTTATTTGTGTTTTTTTTTTTTTTTTAAGATTTTATTTATTTATTTATTTGACAGAGAGAGAGACAGTGAGAGAGGGAATACAAGCAAGGGGAGCACGAGAGGGAGAGGCAGGCTTCCCGCTGAGCAGAGAGCCCAATATGGGGCTGGATCACAGGACCCTGGGATCATGACCTGAGCCGAAGGCAGATGCTTAAGGACTAAGACACTCATGCGCCCCTAAAGTAGCCCATATTAATCGCCATCTTCCTTTTCCATGCTTTTATGTGATCCTCTCTGCATATGTGCAGGTGGGACCTATGACTTGATTATAATCAACAGATTGTGGGGAAGATGATGGGCTATATGTGATTATGTGAACATGAACATGAAGCAAAGCGCTCATTTTGCTTGAGCCTGTGTGTGTGCGCGCGTGCGTGCGTGTGTAGTGTGTGTGTGTGCGTGCGCGCACGTGCGTACCTCGCTGGGTTTGAAGAAGCAAGTGCCCTGGAAAGAGTTTGGAGGCAGATCTTTCCCCATTGGAGCCTATGATGAAATCTCAGCCTGGCTGCCACATCAATTCCAGCCTCATTAAATCCCAGCGGCGCCTGGAATTCTGACCCACAGAAACTGAGGTAATAAATATGTGTTGTTCTAAGCCACTGAATTTGTGCTGATTTGTTATGCAGAATGGGAAACTAATACAAGCACAGTCCTACAGAATCCACGTCAAGGGAAAGCATTATGTAGGTAATCTTAGTAGATCAATTCTTGTAACTTCTTGAAAAGTAACAAATCCTCAGAGGAATTTACAGATGATCATTCTAGTAATGGAGACTGAGAGGAGTACTAGGTTAAACTTAGAGAAATCACAACTCTTCTTTAACAAGGGACTCTAAACTTGTATTTTGCTAAAGTTAACAATTATCTCTCTAAATTAAAATTTTAGATTTGGTGCAGTCTATAACTATTACGCAAGAAATTTGAGTGATAACAATTGACATTTAAAAACCACAGCTACGTGGGATAATGGCTAGATATTATATTACATTGAGTGTTATTACAACACCCCTATATTTTGCATACAGCTTTAATAGGAATCAGTCTTATTTTCCACCAAGATATGAATGGGCAAAACTACTATGCAACCAAGGCTGTATTTAATGTGTTGGATATTAAGATGCACCCTATTTAATCAGGCATAAGTGGTCATTTGTTGAGGAGCAAGAGTTGAACTTCAAATGTGGGAACAAAGACTATTATGGCCTGGTAGTGGTAAGATGCTTATGGAGTCACAGCTTCCAAGTAGTAAAGAATGTCACTATCTGAGGTGAATTTCTGTACTTGGAGGAATGAGATATATCCCCACATTACTGGTACTGCAGATAAAATCTCAAGAGACAAATTTCCTGTCCTTGTTTCCTATCCTCAGATTTTGATGCAATAATAAAGAGTGGTAAAATAAAATTTGGAAATATTACAAGCAATAGAGAATGCACCCTGTATTATATTATAATATATTTTTATATATAAAATATATATATTTATATATAATTATTATATTATAATAATTTTGTAGATATTATAAGATATCTGCTTATCTCCAGATAATTGTTAACACTCTTCCTTTAGTATTTGCCCACTACTATGTGACACTGGATTTATTAACTACACAACAAGAAAGCTCAAGTGTATTCAACTCTTTCTGATAGGCTTAAGTAAATATATCAATATTTATACAACATAAATGCCTAATTTCAGAGAATCACAAAAATAGCTATCACTTAAAGTTATTGGACCTAAGATTTAGTCAGGAAAAATTATTTTTAGAATTGAAAATTTAATAAAATCATTTAATACAGAAATCTTAGTTTCAGTGTTGTTTTATTATTATACTGTGTAAATTAAGCTGGGGTCTGAGTTTCATTATTTATGAGAATGTGAAAAAGCTTTTCATTAGCAACATAATCCATGCATTTCTTAACAAACTTATAATAAGAATGACCAAAATTGGGAAACAGAGAAAAAAAACTATGTGGCATAGTTGAGAACATTCTTAGAGCTATTGGAGAGGTGGTTCTGCTTAGCTAACCTTTATTTGGTAAATGCCTCTGTTAACTAATCTCCCTTTGACACATTTGGCACCTCTGGGCTAATTGGCATTTTAACAGCCTATGAAGACTAGTTTGGTTCTTCCAATTAACATCCAAGTTCAAAATGCTAATCAGGTACTACTCAACTGGATTTCTCATCATTGTGGATTACAGATTCCTAGGGAAGTATTTTGGCTGTTTTTAATTGTTGCCAGAAGAAGGAATCTGTAAATTGAAAAGGATCGCCAATTAGGAAAAAATATTATACAGACATCAAAACATAACTGAATTAATATTTGTCTTTCAAGGAAAAAGTCTTGGAAATATTCATCAGGGAAAATATAGACACCCAAACACAGAAATAAAATCTGAATTTTTCTTTGTAAATTTAAAGAAGTTAATAAACAGTATTTCCAAGGGGAAAAGACTGATGACAGCACTTATTATCTAGGTAAGTATCTCTTTCATGCTGAAATTCAGTGAAAAATTATGAGATATCTAACAGCTTTTACACCTTTGAAAAAGCATTACTTAAAAGAATACTGCAGCCAACCAAAGATGCTTGAAGTAACTCATTTTAGAAAGAAAATATTATTTTTAAAAATGGAAGTAAAAAACTCAAGAAATCAGTGTCAAGTCTAAATTGCTATTACTAATATAATTGTTAACTGCTACAATTTAGAACAATTCTTAACAAAATATGATATATATCTAGTAGGCATTGCATTAGCTCTGATAAATTAATAAATACTCTCTGATCATTCTTGAAACAAATATCTCATAATAAAGGAAAAATATTTTTGGTGTATCTAAAGTTTTTTTTCTCAAGGAAGTCTTCTCACAGACTGGGTTGTGGATACAAACACCAACCATGACTTTTTATATTTTCATGAGTTACTCATTATTATCAAGTTAGAATTAAGATGGTCCAGAGAACCTCTCTTCCAGAAGTGTTGCTTTACTCTTCTGTGAAACTTCAGAACATTCTTGAAACAATTCCTTTAATGTTTAAAACAACATTTTAATGAAGAAGAGAATCTGAGGAGCAGAGTGTTTTTTCTTATGTAAAAAAGTTTTTATGTATTTATATTTTTAGTAACAGAAACTACAAGAATAAGGAATGCATGCCATAAATTTAATCCATGGTGGCTGTTTAGCTCTGTTTCATTTGCCTTCCTTGACATGTTTATTTATTTTTTTAAGCAGGCTTTACACTCAACATGGGGCTTAAACTCATGACCCTGAGATCAAGAGTCACACGCTCTACTGACTGAGCCAGCCAGACACCTCTAAATAGTTAGAGGAAAGTATTTATTTATTTTTTTAGGTAGGCTTTTCATTTACCTTCCTTGAAATGGCTTCATAGACTCTCCTAGAAAGTTTTTCTCTTTTTATATTTTACGCCAATTAATTATCTTCAAGATCAAAGGATAAGAAGTTTCGAGAAGACGTTAACATGTCATCAGAGGCTCATCTCTTTCAATATACGTTTTAAAAAATTCTCACAAATGCACAAAATTATAGGTGGGGTTGGAACTGGCAAGAAAGCCTCCTGAAACTAAAAAAAAGATTCATGCATATTTTGCAATAACTTAGAAATTTCTACAAATTTTCCCATCCATGGTATAGTATACAAAGCAGATTTCAGGTACAATTTAAAAAAGAGTTTTTGTCTAAACTGAAATGACTCCTTGTGACACAGGTGACTGAGGGTTATGCCCAGAGAGATCCCACTATAAAGAATTAGAAACAAATAAAACACAGAGACTGGAAAATAAAGTTGAGGAGTACCAGAAAATGTAAAATTTTTCTTTTAATTCTGTGCTTCTAATATAATGTTAGGAGCAGAAAAAAAAATTAGGAGCAGATTTCTCTGCGTTCATGGGGTGTGTATTGAGATTATGAAGAGTGAGGCCCCATCCACCACCAGGACATACTTATGGATTTCTTTATATCTTTTTTCCATAAACTATGAATTTAGTAGCAATTTTGTGTGCTGCATTATGGATGAATGACATTTGTTGAGAGTTAGATTAGAGATGAAAGAATAAAATTACACTTATTTTAACATGTGCACACAACTAGTCTATTTTTAGACTCCAAGAAATTATGGAAAATAAGGATATATAACAAAACCTGTTACAGATGATAAACAATTGTTTGTTAATACAGCTTAAAGTCTCAGTGGAATGATTTCCTGAAAATACATAAACTGCCAAACTGTTCAAATTAGCAGAAAATCTGAATGCACCCACACTTTAGGGAGACAGGAAGTTTGTGAATTACTAGCACATATAGGACTCAAAGCGTGATTATAATTTGACCAAAGAGTATTTCAGGGGGAGGGAGACGACATCTACTCCAAGTCATTTATATTGGACTTTAATCACTGGAAGTCATAGGTCATGGTTATTCCTTTTCATCCAGTGTGTTCTCTGCTGAAGTCCTCTTCTTAGCATTGCCTTGGTGACTTTGCACTGTTGCTAATTATTTTTTACCAACAGTTGATTTCATGTACTTTGTTGCATTATTTTTGAAAGTTTTAGACATATTTCCTCTTGGAAAAATAGGAAAGCGTATGCCTCCTTCCCTCGTGTCTTCCAAAAGCGACAGTTCTGAGTCCAAACCCATTTTGTACTGATGATGATCTTTAAAGTATATCCAAGGCACATGCAACACCAACAATCTATATTATCTATGATTGTAAAACCTGTGGGAAACTAGAACTCATTTATCATTAATCCTAAATATCAAAAAAACTCATAAGTGAGAAAAATGTTACATTAAGATGTCAAACTAGAAAATATATTTATCATTTAAGCTAAGCAGTAATTTTAAGCTTTCTTCTCGTTCCAGACGTAGATTCTGCTGGAAGCTGCATAGCAACAGGCCTAACTGATTGCTCCTTTTAACCCAGGCTGGTCTTAGAACTTTTAGCCTTGCTGAGGTGTCCTAGAAAATGTTGAGGAATATGAAATAATACCACTGTCATTCCTTTTTAATTACCATTTAGATTTCATGTCTCCCTAAATTCACTCCTTCTAGATGTATTATAAACAGTTTCTAGTGAAAGTCACCTGGAAACTTTAGATAGATAATTATGAGACATTAACTGATAGAGCTGGGTGCCGGAATCAATCACACCTACCTTTCCTGCCTCTGACATTTGCTGTAACTATTCTAAGAGACTTCCTGTTGTCTACTATCCTTAATTCAATTATCTATCACAAGCAAGTTTCTGCATACCTAATAACTCCTCATGTCAATGCTATAGCTTATTGTAGTGTGTAGGAAGGCATTTTAAGAAACGGTAATCCAAATTTAAGCTAAAATTCAAGAAGATGTATTCTTCCCAATGAATATAATGCAGCAGGAGTACCAACTTGATCCTGAGAATACTTTGTTTGCCCCCAGTTTAAAGGCTTGGTTTCTTGCCCTTGTTTATAACTAGATTTAGATTTCTGCTTCTCGTCTTCTTTAGTATCCGGTCAAGCAGTTTCATGTGCATGAGCAAAAGGCACTGCTTCCTGGAACCTGCAGCATCTGGGCCCTATCGCCTGACAAGCACATCACGGGCTGCGCCTCAGACGCCACTCACTCCCTCCATCAGGCGTCCGTCCTTCTGCAGAGCACGCCCCGCGCACTGAGCTTCTGCAGAGCACGCCCCGCGCACTGAGCGCAGTGAATCCATTTGGAACAAGTGACTAGCTAATCTGTCAGAAAGCATTAGAGTTCACACAGATGTAGGTGAGACCTGGAGCGGCATCAGGCCTTCAAGGGTGATCTTCAGTTCTTGAACTTGCTTAGCCTTGTTGATGATAGGAATCAAAAGGAAAGGAAGTAAGGAAAAGAGCTCAAATTCTCCCCAGGCACTTGTGTGCATACAACTGAATGAAAAAGATAATGAGTAAGGACATCTGATGAGACCCCGTGAGAGGCTAGATACAGTCAGTCCCCTTGTTTCCAGTGAGCTGCCATACTTCCTCCTGAGGCCCTACCCCTCCCACCGCATCACCCAGCCAGGACTCGCAGGAGGTCCTCTAACCTCCAACCAGGAGGAGAAGGCTGCGTCCTAAATGGCTGGCACCTTTCCTCTGGAATTCTAACTGAACTGATCCCAGCAGGCCACACAGGGATGTTTACCCCAGGCGGCACTGTACTTCCAGGCCTCCCCAGTGACCTGTCCGCATTGCACTCACCTTCTCCTGTGTTGTCAGGAATTTCAGTTTTGTCAGGAATTTCGATTTTGTCACCCTAAAGCTCCCCTACATTCTCAGGCTCTTGTGTAAGTGTTCCCTGTATCTTATTTTATAAAACCTCAGGATCCTAGCTTGGATGTCCCTTTCCTGTTACACTCTTCAAGAGGTTGTTTGTTATAACCTTGCACCTCCTACACCTCAGAGCCTCGAATGAGTTAAACATTCTTTATTTTATGAATTTAAGGTGACTTTATTCTTCCTCATACTACCCCTACAAGCCCTTTTTCTCCATTTGCCACTGCCTGCGTCTTGGTAAAATACAGCATTTGTAGATTTTTCTGGTGATCCCCAGATAGCAGATATAGAGTCCTCCAGGTCAATTTTATGTGGTGTAATACCCAATGTAGTCTAGTGATCATATAAATGCAAGTCTTCTCTCTCCTAGTTTGTGACTACTTCAGGCTGACAAATACGTAGGGTAAAAAAGGACTGTGTTTGGCTTCTTCATTATTTTTGAAGCATCTTTGCCTCCACATGCCAGCTGCTGTTTGGGTCCTCTACTGGATTCTAGAGAGGGAAGAGTAGTAAGGGAAAATAGTTGGCTGGTACATTTGTAATCTACAGTGTTACATTCTGGATCTAGCAGATGGCCAAAACTCACCATTTCTACTTCTGGTGGATTCTCAGGAGTTGTTCCTAATCCCTGGATACGTCTTACTTCCAACACCTTTGCTCTGAAAAATTGTGTCTGACCCCCCCATGAACAATTCTGGCTTACTCCTCATTTCTTAGGTGTTCACATTCTCGGGGTCATCTGAAATTCCCAAGTGGACCTCTGGAATAAAGCTCTCTTAAGAAGACTCATTCTGGTTCTCTTGGTTAGGGCCATGTCTGGCCACAGTGGAATATCCATACATTCTTGTGCCATTGAGTCAAGTCTTAAAGGAGGGCGACTAATAGTTCTGATTTGCCCAGGACATCTCCTATTTTAGCTGTGAAAGTTCTATGTCCTGGTAAATCCTTCAGGCCTGGGAAAACCAAAACAATTCATTACTGTGCCTAGAGATCTGTGTAAACCCTCTCATTTTTTAATGCCATTTAGGGGCAACCATGAGTGCAGTCTCTCACCTTAAAATCTACTAGGCGGATGCCAGATGAATACTTGTGTCCATATCACTCAAAGCCTGAGGACTAGTGCTAAACTCCCACAGACAGTTCTTCTGAAGATATCTCAGTTTGACTTAATGAGGAGGAGGCATCCACTTCCTCTTGTCACTTGGGAGTGGAAAAGAAAACACAGTACATGAGGAGGTCTCCAAACCAATGGGTGATGGGCTAATGCTGGCACAACCTGTTTCTCGATCTCTTAAATGCCCTATGTACATGGTCTTGCACTTTTCTTTAGAATATGGGGTACTTGGAATCAGTTGTGCTGCTGTTGACTTTTGAGATCTTTGCCAAACCCTTGGGCAGTAAGAATCATATTTCTAAGATGGAATTCTCTGTGATCCCATTGTTACCTTCAAAAAATTGATGATCTTTTGTTGCTTTTATCTATGACTCCCAGGTTAGAACAGATACATTTATTTGTATTTTCTTTCTGATCATTCAACTTCTAGTCCACAGGGAGAGGACATCTTTAAGGCAAATGCTGTGTCCATACTCTTTCCAGAAAAATAATTTATCTTCTTAAACAGACAAATATATATGCTTAAAACACTTGCAGATAATGTAATGATAATTTTACCCTCAGGTCAGGTAAATAATCATCTGCTATCTACCACCAGACATCTATGCATAATTTTTTTTAATTTTTCTTTTGTTACCAAAAAAGATAATGTTAATTATGGAGTTGAAACCTAAAACACGTGGTTTAGTGGTCCTTTGAGAGTTAGTCTTGTAGAAAAATACAGTTGATTCAGGAGGAAAAAAATCAGAATTTATTCATTTTAAAGGACATATTTAGCTATGTATGTAGCTAAATGCTACATTTGTAGCTATGCACATATGTAGCTAAAGCGTGTGCTGGTTTTATTTGCCCAAATGCATTATTGATGTATTCAATCCTATGTAGGGAGTATATTAGAAGGTGTTAGAAGCTGAGAATATATGCTATAAAATACATGAGAAATTTATGGAACCGAAGACTCAAATAATTCATAGATGCTAACTTTAGATAAACCATTCCTTTTGTGCTCCAGATGGTTAAGGGGCACAAGATTTTAACTGTGCACATGGGCTGGGATCTCAAATCTACCACATGCTAGTTGCACGGTCTTTGACAAATCAATCTCAGTGACTGTCAGGCTCCAACCTCTTAACACTGAAGGATGCTCCTGAAGAATCTGTGTTTTCAAAACACAGCATAGTGATAGTGATCCGGGGGGGGGGGGGGGGGGGGAGCAGAGAAAGACATCGTGTTAGTAGTAGGTAGTCAATAATATAATTTTAGCTGGTCCTACCTAGGTGGCATCCCACAGTGA
>CM052810.1:57299445-57331448 GCA_028533885.1 Nasua narica
TTCTTACAACAGCCAAGGCACATATTCATGAAATCTCAGAAAACTGAAGACAAAAAAAAAAAAAAAACCTGTGAGGAAAAGCAGGTCACTCTAAAAAGATTCAATGCCCGAATCACTGAGTACTTTTTAATAGCAACAGTGAAAAAGAAAGAAAAAAAAATATATAGCAACACTGGCAGCCTTGAGACAATGGGAATATCTCTTCAAAAGTCTGGGGCAAAATATTCCCTACTTGGAATACTATACTAAGCTAATATTAATTGACTGTGAAGGTAAAGTGGTAATAATCTCATGAATGCAAGGTCTCAGAAATTTCATTTTCTATGCATTCCTTCCCAGGAATCTGCTAAAAGTCATGTCACACAATAATTAGGAAGTCAGATTCAAAAGATACCTAAGATACACAAAAGAGGAACTCCAAAAAGACAGATTATGGATATGAAGGGCTATCCCAGGGAAGCAGCAATGCCCCTAACTTCAAGAGCAGACAGTCAAAACTGCAATTTATCTGAAGCTCTGTGAGAGATGATTCCAAGAAGAAATCGATGTAATATTTGATGCATCTGAATGGCTTAAAACAAATTTAGACAATTGGTGGGAAGACAGGACTTGCATTAATACTGATTGTTTAGTAAATGAAAACAAAAAACAGTGATTATCATAAATAATCAAAATATTATTTTATTTTATCTAGAAAAATAAAAAGGAACAAATAACAAAAAACACAGAATTCTACAAGAACAGAAATAGTAATTATACACTATGTCTCAACTGTGAATAGCATTTTTGCAATCTCAATAATGCCTGTACAGAATATGGATTTAACCAAATTTACCATGTAGCAATATTGGGAGGATAAAAACATTAAATGCATTTGTGTGCATGTTTGTATGAAATTAGATGGAGGAATTGAAATTGGGAGGTCAATAGAAAATGTCTCTTGTTGTAACACTAAGACCAAGTCCTATAAATGAGTTTAATATAAGTGCTGTGGAGGTAAATGTCAAATGAATAAGTTAAGGAGCATCAAGTATGGTTGCTTTTGGGGAGGAATATGAAGAAAGTACAAGACAAGGAACTTCTCTTTCTTCTCCATTTGGTCCTCAGCCTGTTTCTGTCCTTGTCTGTTCTCCTCAGCCTTTCTGGGAGGGTGACCTCTATGGTTTACAACACCCATCAGGCTCCTTCACCCCTGTGAAGGAGACTTGTGGAAGATCTAAGTATCATAGAGCAGGAGGAGAGGGAGTATTTGCTTCTGCTCTTTCCGCCCTTTGGCTTGCATCTCTTCCCCCCAGTGTCCCTCTGCCAGCCCTGACTTCTCACCTAACTAGATTTAATAGCTCATTGCAAAATTCACACAAAACTAGTAAGCTGTATATAATCCATGTTTACTTTTACTTTTTCATTTGAAGTACTATAAAAACTGACTTTTGGGGCAACTGACACTTAAGGTATATTTAGAATAAATACATGCATATTTGTTTGATGTAAAAGGTGAAAGATTGAGTATTTATCTGGGAGAACTAAGAGACCTGGACTATTCCTGGAAGTTCATTTGTAGGGTCACCTCTGTGTCCTGGTGGTGCAGGTAGATGAGGGCACGTTTGAGGACTTCTGTCAAGATCTTGAAACCAGACACTGCTTAGAGATATTCAAAGACTTCCTCTTGTCAACACTTGTAATCCTTCCCTGCTCCACTCCCAACTGACCCAATGAACACAAGCACCTGAACACACACTCACACACACACTATAAAAAAGAGCCTAAAGACATGTAACTTGCCTCAGGGTGTGGTAAAATGGAGAGGTAAAAGACCCTGATCATGTGACAAATTGTGTAGGTTGACATTAAAGAAGACAGGTCAAATACTCTGTACAATAATCCAAAAGGGTTATTGCTAATGCACATGAGCTGCTACAATAGACTTACCAGGACACCTACATTACCCTGTCCCCAAGTGATAATGCTGAAAAAGCCGTGCTGACCTGTTACACATTTAGGTAATTGGAGAAAATGAAAATCAGAATGGCCATTAAGAGGGTTGCTGGGGAATACCGCTGAAAGGAGCTGCCAAGCTATTCTCTAAAAATGGTAGTTAACAAGAACTGGACAAGATGAAGTGAGAAAAGAAAGTTCCTGAACATGATTGTAGTTGACAAATACTCTGGCACTGTCTCTATTCCACATAATGTAGGGTGCACTTTTAGTTTAGCCTGAGCAGTGGCTCTTTACTTGCTTAATTATCTCTTTCTCCAATTGCCAATCCAAAAAGACGCTGGCAACCTATTTTCATGTCTGTGTTTGGAGAATGCCTACACTATTCTCTGCTTAAGCCTTCTTCATTTTCTTCCCAAATTAGCTCAATTTGTTTTAAGATCCAAATCTATTTTCTGGTATTTATGGATAATCATTTTAAAAATAATTTCTGCAACTTGCATGGCTCATTAGATGCTTAATAATAAAACCAGATTCATTTTCATATTTCACATCTGAATGTCTCATCATAGTTAATAATACTTAGGAAAATCTATAAATTGGAAAAAAGTTCAATTTAGGAAACATGCTATATCTTAATAAAGATTTAAGATAAATTGTGCCCTTGCCTTCTCTACTTTTCCACCCACTGTGCCCATCCTTTTAAGACCTTAAACTGGCTGATTTTTATACTACCCTCTCATCTCTTGCCAGAGATATTTATTGAAAACTTAGTGTTTCTCAGGAACAGTACTGAGGAGATGGGTCTATGGCAACTGACCCTGGGTCCAGTGCTCAATCAACTGCCATATACAACCTCCCTTCTAATAATTAACTGTCTAAGATATTCCCTCATCCTGAAAGTGGAACTCAAAACTGGTTCCCTGTTTTTTGAATAAGGTTGCTGCCAGACAAAAACATACCTCTCCTTTATGTGAAGTTATATAGTCTTCTTAGTGAGGAAATATACAGATGGAAGATATAGTGTTATTATAGTTGAGAAATATAGCAAAGGAGACTTTGTATATGTGATTAAATTAGGGATCCCAAATTGGGGAGATTATCTGGGATTGTCCACGTGGATATCCCAATGTAATCCCAATGTCATCACTAGGGTCCCAATAAGAGGTAGGCGGGAAGGTCAGAATCAGAGAAAGAGATATAGTGAAAGAAGTAGACACTAAGTGATACGGCCAGAAGCCAAGGAAATGTGGGCAATGTCTAGAAACTGGAAAAAACAAGAAAGGAATGGATTCTTCCCTAGAGCCTCCAGAGGGAACACAGCTCAGCCATCACCTTGATTGTGAGCCCACCGAGAATGAGTCTGTGCATCTGACCTCCAGAAATGCAAGCAAATAAATCTGTGTTGTTTTAAGCTACTGAGTTTGTGGTGATTTTGTCCCAGTAGCAATAAGAAATAAAGGTAGCTCCCTTTCAGTCAGTCAAGCACAAGTCTTCTTATGTGTGACTGGTTGGCCGGTGTATGAGACTATAGTGCAGACACAAGTAGTCTGCCTTTTATCCCTGAGGTGCATAATACATTTCCTCTTCACGTGCCTCTGTCCCACCCACCAGTATGTAGGGAAGGGTGTTCATTGGCTCCCAAGGCAGTCTTTCACAGCTCTCAAAACTACTTGGTTTCTTCTTGTATTTAAGAGCTATACTTTAAGGCCATTTTTTGCATTGTTTTTCCTATAAAAATTCAGGTGATATAAGCATATTGGTGAGCACAGGAACTATAATGATAAAATGGAAAACAAAACTGGTACACCTGGGTTGCTCAGTCGATTAATCATCCGACTCTTGGTTTTGACTCAGGTCATGATCTCAGGGTCGTGAGATCGAGTCCTGTGTCGGGTTCCACATTGGACGTGGAGTCTGCTTAAGATTCTCTCTCTCCCTCTCCTACGTCCCCTCCCCACACTCCATCTCTTAAAAAAAAAGAAAAGAAAAGAAAAGAAAACTAACAGATTTTCCATGTATTCCGGTGGCCTTCGGGAACCTTTGTAAGACAGCAATAGTGTTCCATGAAGTTCCAATAGGTGTGTTCCATGAAGTTCTTAAAGAATAAGGAAACCTGCATATCTCTTACTCTAACAGTAAGATATTCTTGAAGAAAACAAATGCAGTGTGTATAATGGGTGGATTCAGAGTAATAAGTAGATGCCCGAGTTTTCTCTCTCAGTCATCAACAGTCAGAATAATCTTGTCTTCCCTCAAACTTCTAGAAAAGTTATATGATAGTTGGTCTTTTATTGGCACTGAAGAAGGCCACCTAACATAACGAAAAGCCATCCTGATGAGGAATTATGGGTACTGAGTTTTAACTTTGGCTCAGAAAGACTATGTGACTTCAGGCAAATATCAAACTCCAGAAGAACTCAGTTTATACAGATAATAAAGGAGGCAAGAAGGATTAGATACTTTTTTTTTTTTAAGATTTTATTTATTTATTTGACGGAGAGATATCACAAGCAGGCAGATAGGAAGCAGAGAGAGACGGGGAAGCAGGCTCTCCGCTGAGCAGAGAGCCTGATGCAGGGCTCAATCCCAGCACCCTGAGATTGTGCCCTGAGATCGTGACCAAAGGCAGCGGCCCCAACCCACTAAGCCACCCAGGCGCCCCAAGGATTAGATACTTTCAAGGTTTTTCTTCATCTCTTAGAATTCTGAATTTGTATGATTTTGGTAGACTGCTTTATACTATAACTTCTTGTCATTTTCCACTTTCCATCCAGGAACATCTCATGTTTACTTTGTAACCACTTTGCAATTTGGCAAAAAATTGTGAGATTACATATATAAATTTTTTGAAACAACTAGCCCAGGAACTGGCATATAGCAGGCACTCCATAAAAACCACAAATGGGTAGCTAGCTTGCTAGCTGACTAGAGAGAGGACACAGACATAGTGCCTGACTATATAATGGTAAAAGATGCTGTCGTATACTTCTTTGAATGCTTCATGTATAAACTAGTTTCCAGAGCGAACTTTGAATTTTCACACATACACTATTTCCAGAGGAAAATAGGAGGTGCAGCACCCCCCAAAAATCTTTCTTTTTGTGTTTATAGCACTGTAGGAACCAACTACAGCCAGATGTTAGGTGGAAACTGAGCCATAAATGGAAAAAAAACTAGATAAATTTTTTAAGAAATGAAAAAGAATTAGAGAGACTAGTCCTGTATAGATAGAATAATATGTATAGTATACATTATACTATATATGGCATATATAGTTTGTATAGTGTGTATATTTACATACATATATAAAAGATTTATATAGTATAAAGATATATGTAGTGTAAATATATCCTTACACTATGAATATTATATATGTGTATATATATGTGTAGTGTAAGTATAAAATATATATATAGTATAAAATATAAATAGCTTATATGTACTATAAATGTAAACTGATGGGGTTAGACTCTAGTCTTTCCCCTTATTTCTAGAAAATTCCTCCTAGAGTTTTATTTTTTCCTGAATTTAAATTTCTAGAAATACAATCTGCCTCAGGCCTTTCATGAACATGAAGGAATAGGAAAGATAAATTCTGCTTTTTTTTTCTTTTTGGTTACTCTTTCTATAGGTAGTTATTATTTCCAAAATCACAATCTTTTAAATTTTCCTTAAACATTTCATGGTTTTCCTCCAAATGCATTTTATGTAAATGGTCTTCTCAGGAAATACTTTATAAACCATATGTTGTACATATTTAGAAATGCACAATTTGATAAGTTCTACATAATGCTAAATCAATGAAAACCATCACCATAGTCAAAGAATCGAACATCCCTACCAGCCCCCCAAATTTTCCTCCTGCCCCTGTGTGATTCTTCCATCGAGCACTCTTTGCTCTCACCAGCCGGCAGCCATTGATCTGCATACCCGTCACCTAGATCAGTTTCCATGTTCTATAATTGTATATGAACGGAATCACGCTGCAGATACATATTTTCGTGTGATTCGTCTCCGTTATTGCATGTATCCATAGTTTGTTCCTTGTTAACACTGAATAGAATTCCATTGTAAAGATACACGACAATTTTTTTTCCCCATTCAGCTGTTAAATGGACTTACGGGTTGTTTCTCGGGTTTTGCTATTAAAAACAAATCTGCTGCAAACATTCAGGTAAAAGCATTTGTATGGGGCCTGCTGTCACTTCTCTTGAGTGAATACCTAGAAGTGGAATGGCTATCATATGTTGGGGAAGCAAAAAGACATCTTTAAAGTAGGAGCATCATTTCGTTCCAATCAATAGTTTTACCAGTTCTAGGTGTTCCCCAGCATCTCCCAAACTGGCTGTAGCCTGCCCCTATAATAGTTCATAGTGGCATCTCATTTCTCTACCCTTCACTTTTATCAGTAACTGTGCAGTAGCTCTCATCTCTGTGATAAATCAGGAACGCAAGAGTAGCTTTCTTAAAAATATAAAGTACTCCCCACTTTTCTCAGAATTACTGAATTGTTCTTTATTTTTTTTTCAATAAGCAGTCCAAGTGATTCTCATGCCAAGGCTCACAGCACTTTCTCAGAACCTCTCCTGTAATCAATCATATAGCATACCTTCAGGAAAATGGAAAACAACTCTAAGACATACACTGTGGGGATTCCCTCTCCTCCCTCCCCCAACACTAAAATATAGGACAGAATTAAATAAGAACTAATGAAGAAGATGGCAAGCTGACCTCTAGTTGGATTAAACTTTAGACAGATTCTTCTTGACTATGTGCCAGTCTTCCCTCTTCTGAGAACATTAACTTTAAAAAACTTGCAATTTCAAAGGATTCTCTGCACCTTGGAATTGTAAATATTCTCCCAGCTCTCGATAGTTTTATACCTCAAGAATATCTTTCTCAAGGACCTGAAAGCCATCCCTGTGAATATAATCCTCAGGAAAACAGCACTCCTGTTTCCCAGTCTTGATGGGAAGGTAGGAGACTAACTTTGATGAGCACCAATGCAATTAGCAGACAGAGATGGCCTAATTACCTTGATCAACTTCATTCCTAGTATCCTCCAGTATTTTCCCTCATTTCCAGTATTTGACACTCAACCCAAGACCTAAAAATGCTCCTGCCTTTTGTCTCAGCAGAGTGGAGTTCAATCTCTCTTTTGTACAATAGTCTTGAATAAAGTCTCCCTTGTTTATTTAACTCTGGAAATATCTCTCCATTTTTCATAAATTTTTAAGATTAGAATGCTTAACAAACTCCTTTTTTCAAGCTAATGAAATCTGATTAAGTCCATAGAGACTTCAATTTGATTTTGACAGTGAAGGAATCCAATTATATTTTATTTCTTTGGATCCAAAACAGGGAGAAAAACACAAGGACCAGGTGTGTGATCCTATCTGATTTACGTGCTAATTACAGCCAATTTCCTCATTAAGCACGAATGGAAAGATTAATGGAAAGATAAATAAATAACTTGGGAAAGAATTAGCAGGCAGAAGGAAAGGGCAGTAAAGAACCTACGGCAGTTATCATGCTCCCGGCAGAACCTCCACCTGACCCTTGTGAAGAGGCCACCTTGCCTTGTCTCTGTTGGAGGTGATTCATGTAAGCAGAAACATGAGAAAGAGTGCATTTAAAAAATACATATCTAGGAAGTTTAAGGAAATTTTAGTGTATAAAATTTTCTTGATTGTTACAGAAACATGGGGCTTTTATATGCCATCTACAGACTTAGAGACCCTCAAGAAGAATGATTTTAAAAGAGAAAAATGCATACATTATCTGGACTCTGAGAAAAATCTTGCCAAATTTCCCATTTGAGATGATAAGATTAATATTGTACATAAGCTTTCTTTCTTCTCTACTTTTGTACATATGTACTCTTATTTTATATTATTAGCTTTACCTTTTTGGATTTTTAAGAGAATTTCTGAGTATTCTATTAACATTTTGTTTAGGATAATCCCAAGTAACAACACTTCTTTACTTAAAATATAACTTCCTTTTACAGAATCAATACTTTGATTTCTGAAAACACGATATCAACATGCTAACATAATGATAGTGTCTTATATATGAATAACGTTTAATAACTTTCTTAATGTGGCTTGCCCTAACCCTATAGAACTGGTCATCTCCATTTTAGAAAAGCTATTTTGGCCAGTGTAGATGTAGCTTGTAAGTGGTAAAACCAGGCCTAAAACACAAGCCTCTTGGATAATTAGGTATGTTATGTAACATCTCATGTTTCCATTTATTCAGCAGAGCATTTTTGTCTCAAGAATTTTAGTTTCTGGAATCTTAACTATCTGGTACATGAGAATTCTATAGCAAGAGGCCAGACCTTGTGAGAGTCACAAGATTAATTCATAGGTTGGGATTAGGATCAGGAAATTATGGACAGGCAAGAAAACTTAGAAACTATCCAATCCAGCTAACCCTTTCTTATACTTTAGAAACACCACTGAGAATCTTATATTAACCATTTTGCTAGTATGTAGGTGAATATACATAATCATATACCAACAGTGTGGATAATAGACTAAAGCCCTCAGCATTAACTATCATCATTATGCTATTAACATGAGAGTTACTGTTACTTTTTGCTTGTTGTATGCATGTCCGTTTCATTAAGTTTGAGTCCTTAAAAAACGAAAATGATGCTGTGGAAACTGATAAGCCACTTTTTTAAACTGTAGTTATGATTGTGTTATTTTTTCTATTTAAGTAAGTGTTTTGCTTTATAGTAGTTTTAGATTTAACAAAAATTGCAAAGATAGTCTGGAAAGTTCCTGTATACTCTGCATCTTGTTTTCCCAGTTTTTATATATTTTATGTTGCTATGGTACATTTGTTACAACTAATAAACCAATAATGGTGCAATATTATTAACTAAACTTTGTTAAGATTTCATTAGTTTTCCCTAATGTCCTTTTTATATTTCAGGAACCCATCCAAGTTACCACATTACATTTAGTCATTCTGCATCCTTCGACTCCTCTGGGCTATAGTAGTTTCAGATGACTTGCTTTTGATGACTTTGACAGCTTTGAGGAGTACTGGTCAAGATTTTTTTAGAATGTCCCTAAATTTGGGCTTTTCTGATGGTTTCTTTTCTTATGGATAGACTGGGGTTATGAGGGCTTTTGGAGCAGAGGAGCTTGTGGGGAAAGATCAGGTAGGTGAAGTGTCATCCTCAAGACATCGTGTCAAGGGTCCATGGCATTAACATGACTTATAACTGATTAGGTTCACCTTAATCATCAGGTCTCTACACTGTAAAGCTATTAACCCCCGCCCTTTTCCCACCATGTCCTTTGCAAGTAAGTTACTAAGTGTAGCCCAAATTTAGGAGGTGGGGAGTTATGCTCCACATCTCAGTGAGAGGATTAGCTACATAATTATTTGGAATTCTTCTGTCTAAAAGACTTGTCTATTCTTCATCATTTCTTTATTTATTCGATTTATTTTTATCTGTATGGATGAATGGGTAATTGTTTTATACTTTGGATTATAATTCTATACTTCATTTGTTGTGTTCCTCTTCTTTCTCCAGCTTTGGCCATTGGGAGTTCTTACAGTTAGATCCTGTGTCCCTTGGACATACCTTTCATTTTGCTTTTTGAGTACTTTCTTACTTTCTGACACTATAAGATGCTCTAGGTTTTCTTTGTGTATTTCTCAGCTGGGTCTTAGAAATTAGCCCTTTCTCCAAGGAGCTCTGGTTCTTTTTATCAAGGAATGTTACTGGAAACCAAGATTTGGGCTGATGTACTCATCACTATTGGGGTGTCATTGCTTCCAGGCTATCTGAGCAGATGGAGCTAGGAAACATATGTATGCATTAAACTCCTGAATACTTGCAAATCTATAAGCTTTTTTGTATCTATCCAATACTACCTATTTTAAACTAAATAAGAGTTTATTCTGATGTCTCCAACTCTCACCCAGTCACACATAACTCATTCTGACCTCTATCTCCTTGCTCATCTCTAACCTCCTCCTCCAATAGTGAGAACCTGTCTACTCCACCCTCCATCCGTTTGCTTATTTGCTCAATGCCATATATATATATATATATATATATATATATATATATATATATATATGCATGCATAGTGGTTTCAAAGTAGTTAAGTTAATCCTTACCCTTATGAGAAACAACTTAACCAATTTGAAGAAAGTGCTTAGTTATATTTCTTTTTGCTTTAGTTTTGTAACTTCAGTCATTTCCAAAGTTGCTTAAATCAGCACCTCTTCTCCCTCACCCGCGTCGCTGAGATTATGTCGTACACTTAAAATAAAGCTGGGTTATTTTGTGACAGTTTACATTTTATTCTCCTATATGAGTTTTAATTTCTTTTAAGTTTGTTTTGAGAGACAGAGTGCACGCGTGCATAAGCGGTGAGTCGTGGGGAAGAGTAGAGGTAGGAAGAGGGAGATCTATGGGGGCAAATAATCTCCTTCTTTACCACTGGAGTTCTGCACCTAACATATTTCCTGGCTTATCGCAGGGGCTATTATCAGAGATCTCTTTCTTCAATGTATTTCTTGATGCCTGAAGATTTTGGTATCGCTATTCTTTTATATCACTCTTCCTCATCTAGACAATGTGAGATTTTATAGATAGGGCTATGGTCACATTGATAAGCACACCTCCTTTCCATAATATTGTTCTCTGTGTATTGCAAGATCTAAACTATTTTGTAAGTTTTGCCTTCACAAAGTATGAGTTACGAGTTTGCACATGCCTGTCCTTTACCTTTCCCATATTAAATTGTAGGGATTTCTGTTCCCACCTTAGGGAATATCATGGTTTCTTTTAGCTTTTTGAAAATTGTTTTCCATTTGGTTTAGAATGAAGTTCTTCTAGTCATTTATTCTATTGCTAGAGAGATTAAACTATCACCACACATATGAAAATTGCCTTTAGCTGAAAAAACTCCTAGCACATATCCAGGGAGTTAAAATTTCCCAGTGCTACTGTTTCTTCCCTCTGGGCCTACTGTAATTTCCATCACACTGTCATTATAATAAGAGCTAATGTCATTAACATTAGTCTTTGCAATTTATAAAGGCATGGTACTATTTCATTTGATTATCACAATGAATCTAGAAATAAGTCTGAAATTCATTTGGTACTTGAGTTTCAAAGATGTGAACGTGGGACCCCTGGGTGGCTCAGATGGCTAGACATCTGACTCTTGATTTTAGTTCAGGTGGTGATCTCAGGGTTGTAAGATCGATCCCTGAGTCAGGCTCCACACTCAGCTCAGTCTGCTTCTCTCTCTTTCTCTTTCTCCCTTTCCCTCAGCCCCTCAGCCCCCTTGTGTGCATGCTCTCTCTTTCTCTTTCTGTTTAAAACAAATAAATAAATCTTTAAAGAAATGGATTTGTTCATATCATCATGCTAGTAAGTCATGATTTAAAATAGGAACACAGTGTTCTATCTCTGAATTTTGTGCTCTGTTTAATTTTTTTTATTTTGACAAAATAAAAGAAAAATATTTTGAGATAGAGAAGCCGCAGCAATAATACAAGAAAACCTATCTCCATATGTATGTTTCTCTGCAAAAATACAGATTTGTTTTCTTAACGGTTCAGAGTAAGTTGCAGATATGATGTTCCTTTACCACTACATACTTCAGTGTGTATTTCCCCCCAACAAGTATGTTCTCTTACAAAACTGCAGCCCAAACTCAGGAAGTTAACATTGATACAATACTACTTCTAATCTTCAGATTTACCACAGATTTTGCCAAGAGTTTTTCTGCTCTTTTGATGATACCATCTCCTTCATCTGCTGCAAGCTATTCTTGGTTTCCCTTTTAATTTCAGCGTCATCCAGTCTCTCTGGAGGTTCACTGTTAGGTTCATTAATTTGCCTCCATATCTCTATGTTTGTTAACTAAGAAGTCAGTTCTCTTTCTTGTTCTTTCTTAACAAGCTTATTTTTTTGCTATCGTGTGTCTTCTCTCCTTGCCACCTTCTAGCATCTAGTCTTGACCTCTCTAGATTTGTTGATTTCTAGAGAACAATGTGAGCCATGATGGGCTCCCAGTTTATAGATTATTGATTCTATTTAGAAGTCAAGTTGCCTATCTCCAGTCAGTTAATATTAGGTAATGTTGTTTTCCTGTATGAATTTCTTACCATCTACCCTATTTTACTTCCCATGTTAAACTTGCTATTTGCATAGAAACTAGACTAATGTGATTACTCAGAGTATTTTTTTCCATCTGTCTACAAATTCAGTTTAAATTCCTCGTTATCAAGTCATTTATCTCTGGAATAATACTTTTTTCTATACAAATGACATAGCTTATTGGCAAGGGACAAAATGTATCAGTCCTGTATCTTGAGTCATAATTTGGAAATGCACATTTAAAAAATTCCATTTTCACACCCAGTGTTTTTATTCCCATATATTTCTTTCTCTTCTAGAGTTCCAATTGCCAGTGGGAACAATGACTAAAAACACCACCTGTGAATACTTGCCTTTATTAATTGCCAAAGAATTCATAATCTCCAAAACATTCCTTTATTTTTTACTCGAACTGTAAGGATAGCAAGTAATTGATGAAATTTAAGTATCTTAAAAAAGATTTTCTCTCTCTCAAATCTATATACCTGAAAAGACAACATACTTATGGATTGACTATTAGGGTCCTCATTCATTCATTCTTTCATTCTTTTATTCATTAATGTATTTAAGAAATATTTGAATTCTTAAATCCATATATCTACCTGACACTTTGAAAAGTGCATTACAGGAATAAATAAGGCAAGTGACTGACCACATTGAGCTCACATTATAGCCAGAGTTCTGTACGATAAACAGGAAAACAAATAAGTACTAAAATTACAAATAAGTAGTAAAGAAACAGTGATAAACGTATCAATTGAAATAAACAATGTGATGAGACAGAAAGTGATTTGGGGAGAGTATCTCTTTAGGTAAAGTGAGCTGGATTTCTTTTCTGAGCTAATGAAAAACACAGACAAATACCTGGAAAAGAAAGTCAACTAGGAAGGATTCAAAAACAAAGTTCTTATTTCCGAGTATGTGGTGGCATAGATGTATAGGCGTGGTGATTGGATCAGATTAAAAGATGCCCATCTCTTAGTGGCAGTATGAAGATGGTTATAAAGCTATTATGCCTAGCTTAGTAAGCTTGTATTCCTACTGTTGACTGGATAAAAAGGGGTGCGAGACACTTAGGGACTCGTTCTGAAGACAGACTCCTAAATAAGATTAGTCTGATATTCTTGAATGATTCATCAATGACATAGTATTTCCAAATAATTTTTTCCTCTCTATGGTACAGTGGTGGTATGGCGGGTCCTTTGCTATTTGCTATACCAAAACAGTTGACTATCAAAAATGAATTGCCTATTATAAACACATGGTTTCTCCCCCACAATTGCCTACAGAGTTTTCTTATCATCTTAGTTGTTTAAAAACAATTGGCATTTCCCTAACTGGAGTATAGTCTTCACATTCCACAAGCTTCCAGTCATGTAGGGTTTTTTTCTCTTCCTCTTTTCTTTTATTGTTTCTCTTGACTGAGGTTTGTATTCTCATCCACTACTAACAATCTGTGTAACTATGGAAAAAATATTCAACTTCTTTGTGTTTCCACTTCCTTAACTAGGGGAACAACAACAACAAAAAAACCCCACAACACCATTAACACCATTAATAATAGTCCCCACCCACTTGGCCTATCATCAGCGGTCACTCAAATGATATTTATAAAGCAACTCATACAGTTCCTGGAACTAAGAAATACTGACATTTATTAGCTACTATTTTTATGAGAATTTTATACTTCTTAGATATATATTTTTTTCCTCTAACATTTCCTATATTCTCATTTTAGTTCACATTCTTGACTTTGGTTTTCTGGATAATTGAGTGGTTTTATTAAGTTCCTTCAACACTTCAGCTTTTATTATTCATTCTATATTAAGTTTATATTAAAGTGTACATTCAAAAAATGCCCGTATTCTAAGTCTACTGATAAATTGATATTCATAAATTGAACTGAGCCATATAAACATCATTTACACCAAGAAAAAGAATATTTAACAGCATGCCATTATATATACATATATATAATGGAATTTTATTTTTATATATTTTATATATTATATATAAATATACATTTATATATTGATATATTATATATTTTATGGATTGTATATACTATATATTTATATTTGTATATTTATATATTTATATTTTACTCAGCCATAAAAAAGAATGAAATCTTGCCATTTGTATCTCATCTTCTTTATTCATTCATCTGTTGATTGACACTTACATGGTTTCCATACCATGCTATTGTGAATAATGATGCAGTCAACATGGGAGTCAGATATCCCTCTGATGGCCTGTTTTCATTTCCTTTTGGTATATACTCAAAAATGGGATTTCTGAATCATATAGTTTTATTTTTAATTTTTTAAGAAACCTCCATACTACTTAAAAATTGCTGAGAGAACAAATCGTTAATGTTCTCACCCCCCCAAAAACAAAGCAAAACAAAAAACGTTATGTAACGTAATGGAGGTGTTAGCTAACACTATGGTGATAATCATATTAGATTATATAGATTTATCAAATCAACACATCATACATTTTATTTATTTTTTTAAAGGATTTTATGTATTTATTTGAGAAAGAGAGTGAGAGAGAGAGAGCACAAGAGAAGGGTGGGTCAGAGGGAAAAGCATGCTCCTTGCTGAATGGGGAGCCCAATGAGGGGTTTAATCCTGGCGGCTCAATGCTGGGACTCCAAGATCATGACCTGAGCCTAAGGCAGATGCTTAACTGACTGAGCCACCCAGGCACCCCAACACATGGTATATTTTAAACTTACACAATGTTATATGTAAATCATATCTTAATAAAGATGGGGTAAAAGGGCTTAGGAAGATTGGTAGTTAATGTGGATTTGTTGTTATTTAAAACTTACTCACCCACCCTGGGAAGGTTTGGAAGATGCACACTTCACAACTTTGAAACATACATTTGCAAGGGAAGCCTCAGCATCTTCTGTGATCATTCTTCTTCATAAGCCAAACTTTACAGTGGGAAGTACAGTTGTCCAATTAAGAAACATAAATGCAATGGGAGTAATTGGATATGTAAATATAAATACAGTAGGAGTAATTGGGTAGCAGGGTCCCATTGACAGCATTCAACACTGAAGGTAAGTTGGATGCAGTTACTATAAAGAACAAGAGAGTCAAAGAGCAATCAGCATACTTTGACGTGCAAAGATCTATGGCGTTGGTTAAGAGTGAAATAGAAAGACAACTAAATTCTTTTTTGATCATAAAGATTGGAAAGTTCTAAGTCAAGTGAATAAAATTTAACTTGAAACATAAAAACAGAGACCCACGTCCCCTCCATCAGTTCCCAGACTTGAGCCAGTTTATACATAGAAAGCCACTTAAATGAGAAGAGGCCAGATGCCCTGGAAGAAGGACCCAACGTACTAGCAAATATTTCTACTGTTTACATCCCTCACAGTCTTTCTTCAAGAGATGTAACAGCTTTTTACCAACTGTGCACTGGAGAAAAGGAAGTAACCAGACATGGGTGGGGGGACTCCCCCTTTCAGCTCATGTACACACTCTCTCACTTTCTCTCTCTCAAATAAATAAATAAAATCTTTAAAAAAAGATGAAAAGGAAAATGGAAAATTGGATGTGCCAATCATTTTTAAAGCCACTAATCAGTCAGTATGTAAAAAATGTGCTACCTAGTAAGCAAGCAAAGGAATTCAATTAAAATAGTATTGAGACACCTTTTCACACATATCAAGTTGGCTAAGATTAGATGATTCTCAAGGTAGCGAGACAAGCTACCTTGGTGTCTTGCTATTCACTGCTGGTCAAAATAAAAATTGATCCAATCTGCAGGGAAAATAATTTTAAAACACATATATAAAAATAAATAAATAAATAAAGCACATACATTTTTTTTAACAACTCACATTCTTTAATCTTGTTATCTTCTCAGTAAGATAATTTTTTAGGAAAATAAATCAACATTTGTACAGAAAGTATATGCAAATGATGGATTAAATAGTATCCATAATAGCAAAAAAATTATAAACAAAAAGGAAACAATATAAAACTTTAGAAATAGAGATTGGTTAAATCAAGTATTGTATAGGGATCACTTGGAAAATTATTACAGTAACAAAAGGAGTTGTTTTTAGCTGAAAAAACTACTACGAGTAAACATTATTATCACTTGAAAAATGGAGAATTGACAGTATGGACCAAATTTTCTCAATAAAAATATGTATTGATCAATAGCTAGGTATTTTACATATCCATTTCATCCACAAATACATTGAACAAAATAGGAAAATAGATACCCCTATGTAAATAGTATATATACAGATGGTGGAATGATGTACGATCTTGTTTTCTCATATTTTGTTATATTTACATTTTCTACATTGAACATATATGATTTTATCAATCAGAAAAATATACATAAATAAAATGCTATGAGAAGAAATGGTTATAACTATAACCTGATACTGGTGTTTGCATTAATAACAGTGACAGTTGTCAGTTATTTTGTTTTGAATTTTGTAACAAATGCTAGGTTTGATAGTTGCAGCCATTGCTTTAGTTTTCAAAACAGTATCCAGATTGTTAAGTAAATTCAACAGAAACTGACTGCTCTTCTTTGCCAAAGAGTAAAACTCTTTTAAGTGGCAACTTGTGACACTGTATGTGGAGCAGCTATCTTTTTCCAACAACCCATCAAATGGGGCCAGAGCTTTGCATC
The DNA here is from genome assembly GCA_028533885.1 of Nasua narica. NCBI lineage: Eukaryota > Metazoa > Chordata > Mammalia > Carnivora > Procyonidae > Nasua > Nasua narica. The sequence continues at coordinate 57,316,202 of CM052810.1, forward strand.
TGGGGTTTGTGATCAATAAAATGTCACCACTGGTTTCTGTAAGAGATCCATATGGCAGAAAGTTCCTTCTTAGAGTTGGTCATGGTGCTCTCATCCTGCAATCGTCTATCAACAAGAGGAGCAGATCCTGAAACAGTGGGAGTGCACATTTGCAGGTTTTGGCAGACTCATGAGTTTCTCAGCAAGCAAGACAGTACCTTCAGCAATGACCATGGAGAAGTCATGCAGCCAGGAAAACGTGTTCACAGTTCTTCTGGAAGAGCAGTTCCCCGTTCTGTTCCTTGGATGCTTTTGCTTTCATTTCAACTATTGCTATTTGAGAGGGCCCTAGATCGTAGACAATAAACATACCGTGACAATTGAATTTGATTTATATATGTGACTGTTAAATATATATACTTAGTAAAATCCTTTGGAAGGAAATACAAAGTTAAAATCTCATATGTAAATAGCATAAAAAGCCATCGTATGCATATGTACTGCACACGTGTGCACACACACATAAGGAGAGCATTATTTAAAGCTAGAAAACTGATAGGGCACCTGGGTGGCTCAGTTGTTAGGCATCTGCCTTCAGCTCAGGTCATGATCCCAGGGTCCTGGGATCAAGTCCTGAGTCGGGCTTCCCGCTCAGTGGGGAGTCTGCTTCTCCTTCTGCCTGCTGCTCCTCCTACTTGTGTGCATGCACTCTCTCTCTCTCTCTGTCAAATAAATAAAACATTTTAAAAAAATAAAATAGAGGCGCTTGGGTGGCTCAGTCATTAAGCATCTGCCTTCGGCTCAGGTCATGATCCCAAAGGGTCCCAGGATGGAACCCCACTTCTGGGCTCCCTGCTCAGCAGGAAGCCAGCTTCTACCTCTCCCACTCCCCCTGCTTGTGTTCCCTCTCTGGCTCTCTCTCTGTCAAATAAATAAATAAAATCTCTAATTAATAAATAAATAAATAAATAAATAAATAAATAAATAAATAAAATTAAAAAATAAAATAAAAAATAAAACCAGAAAACTGGTTAGAAGATTTTAATCATTGTCAAATATGATGAAATATCCTTTGTCACTTCATAATCAATTAATAACAAAAAGTATGTGTATAATAAAGACTGGCCAATTTAACTCATTGACCCTTTTATCCTCAACAGAGATTGAGACATGCCTGCTAATTTAGAGATCTCTGTGGTCATTTTCATTTAGATGATTGACTCAAATGTAAGTATTTATCATCTATCAGTTATCTATCTATCTAATCTATGTACAGAACTATGCACTTCAGCATATCTCAAATTATTGTGGTAGCAAAATTGTTAAGGGTTTATTTTGATCCTCCGACAGTAGTCCTATAAATAATGGTACAATCTGCTATAGTGTAATCTATATTATTGGCAGAATTCTTCATGTTTATGCATTAAGTATCACTAAAAATACATTGCACATTTCCATATTGGAAAAAAATTAACCTTTGAATCTCTTAGGAGATAGTTTATAAATATAAGCAGAAACAAAAGGAAATATCCAGAGAGTTTAATAATCGACAAACATGGAACCACTAATATTTCAAAATAATAAGCATTAAATATAATCAGATTTATAGAATTAAAGACATGGCCCTATTATTTAGTTCTTGAGATGTGAAAACGCTTTATAAAATCATCGTAGACCTAACATATAGTCTGTCACAAAAACTACCTGTTTTGCCTTAATATGCCTTTTTTAATATTTTGACAAAATTTTCCATTGCTATAGCTTATCTTAATTAACACCACAGTCTCTAGAGTCACCTTATTTTAATCATAGTTGCCAAAACTGTTTTAGTTTTGAATAATAAGAGAACGCATATTGAATTTGATTTCATTGTTTTGGGTATCGATTTCATAAATTATAGAAAAAAAAGTGGAGATATACCTTTCAAAATGGAAGTATAAAATACACATCAGAATAATTAGGAAATTTTAGCACATGAAGTTCCAACACTTTATTATTGCTGTATTGTCTAAACTTTTAACTGTTGATGTCACTTATTACTCTAAATGGAAAGATTCCAGTAGTTAATTGGGAGCTATCCAAGGCAGAGAGTATTTCACCATTTTTGTATTGTTTTTTAAGTAGGAAGAATTAATGTTTCTACTTTCTCTGGGTGGGCAAATCCAAAACGGTCACACCAAACCTTTACCCCTAATGCTCAATTCCATGCGTACCCAAGAATGGTTCTTCTAAAAAAAAAAAAAAAAAAGAATGGTTCTTCTGATCACTCTATTCTGCTTTTGAAAGGTAGTGTCCCTGGAGGCCAGTCATTTTCAAACCATGTTCCTCAGAGTTGGAAAGAGCTGTAATGATGAGGTACTGGGTGAAGTACCTGCAGAAAGAAGGAGCCCCTAAGGGTTTCCATTTACTATTTCAATATAAGAAGCTGCTTCTATGTCCATGAGGTAGATTGAGAGATAACTACATATGCCCCTTGCTTCAAGCGTTCCCCACCTTCTATCTGCATAACCTCTGTTAATGGCAGCAGAGCTATCTGCTGACAATGGACCTATTTGGAGAGGAAATTGCAACAGTGCCCTGGAAGACAGAGGTTTAGAGCTGGAAGAAAGTCTCAGAGACACTCTGGTCCGGTGCTTTCTTTTATAAGAGATAAATCCAAAACAGAGAGGTTAAAATACTTGTTTAAAGTCTCAGATTAAATCAATCAACACTCACTCATTTAAAATTTTATTGACCAACTATCATGTGTCAGACATTGGCTTTGCGCTCTACCAGGGATACGGTATTGATTAAAATGGACATCATCACTGCTTCAGGGAACTCACGTTCTAAAAAGAAAGGTAGCCAATAAACATATAGAAAACAAATGACTAAGTTCCACGTTCTGCTAAGTACTTTGGAAGAAACACAGCATGGCAAGAAGGCAGAGATTCAAGGGCATGGTTTAGGTTGGAATGGGAGTGGAGCATTATAATAAGATACTGTAGGAAGACTTCTAGGAGAGAGTGATATTTAATTTTGAATTAAATGAAGGAATAAAGAGATGATCTTAGGAGAGAGAGTCAAGGCAAAGGAAATAGCCTGAGACCGAAAAGCTTGGTTTGTTCAAGAAACAGAAAGTAGGGGCGCCTGGGTGGCTCAGTGGGTTAAAGCCTCTGCCTTCTTCTCAGGTCATGATCCCAGGGTGCTGGGATCGAGCCCCACATGGGGCTCTCTGCTCAGCAGGGTGCCTGCTTCCCTTTCTCTCTCTGCCTGTTTGTAATCTCTCTCTTTCTGTCAAATAAATAAAATCTTAAAAAAAAAAAAAGAAACAGAAAGTAGCAAGCTAGTGTTGCTAAGAGAGAGTAGGCAATGGCAAGCGTGATTGGAAGGGAGGTGAATGACATTGCATTTTTCACAGGATTGGCCTGTGAACTGCTTGAGAGTCAAAAGTGGAAGCAGGGGACTGTGTTAGGAGCTGTTGCAAGCGTTCTGATAAGAAGTGAACTGGAGGGTAGTCTTGGGCTTAGAGATCAGTACCTGGTCTCAAGAAAAGCTTTAAATGTGAAACTGAGTAATAGTAGAATAGGTGTGTGTAATCAAGAAGGAGTTCTGGGTATTTAGTTGAAATCAAGTATTATTTAACGGGGTGCAAGGTGCAGGTGGATACCCAGATTCACAGGGATACTGATAATACTTATATCCACTTAGGACAAAACAGGACACGACTCTGTTCTCTATAAAGATTTAGGGGTTGGAGCAGGTTAGAGAATGGAAAGCATCACGACACATTTTGAAGTTTGGATCAACTTCGCTTATTGATGATTTGAATACAAGGTGAAGAACAAGGAGGAAATAAAGATGAGACTGTTTTTGGATTGGAAAACAGGGTAATTAGGTGTACCCATTAACTAAAATGAAGAGAAAGAACATTTTGGGGAACAGATGCCTCTGAAGAGAGAGATAATGAGTTCTGTCTGAGTTGCCATGGGCCCTCAGCCTTCTGGTGAGATGCCTAGAAGTCTGCTGGACATGGAAGCCTAAGGCTCATTTGAGGAATCTGGAAAATATATAGACATTGATAGAAACTTGATTAGATGTGTGCTTTTCTATAATCATTTAATAGTATTATTATTGTTATTGTTATTACTACTTTAGAGAAGAAGGGATGGAGGTAGGGCAGAGGGAGAAGGAGAGAGAGAAACTCAAGCAGGCACCATGCCCCGTACAGAGCCTGAGATTATGACCTGAGCCAAAATCAAGAGTCAGATACTTAACCAACTGAGCCACCCAGGCGCCCCTAATCATTTTAAATCTTAAAATTTCAACACAGCTTATTTCTAACATAACAAGACAGTGAATGTGTTTATATATGTCTCATATCAAGTTTTCGCTCGTGCTCAAAAAGACATTTTACGGGGCGCCTGGGTGGCTCAGTGGGTTAAAGCCTCTGCCTTCAGCTCAGGTCATGATCTCAGGGTCCTGGGATCGAGCCCCGCATCGGGCTCTCTGCTCAGCGGGGAGCCTGCTTCCCCCCCTCTCTCTGCTGGCCTCTCTGCCTACTTGTGCTCTCTCTCTGTCAAATAAATAAATAAAATCTTAAAAAAAAAAAAGACATTTTACATTTAGAGAAGCAATAATTAATACTGATATTTGTTGCCACTTGTTGGAAATTTCTTCTTATGAAACACATTATTTTATACCAATCATTGAATTTTCTCTGCTCCAAAAATTCCCGTGAGATCGAAAATTTAATATTCATAGAGATTAATTTTCCCAAGTCATCTAACTAATAACGAGCAGACTAAGAAAATAATAACGAGCAGACTCAGATAAAATTTCATTGTGTTGTGCCCAAAGTTCCTTATCTTCCATAACGCTCTGCTCTCTGAACAACATAGTTTGTTCCCTCCCAGAGTAGCCCACCACTCGGACAACGTAGTTGTGGAGGACACAAAGTACCACTTCCACACTAGCTAGTACCTGATGTCTGAAATTCCTTTATCAGAGAAAATGTCTTTTCTGGCAAATGAGACATCTGTCCCTTCCTGAGAACGTGTCACCTATTACTTTATGACTGTCAGTGCCACCGTAAGTTTTTCTGCATTTGTGTTATGCCTTCCTGATTTTAAATGTCTCAAAGGTAGGAACTATTCCTTAAAATCTGATATGAAATGGGTTGTGAAATCCCAAGAGACAGTGTCTCCTGCTTAGTAATCGATCAGATAACATGTGATGAAATATCAAATCATGTATTGACGATGCTTCACATGTCATTGAGCCAGAATTCAGCAGATAGGTTTAAATGACACGTATCTGAACCTTTTCTAAAAGCAGAAGTGAGAGGAGAGTGTACAAGGGTGGCGGTTATGATATTGAATAATCATAGAAGAAGAGAGGAAGAGCCAAAGAAATCATAAAGAAACGTGGCCTCTTTTCCAATTTTTTCCAACTGTAGACCCTGATTAACAAGACGGCCAAAGCATAGACTCAAAATACAACTAGCAGCTGTTATCATCACTTTAAAAGAAACTTCTTGGAAAAACACCCAGTGAAAACACAGCTCTTAAATGACTTTGCTTTCAGGGGGAAATTACCATCATTAGAACCAACAATTTTTAATATGTAGAAGTATTATGTTTGAAACCTCCCTTTATGCCCCCAAGGAAGAGAGGTTATTTAAAATAATAAAGCTGCTAAATATAGAAGTCTATCAGTGAAGTATTTAGAACTGAAAACAATGCTCATAGTCTTCAAGTTTGTACTTGTTCATGGTTAGCCAGTTCTATTTATCTGAATGCAGGATCAGTAAGAAATGTCTCAGACAGTATACTCTGTCTCAGAGTATAAGCTCATAAGGGGCACCTGGGTGGCTCAGTCGTTTAAGCATCTGCTTTTGGCTCAGGTCATGTTCCTGGGGTCCTGGGATCGAGCCCCCATGAGTCCTGCATTGAGCCCCACATCAAATCCCTCATCCAGTCCCACATGGGGCTCCTTGCTCAGGGGGAGTCAGTTTCTCCCTCTTCCTCTGCCTGCCACCCCTCTGCTTGTGCGCTCTCTCTCTCTCTCTCTCTCTCTCTGTCAAATAAATAAATAAAACCTTAAAGAAAAGAGTATAAGCTCACAAGAAAACGCAAGGGCAAGCCTTTTTCAAGTGATTTTTAAAAAAACTTTCTTTGGAATTTCTATAAAAGCTGTTTTAAAATGCTACATATTTGCAGCTTTTTTGAGTGCCTCGCTCTTGGTCAATTTAGGGTTTCACACCAGAGAGTATATAAGGAGGACTTCCTTTTGCTGGAAGCACCGACCTTTGAAAAGAAATAAATCAATATTTTGAAAAGGCAAAGGAAAAGTGGGCAGGGATGCAAGAAAGAAAAAAATGAGAAAAGATTAGAAGTAAAGAAAAGAAAGAGGAAAATATAGTTATTGTAAGAGGCAGGGAGTGAGAAGGAGAAGAAGAAACATCAAAAATAGTGAATTAAAAAAAAGAAAAAAATGAATCTAGTAGATGGCTTTAGAAATTTGTCACCAATGAATGTTATGTCCTTTAGTGGCACTAAAAGACTTTGAAATGTTAAAATTGTCCCAGGGCCAACAGGACGCTGCTGAGTAAACAAAAATAATTGACAAAATAAAATCCGGTCTGGGTCAGATTCAGGTTCAGTTTGATTCAGCAGTTACTTTGTTGTCTTATGTCATCTCTCCCCTTTGCTGGTAACACTTGACCAGTGCTTACTGAAGCCAATTTCATTAGCCAAGCAAGACTCAGGCAGACAATGAAGTATAGAAAAATATTTGCAAAACTATTATATATTAAGATTTAGAGAGCTATATGTTAGGAGGAAAAAGAATCAGGGGTAAGGATGGATACCATCGAGTGGTAAAGGTAAGCCAAAGTAATACAGTGCACTGGGGCCTTTGTTTGTCTGGGTCGACTCAAACACATCTAGGGTACACACACCAGCCAAAGAAAAATGCTCAATGAGCGCTGCCAACCAGGGCAAAGTTGTTACAGGCTCTGAGTATAGACAGATGGAAATCTTTGGCAAGCTCTTCACATTCTTTTCACCCACCGGATCTATGCAGAAACCCACAGAAACCACTGTAAATCTCCAATTGCTATTTTTAAGAAGTCCAATGTAGCTTACGGTATTAATGAGCATCTTGGCTCTTGTATGAAGATCTACTTTAATGAATCAGTGTCCTCTAATTCTATCAACAGGAAATCTATCCTGGAGTTCAAGGAACAGTAAGACTCATTGACCAAATTGAGATTTTCAATAACATGGAATAGGAAATCCATTAAAACACACAATGTGAGCCCAAAGGAAAGAGTACTTGTAGGATAACACACATAGGATGGAGGAGAGGCAGGGTAGAGAGAACACTGAGTCCTGAGATGTGCTCTATCGGAGAGACACAGAGAAGTATGCTCACCCAAGCCGCAGTTGGTCGTTTAGCTGGATGAGAAGCTGTGGATTTTATTTGTTTCTTGGGGTACAGGTAGGGCCAGGGAGGTATGGTTGGCCTATTTCAGAATGGATGAATGCTTTCATGAGCCTCATGAATTTTTGGTGTATCTGGAATACTACATGACTTGAGTATATTTACTGTATTATAAATATTAAGTGCCACTTGGTCTTTGTATCTATATGTTTAGCACATCCATGCTTTACTTATGTTATCTGTGCTTAATCCATCATACAGTTCACCGATTTACTTATCTGTAGTCAACATGTGTCATTGATGTGGAGAACAAAGGTAAAAAAATATAGAAAAGAAAATTCAACTTCCTTACAACTTATAGCCCATTGACAAGTACTTGAGATAGGCAGAGTGACTGTCCTCAAGGAGCTTCGCTGCCTCCATGTTGATACTTTGCTAAGGCAAAGGTAACCTTAGCCTAACATTAGCCCAACCTCCAGGATCCTGTAAGTCCCCTTTAACATATAAAAATTCCTTTGGAAATTCCTTTTATCTCTACCACCCCCACCCCAGGATACATGTTAGCAATCATCCTCCAAACATGTAGCCCATTGATATACATCTGAAGGGTCTCATGATGAAGGTTTTACTGGACAGTAATAAATGACCTTTTCCTAACAATGGAGAGTGCCCTCAAGGTCCTGGAAACATTGCTTCCAAATTCCTTAGAGATTTATGCTATCCCCAACCCCCTCCCAACTTGAAATATATATATATATAATCAGTCACCCATCACAACCCTGGTGCAGCTCTTTCTGCCCACAGGTCCTGTCCTGTCCATGCTTTAATAAGACCACCTTTTGCACCCAAGACATCTCAAGAATTCTTTTTGACCATTCCCTCCCAAACCCCAACATTTCATATCATGAATTCTGACTATGGCTCACAAGCCACTTGTTTCTATTTTTACTTTTATTTATTAGTACTTTTATTGTTGTTGTTCTCTTACTCTTTACAGAAGACTTGAGTGGTCTTAAATAACAAAGCTAACTCACAGTATATTAAGGGTCAGAGGGGACTTTTGAGGAAGAAGGGAAACATGAAAACTGGGAGAACTGAGTCAGTAATTGAAATCTGATAACGTTGTGGCGAAGGCTGAGGGTAGTAAAAAATAAGGATAACACAGATACTGAGTCATGGTCCACCTCATAAGGTGGCTGATTAGTGTCTTCTTTCCTGTTAGAAATAGAGTGTCTGCCACAAGTAGCAATGTCTGCTACCCTGCTTCTACCTCTGAATTCAGGACATTACTCTTAAAAGGTACAGTAGGAGGAAAGAGTAGGTCCCTTCCTTCAGTTCAATTACCACCTCCTCCTTAAACATTGCTTCCTCTGGGAACAATCTCTTGACGGGGTGATTGAGGGAGGCGATGCTCACTCTTCAGGATAAACCCTATTTTCTACCCAGTGGTTCCAGCAGCACAATTATCACAATTATCACCCTTTTGGGTAGTAGTACCTTTTGGGTTACTGAGCTATTTATTGAAAATGAAATAATCCAAGTGTAGTAATATTGGAACTGCTTTTGGACTTTTTGGTATTTGTATAAGGATGCATCTTAAAACTTGGTAAAAATATAATGTACTTTCTTTTCTTTGAAAATGCTCTCCCTTCTAGTCAGACATGAATTTATATTTGCATATATTCCTCCCAGCTCCCAGCGTCTCAGGAACTGAGGTACCTTATTCCCCATCATTTCCTCCCTAATCATCCCTGAACACACTCGCAAAATAGACACATACACACACACTACAGACGCACCGGACCCCAGCCAACTAAATGTCTCCTCAAGAAGCAACAAAGTCAGTATAGATGCAAAAGAGACTATATTACACACATTGACTGACTTCAACAAATAAAAAATATCTTTTAAGTAAACCAGCTGCATTTGCACTATATGAAAAATGTGAAATGTGACAATATGTATGTAAAATGAAAGAGTTCAGCAGCTTCATAAAATCACATTTTAATTTAAATCTGAATTGAATTCTCCATCATGAGCAAGTCAGAAAAAAAAACCCTCAAAATAAAAATATAATTCATTTCTTGAAGTGTGTATTGCACTGGTGCCCCTCTTCTTGTACATAAAACCCTGGGGCCCTAAATACTTCTTGAGCCATGATGCAACACGTTGACTGCATTGCTGTAGTTTCGCTGCTGGTATAAAATACTCCATAGTGTCTCTTCATCACTCAGGAGGCTCAGCATAAAGACTTGTTGGAGGTACAAACCTGCCCAAACAAAATTTTAATGATAAACTAAGACTTGCAAAGTGCTTATTCCTTAAGCCGGTAACAACCATTTACTAGACACCTACTATATGTACCAGACATTGTATCAAGCTCTTTACATGTGTAGTATGCCACAAAATGTATTATTATGGGCTTTAGACAAACACAGAAGCTGAATCTTAGAAAGAATATGCTACTTGTCCATAGAGTCATTTGGCAGGAATCAGAATTTAAACTCAAGATTCATCTGATCCAAAGATGGTTTCCTTTGCACTGGGTCATTGTGCACCAATAGGCAGGGGAGACTCTCTGAGAGCTCTTGAATGGAAGAGTGGAATGATCACAAAGGTGCTTTATAGTTAGATGTGTGAGATAACCTTCGGAGATATTTGAGATGGGGTTCCCAGCAAGAGAAAACGGACAAGAATAACAGAAGCTTGAACAAAGAATTGGCAGTAGAAGAGGAAAGTAAAGGGAGTATAGTAAAGGCAATTCAGTGAAAAGACAAATAGGCACAGTGGTTTTATTCTCCTTTATATGTCTTAAGGGTTAGGGTCGCCTGAGTGGCTCAGTGGGTTAAGCAGCCTTTGGGCTCCCTGCTCAGAAGGGAGTCTACTTCTGCCTCTACCTCTGATCTCTCTCTCCCCACCATCTTTTTTAAATAAATAAATAAATAAATACCAGATAAATATATATATATATTTATTATATGTTATTATTTTATATTATATATATAAATATATATGGCATATATAGATGCATATATATATGGCACCTGGGTGGCTCAGTTGGTTGAGCAACTTTGGCTCAGGTCATAATCCTAGAGTCCCAGAATCAAGTCCTGCACGGGGCTCCCAGCTCCATAGGGAGTCTGCTTCTCCCTCTGACCTTCTACCCTCTCATGCTCTCTCTCACTCCCTCTCTCTCTCTCAAAAAAAATAAATAAAATCTTTAAAATATACATATCTTTATATACATATATAAAGATATATCTCTATCTATATCTTGAGTCTTGCACAGTGCCTGTCCATGGGTGCCGGATCCTCGCTGGTTGACCACAGGGAAGCGGCGAATTCCGTGCGGATGACTAAGGGGGAAAGCATCGGTAACCCTGCCCAAGGCACAGAAATCAGGAAAGGGGCAGATTTTTAAAACAAAGACTTCATTCAAATCAGTTAGAAAGGAAATGATGGCAGCTTTTTCATAGAGGAAGTTATTTGAAAATAATGCCCACGGCTAAAATAAAGATCAATTTTACCAATGTGAGAAAAAGTGGAAAATAAATGGTTGCCACATATTCGTCTTCTCCCATAGGCACAAACACAGCCTAAGGTATCTTACTCGACTACCCATTAAACACGTGTGACACAACAATCAAAATATGTTCAAAGGGATACTTTACAGTTTATGAAGCACATTCATGGAAGGTACATTTTCTGGAAATTGAGGCAAGATTTTTTTTTAATTGATCAACCAGATAGGAGAAGCAATTTGGTTACCATTTTATAGATAAACTGTACGAGGATGAAAGATGATCATTTTAAAGTACAGCTAGTTAAGAAGCAGGACTAATTTCTAAAATTTCTATTTTTTTTCTTTTTGGCTTTATCATTTTAATTGCATTTATTAACAGAGATTTCCTACAATCAAATTCACCAATTTTAAGAGTGCAATTTCATAAATTCGGCAAATGTATTAGAGCAGGGCGGTCATCTTCACAAGTAAGGCACAGAACATATTCACTACCTCAGAAAGTTTCCTTATGTTCATTCAGGGTCAATCAGCTTTACTCATCCTTGGTCATAGGCAACAATAGCTACTATCCCATCGCCGTATACCAGTTTTGCCTTTGCTACAATTTCTTATGAATGTAATCGTATAGTGTATAGTCTTTCCTGTCTGCTTTCCTTCAAATTGCCTAATACTTGTGAGATTCATCAAGCTGTTGTATATATCTGAATTTCGTTCCTTCTTATTGCTGAGTAAAATTCCATTGAATAGGCATGCAATGATTTCTCTCCACCAGTTGGCCATTTGAATTGCTTCCAGAGTGGAGTTCTATGAATAGAATCGCTTTGAAAATTCACATACAAGTTCTTGTGCAGAAATGTTTTAATTTATCTTGAAGAATACCTATGAGTGGGAATGCTGAATTTTAAGGTAAGTGAATTTTCAGTGTTAAAGGAAACTGCCAGACTGTTTCCAAAGTGGCTATACCATTTTGCATTTCTACTCAGCAATGTGTGGGAAGTTCAGTTACTCTACATTCTACCCTACACTTGACAATTTCAGAATTTTAAATTTTGGCCTCTTCAGTATGATAGTGATAAGTCTTGTAGAGAGGGGGTATCATTGTGATTTTAATTTGCATTTCCCTATTGCCTCAGGGTGCTGAGCATTTTTATGGGCTTCTTTTCCACATCGTCTTTGGAGAAATATTTATATATGCTTCCTGTACTTTTTTTAAAAAATCAAGTTGTTTATCTTATTATTAATAAATTTTAAGTGTTCTTTATGTAGGTATTCAATACAAGAACTATGTCAGATATAAGTTTTCCAAGTGTATTTTAGCAGTTTGTGGCTTTTTTATATTTTCTAAATCAATGAAATCTAATTGATCATTTATTTCTTTGGTGGTTCATTTTGTTTTCATTAAAGCCAAAATCAGTTGACCATATAAAACTGACCATATATGAGAATTTCTAGACTCTGCTCTGCTCTATTTATCTATAAATACCTCCCACACCAAATTGATTGTTGTGGCTTCATAATTAAAGCACAGCAGTATAAACATTTCCATCTTTTTTCTTATTTTTCTATATATTTTTAAGGATTTATTTATTTATTTGAGAGAGTGAGAGAGAGCACATAAGCGGAGGGGCAGCAGGAGAGGGAAATAGAGAATCTCAAGCAGACTCCCTGCTGAGTGTAGAGTCAGATGTGGGGCTTGATCCCATGACCCTGAGATCATGACCTGAGCAGAAATCAAGAGCTGGACACTCAACCGATTGAGCCACTCAGGAACCCCTATTTTTCTATATTTTTAAGGCAATTTTAGGTCATTTTTCATTTTCACATAAGTTTTGAGGTTATTAGTCTCTCAAAAATATCTCTGGGATTTTACTTCAAATTTCATAAAACCACAGATTATTTTGGAAAAATTGACATCTTGATAATACAGAGGCTTCTACCCATGAACATAGTTCATTTTCAGGTCACTGTTTGTTTCTTTCAGTGATTATTTTAGGATTCTCCAGGGAAAGAGAACCTATAGGATAGATGTCTCAACATAAGAGATTTAAGATGAGGAACTTGCTCAGGCAATTGTGAAGGCTGAGAAGTCACATGATTTGCAGTTTGCGAGCTGTAGACCCAGAAAAGCGGGAGATGCCTTTCCAATCAACGTAGAAGATTTGAGAAGCAATAGGAGACCGTGGTATAAATCCCCGTACAAGGGTAGGAGAGGACCGATGTTCCTGTTCAGGTAGCCAGGCAGGAAGTGTGTGAATCCTTCCTTCTTCCACGTTTTGTTCTATTCAGGTCCTGCAAGGATTTGATGAGGCCCACGCATTGGGGAGGATAATCTACTGAATGCATTCACACATTCACTGAAAATGCTAATCTCACCCAGAAATTTTTCAGACACGATCAGAATCAAGTACCCTCTGGCCCAGTCAAATGGCCACAAAATTAACTATTTCAATGATGTTTTGTAGTTTTTGAGGCACAAATCTTGTGCCTTTTATGTTAAATGTATTTGTGCTTTGTGATTCTAAAGCTGTGAAAATCTGGGATGGCTGGGTGGCTCAGTTGATTAAGCATCTGCCTTCAGCTCAGGTCATGATCCTGGGGTCCTGAGATCCAGCCCCATGTAGAGCTCCCTGCTCAGTGGGGAGCCTGCTTCTCCCTCTCTCTCTGCCATTCCTCCTGCTTGTGCTCTCTTTCTATCTCAAATAAATAAATGAAATCTTTTTTAAAAATCTGTGAAAATCTCAGTTTCCAAATACTGATTGCTAATACACAGTAATACAGTAAATTTTGTAAATATCTATTGTATCCTGAGGCTTATCTAAATTCATTTATGACTTTTAATGGCTTTTTTTATGTTCTTATTTCTCTAAAGTTTTTACAAAATAAGATTTATTTTTAAAAGCAGTTTTAGATTTACCAAAAAAATGCACAAAATATACAGAGTCCAGGGAGTTCCATTTCCCCCCTACTCCCACCCCACAGACACACGCATTCAGTTTCTCCTCATTACGATCTTGCGTTAGTGCGGTACAAGTGCTACAATTGATGAACTGATATTTGATTTATTATTATTAAACTAGAAATCCACAGTTTACAATGAGGTTTACTCTTTGCAGCATATAGCTCTTTTGTTATTGATCAATATATAGTATCCCCTCCTCAAAATTCCCTGTGCCCTATCTATTCTTCCCTCTCTCCCACCAACCACTGGTAACCACAGATCTTTATACTCTCTATATTTTTGCCATTTTCAAAATGTTATATGTTTGAAATTATACAGTATGTAGCCTTCTTAGAATAGCTTCTTTCACTTAGTTATAAGCATTTAAGTTTCTTCCCTGTCATTTCATGGCTTCATTGCTCTTTTCTTTCTAGTACTGAATAATATTCTACTGTCTGATGTACCTCAGTTCATTTATCCGTTCACCTTATAATTACCCATTATCCATTTGTCCACTGGTTGTTTCCCAGTTGTGCTATAAATGTTTGTGTGCAGATTTTTGTGTGATTGTAACTTACATTTTCTTTGGGTAAAAATCATAGAGCATGATTATTGAATTTATGATGATTATGTTTAGCTTTTTAAGAAACAGCCAAACTGTCTTCCAAAATGGCTGTACCATTTTGCATTCCCACCAGCAATGAATGCGAATTCCTGTTATTCCACATCCTCACCAGTATTTGGTGTTGTCAGGGTGTAATAGACTCAGTTGTGCTGCCCCCAAAACGCATATGTTGAAGTGATAATGCTTAGCACTGAAAAAAATAAGCCCATATCTTGAGACAGAGTCTTTAAAAGGTAATTCAATTAAAATGAAGTCATTGGAGTAGGTCCTAATCAACATGACTGGTGTCCTTATAGCAAGAGATGACCAAGACACAGATACATACATAAGGAAGATCATATGGAGACACGTGAAAATGGAGGCTGCCTATAAGCAGAGGAGAAGAGGCCTCAGAAGAAATCAACACTTCGATCTTGGACTTATAGCCTCTAAGACTATAAGAAAATAAATTTCTGTCATCTAAAATACCCTGTCCATGTACTTTGTTATGGCAGTCCTAGCAAACTAATACTTCACACTGGTGTATAGTGGTATCTCTCATTATAATTTTCAGTTCCACAATGACATATGATGTTGAACATCTTTTCATATGCTTATTCACCATCACTACATGTTCTTTTGTAAGGTATCTGTTTGGACCTTTTGTCTCTCCTTTTATTTTTTTCAAAGATTTTATTTATTTATTTGACAGAGAAAGAGAAAGAGCACAAGTAGGCAGAGCAGTAGACAGAAGGAGAGGGAGAAGCAGGCTCCCTGC
>CM052810.1:57331948-57363667 GCA_028533885.1 Nasua narica
TTGTTTCACTTATTTTTGTCTGTTTTTTACTTGTTAGATTGAAAGGTAAATCAAGTCCCTGTTACTCTATCTTAGGACAGAGACGCAAGTGTGTCATCAAAGTTTTATCTCACTAAATGTTCTTAAATAATACTTTGTTCTCTCTTCTTCAATTCTTTTCATTTTTTGTTCTGTTATGTTTTACATCTTTTCACTGTGATTTTAGAGATTTTTATGGGTGAGAGAAAAGAGAAAAGCATGCATATTATCTACCATGTTGAACTATAAGTCTATGCTATGCCTTAGGGAGCTAACTCACAATGATAAGAAAGACAGCTTTCAGAAAAGGATGGTTCATAATAGTACTTGCAAGTAAAGGAGTTCTTGAGGTAATAGAGGCAATAAAATATTGCAGAACAAAAATAACACAGGAGCATTGAAAATCTAGAGTAAAAACGGGATTTGCTGGGCATATATAGCTTAAAATTTTACAATCATGAAGAAATTGGAAATAAAAAATAATAGGGAAGGTACTAGCTTATGTAACTGAGTATTTGGTGGAGTCATTTTCTGAGGTAAAAAAGAAACACAAGTATTGACCTTTTTAAAAAAAAATTATTTATTTATTTGACAGAGAGAGGGTGAGACAGAGATAGATAATGAACAGGGGAGAGGGAGAGGAAGAAGCAGATTCCCTGCTGAGCAGGGAGCATGGTTCAGAGCTCTATCCCAGGACCCTGGGATCAAGACCTGAGCTGAAAGCAGCCACTTAGCTGACTGAGCCACCCAGGTGCCCCACTGACATGCCTTTTAATTAGTATTAGTTTGTTGAAAAGAAGACAGTAAGTTTTAATTTTGGACAAGTTTTATTTCAGTTGCCTCAAGGACCATCGGGAATTGAGTCCAGAAAGAAATATCCTTTTCAATAGAGAAAAATCTCGGATTTCATTTTAGTCAGCATATAGGTAAAAGGTGAAGTCCATGGCATGTTTTAGGTTTCCCTGGAGGAGTCCATATTTATAAGTAAAAATGTGAAGAAAAGAGAAAAGAAAAGAACAAAGAAGAGAAGGAGAAGAGAAAAAAAGAGACTCCTGGTGAGAAGGAAAGAATGGCATTCAAGTCCTGTGTGACACAGAAGGAAGAAGTATTGGTGAAAGAGAGGAGACAAGAGCAGAATAACTAAGCAGGTTTCAGAAGAACTCAAGAAATTAGTTTGATTACAATTTGGAAAGTTTAATAAGTGGCCTAAAATGCAATAAATAATGAGAACTTAGAAGGAGTTATTTAACAAAAGCAGATTACCATTAGCCGTTCTAAGGGCGTCCCAAACAGACCTGTCTCTTCAGCAGCAATATTAGAGTGGATGGAGGTAAGGACAGAATGTGAAGAATGGGAGAGATCCGGTATGGAGCAAGCAGTTTAATTTCTATGTACAGAGTAAACATTGGCTAATAATCAGATGGAGAAACAACGTTGAGTGTTTTTTATTTTTTATTTTATTTTTTTCTTATTTTTGAAAGGCAAATCACACACACACACACACATTATTATTATTATTGAGAGAGAGAGAGAGCATGCATGCAAGTGGAAGGAGGGGCAGAGGGAGAGGGAGACACAGACCGATAAGCAGGCTCCACGCCCAGCACAGAGCCTTATGCTGGGTTCAATCTCCAGACCCTAAGATCATGACCGGAGCCAAAATCAAGAGTCAGACGTTTAACCAGCTGAGCCACCCAGGTGCCCCCAAATGTCACATCTATTTTGTGAGTTTTTGAGTGAATGGTGGTTTAGGAGAGAGAGTTAAGTGTCTTTAAGTGTGAATGGGATGAGGTGGTAGAAGAGAGAGATTAAATGCAAAAAAGGACATTTGATAAATCAGAGCAGTGTCCAGATGAAACAGCAGAGAAAAAAATTGCAATGCAATTGAGGCAGTCTTACACAATTTGCTGGAATTCAGGTATGCTCTGTAGTCGTTTGAATGTAAAGATTAAATTGTGTACCTGTGCACCACGAGATGAATTGTTTGTTTAAAAGGGGCTGGGGACTCTTTTCAATGGCGACCAATGAGTCTGGTTCTAGTAAATGTCTATCTGACTCACATATTTGCTGTATGTATCTAATTAATTAAATGATGAAAAAAATGCTTCTTTTAACTTCAAAATAGACCGTGAACCTGCCCACTTTTTTTTTTTTCACTTTTATTTTTCTCCCCCTGGTCCAAATCATCTTTATCTCTCACTTGGGTCACTGTTGTATCTTCCTCACTGGTTTCCTTGCTTCCTCTCTTATGTGTTTAAAGGATACCTTTAAACTCCATGTCAGGCTTGTCATATTTGCTCACACCTGCAGAGGTTTCCACAACCCACTGGAAGAAGGAGCTCTTAAAAGGAGTCTCGGGTCCCTGAACTGCCTGGCCGGTCATCGCCTCCCTGCCATCATCTCCTGCGGCTGTCCAGGTCACTCCACTCCAGTCTTGCCTCTTCTCCCACACTCCCTATGCATTTCACCCAAACCCTAAGCACTAGTTGTTCCCACTGCCTAAAATTCTCTTTCCCCAGATATTTATGTGGCTTATTTCTTACTTCCTTTACTTCTTGTGACCTTCTTTGCCTTCGGGTCTTTGTTTTTATGTTCACTTGCCATCGTGCCTGATCTGACCTTTCTACTTTTAACTGAAACTAGTCCCCAGCTGCGCAAGGGGTATCCTTGGCAATCCCCTTCCCTCGCTCATGCTCAGTTATTTAATTTATGTTTTTTAATGCTACAGTTGATTGGCATCAGCACTAACACATACTTTACTCATTTGCCATGTGTATTGTCTGGTTTTACGAAAATGCCAGCTTTTCTCAAGTTTCCACTGTTTCCCAAGTGTCCAGAAGGGTACCTAACACACCATGTGTTCCCTAAATATTGGTTGAAAAAAATGCACATAAGAGTCTCAAACTGCATAGGTGCCCAGCCCAGTTCAATCCAGGGAAGCACTCCCAGTATCTCCCCCTTTCAGCCCAAGCCCAGGCGAGCAAGTGAAAAGTCCAGTAAGATCTACAGCTTTCCTACCATCCTTACTGTTTGATCCAAGTCTAGCATCCAGTCACACCTACGTCACCGTCTCTGGTTTCTTTGATGTCAGTCACAGTCAGTCAGTCAGTTTGGTTTCCTTCTTTTGGTTCTGTCTTTTTTAAGATTTTACTTATTTATTTGAGAGAGAGCACGACCTGAGTGAAGGGCAGAGGAGAAGCAGACTCCCAGCAGAGTGGGAAGCCTGACGTGGGGCTCAATCCAGTTATTCCAGGATCATGACCTGAGTTGAAGGCAGATGCTTATCCAACCAACTGAGCCACCCAGGCACCCCTGATTTCCTCCTTTAGGTGTTGCTTTCCTTTCAGTTGGCTTAGAAATATGCAAACTATTTCCGGTAATAGTTTTTGGTAAGTGTAGCCTTATTGATTTCCAACCTATACTCTGGCCTTACAATCACACTGCCATCAGAGAGTAGCTTAATAATATGCTTAACAGAAAATAATGAAGGAAACAGGTCTGACTTCTATTACAGTCCCAACTCTGTCAAAAAATCTGTGTAACCTCAGGCAATTATGAACCTCTCCACATATCGGTTTCTTCATTTGCCAAAAGAAACAAGCATATTGGATTAGATAGATGAAAGAAATCCCCAATTTTTTTCACTGTGAAATTCTATTAAAAAGGACTTAAAGTATTGTCTCAAACGGCCCCAGTGTTTACCTAATGAAAACATAAATCTCGTTGTTTTTCATTCACGCCACGTGGAGTGTTCTAACAATTAAGTGTTGCCATGCAATTACATTTTATGATTTGTTATGAGTTTACTTGATAACTGGATCCTGGGTCAGAGACCTTGGTCTGATTTATGCTTGCTTACACTGAAATTTATTTATGGCACTGAATAAATGATAGTGTAACAACCCATTTGAAAATCTCTGCCTAAAGAGACAAGAGTTATTGCATGAATTTGCATTTTTCTTTCTAAAATTTAGATAAATGTAAGTATTTATGGAAAGAACAAATGTTACACATTGGCTCTAAGATCTGTCTTTGGTGTGTACTGGGGTGTTTATCCTTCATGTTATCTTGGTGCTGAGCCCTTTTTGAAGAATTGTAGGGTGTTTTATGTGGCAGATATAAAAGCAATGTTGACTCAGTTACATTTTGTATCATTCTTCCTGGTAGTTTGCAAAGAAAAAACAAAAACAGCTAAATCAAGCCAAATTCTAAAATTGTGACAGCCTGTAAAGAAAATTAGTGATTAATTGTAATTCAGATTTACAAGAGTATTTGTTTTTGAATGAAGTAAGTTTCCACTAAAACGTAAACCAGAGCAAACCTAAAAAAAAGTTGATAAGCATTTTATAAAGAAAACAATTGTTACAATTTCTAAAACCTTCTGCTGGGAGATCTATAGTGGAAAAAAATCTGAAGGTGGCATTTATATGTAAAAATAAAACCCCAAAGCTTAATTTTTAATGCTCTCTTCCAAAAATCTCAATTATATTCTTTCAATTAGAATACAAGTTAAAATATTTCTTTGTGAGGTACACAGCATTTTGAAAGGAAAACAAGCTTTTAGTCTAAGTACACTCGTCTAAATCCTAGTTCGACAGGTATTAGATGAGCGACTGTCAAAAGCACTTGGTCACCTGTGTTCACAGCTTCTGCAGGCACAAAAAGTGAACAATATGCTTACTTATTGGGACTGTTGAGTTGATTAGTTAAAGCCCTTCCCATAAAGCACTTTTGATTGAAACCAGCCCCTAAAATGCTCAGTCATGCTGGTTCCTTCCATGTTTTAGTTGTTTTTTTTATCCCAAATTCTCCTCTCAATCTAGCCTCGTGGGTTGTAGACTTCAACATTTGAGATACCTCTTGTTTTCATTCCTTCTGCTTTTATGTATTTGTTAAATTTATTATTATTATTTTAAAGATTTTATTTATTTATTTGACAGAGAGAGAGATTGAGAGACAGACAGGGAGAGCAGGAGCACAAGTTGGGGGGGGGGGGAATGCCGGCTCCCCGCCGGGCAGGGAGCCCAATGAGCTGCTTGATCCCAGGACCCTGGGATCATGACCTGAGCCGAACGCAGATGCTTAACCATCTGAGCCACCCAGGCGCCCCTGCTAAATTTATTATTGTAAAAACTAAGGCTATTTAGCAACAGGTCAACATGCTTAAGTTAAAAAAAAAAGGTAATGAATGACTGGCATTCTGATGTCAACATGGATGAGGCACAGAATGAGGGAAGTGGTAATGGTAGCTTGTTTAGGGTGGTTAGATATTAGTAATTGTTCATTTTCATCTTAATACCCTGACTTCACAGTAACTATATGGTTTAATCCCTACCATCCAATGAGAAACCCAGAAAAGGAAGCCTGTGCATGAATACAAAATGACTGAGCCATATAGAAGTAGGTAATTTAGTGCCAAAGAGATATAGCAGGGGTACTGTGTAAATGCAAAATTCAGAGATTATGGACTCAGTTATGGAAGACTTCATAAACAAGATGAGTTAGAGACAAATTTCATAAGAAGGGAAGATATTCTTGTGGGGTAAAGAGCAGTGAGAAATTTATGCAGAAGTCCTCACTGCTACTGTGCTTGAAAAAGTTCTGGCAGAAAATCTCATGTCTCAGAGGACATTTGCTGCTGGCCTTGTATCTTATAAGCTAAACCCCAGTATGGAAAAAATGCAGGAAAAATTCACAGTAGGATCATTTCACCAGATTAATTAAAAAGAAAAAAAGTTCTTTTCATTGGTTTTAGCTCACTATTGAGTCACACATAGGCTTTTGTTCATAAAATGCCTCGTTTTCTTTCAATTTCACTTACTTGTCATTTCTTATATTTAATGCTACCTTCATATGAATAGCAATTGCTGGCTATGAAATGAATGTGACAGTCCCCTCAGACACAACAGATTTCTCTGTGGCTATGACTAATACTGAATGATTCACTGATGTTAGATGTAGTACATATTAATTAATATCTTTCCTTGGAGATTAACTCCATGGAGGCAAAATCAAAACCATGGTTACCCTTTAAGTGTTTTCCCCAGAACCCAACAGACTAAACTCTAATTAAATTTGTGATGCAAGATGATATTTTTCTAGGCAACTGTCAATTCCATTTCTGTATCCCTTTTGCTATGCCTCCAGGACTAAGGTAGTGTGGTCTTTTCCAATAGCTTATAGAGCCAACACCATTATTTCACCTTCTCTTTTCCTTCATCAAAATGTGCTACTCTTTCTCTCTGTCCACTCACTTTATGGTTCTCCTCCACAAAGAGCTAATATTTAAGTGAAGATATCAAAACAGGTGATGAGACTTTGTTTGTTCTATAGAGGAACATCTCACCAATTCAGAACTATTGTATAATTTTTCTAATATGTTTCCATTCAGTAAACATTGAGTATTTAGGATGCGTTGGGAATAAAATCAGTTTGGAAAATGTAAAGATGAATATTACAGATTTCCTGACTTCAGTGAGCACACAGTGCCAGAGAAAGAAATATTTCTAGACAGATAAACTATATTACATATAAGTATTATAAACAAAACATTATGAGGGACAAATAAATGAATACCTCAATCTGTATTATTTCAATATTCTCAGGTGTGTGTGTGAGAGAATCAGCATCATTTAATTTTTTATTAAATGAACTTAAGTAATTCTTAAGAACTTAAGAATTCTGTTCTTAAGTAATTCTGAACTTAAGTAATTCTGAGAAATCAGAATTAGGCCAGTTAGACATTGTTCACCCAAAGTGGGTGACCAGCTAACCAACCAGTACAGTGTTGTACTTGCCAAGGAGTATAGTTTTAACATATATATATTTTAAAAATTAGTATAAATCAAGTGTTTTGGGGACCATAACTGTGTTGCTGTTTTTGTTTTTCTTTTAAGTAGGTTCCATGCCCAGGGTGGAGCCCAGGGCAGGGCCTGGAACTCACAACCATGAAATTGAGACCAGACGTGAGATTAAGAGTTGGCTGCTTAACTGAATGAGGAACCCAGGGGTCCCTGGTTTCTTTTTTCTTTTTCCCTTTTTTTAAAGATTTATTTATTTATTTTAGAGAGAGAGTGCACAAGTGGGAAGGTCAGAGGGAGAGGGAGAAAGAATCTCAAGCCGACTCCATGCTGAGTGTGGAGCCTGACATAGGACTGATCTCACATCTCTGAAATTCTGATGACTTGACCCAAAACCATGAATCCAGCACCAAACCTACTGCACCACCTAGGTGCCCTGCCCTTGTTTTCTTTAATCAGATCCAATCACATCAATTTTAAAAACTGTTTATTGTTGGAATTTTTGCATGGTTAACCACGGATAAAAATGAAATCTATAAGAGGTAGACTGGCATGGCTCCTCTAAGACATCAGTCAGTACCCAGACTACTGAGGATTTGGAATCATTCCCTGGCTAGAAAGTTATTGAATGGATTTCCAAATTTAAAAACGCACCAGTTCGACAGCAAGAGAAGACACTGTAGGTAAAATCTGAAGATGAAAATCCATAAAATGTTGCTGTTCTGTCAAAGGCATTTTCACTTTTTATAGAAAGTATAATGTTGAAAGCAAGGCTTAGTCACTATCTCCATGACTTGCCTCACCTTTCAGTGTTATAGAACCACTTGTTGAAACCATTCTCCCATATATTGGTTTTTAAATATTGAATGTTGGGGATTTTCTCTATTTTATTATCAACTGTTTTATTTCATGACTTTTTGACTTATAGAAATTTTGAAATTCCCTCTGTTTTAGCAATCTAAGTGGCCAAATATCTTTGGATAGGCTTTCAACACAAGAAAGTCTCAAAACCATCAAAAAATCTGAATCTATCACTTACAATTTAAGACATTACAAATTAATAAATAAGTGTCTTCAACAAATGGTGTTGGGAAAACTGGGCAGTGACATGTGGGAGAATGAAACTGGACCACTTTCTTACACCATACACAGAAATAAACTCAAAAAGGATGAAAAACATACATGTAAGACAGGAAACCCATCAAAATCCTAGAGGAGAAAACAGGCAGAAACTTCTTTGACTGGCTACAGCAACTTCTTACTAGCCACATCTCCAGAGGCAAGGGAAACAAAAGCGAACATGAAATATTGGGACTTTACAAAGATAAAAAGGTTCTGCAAAGCAAAGGAAACTAAAATGCAGCCTGTGGAATGGGAGAAGATATTTGCAAATGACATATCAGATAAAGGGCTAGTATCCGGAATCTATAAAGAACTCATCAAACTCAACACCCCAAAAATAAATAATCCAGTTAAGAAATGGGCAGGAGACATGAACAGACATTTCTCCAAAGAAAACATACCAAATGCTAGCAGACACATGAAAAAAATGCCCAACATCTCTCATTATCAAGGAAATACAAATCAAAACTACACTGAGATTCCACATCACACCTGTCAGCGTAGCTAAAATTAACAACTCAGGAAACAACAGATGTTGGTGAGGATGTGGAGAAAGGGGAATGTTTTAGCACTGCTAGTGGGAAGACAAACTGGTACAGCTACTCTGGAAAACATTATGGAGATTCCTCAAAAAGTTAAAAATAGAACTACCTGGTGACCCAGCAATCGCACTACTAGGTATTTAGCCAAAGGATACAAAAATGCTGATTTGAAGGGGCACATGCTCTATCAACAATAGCCAAATTATGGAAAGAGCCCAAATGTCCATCAACTGATGAATGGATAAAGAAGATATGGTGTGTATGTGTACACACACACACACACACACTCTAGAATACTACTCATCAAAAAAGATGAAATCTTGCCATTTGCAATGACATGAATGGAACTAGAGTGTATTATTCTAAGCAAAATAAATCAGTCAGATAAAGAAAAATACCATATGATTTCATTCATATGTGGAATTTAAGAAACAAAACAGATGAACATAAAGGAAGGGAAGGACAAATAAAATAAGATAAAAACAGAGAGAGAGACAAAATATAAAAGACTCAACAATAGAAAGCAATCTAAAGGTAGCTGGAAGGGAGGTGGGTGGGTGGATAGGCTAAATGGTGATGGGCTTTGAGGAGGGCACTTCTGATGATAACTGGATGTTGTATGTAAGTGATGAATCACTATATTTTTTGGGGGGGGGTGGCTCAGTAGGTTAAGCGTTCAACTCTTTTTTTTTTTTTTTTAAGATTTTATTAATTTATTTGAGAGACAGAGAAAGTGAGAGAGAGCATGAGAGGAGAGAAGGTTAGAGGAAGAAGCAGACTCCCCGTGAATCTGGGAGCCCGATGCGGGACTTGATCCCGGAACTCAAGGATCATGACCTGAGCCGAAGGCAGTTGTTCAACCAACTGAGCCACCAGGCGCCCGAATCACTGTCTTTTAAACCAATAATACACTATGTGTTATCTAACCTGAATTTAAATTAAAAAGAGAAAAGAAATAAAATATTTGTCCTAAAAAATTTAAACAAATAAGACAGAGACAACTAAGATTAATATTCTACATTTCAGAATTGTGTAGCTCTTGAAATAATTAATGTAGTTAGCCAGATAGAATTAATTCCCCAAACATATTTTCTTCTCTGGTTAGCACAGAATCTACCAGATGCTTACGAAGTCCCTTTCTTTTTCCTTCCTGATTCACTTGGCATTAATTTGGCAACCTGCTTATGTCTTTTATTCTGCTCTTCCCAACTTATAATATCTTGGTCACATACAATTTTTAGCATCAAACTTTTTGTTCATTTCCCCCACTTCCTACATATATTTTATAGTGATGTATGATACAGCTACGTAATTCTGAGCTTTTTTTTTTTTTTTAAAGATTTTATTTATTTATCCATTAGGAAAGAGAGAGAGTGAGAGAGAGCAGGTCAGAGTGAGAAACGGACTCTCCATGGAGCTGGGAGCCCGATGTGGGACTCGATCCCGGGACTCCGGGATCATGACCTGAGCCAAAGGCAGTCGCTCAACCAACTGCGCCACCCAGGGACCCTAATTCTGAGCTTTTATACAAGTATAACAATTCTTCAGATACTTGGCTTTAAAAATGAATACATCTAAAAACATTATTATTTAAACAATTATAAATTGTTTAAAAAAACAATTTAATATACATAATTGTTATTTTAAAAGTATAAATGTTATTTATAATAACAATTATTTTTCAATACTTATAATACATATTTTCTAAATTCTATTATTTAAAAAGTCAAATTATGTTTGTGTCTTTGTATTTCTGGTGAAAATTACATGATCAGAATACATCACAGAAACCATACATTTTTACTGAAGTCAATTGACTAGTATTTTTCTTTCTTGAGATAAAATAGACATATAACATTATATTAGTTTCAGGTGTACAACATAATAATCATTTGATATTTATACATATTATGATATGAGTAACATTCATTACCACACATGGGTATGACTTTTTTTCCTGAGATGATAGCTTTTAAGATCTACTTTCTTACCAACTAGTATTTATATAAAACAATTGAGAGTATGTTCATTAAATCTTGGATTTATCTGTTTTATGTCTTTTCAAAGAATTCACTCAGGATTTTTTTACTTTATGTCTGTTCTTTCGTGTCAACATTAATTTGTATATTAATTACAATTATATTCTTATACTTTGGAGTTAATTTTCTAGGCTTTTCTAACATTTTGAGTTGGACATTTTTTTCTAATGAATGCATTTAAGTAAAACTGATTTTTGCTAGTGCGTACATGAGCCCATAGCAGTTGTCAAAAATTTTAAATCTTTTTGTTCAGATATATTGAAAGCTATTGTCCTGAGCCACTACCTCTCAGTTCACACAAGGCTTGAGGTATGCATTCTGCCTTCTTAGACCTTCCACCTCCACCAGACAAGCCTGCAATTGGAGTGAGACAAACCATATACTTACCTAGAGGACAATATTTAAGAGAACTCAAAAAAATTCAGTAATTAAGAAAATTATATTTCATGTCAAATAAATAAAATCTTTTTTAAAAAAAATTATATTTCATATCATATTTAAAAAATCAAAATAGATGCTCAAAATCCATGGAGAGCAAAATATCGAAATGTTGTTAGAACAATTATTGTTTGCTTATTTTAAGACCCTGCCATAGGAACAGTCATTACCAATTGGCTTGAAGTTCTTATTCTGCAGGTCCCCAGCTGGATGAGTTTATGAGTATTGATAATGGCGTATAAACAGATTGAGCGACACAGGGGATCATAGTTAGTCAGTTATATCTTTTTAATTGTAGAGTTTTTTCTTAGTTCTTTTCCACTTGATTCAAAATACAGGAGAATATTTTAATAAGCCCTGAAAAGTGGCACAATTTTTCTTTTACCTCAGCACAGCACTGCCTTCAGACCTACCTCCTAAGGCCAACAGATTCCCAGTACCCTGGAGACCCCCAAATTCTAACTTCCTAGACATTGCCATTTGCATTCCCCAAGCACTTTATACATATACACCCCAAGAAGTCCCAGTTGGGAAACACAGGAATATCAACTATCTCACTGGCAGTCTTGCACACTGACTACAATCTCCAAAAATCTGCTTAGGAAGAGTGAGCCTGGTATCACTGGCAGCAGAGCTTTCACCCTTGGAGGAAAAAAGCCTACCTGGCTTCCTCTCCTCAGTCTGGTTCTGAGAGATTCTAGGAAAACCAGAAAAGCCCATGGCTGGTGTTAAAAGGCCACCACTGGCTTTGGCCAGGCTCTGTGGTGTCTGCTGCCATAGTGAACACTCCAGTAACAGGAGTAAGACTGCAAGTACTGAAGGAGACTTTGCTGAGGTTTAGGGCCATGAACATAAAGGATGTGGGCTCCTGTCGAATTTAATGTGCATTTAATTGTCTTGGATCATGGAAAACTCTCAAACACTAAACTATCATAGATATAAACTGTATTCCTATTGATATATATGGAATGAATCCTTATAGAGCATCTGCCTTGTGCTAGGCATAATTCTAAATGAATCCTAACCTGTTAGAATTATGTAATGTTCATCATTATCTTTACCTTAAAGATGAAGAAATTGAAATTCTGAAGGGTCATTTCCCACTTCGGTGGTGGAGCAATGTTCTCAATTACCCTCTGATGCCCCAGGTCACCCAGCCTGAAGCATTAAATGAGGGTCCAACCCATGATTCTCAAGATGTGTTTAAAATGGAAATACCAGTTATATAAAGATCTCAGACAGTATGAGAAGCATCATAAACCCAATGAAGACTTCCCTTAGTACAATTGTTCTTTGATAGGAAGTCTTTTGTTCCTTTCTGGGTACTTTTAGGACTTCTGTGTTTATCTATAAGGTATGAGTAGTTCAGAAAAAGTAGAAAGAGAATACAGTAGCACCAACAATGTCATTTTTTCTTGAAACTCTTTATCAGAGAATTTTTTTCTTGAAACTATTTATCATTTAATGACTATCAATTTAATTGGGAGCAGTCATTAAAAACATCAGTGTTGTTCTCTAAAAGAAATCATGACAAGAATGGAAGAAACAGTAAGAAAAAGATTCTTTAAACACAACACCATACTAACAATATCATTCCAAAAATCAGCAAATGATTTGGAAATTGCTAGAATTACCAATGAATGATTTCAATATAAACTACATCATAGTGGCGCCTGGGTGGCTCAGTGGGTTAAAGCCTCTGCCTTCGGCTCAGGTCATGATCTCTGGGTCCTGGGATGGAGCCCCGCATTGGGCTCTCTGCTCAGCGGGGATCTTGCTTCCCCCCGCCCTGCCTGCTGCTCTACCTACTTGGGATCTGTCTATCTCTGTCAAATAAATAAATAAAATCTTTAAAAAAAAATAAAAAATAAAAAAATAAACTACATCATATGGTAAGCAAATTTGAATAATAAAAAAGTTTTATTTAGAGAATAAAAAGGAATATATATTTTAAGAATTAATTCATATTTGGTTTTAAATTATCTTAAAAATCAAAACTGGTTATTAAATAGTTTAACTATCATACTAATATTGAAAACTAAAAATTGCACTACTGTTTATTAAATTGTCATATTCTAGTATTGACCAGTTTTAAATGCCCTCCCAAATTAGTGTTATTTGCCTTATCTATTTTCTTATTTTTAAAGATTTTATTTGTTTATTTGATAGAGAGAGAGATCGCAAGTAAGCCGAGAGGCAGGCAGAGGGGGGGGGGGAAGCAGGCTCCCCCCTGAGCAGAGAGCCCAATGAGGGGCTCGATCCCAGGACCCTGAGATCATGGCCTGAGCAGAGCAGAGGCTTTAACTCACTAGGCCACCCAGGTGCCCCTGTCTTATCTATTTTCAAAATCAATTCTTATTTAGATTTAATATATGCTATATATAATATATGCTATATATAATATATCCCACATATATTTTTTGTTTCTTGCATCTTACTGCTTTCTGGTTCAACTTCCTTCTTTCTGAAGTATATATTTGGTAACGTTTGCATAGAAATAATATAATTTGATTTTTTTTAAATCTCTGATTCATTCCTTGAAATTCTCTGCACTTGACTCTCACTTTTCAGTGGCAGTTCAGTTACTTCTCCCACAACTTTGGAAATATCTCATGTTGTTCTGGTCTCTCCCATTGCTTTTAAGAAGCCTTCCACTGTTGTTTTTCACATTGCTTTTTTGTTGTTGTTATTTCAATTGTTGCTTTGTAGATAGTCTCTCCTTTCTTTTTGGGTACTTTAAGAAGTTATTTATTTGTCTTTAGTATTCTACAGTTTTACCATAAGGTGATTAATTATGGCATTTTAAAAATTCTGCTCAAAATGTGGGGTGTTTTCAATTTTAAGATCCATGTCTTTCCCCAGTCCTGAAAAGAATTTTCAAGTACAGCTTCTCTCCCATCATCACCATTCTTTTTCCCTGAAAATGAAAAAAGATTCCAGAAAAAAATAAACACATGTTTTTCAATAATTGTCCAAGCTCACAATAAAGGAAAGTAAGCATGTAGGGTCCGGCGATGAAACTGAAACTTCTTCTCTGAAAATGGTGTATTTATTTTTTCAGACTCTTTTGTTTTGTTTTGTTTTGTTTTTAATATGGGGAAAGATTCTGGCCCGCCTGGTCTACCATTTTGCCAGAACCAGACAGATTCCTTTTTACGTTATTTTAAACAGGTTTTCTTCTATACTTGGGTAGCCGCCATCATCCCTAATCACAGAGTAATTTGCAATGAGGCTTATTTCTGCACATGGGCCTGAAACTCTTTACATAGAAAAACACCATAATATACACATGCAAAAGAGAGTCAGATGGTGAGAGGAGAGACAATTTAGCATATTTATAACTTGCTCATACTAAGGGGCACAGAATTTTGTTGGGAAGACCTGTGATGAATGCCAAGAGAAGCTGGTCTGAGAGTGGGGACTGTGACAGGAAAGCCTGAAGGGAAGGGTATTATGCTTCAGAGGTTGGTAGAGGTGAGCACATTGAAAGGAGATAATGCTTTTAAAAAGGAAGTTTGTTGGAATCACTTAGGAAGCTTCATAACAATAACCATTCCTGGGTCTGAAAATCATTTCATATGTTTAGGTGGGCCTAGAAATCTATATTGTGGGGGCACCTGGGTTAAAAGCCTCTGCCTTCGGCTCAGGTCATGATAACGGGGTTCTGGGATCGAGACCCGCATTAGGCTCTCCGCTCAGCAGGGAGCCTGCTTCCCCCCTCTCTCTGCCTGCCTCTCTGCCTACTTGTGATCTCTCTCTCTGTCAAATAAATAAATAAAATCTTTAAAAAAAGAGAAATCTATATTGTGATAAGCATTCCAAGTGATCCCATGCAATGGTATATTGAGTGGCTTTGGGGAACCACTAGGAACAAGCATAATAAGAAATTCATAGTAGGGTAAGGAGGGGTGCCTGGGTGGCGCAGTAGGTTGAGCTTCCAACTCTTGGTTTTGGCTAGTGTTATGATCTCAGAGTTGTGAGATCAAGCCCTGTGTCCAGCTCCATGCTCCATGAGGAGTGTGTGTGACATTCTTTCCCTCACTCTCCCAATGCTGCCTCCCTCCTTGCATTCTCTCTTTCTTTCTCTAAAATAATAAATAGATAAAATCTTTAAAAAAAAAAAGTAGGATAGGGAAACTGATTAATAAAGTACCTTGAAGCTTCCAGTAAGGAATCTATGTTTTCTCTAGATGAATGACAGAAAGACTGAAAATGTCAAAAAAGGCGAAGTGACATGAAAACAGTGGAATGTAAGATAAATATATCAATAACACAAAGCCGATAACTACTGAATCTGCTTAGGTATCTAAGGCAAAATATGAATTACACCTCAAGGACCAATGGTGCACATGGCTTGGTTTTATAAAATCAGTGAGCTAAGAAAGGTTGAAAGTATTTTAAAGGGGGAAAAAAAAGGAAGGAATGCGTGACAGAAATCACACTTGGCTCCCAAATCTTTAAAAACTTAGTGTTTGGCCTTTTACAGAATGTTTGCTGAGTCCCTGAATTTACACAGACTAAAGGTTTTCCATGTCACTGTGGTAAATTAGCAAGGTTTCAGGCACAGTGTGATGGGGGGAATATCTATGGAAAGGCAGCTGTGCCTCAATGAGGCAAAAACAGAGTAGAGCTGGACTAGAAGTCATGATCAAACTGCCACCATCAAAACAAGATCATCAGAGCATTCAACGCTGAGACTGACCTAAGTATCTTCCATAGCATGACAGCGACATATAAAAAATGCGTATTTAATCATGTTAAAGTTGAAATTCTTCATTAATTTCTAATCCCCTTAAGAGTCAAAATGCAGCATAGTACACTAAGCTCTTTGTGACACATGCCAAATTCACATTCTACATGGGGTCATAACTGATCCACCATAATTCATTCCCAGGAAACTCCCTGAGATCCTAGGAACATACAAAATACTTCCATGTTGGTTTTATTTTATTTACATATTTATTGTTTGTTTTCAAAAGAATAAAGTATGTAGCTTAAAAATCAAATTCTACATGTGTCATCATGAATATCAACTGTTCCAAACTCTACTCCCAATTCCCTCCCAAAAAGTTCTATGTTTCCATTTTTTCCTGAATTTACCTCTGTAATTCTAATGAATTTTCTCATATTTCCACTTTCTAATTTTTTTGTTAAATAGTTCCACTTAATTCTAACTACTGAGATCAAGGTTTAGCACTTTCCATTTTTCACTCTCTCCACACATTTTCCTTTCTCCCAATATTATTTTACCATTTTGATACTCAATGTGTACATGTGCGTGCATGTGTGTGCGTGTGTGTGCGTGTGTGTGTGTGCATGCAGGTATATAGTTTACAATCTGACACATAGTCCACGTATCCTTCCTTTTACAAAGCCTTGTAACTTTCTGGAATTTATAATTGCCTCGTTTTTTGGTGGTTGAATATTCTGCATTTGTTAACAAAAATTCTTCCTATGCAAAAATGTAACATACCCCGAAGAACTCCAAATATTAGAGAATCCACCAAATCCATTTCTATTTTCTTGGAGGCATCCCTCCTGGAACTTTTTATTATCTTATACAAACCTTTGCAAATGGCTCACTAAGTCTCCTGTATGGCTCATTTCCTGTGTTATTTGTCCCTCCCCAGTTTTAGAGAATTCACCTGCTTCTCTCTTGTCTTGGATTTCCTGTTTTATTAAATGTTTTGCAACTACATAGGATGGATACACAGCCATCTGCCCTTCTGTATAGCTTTATTTTCCACCTCCAATTTTATCATGTTCCTTTCCTCTATATCTTTTTCTCTTTTCACTTATTTTTGTGACTAATATCATCCCGAAGCTGCTAGAGAAATAGAACATAGAGGAATGTTTTTAAGAGCTCATATCCCAAAAATATTTTTATGCAAGCCTCAGAGTATGTTTGGCTATAGAATTCTACATCTTTTGCCAAAAAAGTGAAGGTCTTATCATTATCTAATTTCTTGTACTGTTTTTGAAAAGTTTGGTGTCATTCAGATTCATTTATATGGAATATATGGAAGCAAGTGATTGCCTTTCCAGAATTTTTAAGAGTTTCTATTTATCCTGAATATTTCATATATATACATATTCCATATATATATGTATATATATTTAATATAATTACCATGCCAGGAACTCAGTAAACGTTTCTGTTTGGAAATCTATATTCTTCATTTTGGAAAATATGTGTAAAATGTTTCTTCAGTTCTTGTGCCCCATATTTATCTTTGTGTCTTTATAGAACATCTATTTTTCTGAAGTTGGTCATTTTAGATAGAATCTCTGATTTTCACATCTCTTATTTTTTTTATTAAGATTTTATTTATTTATTTGACAGAGAGAGAAAGAGAGAGATCACAAGTAGGCAGAGAGACAGGCGGGTGGAGAAGAGGAAGCAGGCTCCCTGCCGAGCAGAGAACCCAATGCAGAGAACCCAATGCGGGGCTTGATCCCAGGACCCTGAGATCATGACCTGAGTCGAAGGCAGAGGCTTTAACCCACTGAGCCACCCAGGTGCCCCACATATCTCTTATTTTTTTATCTCAGTCATTTCAATCCACTTTCTCAGAACTTTGCTTGATATTATCACTTAAGACTTCCATTCATATCTTTTAATTTCAGATATAACACTTCAAAAATATCTTTTTCTCTGGTTGTGAATTTTGCTCAGTGGTTTTCTTCTTCTTTAAGAATTTTAGTTATATTTTTCCTCCAGCATCTTGCGTTGCTTTATTTCTTTGGACTCTCCCTTCCACTTGTTGCTGTTTGTTTGATTTGTTCTCTATTTTTCATGTTGGAATATTTCTTCATATATCTTTGATTTCCTGGCTACCTACTCATACTTAACAGTGAGGCTTTAAAAGCCATCTAGAATTTAATGGCCCCCGGTGAATGTGTAGTGGTTTTCACCATATGATAATCAGACAGGAGCCCATTTGCCCGGTGTGCCTTCTAACCACTGGCTTAATTCTCTTCCATCCGTCAGTGCCTAGGGAAGGATCTTCTGCCAGAGGAAAACTGCCACCTATCTAAGAGGTGATTTAGGGAGGTGTCGTGATGGTAGAGAAGAATATCTCACCATTCGACCTGTGCGTTCTCACATATTTCTCCAGTATTAAGCTTAACTGCTCACTCTATGAGTGAGCTCCACTGGACCTGTGTGCTTCAGAGAAAAGAGTTGCTCTATTACAAATTCTACAGTGAATGACCCTGCTGTCTCCTTGTTAGGTACCTGCTATAGAATAACCTTTCAAAAAAAGCAAGTATGAGGATGAGAATCTAGATAGTTGTGTTAGAATTTTAGAGATGGATTATATAAAAAAGTACAGGAGCAGAAAGGCTAAAGACAGGGTCACAGATTTTATGGAACAGTGTAAACTCTAGTCCATGAGCAGAAGTTAAGCCTGGAGACATGGGAAAAGGTTGACTTTGCCAAGAAACAATGATGTCTTACAGGACTGGTCAATGGAGACTCCTCAGGCTCCTAAATTTTTTCCAGATGGCGATAGGAAGGGGTGGAGTGTGAATCAAGATTAAGTCTGATTCTCTCCTAGAACATGTGATCTTTTGGGGTTGGTTTATTGTCTCAATCACTGCTCATCTGAAGTCCTGAGACTTGCTATCATCTTTTGTGAGCTAATTCTATAATTAGCAAACTGTCAGTTGAAGAAAAGAATTAGTATCAATAGGAGTCAAAATGAGAAAATGAAGAGTTGGACTAGTTTTATGTGTTAATAGATGGAAACTTACTACTGGAGTAGGTAGGATGTAAATCAATCATCCAACGAAACGATCCCTGTGGTTTTCTGTCTTATCACTAAGCTTTCTAGAATACGGCTCCCTCTAAATCTATAGGTAACCATTTGGAGGAGATCTGGGATAGCAGCTGGAATGGTCGTCATCTAAATCCGATATTTGCTTTGGAGTAACTTTATTCAATTGAGAAATTTTATTAGCCCTGGACATTCAAGGCCTTTTTAAGTTCCATTTTTCACTTTTAGGGGATAAAGTAATCTCTTTTTCAAAGTATGCAAGGCCCCAAATTCCTAAGCTTTTTCATTACCTTTCCTATCTGATTTCTAAACAGCCAATTTTTTTTTACCAAGTTCATTTCCTCTTTCCTGCAATGCCTTCCCAAATGCAGCCAACAGTAAGCAATAGGCACTATTGCTCTACTGTTTTCTGAATGTTTCCCCTAGAGCTGTAGACAGAGTAGGCATATTATCTGCATTACAAGTTTGCAGCAGGTGAGAGTTTTATTACATGTTTTCCAACAACATGACTATGTAGCCATCTGTCCTAGGACATCTTTTTATTTGCCACCTCTTAGTAACTAATACTATACATTTTATGTGTTGGCTATAACAAATGTTATGTATTTTACTTTTTTTCCCCCCTACAATAATGTCCCAACTCAAGGCAGTAATTACTATGTAGGTAATGATAACACACAGTCTATGCTATGGTAACAATTACATTTTGAAATGTTAGTGGTTTAGGTCTGTAAAAGTTTCTATCTGCCTCATATTACAGACTGAAGCAGTTTGAACAGGCCAGATTGTCCCCAAATGATGACTCAGGAATCTGGGATCCTACCATCATGTGTTTCCAAAATACTGAAAATCCTTTACATTCAGCTGCATTAATTAGAGAGAGAGAAAATATGTAGAAAGCTGCAGAGGAGTCTTTAGAGACCGACTATAGATGTAACATACAATAGTTACTCACACATACTTACAAGCCAGACCCAGTCAAGTAGCCTCCCGTGATTGCAGGGGCCCCTGGATATGGGATTTAAATATGTATACAGAAGCAAATACAAATATTTTGGTAAGCACAGAAAAAAAAAAATACTGACTAAAAATGATTTAAACAATGGAATACCTGGATAATCCTACACAGATTAAAGAAATTATAGCAGTAGTTGAAAATCTACCTACAAAGAAAATCTCCGTGTACCAATCAGTCAGAAGGATAATTAGAAACAGGCAAATGCAGATATTATAAAAGTTGGTACTATTTCCCCATTTGTTTTTGGAGGCTCTTATTACCTTGTTATTAAAAACTCACAACAAAAGTATGAAAAATGGAAGTTGCACATCAATGTTATATATAAGAATAGTTAAGATTATAATATATTGTTAAAGATAATTCAGGCAGAGATAAAATGATAATATATCTTAATCAAGAAGTGGTTTGTTACAGAATTCCAGTGTTTACATTTGAAAATGGATTAATATTTTCACTTCATTATCAGATAGGGAAAAACCATATGTGACCATTTCAAAAGGAAAAAAAGATATCCATTTATGATGAAAACTTAGAAAACTTAGAATAGAATGGAATTTCCTTAACCTTATAATCATTATTTATAAGAAGCTTGACAAGAAATACTATATTTGTAAAACATTCACAAATATCATATTTGTGAAACATTCCCCTTTGAGATTATACTGATGAAATCTTGAAATCTTTCTTTTTGAGATCAGGAATAAGAAAAGAGTGGTGTTATCACCATGTCTATTAAATAGTTTTGCATTATGTAGCAAGCAAAGAAGGAAATTATCAGGAAATGTGCATAAAGATTGCACATTGAAGATGATATTGTATATGCAGAAAATATTAAAAAATCTACTTGTAAATTATAAGAAATAATAAAAAGTTTAGATAGCTATATACAAAACCAACATATAGATATCAATTGTATTTTTAAATATCATGATTTTATTATAAAATGAAATAAAAAGAAACCATTTATGAAAACATCAAAAATGAACTATATAGAAACAAATCCAATAGAAGATACATAAGAAAAAATACTTTGAGAAAAAAACAGTAAAAGTTTTTAGAAAAAAATCTGAAGTCAACATGGATAAAGATATACACCACATTCATGGCTTAAAAATGGCAAAAAAAAATGATGTACATGTTTAAGGCAATCCAAGTTAAAATACAGATTTATTTTTGTTGCATTTGATGACTTGATTTTAAATTTTTATGGAAGTGCAATGGCTAAGATACCATTGAAGAAAAACAAAATGGAAGACCTTGCTCAACCAGGTATCTCTATAGTAATTAAGACAGCTTGACATTGCCAACAGGATAGGTAAATATCCAATGAAATGGAATTGTATGCTCCAGAACAGGTCTACTCATATTTGGATACTTGGTATGAGAAAAGCTAGCCTATATACTCCAAATAAATGATGTCAAGAAAATTGAAGATTCACCACTCATACCATATGAAAAATAATTCCAGTGTTTTGAAGACTTAAATGCATGAGTCAGAACTGTAAATATTTTATAAAATTAAATATAAGAGGGGTACCAGTGTGGTTCAGTGTGTTAAGCCACCGACTTTTTTTTTTTTAAAGATTTTATTTATTTATTTGACAGAGAGAGAGAGAGAGATCATGAGTAGGCAGAGAGGCAGGCAGAGAGAAGGGAAAGCAGGCTTCCTGCTGAGCAGAGAGCCCGATATGTAAGACCATGACCTGAGCTAAAGGCAGAGGCTTTAATCCACTAAGCCACCCAGGCACTCCTAAACCACTAACTCTTGATCTTGATTCATGTCATGATCTCAGAGTCATGAGATTGAGCCTTGTGTTGGGCGTGGAGCTAGCTTAAGATTCTCTCTCCCTGTCCCTTTGCCCCCACCCCGCCACCACATGCCCATGGGCTCTATCTCTAAAATAAAATAAAATAAAATAAAATAAAATAAAATAAAATAAAATAAAATAAAGAAAATGGATTCATAATTTCAAAATATGGAAGAATTTTCAACAATATGGGAAAGTGCTAATGTTAAAGAAAAAACTGATAAGTTCAACTATATAAAAATGAGGGACTTCTGGTCATCAACATACACTATAAAAAAAGTGAAGAAGGAGGGAAATGGACTAACTTGACTATACAGTTTACAAAGTAAATTATTCAAATACTCAAAACCTGCAAGAAAACATGTGCAACCAATTATTCATGGATATGAGAATTAGAAACTCATCTGATAGATGGACAGAAATTCAAAAGTCTGACAATTAGCAAAGTTAACAAGCATGGGGATGAACACTATAACCCAAATGTACTAATGGTGTGTGTATAAATTCACATAAACACTTTGAAGAACAGATTGTCTTTATTTAAGAGAGGTGAAGATGTGGGTATCCAAAAAGCAACAATTTAATTTTTGGTATATATCTTAGGGAAAGACTTTTCTGTATTTGCATCTTGATACATGTATAAGAATGCTTCGGGCAGCATAGTTTTTACTACACAAGAACTGACAGTAACAAAAACAAACTACAGATCTATAAATAATAGAATTAATTTATAAGTGTTGCATATTATTATAATAAAAATTATGTGCAATGAAATAAACACAGCATGATCATGATCTCCTATAGCACATATATTACTATCACAAACTTATAAAGTTTAAAGCAGACAAATTAAATTATATGGTTTGGGAATCCATACACATTTGTTAAAACTATAAAGAAAAGTTGGGGCTCCTGAGTGGCTCAGTTGGTTAAGCGTCTGCCTTTGGCTCAGGTCATGATCCCAGGGTCCTGGGATAGAGCCTCCAGTCCCACTAGGCTCCCTGCTCAGCGGGAAGCCTACTTCTCCCTCTCTCTCTGCCTGCATCTCTGCTTACTTGTGATCTCTTTCTCTCTGTCAAATAAATAAAATAAAATAAAATAAAATAAAATCTATAAAGAAAAGCAAGAAACTATTTTTTACAAATTCAGAATAACAACTACATTTAGGAGAAAGAAGCTTGGAGGAAATTTGGGGGACATCAGGGATGCTAATTATGTTTTCCTTCTTGACATGAGTAGGCTAATATATAGTTTAGTTTCATAGTGATCTGATAAAGTTATATATCTCTGTTTTAGTTATATTTTTTGGTACATGTCATACTAAGCGATTAAAAATGAAAAGGAATCCTTTTTTTTTTAATGAAAAAGAATTCCAAAGACATATAAAAGAAGTGTTTTTAATGTCATGTTAATTAACCATCTAGTTGCAAATGAAGAAAACTAACTGCAAAAGAGAGTGGAAAAAAATGATTTTTTTCCCTTTTTTCAGTCAACTTTGTTTTTCTTTGTGGTCTGTGTATAAGTGTATATAATGTGTCTCAAAGAACTAACAAAAGCACATGTCCGGTTGGCCTGGTCCCCTGGGGTAGTCCTTCTTAAATTGTATTGTATATGTGTATCACTTGGGATCTTGTCACAAATGCAGAGTCTGACTCAGTAAGTGTGGGGTAGAGCTCGCGATTCTAAGAGTGTGATCCCTGCTGCTCATCCAAGGATAACTCTTTTTTTTTTTTCTCTTTTTTTCTTTTTCTTTTCTCCAAGGATAACTCTTTAAGGAACAAGGATCCCAGGACATATGACTGACACTGGATTAACTAGAATTCAATAGTTAATTTATAAATATGGTGACCCTAGATTTTTTTCACTCAACTGGGATACATTTGAAAGTGAAATGGAGCTGTTATTAATAACAGCGCTTGCCACAGGCATCAACAGGAACCTCCCCCAGAACCCAGGACATATGTTCCCTCTATCTTTGAGTTACAGTGATCTTTTATGCACTCTACAATTTTAGTATATTGCATTCTAGGAAACTGAGCGCCATAAACCCTCCTTCAATATTATACCAACATTGTGCCCAAAAAGAAAGAACTTGAAATGCATTATAAGCATTCTCAGGAAAGGCCTTTGAGTGAGTGAGAAGTTTGTATTTTGGAAAGTGCACAGTAAAGAAAAAGTTATGCCCCAGTTGAAGTGGGTGGAAATTTCCCATCTGCTGCTAGCTAGACAGTCTGGACCTCAGATTCTGCTTCTGAAATACTTGTAAGACATGATCTTATTCCATTTTAATAATATAATCTTTCCTTATGGCACGGGATACTATTTAGTTTTATCTCTTCCACATGTTTATATTTTGAACTTAAAGTGATTTTATTTCCATCTAATTTTTCTTTGTAGTCTCTGATTTAAAAATTACTTATAAATCAACATTTTAAAGGAAAACAATAATTGTCTGTGACTCCCATAATGAATGCTTGCATTTTTGTAAGTAACTCCTAGTATATTTTGAAAATCTTTTCATTTAGGGGCTTTTACTCTCAGTGTAAGTATGAAAAATAAGTGTTGAGATTTTCAGGGACTTGATTAATTTACTTGAAAGATGCTTTGTTGAAAACTTTAAATATTTAACAATGACCCAAAGCTCCAAGGGACAAAACATAAAGAGCAACAAAATAAGAAAAGACACTGCATTTTCATAAAATAAAAAGAAGTATCACACATGCAGTCTAAAGTTATGCCAATGAAAAGTACTGCATAAATTTCAATATATCATAATTTTTACAATATTTCATAAAACTAACATTAGGGAATAAAAAGGGTTAAAAGATGACAATCATAATTAAAGTGAAAAGAACTAAAAAGTCCCTTTCTCTTTGAAACACCAGGCCTTTCCATCTTCTCTACTATAGGTCATAGTGAAAACTTTACTTCCGCCAGCATGAAAGAGGATGCTGATGAGATTCCTTTAATATCTCCATCCATATTCATACGAAATGTTTTTAAGTAATGGAGATGAATGATTATGGCTTAAATAATTAAAAAGTTAAAAACAATGACTCATATTTGGTACCGAGAGAGTTTAAACTTGAAGTATGATTCTTTTGATAATGACATATGGTTTTCAAAAAAATAGCAGAAACTGACATTCTAGAAAAACAAAACGAGTGATTCACACCCCAGCAAAATTTAATATCACTTCCAGGATATTAAACGCTTCGTGTGCCAAGTTAGTCATAGATTCTGGCCTTAACTGCAGGAGGTACTACCGGTGCTCCTCATTTTTCAATTTTATTATCATTATTTTTTAATTCCTGTGAATCCATGAAAATTTACTCACATATCAAGAATTCTCAATGAAACAGACTTATCACATCTGATTCATTGATCCTTCATGGAATTGACATAGAGACTTGGTGCAGAGAGCTTCTAGAACTAACATCCAACTAATACAAAAAGAAATTCTTTCTAAGCTATTGACATTATTTACCTTCACAAATGTGCAACAATTGCTGGGAACTGGGGATATTATACCTTCATTGCCTCTGGTCAGACTTTTGGATGGGTTTATTAAACAATCCATTCCACTCCATTTAACAAACATCTCTCAAGCATGCGTACCAGGACCTATGGTGATGGTGAGAGATTAACAAGACAATTTCTTTCCTCAGGGAGCTCACGCTCAGGGTGACAGACAGAAAGTGCTCATCAAAACAGAGTTTGACAAGTGCTATGAAAGAAGTAGAAAGAGGTGCTAGAATAGAAGGAAAGAGTAGTTCAAGTCCTGCCACTTAGCTAAAATCCCATTTCCCATGATGTATTTACTTTGGATCTGTGCATATATTTTAGTCCAGAGGAAATCCAACATCTCTTCCACATGACTAGTCTTTGAGTTTTGTTGCTTCTCTTGGTTGGTTGATGGCTTTTTTTTCCCCCTCCGTCCTTTGGCCTAATGGACATCAGTGTCACCATTTCCTACTAAATCTCATCACTTCTCAGATAAAAAGAAATCTGCATCTTATTTATTTTCTTGTGAATATACTTTTTTGTTCATGACCTCCTTAAAATAAAGTTATCAAAAGTAAACAGAATACTATTTCATGATATGATGAATATAATTCTATAAACACAGTTTAAGATATTATTACATTTTTGGTAGTTAGTGTCATATATGCTATACTCAACCAATTTTTCTCTCCTCATCTATTTTTTTTACATACAGCAAGGCCATGTAAATGCAGTGAATTCTTGTTTGTTTACTTGCTTTTAAACAATAATGATTTATTCCTCTTAGATTACAGCAACACATTGCAATCTGTTCAAACATTTTGAATCAAAAATCTGATACCAAATATTTTAACTCTCCTATCAGATTATGAGATTTGATTAACATTACTTATATTTTTATCCAAGGAATAATAAAAGTGCTGATAAGTATAAAGTCAAGAACAGGGTCTTCTGCATGAATAGACATTTTTCCAAAGAAGACATCCAGATGGCTAACAGATACATGAAAAAATACTCAACATCATTCATCATCAGGGAAATAAAAATCAAAACCACAGTGAGATACCACCCCACACCTATCAGAATAGCTAATATTAACAACTCAGGAAACAAGAGATGTTGGCAAGGATATGGAAAGAGGAGAACTCTCTTACACTGTTGGTGGAAATATAAACTGGTGCAGTCACTCTGGAAAATAGTAGGGAGGTTCTTCAAAGTTAAAAAAGAGCTACCCTATAATCCAGCAATTGCACTACTCAGTATTTACTCAAAGGATACAAAAATACTGATTCAAGGGGATACATGACCCCAATGTTTATAGTAGCATTATCAACAATAGCCCAATTATGGAAAGAGTCAAAACGCCCATCAACTGACTGATGAATGGATAAAGATGTGGTATATATACAATGGAATATTAGTCATCCATCAAAAAGAATGAAATCTTGCCATTTGCAATGACATGAATGGAGCTGAAAAGTATTATGCTAAGTGAAATAAGTCAAAGATAAGTACCATAGGATTTCACTCATATGTGGAATTTAAGAAATAAAACAGATGAACATTGGGGGAAGAAAAGAGAGGGCAAACCATAAAATAGCCTCTTTTTTTTTTAAGATTTTACCTATTTATTTGAGAGAGAGAGAAAGCACAAGTGGGTAGAGGGGCAGAGGAAGAAACAGAATCCCCGCTGAGCAGGGAGTCAGAAGCAGGGCTCAATCCTGGGACCCTGGGATCATGACCTGAGCCAAAGGCAGACATTTAACGAACTGAGCCACTCAGGTGCCCCAAAACAGACTCTTAACTGTAGAGAACAAACTGAGGGTTGCTCAAGGGGAAGGGGTCAGGGGATGGGCTAGATGGGTGATGGATATTAAGTAGGTACTTGTGATGAGCCCCCGGTGTTGTATGTAATGATGAATCATCAAATCCTACCCCTGAAACCAATATTACACTGGATATTAACTAACTGGGATTTAAATAAAAACTTGGATGGAAGGAAGGAAGGAAGGAAAGAGGAAAGAAAGAAAGAAAGAAAGAAAGAAAGAAAGAAAGAAAGAAAGAAAGAAAGAAAGAAAGAAAGAACACAACGGGGTCTAGGGTCTTCTGGATTTCTAGTGTAGCATAAAATAATGTCTCCAGGGAAATGCTTAGCAACTCCCTGTTGCTGAAGAACCAGTTCCAACTTCGGGAAACATGTACTACAGGGGTTCCCGAGAGTCTAAACAGGACTGAAATGTTCATCAAAGATGGAATCTACTTTGCATATATTTCCTTTTCTGTCGTATTCTGTGTTACATTCAGTGTCCCTTTGTTTGTTACTTCATCTTTACATATACTTCTATTTTGCTTCTGCCATGTCTGTAGTGTGTAGTTCACCTCTCATAGCCTGCTCTGCCACTTCTTCCTCTTTGGAAACTTTTTCTTCTTACATATGTATCAAAAATATATGCATCAAATATTATCTGTCTTTAACCCTCCAGACTGACTTTGGATTTAATTATCTTAAGATTGGTGCTCATCTGTGTCCTGACCTCTCAGTTTCCCCACACTCGTTGGTTCCAAAGGTACAAATGGTAAATGGTAATAATTTTATTTAAGATGTATTGAGTATTTGATATGTGACAAGCACCTTTCTAAGTCTCTTCTGAGTATTTTCATTTAATCTTAGTAACAAACCTCTACAGTGGCTCTGTTAACAGGCATAGCTCTGAGATAGTGCAGGTTTGGTTACAGACCCCACTGCAATAAAGCAACAGGCACAACAAAATGAGTCAAGTGAACTTTTTGGTTTCCCGGCGCATATGAAAGTTGTGTTTACCATATACTGCAGTGTATTAAGTGTGCAATAGCATTATCAAAAAAAATGTGATAATTAAAATACTTTATTACTAAAAATGCCAGCCATCATCTGAGCTTTCAGGGAGTTGGAATCACTGATCGCAGGTCACCATTACAAACGTAAGAATGATGAAAAAGCTTGACATTTTGCAAGAATTACCAAATTGTCACAGAAACATGAAATAAGCAAATGCGCTTGGAGAAATGGAATCAATAGACTAACTTGACCCAGGGTTGCCACAAACCTGTGACTTGGAAAAATTGCCATATCGACAAAGTGCAGTGAAATGCAGCACAGTAAGAGGTGTGCTTGTCTTAGGCCATTTCACAAAGAAGGAAACTGAGGCACTTGCCCAATGTCTTGCAGTTGGTAGGTGGACCGGGAGAATTAAAGGTGATCCTTTTACTGTCATTCTTGCAATGTAATTATTCAACCAGTTGTAATTCACCAGATTATGCTCTGTCAAGGATATTTAAAGAAACCTTAAAAAATGTTTTTAAAAATCAATACCTTACTATGTGTACATGAATGGCTAAAATTAAAAAGTCTGGCAAAACCAAATACTGGCATATTTTATATATATAATATTTTAGCATATATAAATAAAATCATATATATCTGTATATATATATATGATATATATATATGATATATATCCACTATGACCAGAGAATTTCATGCCCAGGCATTTATCCAAGAAAATTGAAAAACTATTTTTAAAAAGGTTTTTAATATCCTTCTCAGCATTATTTCCTAATAAGAAACTGGAAATCATCCAAGT
The DNA here is from genome assembly GCA_028533885.1 of Nasua narica. NCBI lineage: Eukaryota > Metazoa > Chordata > Mammalia > Carnivora > Procyonidae > Nasua > Nasua narica. Next base: position 57,360,639 of record CM052810.1, read on the forward strand.
GTCTATCAATAGGAGAATGAATGAATAAATGAACTGTAATGTTTCATACAATGGAATAGTACTCAGTAATGAAAGGGAGGCAAATTCCTGGGTGGCTCAGTCCGTTAAGCCTCTGACTTTTGATTTCAGCTCAGGTCATGATCTCAGAGTCAAGAGATCAAGCCCTGAGTCAGGATCCACACTTAGTGGGGATTCTCTCCCTCTCCCTCAGCCTCCCCTCTTCTCTCTCTCTAAAATAAATAAATAAATCTTAAAAAAAAAAGGAAATGGGCTTCTGATACATGGAAAAAAAAGGATGAATCTTGCAAAAGTTATATTGAGTACAAGCAGCCTTTCACCAAAGTTAATGTATACCAAAGTAATGACATTCCCTAGTTTTCTAAGGAAAAAGGGAATTATACTTCATACCATAGTTTTTTTCTTCATGAATTCATAATAGACGTTAGTACTTGCTTCACTCTTCTCAGATATCCAGTAGTCCAAAACAACCTAAATATTTGAATTCAAGTTTTCATACATGTCATTTACCTCCTTTTAAAAATGGGATTATTTCCCTGGATTCTAGTCATCCACCTCACCGTGGTTTGCAACGATTGAGGAACCTGCTTCTGAACATTCTTTCTCTCGGTACCCTGCTGATTGTTCGGACCGGGGACGTCCTGATTGGGGGTGCTGGCGCCTGCGCTGTCTCCCCACCTGCCCAGATATGTAAACACCTCCTTCTCCCTCTAGCAGTCACAGTGAGACAGATTCCTCTTGTGAATTGGACAAAGGCAAAACTGCAGATAAGTTGTTCTGTTAACATTATACCATCTGTTCCACGGAATGGAACTCTCTCTTCCTTGTTCCTCTTGCTGTTTTCAACCTAGCGAAAATGTTCTTTTTATTGTTCCTAGCATATTTTGCAAGGTTCCGATTTTTTTCTTATTAGCTTTCTTATTACTGTTTCATGCAACTCTTATATTTGTATTTAGGATCACTTCTCCCCTGCTTTTTCCTTTCTAAATATACAATCACTAAAGAACTCTCCAAAGTCACAGAGATTTCTTTAGATATTATCACATTTTCTTCTCTTAAGACTTTTTTCTTATGCAGGCCTCAACCACGGCATTCCCCACCATTTGTTTAAGGTTGTATTTTTTTTCAAGATTAAAACAAACAAACAAACAAACGAACAATAGTTGGGAGACTTGAATGGGTATGTCGCATTAAAATTAGAGTGAATTATGAGAACAGAGGAAGGCTTTCATAAATATACCTTTCACCACTTCTCTGCTCAAATCAATCATGTGATATTTTCTCAGTAAAGTAGAAATTATTTTGTAGGTTTATGATTTCTTGTTGTTTCTTCCTTTTTCCTAACAATGACTAAGAAATTTTTCATTGAGATTTAAGTATAGGCCCTTGTAAGAATGGGTCTATGAATTGTCTTAGCAAAATAAATGCATAACATTTTAATATATTTTAAGCAAAAAAATGGTATAATGCTGCTAATCAATTCCTGGGTTTTTTTTTTTTTTTTGAAGATTTATTTATTTATTTCAGAAAGAAAAGCGGAAGGGGCAGAGGGATAGAGAGAGAATCTCCAGCACTCTCTCACTGAGTGCAGAGCCCGAGGTGGCAGATCTCATAGCCTTAAGATCATGACCCAATCTGAAGTTAAGAGATGGGGTCTTAGTTAACTGACTGAGCCACCCAGGCACGCCTCAATTCCTGGGTTTGTTTTTTTTACCTTAAAGTCATAATTGTCCAAAATACTCTCTATCAGTGTCACAGCATTATTGCCAATGACATGCTACATGTCACATTACTTCGGCGATTAAGTATTAATGCTGTAGGGATTTTTTAGAACTACAAAATGTTTAAAAAGGTACTATAAGTAGAACGGGGCAGGGAGATACAAGGCTTTTCCCCACTTATGCCAGAAACTGCTGAAATCACTGGGTAGGATTTGAACTTTCACTTGCTGATGAATTAGTGATGTGGTTTAGAATAAGCAATTTCATTAAAACTTGCAAGAAAGACCTTCATCGTTATAGATTCAGTTAGATGTCTCCCAAATGTGCCATTGGGTCCTCTTTATGGGTAATTTAGGTTAGTACAGTAGCCTCCAGAATAGTGTCTTAAACATCAGTGTCCCTAGGCTGTTCCAACACGTCGCTCTAAGAGAATAAATATAATCTAAATTCGCATATCAGCGTTCAGTGTCCTCATACTCTGGCTACAGTCTGTCTTTTCACAGTCTTTAAACAATTTCCCATCATCCCAAAACAGTTCTATTCCATACAATCTGCTCTCAAGCCCCCTCTAAACTTCTTTAAACATAGTTATGTATAATTAAGCATATATATAGTTAAACATGCACAGAGCTAAACATCGTTATATCTCCTGACATTAGGAAGGACAGTCATACAGTAAGGAAAAACAAATCCATAGTGTACCTTGGAATGATGGAACACCTTCACAAACACTGCTGAAATTTTTGTTATTTTGAGGAACACCATTAATATCATGAATATAAAGGCATTGGACTCTCTCGGATGTTCCCCTCCCTTCGGACATGGACTGAGAATTTGGGAGCAGAAACTGCATGTGTTGCCAAGCTCCTTTTATCCTGATCACTCCTGGGAGCTTGGCTATACTGCAAGAACACACGCTCTGTTCCTTTCCTTTCAGATGTGTGTTTACAAGGATGGGTCCTCACATAGGGAGGCCCAATTTTACCAATGATTTGGAAAAAAAACTCTTTAATATACTTTTTGGGATTCAATATTAAGAAGTCCACAAGCCTCCAAATAAAGAAATGTTCGTCATTAGCACTTCCCTAGTAATGAAAATGACCTTTATACATTTTAGTCGTATATACTAATGGATTCAGAACATAGTGGAGAATTCAATAGTCATTGAATGGATTCTCCTTCAATCTCAATAATATTTCTCACTAGTTTCCCATACATATTAATTAGTACATATTCCCTCTTAAAATTTGTCATACATTGTCATGTGATGTTTGGATTACAGTGCTCTTA
>CM052810.1:57364167-57383617 GCA_028533885.1 Nasua narica
ATATTATATTTATTGCATAAACAGAGCAATATTTCTGCTACAATATGCAAGATCTTGTTTCATCAAATTCCTTACTCATAAGCAATTTCTATGAAATATAATTTTGTTCTCCGATGTAAATATTTTTTAACAGTTATTCTTAAGAAAAGATTTTAAGATTTCTCTCTAACTTAGCAACTCATCAAAGTAATATTTCTTGCAATTGCCATTATTTCTACCTAATTTACCTTTAATATCCACACACTAATCTTATAGTGAAAATGTCAAAGCTGACAAAAATGTATGACAAAATTAACATTAGCCAAATTTACTCTTGAAAGTAATTGTGTTTCCAACCCTTCATCTCTGCAAAACTTGTACATTTAATATGCTTTTATCTCATCTGTGCCTGCTGAAATCCTGCATATATTTTGAGGTTCTATTTGAATGGCTTCCCATGAAGAATTGCCCATTTTACTTTGTTGGAATTAATCATGTTTTCCTATTTTTTCCCCCTACTGCCGAACGTGGTGGATATCTGCTAAGTCACCTCCACTTTTTGCTCTACTTCTTTTTTCCACTTTTACTGCCTTTTTTTTTTTTTTTTTCCTACCAGACTAGAGAAAGCTGTTGGGGAAAAAAAAAAATCTGCCTTACCCATCGTGATGTCCCTTATATTGTATTTATTGTGGTAATTTGTCTGTCTGTTTGTTTGAAGTCTGTATGCTCACAGAGACACGGAGATTTGCCAGAAACACAAGTGCCGAGGAGTGTGTGTGGGTTTTACAAGGGCGTGTGTGGTAACAAGCAGAAGGAATCTCACTGGAAGAGCAGGACCACACGTCACAGAGACTGGATCTTAGTCTGGGAACTGGCAGTTGGTTCAGGACAAAATCAATTCTAGATTTGAGGTACCCTCTTTGAATTTCTCACTTACTTCCTTTTCATGGTCACATTTCTCAGATAGAAAAAAACCAAAGTTTTTACAGTAGTCTCCAAAATCCCAAGTGATCTCCTTCCACCTTCCTCCACCACTCTGTCCCTTTATCATGTTGTCTTGGCTCAATGGCTTCCTTAGTGTCTTTATGCATGCTGTTCCCTCCTGCTAGAAAGCTCTATCTACTCAGATAACTCCAGAACTCACTCCCCTGCTCTCATAAATTCATTCTGTGGTCACCTTCTCTGATATTTTTCACTCATTTAATATTGCACCCTAGTCTTTGTACCCTGTAGCTCACTTCTGTCTATATTTTATGTCCTTATTGCTTATCTTGTTTTTAAAATTTTTTCTTTTTCTTTTTTTTAAAAGATTTTATTTATTTATTTGAGAGACACACACACACAGATAGCGACAGAGAGCATAAGCAAGCACTAGCAAGCATGAGCGGGCAGGAGAGGGAGAAGCAGGTGAGCAGGGAGCCCAATGTGGGGTTCGATCCCAGGGTCCTGAGATCATGACCAGAACAGAAGGTAGACATTTAACTGACTGAGCCACCCAGGTGCCCCATTGTTTATCTTGTTTTAACACACTGAATGTTTAATTGATTTTTTTTTGGTTTGTGGTTCATTACATCACTAGAGTGTACACTATGCATATAGGAATTTGTGTCCTTTAAAATTAAACTCTTACTTTTGGTACAACTGTAGATCCACATGCAGTTTTAAGACACAAGAAGTAATACAGAGCGATCCCATGTCCCTTTTATCAGTTTCCTCCAATGGTAATATCCTGGGAAACAGGATATAGACATTGATGCAGCCAAGATACAGGACATTTCCATCACCTAAAGTAGCTCTCACATTGGCATTTATATAGCCACATCCACTTCTGCCCCACTCACTACTTCCCAAGCCCTAGAAACCATTAATCTGTTCTCCATATTTATACTTTTGTCATTGCATGAACATTACACGTATGGAATCAAATAGCCATAGATGTTTTTTTCACTCAACATAATTCTTTGGAGGTTCATCCAGGTGGTTTTGTGTATCAACTTTGTTCCTTTACTATTGCTGATAGTACTCAATGGTATGTGGTTCCCACAGTTTGTTTAATCATGCATCCATTGAAAAGTATCTGAATTATCTCCAGATTTCAGCTATCACAAATAAAGTTGTTATAAACGCTAATGCATAATGTGAACATAAATCTTCATTTCCCTGGTATAAATGCTGAGGATTGCATTTCCTGAGTCATACCCTAGTTGCATATCTAGCTTAGTAAGAAACTGCTATACTGCCTTCTATTTTATCTGTATAAGTTTCCATTCCTACCAGCAAATTCATAATTCACTCTCTATATGCTCTTGCTTTTGTTGTTTTCTGAGATTGCATCTCAAAATAACCTGCAAAAAAATCCTTGTCCCTGACTTTGCACTGACGGATCAAATCCTAGACACAACAATTCCATTTATACACCTTATTTCATACATTAATAATTTACCACAAATTTTTTTATTTACTTCTGGAGGTATCAAGTTATTCACATCTAGGTCAGCTCCAGGTATAGAAAGTATGACAAATTGTACTAGGAATACTTACCTTGTTCAATATTTTGAAAATATTTGGTATGCATTTTGCTGGAACATCAGAAACATGAGTTCCAGGTAAATGTGGTAGTGGAAGTCTTTGGTACTTACTTGTCATTCAAATGTCTGTCAATAAATAAAAAAGCAAAGATAAACTTCATAAAGAAATGCAGCCAGTTTGTGACATAAGCTATGGAACCACATGTAAGTTGTTTTTATGTCCACCAAACCTAGCAGAGTATCTGGTAAAATATTGGTCCTTAATGAATAATTATTATTAAATATTTTCATGTTTATTATTTAGTAGAACTAATAGAGACTTGAAATATATCTTAGTTAATCATGCCATCTGTCTGGAATGTTATGTTTCCTTAGAGTGAGCATTATAATAATCATTCTGCAGTTCTTATACAGCTTTCCCTGAACTCAAAAGTGTTTGCTCCATTATTAGCAACATTAGAAATACAATCATTATCAACCTCAATAGAACAATGTAATAAATGACAAAAAAAAAAATTCCCCCTGATGTGACATATTTAGTGAGCTCATTTATTTCTCTTCTTGGGCCAGAAGAAATGGATTAAACATTTAAAATTTAAATTTCTAGGAAATTATTATTCTCCTTTGGCCTGATTTAAAGTTGGAAAAAAAAACACCAATAGGATTGTCTGATGAGAAGATGAGAAGAACAGAAATAATTTTACTAATAAGGAAAAAAGGAATAAAATGTTTGTATTTTAAAAATCCACTTGATTTCTATTCAGAGTTTTACCTAGTCCAGAAATACCTTTAAAATTCCTAGAAACAAAGAATATCATTTTTCTTTAATGTCATAAAGTTAGGAAGAAAAGAAAACGTAGCTCTAACCACAAAATAAAGAATACTGTGATGAGCTACTTGTCTCTTGACCTCCAGTCTCTCCAGTTAGTCATTGCCTTAGGATGAGTTCCCCCAGAAGCAAATGCTAAGACTAAGATTTGAGTTCAAGGAGTTTATTTGTAAGGTGGTCCCAAGGCTCTGCAGAAGTGAATGGAGTGGTGACATGGAGGAGGGAAGGCTTACAGGCAATCCAATGCAGAACAGCCCACTGTGCAATGAAGCTAGATCACATGTGACCAATTTGCATTCAACTTTGGTTGAGGGCTGTGCCAGTGGATGCTAGTTTCCTGGTATTTAGGACTGCTCTTCTCACAGGTAAAGCATACTCCCATATGTCCACAGAAATCCTGCAGCTCAGAGTCATGGGTTCATTATGAAGCTATTGGTAGGCAACGTAAGAATAAGTTGTCAAGGGGATGAGAATGAGACATCAAAGATATCTGCTACATACCATCCTTGGCATTACTGAGATCCAGTTGGGCCCCACACTGTCTATATTCTGTCTGTTTCTGATTCTCTAAGTCATAACAATTTTAAAAATAAGACTTAGCTTCAGAGGCGTGGTTCCTACTGCTCCCATTAGCCCAAGACTGTAACCGATTACTATTATTTCCTTTTTTGTTCAACTCTTCATTTCCCTCCACCATGGCCAGCATTTCAGTTCATCTAGATTGCTTGACCTATGAGAATTTCCTCCCTGAATTGCTTGACCTATGAGAATTTCCGCCCTGAATGCCCCTGGTTACCATGACCTTGTATAACCACAGTTGCTGTAATTTTCTACTTATAGTTTTTGGTGGTCACATAAGCAGTAAGGGTCACCCCGATGAATTCTCTGTATTCCAGAAATACTCAGCCTTGCTCCATTATAGAATGAAAACTTTATGTCCTGATAATAACTGCGATAAATCACCCCCTCCAATAGAATAATTCCTTTGTTTGCTTAATGGTCTATCTACATGAAAAAACTCTAATGTAGTGATAGCAGCTTCTGGTTTAGCTGAACACTCAACTGTGTTCTCCTATAGCATGATCTCTCTCCAGGAGCCAGGATCTCTAATCCAGACGAAGAGTTAATTGTAATGATATGAAGAATACATTTCTCACATATGCCATTGGGAATGTTGGTGAGAAAAGAATTCTAGTTGTAAGGAACAGAGATTCATATAATGGCTTTTGGTTCCAAATATGTGACACATCTAGCAAAACAGTGTCACCATACCATGGAGTGTTATTTCTTAGTTGGCTCATTAGCTGAGTCTTCAAGATCCATTTCCTTGAGTCTGTCAGGATTTGGTGATGTGGTATAAGAATGTTTGATAGAAATAGTGGATCCTTTTTCACCCTTCCTTCACTATAAAGAATGTCACTTGGTCTCTGCTATAGATCATGTTGGTAAACCCTTAGACAATATTTCTAGCCAAATTACTGTGGACAGAGAAGACAAACCTCCACACAGAATATATATCAATGCTAACAAAACCTTAAAAATATCTTAAAAATTCCTGGCAACAAAGAGTATCATTGTTTGTTTCCCTCTTTGAGGCAAAAATGTCTGAATCAATCAACTTGTTCACTGTCCTGAGGAATGATATCCTTTCAAGGACTTATAATGGGCGTCTGATGCTGACAGTTTAGATACTCAACAAGAGCAGTAGCTTGGTCAGTTTTGGGAGGAGGGAGCCCACACTCTTGAGAACCTATCTTGCCTTCATCCCTGCTGCCAAGGCTACTCCATTTGTTGGCTCATTGTGATAACAATGGTGTTCCAAGGACAGAGATGGTCTAAATTCCCTTAGAAAAGCCATACTGTGTTCTCATTTGCTCAGACCCTTCTCTGTAGAGTGTACTACCCAGCAAGAATTCATGTTAGACCAAAGATCCACACAATTTGCAACTTTTCCCATGGTCCATTTACACTCTTTTCTCCATATCTCCTTGCCTCCAGTCTGTTCCTTCTGGTCTCCTGGTCAATCAGCTATGCTATTTGCAACTGCCCAGGTTCCATATCTACCCTTATCTCAGACAACTTTTCCCACCACACAGGCTGGGTAACCATGTAACTTGCTAGAATCTCTGCCTAGAGAGAGGATTTTATCCCACCAAATCCTTTAGAGTCACCACAGCATGTATCTGTGAAAATGTCTAGCTTACATTGTCTAGCTTACATTGGCAAATTGAGCCAATTTATCCATGGTCTAAGCCTGGGACTTTTACCTTTTCTCTTTTTTCTTTAACTGGTTGTGGTAGTTATAGATAATTCGCCTTCATAAGACCTTAAGTGTTAAGAAAGAGGTATTGTTACGACAGAGATAAATGACATCTATATGTCAGTCATCTCTGTGTCCGGGACACTAGAATAAGTAAGTGACTTGTGCCCTCCAGATCTTGTTGAGCCTGATCATGAAAGTCTTGTTTCTATTGTATAATCTACTGTTGCTGTCCCTGCCTAATACTGGTGTCTAGTGAACTGACCATATTCAGCTCATGATGGAACTCTGGTCATAGTCACTTGCTGTCTCATGGTCAGGTGCCCAGTTTTCATTAGAGCCCTGTGACATCTCATAAGCTGCTTCTAAAATGGTACAGAGAATGTGATAGCTTCTTAGAGCTGTGCTGCACCCCTTCCATCAGGGATTACCAGTACCTCTGGGACTCCTGGATCTGAGAAGTCATATGCTCAAGAGTAAGACTGCTTGTATTGCAGCCTGAAACTCTGGCAGAGGTTTCTGCGAGACTTACAACCGTAAGTCTTCTGTTGTTCAATAAATGGTTAGTAGAGTACTATGCACTATGGAGTATGCATTCTCCAGAATCCAAAAAGACTAATGGCATTCGTACTTTATTTTTCAGTGTAGGAGACACAAGGTACCATAACTCATCCTTGATCTTGAAGAAAATGTCTTGCCACCTGACGTGTTGTCATCTATCCCAACTTCTGGCATGCATGGGACTTACCACACAAATTGAAACTTTCATTTCCCTGCCACTAGGCCCACAGTGGAATATCATACAGTAAAGTTTCCTTTAGATTACATTATGATGATGAGCCAGAAAATTAACATAGTCCTAGGAAAAAACAATGAATACATTTTCTTCCTGTCCTAGGCAGTTATCTACAACACAATGTAGAGTATGAATGGATAAGGCAACTCATCCTGTAGTTAAGTGGTGCAATCAAGAAAAAGTATCATGCAATTAAAAATATCCACTGTCTGTAGCAGGCAGATAGCTTAAGTAATAATTTAAAAATGACTGAGTAAAGATTTTTCAAGGGTACCAACTTTCCACTGCTCGTGAATTATTGAGTAGGGCCAACTATGATAGTGCCAAAAGGTATGTCGTATCATTTACACATGGAAGAGTAACAAAATGATGCAATAGGAGTAAAGAAAGTTGCATACGTGTGTTATAGAAGTGAGATGTGCAGGATTGCTATGTTACATTTAAGATATAAGCCTGTGAATATTCAGAATGTGTGAGTATGCTCTGATTATGTATTTTTCTTTTTAAAAAATATTTTATTTATTTATTTGATGGAGAGAGAGAGAGCACAAGTAGGCAGACAGGCAGGCAGAGAGAGAGGGGGAAGCAGGCTCCCCACTGAGCCTGATGTGGCGCTCAGTCCCAGGACCCTGAGATCATGACCTGAGCCAAAGGCAGAGGCTTATGTATTTTTCTTAACTGAAAATCTTATGCCATCAGTTAATGATATAAATGAAATAAAAAATATGATATGGATTGGGAGAAAATAAACTGAACTAGCCTAGATACCATATCCTGAGAATGGGATTTTGGAACTGTGTTACTCATAAGTCAAATAGCAACGAAAATACCAATGCTAGTGATAATTGGGAATTCTAGAAAGCTGGATCAATGAACATTTTCATATATGTCAGATGGAAGGGGAGACTATGGCTTATGAAAGTGGCTAGGATTTGATACATATGGGGTAATGATAATAGACTTAGTACTCTGATACTTGGAAAAAATGTTATTATACCAAATTCCAGGCCAGTTCATGGCTGATGACTGGTTGTAGGGGTAGCCAGACATTAACTAGCCACTATTTCCTTGGAACATTTTCCAAGTCTGGGAAAATAATAAGTGAGTGAACTTTTGGATGAAAGACTCAGACAGAGGACTATTCCTGAGGGCATAGAAACCATGAGATCCTTTGTTGTTCTCACCAAAATGGAGACAGAGAAATTGGAATCTCTAGGGGTCAGGAGTCTGATGTGAAAAGAGTAGTCAAGAAATGATTCAACACATATATGAAAGTGTAGGTTTTCTTATTATTCACATATGGTGAGGCCAAGAGAGCAGGGAACAACTGTCATTGAAAAGATAATTTGCTATACTCACAGATCTTTAAAGGAGGGGGCACGCTATGTTTTGGGGTAAAGGGCACACATGGAGAAGCATCAGGACTGGTTAGAAGGTGGAGGGAGTGAAGGCGAAATGTCACCAAGAGACTTTGTGGCTTTCATGAGAATGAATGGAAAAGAAAGGGAAGCAGGTTTAGGACTGACTAGTTTGAACAATAGCAGCAGGCTCTGGGCTGTAAGGGCTGTCCTTAGTTGTCTGGGACCTGATGCTGGAGTGATTGGGGCAGAGCAACAGTAGCTCAGAGTAGAAGAGTCCAATGAAGAAAGTCGTTGGGGAATTTGGGCTCTGGATTTGTTTATCTACATATGACAGGTATTTGTGTGTGAGTCCTTTACTATCCCCAGGAATTGGCTAGTTTGGGAGGAGCAGTCCTTCAGCAGATTTCCAACATGTCGAAGCACCACAAATTCAGGAAAAAGACGTGAAGGATTCGGGACAAACCACCCACCCTGCACCCTCAGAATGTCCCTCTTTGGCATGTGGATTATTTTGACCTGAAGGCACCTGAGACCCTGTGGGCCCAAGAAAACTTTCGTCCCTCCCTTAACCACACAGAAGAACATAAATTTGGGGTCCTTCCCAGAATAAGGGTTATTAACAGAGATAAATTTTACCTGAATGACCCATCTGTATGGTAGGGCAAGCATCTAATTACCAGACATCTGTTCCTCTTATCACCATATGATATGCATTCATTCCTTCTGAAATCCCAGACCCTTACCCACTCTCCTTACTTCCGAATAACATATATACCTCATTTTACCTGTCTTTGGAATTTCCATGTCTATGTAGACTCCCAGTGTGTACTCCTATTAAATTCAATTGTCTCCTGTTAATCTGTCGTGTGTCAATTTGATTCTTAGTCCAGCCAGAAGGATCTTTGATGGGACAGGAATTCTTGCTCCCCAACACATGTTAATTCAGTACAGTTAGTTTTCCCTCCAATTTTATTTGCCATTATCTAATGTAAAAGATGAGAGTCTAAGAGGCTAAGCAGACAGCCTTGGAAAAGCAGAAAGGAGATTCTTGTAGTCTTGTAGTGCTTAGGCACAATTCTTAACCCATCACGTGAAAGAGCTAGTTAACAGCTCAAGCGCAGAGCTGGAACTGCCAGAAGGTTATTCTATGGCAGTCAGATAGCAGAAGTAGATGGAGCAGCAGGAAAACAGCAACTTGGCCTGAATACAGTTCAATGTCTAATTGGTTGAAGATGAAAATAGGCCACACTCTAACAAAGAAATATATATTTTTTGTCTAGAATAAAAAATATTATTGAAACACCGTAATTTTTATACACAATATACAAATTTCAATGAAATTTTACCAATACCAGGCACACCAAATGACAAGACCAGATAATCAAACAGAAGAAAGAATAGACAAATTAATGGCCCCATATGTGATACCAATATTGAAGAGAAAAACAATAATCTTAAGAGAACTCTGATAAATATGATAAATAGTGAAAAAAAGAGTTTAAAAGAAGGATTTCATCAGAGATTTGAAATGTATAAAAATGAGTAAAATGAGGGGTGCCTTTTTAAAAAATATTTTAAAAAAATATTTTTAAAAATGAGTAAAATGGAAATTTTAAATTTTTTTTTAAAGATTTTATTTATTGGGCACCTGGGTGGCTCAGTTGGTTACGCAACTGCCTTCGGCTCAAGTCATGATCCTGGAGTTCCGGGATTGAGTCCCGCATTGGGCTCCCAGCTCCATGGGGAGTCTGCTTCTCCCTCTGACCTGCTCTCTCTCATTTTCTCTTCTCTCTCTCAAATAAATAAATAAATAAAATCTTTTTTTTAAAAAAAGATTTTATTTATTTATATGATGGAGAGAGATCATAAGTAGGCAGAAAGGCAAAGAGAGAGAGAGGGGGAAGCAGGCTCCCCGCTGAGCAGAGAGCCAGATGTGGGGCTCGATCCCAGGACCCTGAGATCATGACCTGAGCTGAAGGCAGAGGCCTTAACCCACTGAGTCACCCAGGTGCCCCTAAAATGGAAATTTTAGAACTAAAAATAAAATGATTGAAATGAAGAACTTACTGGTTGTTCAGAACAGAATAATTGATTAATAAATAGGAAAATCATTCAAAAAATCTAGAATCCAGGCCTGAGAAAAAATTATATAGACAATTCAGAACAGAATGTAAGAGATATATGGGATAAAATGAAAGAGTTTAACATATGTTCAATTTAAGTTTTAGAAGGTTGAGAGAAAAAGAAGGTACCAAAGAAATATTGAAAGTCACCAAGATTTTTCCAACGCTAAATTAAGATACTAAGTTGCAGATTTAGAATCTCTATAGACCCTAGATGGAATATGCATAAAGTAAAGCACTCTGAGGCATATCAGGATAAAAATGCAAAAACCAAAGCAAAAATAGCAGGCAGGAAAAAAAATCTGTTGTCTTTAAAATAACAAGAATGACAAGCTAATTTTTTTAAGTAGCAATAATGGAAGCCCAAAGCTAATGCGATGAGATTATTAAAATGCTTGAAGAAAACAATGAACAACAAACAAAGAATTTATTGCTAGCACTCCATTACTAAAGGAAATACTAAAATGATTCTTTAGAAAAAAGGAAAAGGATCTTAGATAAAAACGTTATAATTCAAATACATTTGAGGTTAAATATGTAGATAAATTTAAGTAAATATCAATTCAAAACCACAGTAAATGCAATGTTAACAATAGTAACTGTCATAGGATTGAAATAATTATATACAATTAAATTGCAAGATAATGACAAAAAGAAGGGAAGCTAGAAAATGGATTAAGTACTTTAAGGCTCTAGAAAAATCAGTAAAATGTTTAAATTAATTGTTTGTATTAGGCTTTAATTGTTTGAGAATGCATGATGTAACATTTAGCTTAACCTCTGGACTAATAACAAAGGAATATTCAATCAACATGCTAATAGAAGGAGAAAAGAAATAATGAAATACCGTTGGTTAAATCAAAAGAGGAAAAGAAAGGGGGAAAAGCACATATGTATCAAATAAAAAACAAATAATAAGATAGTAGATTTAAGCCCAATATAGAACTTATTTTAAATGTAAATGGACAGGGGTCCCTTGGTGGTATAGTCCACTAAACATTTGACTCTCGATTTGGGCTCGGGTAGGGATTTCAGGGTGGTGGGATCAAGCCCTTTGCCAGGATCCTCGCTCAGCAAGGAGTCTGCTGAAGTTTCTCTCCCTCTCTTTATCTCTGCCCCTCTCCCCGCTCAAACAAATAAATAAATCTTTAAAAAATGTAAATGGATGAAATCCCCAATTATAAGACAAATGTTAGACTGGTTAAATCTAAGAACACTACCTGTTAATGCCTTAGATCTAAGGAATTTGATAAAACTCAATATTCAACAATAGTCATTCATATTATAGAAAAAACAAAAATGAAAATATAAATAAACCAGGAATAGAAGAGTACTTCCTTAATCTGGATGGAATTATGTACAAAAATTCTTCAGGAATCATTATACTAAGTGATGAATTATTGAAAACATTTTTCTAGAGCTAGGGAATGAGAAAAGGTTATAACTGCCTTCATTTTACATTTCATTGGACAGTCTAGCCAGAACAACATAACAGGAAGAATAATTAAATTTGTAATGATTGCAATGAAAGAAAATAAATTGGCATTATTCATCATGGGTTGATGGTGTGTATAGAAACCAAAAAAAAAAAAAAAATTTCTGGATAAACAGAGATGACTTTAACAATATAGCAAGATTAAAAATGATAGTTTAGTATACAAAAAAATAAAAAATTAGAATGTATACAATTTATGCTAATATTAACAAGCATCTCTAGACTGGAACAAATCTCATAAATATCATGATAAGCAAGAGCCCTCTACTAAAAAAATACCAAATGTTATTGAATGAAAGAAAAGAAGTACCAAGTAGGGAGCTATAGCATGTGCACTGTTTGGAATATTCAATATTTTTAATATATTGCTTCTTCCAAAATCATTCTATATACTTAATGCACTTAAAATTAAAATTACAATGTGTGTTCTTTGGGTGGAAATGATAAATTGATTCTAAAATTCATATGCAATTTCAAAGGCAAGAAGAGTTAAGACAATCATGAAGAAGAGTGAAACTGAGGGTGCCATAATACAGATATCAAGACTTAGAAAGGTATAATTATTAATTTGGTGTAGTGTTGATTCAAATCTGGACAAACTACCAAAAGGAACATAATATCATCTAGAAACAGACATAACACATTTTATGACTGAGATGATACAGAAGTACAAAGAAGAAAGTATAGTGTTCACAGTGAATGATGCCATGTCAATTTGATATTTAAATGGAAATATAATGGTTTATATTTGGGTGTGTGTGTATGCAGATGATCGATTGATTGATCGATAGATAGATGATAGACTCTTCTCTTACAGTCACACCATATGCAAAAATCAACTTAAGATGAACTGTATATCTAAATATGAAGTATGAACCTAAAGTTTCTTGAAAACAACATAGACTTCTATCTTCATGATACTGGGAACACAATGACTTCTTAAACAAGATTTAAAAATTACCCCCAAAGGAAAAAAAAAGATAAACTGGACAATATGAAGATTTTTTTAAAGATATCATAACAAGAGTGAAAACAGATACTATAAAGTGGAAAAAGATATTTGCAATCTGTACACATGGCAAAAGATGGCTAGATAATACAGGATAGACATATAGACACACATATTCTATAAATGAACAAACAAAAAAGACAAGCCAATAGCAACATACACAATAACTTACTTAGGCACTTCACAAAATGAAATACACAAACAGCCAATAATAAATGAAGTTTCTCAACTTTTTTCAGACAGGGATGAAAATATATGCGCCTCCCCCTCAAGACATAAAACTGGTGAATATAGTACATTAACACTCTGATTCCAGTTTTTAGTATCATTGGAATCCTTTCTTATAGAGCAGTAAATTGCCCTTGGATGAGTTCTAAATGATCCTGAGTTTGTACAAAGCTAATTAGAGTAAATTCTCTCACATAAATGTTAGAGATGTTCTTTTATTTGGCAGAGAGCAACAGACAATTAGATATTAGTCTGTGAATTCCACTTTATAACCCATTGTACTCAAATACAGGAACGTATATAAGGCACAATGACAGACCACATTTAGGCATCTGAGAGCCAATGTTTTCAATTATTAAGAAACCTTTAATCTCTCAGGTCACTTTAATAATCAAATTTAAAAGAATAGTAGCATAATAAAAATGATCTTATTTTAAAATACTAATATGAAAATATAATATTTGCCGGGTACTATCCTGGAAATTTTACATATATTAACTTATTTCATGCTCACAGTAACACTATAAGCTTGGTAATATTACTGTTTCTATTTACAAATGACAGTGTCGAGGCAGATAGATTTGGTAATTTGCAAGATCGCTAAGCTTGCAAGTGGTGAACCCACGATACAGGGCAATGTGTTTTATATTAGCTTCTACTATTTGCATTTTAGGGTTATTTCTGTTTTACTTCCCTGTGTTTATTTTCTCTTCTATTTCATTTACGACTTGTCCAACTACTATGTTACAGACATTAGATTTAATAATTAATTTATAGTGGCTGACACTTTAAAGTTTGGTTTACTGGAAATGAAATTGGAGATGGTTTTGTGGAAATTTTTGTATTCTTCAACATTTTATACATTGGAAATGAATGCAGCTTCATAAGCAGTAAAATAACACGTCACAAATCTCTCTGAGACATAATTAAAGAATGAATTTGTTACAGTATCTTTTATGTTGCTATCTTTGTCAAATAAAGGCTGTGAAAAACAGGTTCATAGAGTCTTGGCATGTTTTTAGATTCCAAAAGGAAGAAATTTTGCAGAACGTTAATTTTCTACTCCTTTTCTCTAAAATCTCTCTAAATATTGTGTCTTTGTCCATGAAAAGTAACTATTCTACATTTTTACATAGTACTTATAAAAATATTCCAACGTATCAGTACTTTATGTACACCCTTATTTTGATAAAGGAAATTCTTTCTGCAGATTTTATTACCTCAAAAATAATTGATACTATTGTTCCTTTTGGTAAGTACAATGAGGGAGATAAAGATAAGTTTTTTTTTTTACCCAGTAATTCATTTTTGCAAGTGACAGAGGCTCAACTGCTTAGGAAGAGGAAACATATTAATTTGCAAGGTATATGAAGAAGTGATGTCACCAAATCATGGGACGAAAGGATGCAGCTGGGCCTTAGCATCAGTTAGACAAGAATTTCAGACACCGTAGGAATCAATATCTTCTTACATTCACCTATGTCTTTGTTATTGCTTAGCAATCTCTCACTCTGGAGTTTTCCATGTGTTAAGGGATGTATATCCAGTGACTCTCAGATCTCATACCTGGAAATATTTACCAGCTTGGAAGGGCCCCTTTTTCAGTTTTAAAGACTCAAAAAGTACATGGTTATCCTGGCTGGGTCTAGGGCTCAGCTCTGGGGAATGAACAGCGGTGCATGTAATAAAGTCATGGGTTGAAATGGAAGAGACCAAGGGAACCACAAGACTGGAGTGGCCATGACAAATAGTCCTGAAAAACATGGGGCTGCTTTTCCCAATACAATAGCAAGGTCCCTGGTTTAACAAATTAATGGGTATCCATTGCAATAGCAACTTTGATGATCATAAGGATGGTGGGGGTCCAGCAACATTTAGTTGATCTAGCTATAATTGTTATTGAGAACAATGTCTAGGGAGAATGCAGCATGTTTCCGTCCTCCAGGTAGTCACAATCTAGTTGGGAGAAAAAAAATATATCAAAGCATTGAATAAAATGTGACTCTTCAGTGCAAGAATATTGACATAAAGATATACAAAAAATAATCATTGAGTCATCCCTAAAGAAGCTTAAATTTTCCTTTCCTTCTCACAATGCCCTCCATTGGGGGGAAATCAGAGGGGGCAATGAACCATGAAAGACTGTGGACTCTGAGCAACAAACTGAGGGTTTGGGGGGGGGAAGCAGAAATAACCCTAAAATGCGAATAGTAGAAGCTAATATAAAACACATTGCCCTGTATCGTGGGTTCACCACTTGCAAGCTTTAGCGATCTTGCAAATTACCAAATCTATCTGCCTCAACACTGTCATTTGTAAATAGAAACAGTAATATTACCAAGCTTATAGTGTTACTGTGAGCATGAAATAAGTTAATATATGTAAAATTTCCAGGATAGTACCTGGCAAATATTATATTTTCATATTAGTATTTTAAAATAAGATCATTTTGTTTATTATGCTACTCTTCTTTTAAAGGGAGGTTGGGCGAGCCTGGTGGTGGATATTGAGGAGGGCACATATTGCATGGAGCACTGGGTGTGGTGCATGAACAATTAATCTTGTAACACTGAAAAAATAAAATAAACGTATTTGGGAAAAAAAGAAGAAGCTTAAATTTTAAGGAAATTTTTCTATATTAATTGGAAAATGTCTTTGAGTAGTTTTAAAAAGCCTATGCCATAATTTCATTTTTATGAGGTTTTGATTAACATTTTGTGAAAAATATTATTATATTGTGCTAATACCCTCGTCTTCATCAAGCATTTTCCCACCACCCTTAGAATCCATTGATAATTACCATGTCTATCAGCTATCACTCTGCTAATTGCCAATTGGTAACTAGTTTCTACCATTTTTCTACAATTATTAGTCTGTTTTCCTGTGTAAACAGGAGCTTTTCCTAATACACACATATATTTACATACGCATATATTTAGCTTAATGGATTTCTATTTTATTCAGTGGGTTATAGTCTGAGACTCATTTTTTTTTAATCCTGATATTATCCTACATTTAGCCAGTGGGAGCCCCTTCAAGCTGATTCCTGTGTTCTTTTTCTATGTGCCATTATTACTATTTGAATATTTCCTTATTCCTTATTCTTTCGCCTAATACAGTATTCCAGGTCAATTTGTACTTTCTTGTGCAAGTTCTGAAATCAGTGGATTCTGAAAAGCTTCCTGTCTCTTAGTAGAGGGTGCTATTTAGACACTAATTTCCTGGCACTGGGTGTGTTCCATGTTTCTCAGCCTTTGCAATAGAACTAAGAAGTAGGTACATGTGTATAAACATAGATAAATAGTTGATCCTCATTATTCATAGTTTCCATTTTTGTAAATTTGCCTGACTTCTTAAAATTTATTTGTAACCTCAAATCAATACCAGGGTGCTTTTTCTTCATTCATGGAATGCATAGAATGGTAAAAAAAATTTGAGTTGCCCTACACACACTCCTGGCTGAAATCGAACAAGGCAATGCTCTGTCTTCTTATTTCAAGATGACACTGTACTGCTAAAGAGTGTCTTTTTTGCAATTTCTTTAGTGCTACGTTTTTTTGCATTTTGCTCTTTTTTGGGGTAATGTTGATATTTAAAATGACCACCAAGGGTAGTGCTGAATTACTGTCTAGTGTTCCTAAGATCAGGAAGCCTGCAATGTGCCTTATGGAGTAAATATGCGTGTTAGATGAGCTTAATGAATTATAATGGCATTGGCCATGAATCGACTATATATATCACATAAGGTCTCTTTAAAGAGAAACACACATAAAACAACATTGGCCAGTGGATGAAAATGTGACCAGAAGTTTGCAGGAACCCAACTGTGTTTCCCTTAGGAGTGATGTCTTGGTGTATGCTAATCCCATGTTCACAGCAATTTTATAGAGCACAACTACCATGATAACAAAAATGGGCTCTCTCTCTCTCTCTATACACACACACATATATTGCAGCCATCGTTATTTCTCTGTGCGCGCGTATGTATAAATGCAATCTAAGTTCACGCTTTTTTCAATATTTCCCATTTCCATTCAGTAGACCAAGATTCTTTTCAGCTCTTTATCTTTTCATAACTTCTACTTCCTTCTCAGACACTAAGAATCTTGACCTCCACCATCCTCAATATACTTACTTACCTGCCCAATTTCTTCCAAATCAAAACTAGATGGCCCTTCTTTGCCATCTTTTCATATCTGTGTCATATCTGTCATATCTGTGCCTGGTGTCTGCATCTCTCTGCTTTGTCGACAACAGGGAACTTCTACAAAGTGTCTGTGGCACACTTTTGACCTTAGGGTCTCCTTAGTATTCATTCCTCAGGTGCTGGGACATTGTGCTGTGCCTTTCTCCTCCTCAGTTCGCTGGGCTCTGAGGGTGACATCCTCCCACCTGCCATCCCCAGGAGTGGAAGGGAAGGTGGGAGGGGATGGGAGGGTGTTTAAAAAAAATAGAAAAGGAAGCTGGGCAGGCTAGGAAATGAGGGAGTATTTATGACATATTTACAATGAAAAAAACAGCCTGAAGTTTCTGTCGGAGAAAGCAAATATATTTACCTGCCAGTGATAAAGATTATAAAAGGTAGAATGTGCACTGAAGGGTGAAAAGTGATAGAATACCCATAACTACATAGCATAAACAATTTAAAAACTCCCTTTAAGCCTAAAATGTAATATCTATGGTGGCCTAATGACTCCAATGCACACCTAAGACTTCATCTGCTTACTTCAGTGGTTCATAATCTCTCAAATACTGCTAACTTTTTAGTAATTGTTTAAACTGTGTATTAAAATCTCTATCAAACAATAAAACTCTCTGTTATCCTTTATTTATAGTTGATTGATTTTACTTCCTTGAATTTTTTTTTTTTTTAAAGTGAGAGAGAGAGAGAGAGAGCGAGAACAGAAGCAGAGAATCTTACCCTGGTTCCACACCCAGTGTGGAGCCTGATGCTGGGCTGGGCTAAATCTCACGATCCTGAGAGCGTGGCCTGAGCTGAAACCAAGAGTCTGATGCTTAACCAACTGAACCACCTAGGTGCCCTCTTCCTTGACTTTTCAAGATCTTGGCTAAGCATAAGCCAGTATATACATTCATACCTCCTGTTTAAACAAGCATTAGAGGGGCCCCTAGGTGACTCCGTCAGTTAAGCAAGCATCTGCCTTCAGCTCAGGTCATGATCTCAGGGTCCTGAGATCAGTCCCACATCAGGCTCTCTGCTCAGTGGGGAGTCTGTGTCTCCCTCTCCCTCTACCCTTCCCCCCTGCTTGTGCTCTTTCTCACACTCTTCGTCTCGCTCTCAAATAAATAAAGTCTTTTAAAAAAATGAAAATGCATTAGAAATACAGCTGAATTTTCAGGAACCATACAAGTTGCTAGACGAGAGAACTCTTCTCAAGGGTGATAATATACCAACTTAAATAAATAACACCCTAAGTATTTATCTCAAATGGCACTGGGATTAAATATACAGTCAGTCATAATTATATTTTCCTTGGACTGTTATACCTATCTTTCTTTCTTTTTTTTTTTTGTTTCAAGTTTTTACTTAAATTCCAGTTAGCTAAGATATAGTTAAAACTTTACATTTAAAGTAATGTGAAATGTTAGTATTCATGCTTTCTCAGAATGTGTGAACTAAGTGAAAAATTAAACTCTGGGATAAGAGTATTTGGAGAAGAAAAAGAAAAAAAAAACCACTTTCTTGAAAACATTAATATTCCCTTACACGAACTACCTGAGATGCCAGCAATACTTTCAAATAAATTTGCTCTTCTCATATGCCTGAAGAAAGTGATACAATTTAAAGAATTTGAAAATACCTTTACTTTTCCTACTTAGAAGGCTTTGTTTCTAAATGCTCCCTAGGGAGAATTCTTATACTTACTACACTGGTAGCAGCAAAAATAGCAGAGATTATAAGAGTAACAGATGTTAGCAAATACTATGTGCCAGGCATTACCCTAAGCACTTTACATCACAAACTTATTTAATCCTCAGGACAGTATTACGAAGTAGATACTATTGTTGCTCTCATTTTATAGACAGGTGATTGAAGCACAGCAGGGTGAAAGTGACTTGTCCAATTTCACACTGTTAGTAAGTGGGTGAAGTCTAGTTTCAAACCCATTAAATCGGACTCAAGAACCCATGTATATAGCCTGCTCTGCTACCTTCCCCTCCTGTATGAATGAAATGCAGGGTGAATCTTAGTCCTTTAAAATGCACTTAGACCCCACTTTATACCATAGACGTTTTCTAAAAATGAATAGTCTTTTTTTTTTTTTGAAAAATGCATCACATTTTGATGCACTAGAATACAGAACAGTCATATAAAGCAATGATTAAGCCTTTCCAAAAAGGATGACATTTTCCCCTTTGATTTACATTTTGTATTTTTTGAGTTGAAATATAGCAGGTTTGCTTAAAACGAGACACGTCTAAGGAAATGGTAGATGAAAAGGACTAATCGGACCCGTAGTAACTGATACTCAGAGCCCTCCATGTTTTGGCGGACAGTAAGAAGAAAAGAGGGAGGCACTTGGTACACATTGTTGCCATGGCTGGACTTGGGATGTGACAGAATAACAAAGGTTTATTGCTCAGCTGAAGAGCTTTGAAACAATCTCAGAAAGTCTGTTAAATATTTAAAATTTAAAGATATTTTTAATCTTAAAGACTGTTATTTCTGACTCATATGAATGGGCAATGCTCACCCACTTTTTACCTTTCTTCATCACTGGGTTGTTTTTTACCCAAATTTGATAGAAACCACACAGCTTCTAACAGATAACTCTTTCTTTGAGAAATGTCTCATTTTACTTTGTTCTTCGGGAAGGAAA
>CM052810.1:57384117-57420701 GCA_028533885.1 Nasua narica
TAGATGTGAGCAGTGATTTCCCCTGGGATGAGGCAAAATCAATGCTGATCGGAAACCACTCTATCTGATGTATTTTCGTAGCAAGCTACAAATGGCACATGTATGAGTTCCGTAAGGAAAAAATGTACAAGTTAAGACTAGAAGCATCATTTCACTTTTGCAATGGAAGAGGGGACATTTGTTGAGACACAGTTCTGCTGAGGGGCAGAGGAATTTGAGGAGTCCTGCCCACTTCTCCAGGAAACAGAGCTGTTTCCCCAAATTGAAAAATCCCAGACATGATGGTCTGTTCTATAGTGGTGATTCTTACAAGAAAAAAACTCAACTGTTCACTTTGTGCTGGGAGGAAGGGATTTCATGGATCTTGGAGAAGAGAGCTACAAATATTACAAATAAAAAAGGTACTTGGAAAGATGCTAGGACAACAGATGCTAGGATCTAGATATCCCCTACAAATGTGCTGCACATCTTCTGGAAACACTATAAAACTGTTGAGGAAAACATTAAAGATATTTTGCAATAACCCACTTGGAGAAAAATAAAAACAATGTCCAGAGCATTATTTTTTTTAGCCTTTTAGTTGTAACTTTTATATTTTTATTCAGTGGTGATCCCATTTTCACTATTTAACATACCTCCCATGGTACAATTGTTTTGTGTTTTACTTTACATATTATATAAATGGCCTATCCCTCATTTTTAAAGATCTAGCAACATTAATTGACATATGCCCAAACATGTGTTACTCTTCCTTCATGCTTTTCTGACTGCTCAGTATGTTTGAGCTTCTTTTATTTCAGCCATTTAAGTATTCATTTTGGAGAAGATCTTCCAGTGATGAATTATTTCAGTATAAAATTGCTTCCATCATTTTAGAGGGTATTTTCACTAAGTATAGATTTCTGAATGATCAAGGTTGTTATTGATGTTTACTTTCAGAATTTTAACCTTGTTGCTTTATTATGTGCTGACTTCTGTGTTTGTTGATACAACTTAACCATCAGTCTTGTTTTTCCTTTGAAGATGACTTTTTTCTCTGACTACTTAAAAAAATGTTACCTTTGTCTTTGATATTCAGGATTTGACTATAATACGCCTAGATGTAGTTATCTTTTTATTTATCCAAATTGGGTTTTACTAAGCTTTATAAACTTGTAAATTGATAGCTTTCATCTGATTTAAAAAATTCTAGACCAGCATTTCTCCAAATATTGCTTCTATCCCATGTTGTCTAATCTCTCCTTCTGAGAAACAATTACAATTCAACTATTTGATCATGTTCCATGTTTATTGCTTTATTGCTTTTTTTCATTATTTTTTCTCTCTTTGCTTTAGTATGTATAATTTTTATTAACCTGTCAATGAATTCACTAACTATTCTGCTATATCTAATCTACTGTCAGATCAATTCAATTAATGAACGACCTCATATATTTTCCTCAGATTTTTAAAGATATATTAATCAGAGTTAGTTTGAAGTTTTCTTTATCCTAATTCCATCATCTGGATCATCTCTAGGTCTCTTTCTCTTGACTATTTTTCTCTGTACTAGGAAGTAGTTGAACCCAAGCACATTTTCATGATCCTTATGAGGTTTTGTTTTAGGTTTTTTAAAGGCAGTCTATCTAGTTTGTCCTTACTCCAAGGAACTGGTTCTTACTCTTATAAAATGATCTTATTGGGTCTCAATCTAAAGTTCTGATCTGGAAAAGAATCCAAACTCAGGCAGCAGAAAGATGTATAAAATATATGGTTCACCACCCTTTAGCTTTAAACTGGGAATTTTAGCATAAAAATGATTGGATATGCAATATATGGGTATGCCTAATGAGAATACAGTGATGTGGCAAATTTAAATAGCTTTGTTTAAAGCTTGAATTATAAACACAAAATAGATTGTGGGGACGAATTTCAAGATCTTTTAAAAATATGCATGTATTCTCTCCCGTTTCTACCACCTGAAATCATAGATTCCCTGGGCAGCAGCAGAGTGCATAAGGCAGCATGAAGCATGTCATTCTGTGTACACGATCCCATGCACATTTATTTTTTCCATTTTATGTCAGTGAGTTAGACACATCCTGCTGCTATAGTTCCTGGGGAAGATTGCTGCATTTTTTGGTGGGAGGCTTGCAAAATGAAGGGATTTCAAAACTTCAAAAGTTGGCTTTGCAGCCGTGGCATGCCACTGTTCTCTAAAAATGAGAGCCTGAGCTGCTTTTCATTTCTCTGGAAGGGAAGTGCCACCTGTCATGGGATGTTGCAGCCCCTGCTCATATTTTTGATAAGCAATTTCCATTTAGGTTTTCTTTTCCTGGCGAAGGGTCTAACGTAACTGAAAAGTGCTTTGTTTTGTTTTTTTGGTTGTAAGAAATTTAAAAAGGGCACTTTTTAGGAAAGTGTTTGTATTGAATAATCAAAATTTTACAGGCAGAATGAATTTTGGAAATTGTCGAATTCTCTCATCTACACATAATGAAACTGAGGTGCTTCTCAGTTCAATGATACACATCTGCTTAGTAACAAAAGTCAACACTAAGACCCATTTTTTCTCACTCCTTTGATATTGCCCTTTACTTTAATTAAAAAAAAACATTTTATTTATTTATTTGAGAGAGAGTGAGAGAGAGAAAGAGCACAAGCAGGGTGAAGGTCCGAGATAGAAGCAGACTCCCCACTGAGTGAGGAGCACCATGCCCGGCTCTATCACCAGATTCCAGGATCATGACCTAGGCTGAAGGCAGAGGCTTAACTGACTGAGCCCTGCAGGTGCTCCAATATTATTCCATACTTTAAAAACCAAATAAGGGGCGCCTGGGTGGCTCGGTTGGTTAAACCACTGCCTCAGGTCATAATCCCGGAGTCACGGAATCGAGTCCCATATCGGGATTCCCCTGCTCTGCAGGGAACCTGCTTCTCCTTCTCCCTCTGCCTGCTGCTCCCCCTGCTTGTGCTCTCTCTCTTTCTGTCAAATAAATAAATAAAATCTTAAAAAAAAAAGAACTACAAAAAAGCCCACAAATAAGTTTCAAGAGGATTTCAAGAGGATCACGTCCCAAACTCCTTTTATTTTCAAAAATAAAATTATTCTTGTTTACATATAAAATACCCTTGGACATTTTTGCTCCACTAATCAACTACATTGTGATTAATTTTGGTAGATTTTCAATGATTTTTTTTCTAATGAATTAATTAAGCATTCAATGATTATAGTCTACAGAAATAGATTAGAAACTGCAAAGAGATAGTTATGCTTGCCATTTAATTTATATATCAAATACATGCCAAATTATGCAGGAAACAGAAGATGCATGTTAACTATAAATATACTTAATAATAAAATATATGCAACATTTTGAAAAAAACCTGAAATATGAAACTTAATTTTCAAGAACTTCACTGAGGAAGACAAACATTTAAACAAATATAACAGAGTCTAACAAAATGAATTAATAAACATCATTTATGCAGAAGTTGCAATAACAATGAAATGGGGATCTCAGAGTATTTACATTTAATCATACTTATATTCTTATAAATGAACTATTATTTAACAGTTCCAGTTCTATATGATTGCAAAATGTATTTTAAATTTTCTCAGTTACTGATGTAAGTGCTAAATAGCTGAAGTTTGGCTAATTATTGAAAAAGTTGTCAGGATGTATATAAAGTTTTCACAATATGGCACAGCTTTGATTCACATGGAACTGATGAATCATCAAAGCACGAATATGAATATCCAAGCAACCCCTGTGAACTCATATAGAAGGATTATTTTAGCACGTCAAAGGTGATAGCAGAATAGATGACTGGAAAGGAGGCTGGTTAGACAGATTTCGGCTGAGGTCCTTCTAGTTCTACAGATGTTAAGTTTAGCTCAGATTTTATCACTAATCTAGAATTTAGCTTGGTCCCTTGTAAATGAAACTGAGTGCAAAATGTCCTCTATAGAATGGAATTATTTTTTTGTAGTGGAGAGCCCAGTGGCTATTTTCCTTTTGTAATAAAAACTACCATTTATCAAAGATTTACTCTTTTCCAGGTAATAGGACTATCGCAACTAGTCATCATGATAATTCATTGAGATAAATAAATTATATCCGCATTTTAAAGGTAGTCACACAACTAGCAAATGGTAGAGATAAGATCTACCAAGGGAAAAAAAATAAGAAACAATAAATGGACAATTGTCTAGTTAATTTTTATCTTAAAGATATCCTTATCACTTGCTTAGGAGCAAAAAAATAACATTGCCTCTTAGGTATCCGAATGAGGGGTCTATATGGGCTTTATAACACTTTTGATATATAGATCTATTCTTGAAGGCTATAAAATATCTGTTGTTTAAATCTGGTCATACACCTCCCTTATGGTATATCACACTTCTAGAAGCCATCATAGAAACCATCTAGTTTAATCTACCTATTTTCCATTTGAGTGGATCAAGGGAGAAAGAGAATGAGCTTCATGTTGAGCTCTGCACTCTGTGGAGTCTTCCTGAGATTCTCTTTCTCCCTCTCCCTTTGCCCTCCCCAGTTCACGTGTGAGCTCTCTCTCTCTCTCTCTCTCTAAAGTAAATAAATAAATTAAAAAAAAAAGGTTGTAATGAGAAATGAATTCACATAATTCATCCATTTAAAGGGTACTATTCAATAGTTTTTATAGTCATTATATATTCATAGAGCTGTGCTACCACCACTAAAATAAATTTTAGAATATTTTCAACATCCTCAAGAAAACCTCATATCAATTAGCAGTGATTCCCCATTGTACCCAACCTCTGGCCCCAGTCAAATGTAATTACTACCTTACTTCCTGTCTAATTTTTGCCAATTCTGGACATTTTATAGAGATGAAATCATATGATATGGGATCTTTTGTCACTGGTTTCTGTCATTTGGCACAATATTGTCCAAGTTCATCTATGTTGTAGCATACATCAGAATTTCATTTTTTTATTGATAAATCATACCCTACTGTATGGACATACTACATTTTTTAAAGATTTATTTATTTATTTTAGAGAGCAAGAGTGAGCATGGGCACACATGAGTGGGGAGAGGGCAGAGAGAGAGAGGGAGACAGAGAATCTCAAGCAGATTATACAGTGAGTGCAGAGCCAGACACAGGGCTCGATTCCAGGACCCCGAGATCATGACCTGAGCCATGTATCCTTTTGAATTAGTATTTTTGTATTCTGCAGGTAAATACTTAGTAGTGCAATTGCTAGATCATAGAGCAGTTCTATTTTTGAATTTTTGAGGAAACTCCATACTGTTTTCCACAGTGGCTTTACCAGTTTGCATTCTCACCAATAGTCCAAGAAGGTTCCCCTTTCTCCACATCCTCACCAACACCTGTTGTTTCTTGTATTGTTGATTTTAACCATTCTGATAAGCATGAGGTAATATCTCATTGTAATTTTGATGTGTGTTTCCCTGATGATGTATGATGTTGAACATGTTTTGATGTGTTTGTTGGCCATCCGGATGTCTTCTTTGGAAAATGTCTTTTTATATCTTCTGTCCGTTGTTATTTATTTATTTAAGACAGCGGGGAGGGGCAGAGGGAGAGGGAGAATCTCAAGCAGATTAACCACTGAGTGTGGAGCCCTATGTGGGGTTTGATTCCACAATCCTGACTGAGATTATGACCTGAGCCAAAATCATGAGTCAGTCATTTCACCAACTAAGCCACCCAAGCACCCTTGTTTTGCCTGTTTTTAATTGGATTATTTGTTTTTTGGCTGGAAAAATATGGTGGCATCTACTTTGTTTTTTTAAGATTTTATTTATTTATTTATTTATTTATTTATTTGAGAGAGAGAGAGAGAGAGAGAACATGAGAGAGACAGCACAAGTGGGTTGGAGAGGGAGAGGGAGAAGCAGGACTCAATCCCAGGGCCCTGGGATCATGACCTGAGCTGAAGACAGGCACTTAAGTGACTGAGCCACCCAGGCGCTCAGTGGCATCTACTTTTAAAAGATGCATTCCATACATAATGTATGTGTGACTGATACCAAAGGAGTGAAACAGATTGCATCCCTCTTATAGAATGTAGAGATCAGGACCAAGAATTTTATGGCATTCAGGATAGGACACAAAACTTTATAATCAGTCATCACAAAACTCAGATATTAAAAATGAATTTAACATGACACATCATGCTTAATGTATAGAGTAGATAGAGAATTCAATATATAAATTCATACATATACATTTGTATATGTGAATGCATATATATGTATATGAGTTGACCACATACTCACATAGAATTACATAGAAGAGAATACTCACATAGAATAAGTTACAAAACGGCTGACCCAGAGAGGCAAAAGGACTAATAACAAAACAAAGCACCCTGTGCATCCCTTCTGGAGATACTTTTACTAGACATCTTAAGACCAACATAACTTTATGAAGTCAGGAAAAATGTTCAGTGGAACAAGAGGTCCATTAATTGGCTTGTTTTCTAGGTTTAGGTTACAGGCTTCCTCTCCCAGTTCTGCTTTATTTATTTATTTTTTACCATTTATTTACGTAATCTCTACACCCCTCGTGGGGTTCAAACTCATCAAGAGTCGCATTCTCAGCTGACTGAGCCAACCAGGTGCCCTCTCCCTCTCACCACCCTCCACCCCGGTTCTGATTTATCTGAGTACAGGGACTTCAATACCCAATTTGAAGTAGGAGACATAAACCAGAAATGAATGAGTGGAGAGAAGGCTTGAGTAATTATCCACCTAAGGTGCCTCGGTTCTCTCAGATTTAGTGTTTTGGGTTAGATTCCAAGAAGTTGTCACACACACACACACACACACACACACACACTGTTGTGTGAACTTCTTACTGCCCAATTTTGATTGACACTCAGCTCAGAGGAAAATATTTAAAGAAACATCTGTGGTTCATTATTTTTAAACAGAATCTAAAATCTATCCTTCTCATACCCAAGATGAGAGTATCCAGACCACAGTGCATTGGTGCCCCATGAGATCTTTTTTTTTTTACTGAATTGCATCTTTGACTTATCATTCCAATGTGAGGGATAGTGTAAAGTGTGTCTGTCTGTGTCCTGAAAAGTCCCTTAAGTAGTGATGTGCTGATAAATGTTTGACATCTAGCTCCGCAGGGAGCAAAAAGCCCTCATTTGTAGCATGTACTGATTCTCGTGGTGCAAATTCTCCCATAGTGGCTGATTTCAAGATACCAATGTGACATTACAGGCCTCGGAGTGGGGAAAAGATGCTTGTAACCAAATCCTATGAAGTGGATGAGGCAGTATGAGTCAGCTCCTGGCCACCACCGTAAGGAGTAAGTGTGCTTCTTATCTCGTGGGTACAGTCAATTACCTACGAGATCGAATTGTAGGTCTTCAATTTGTACCATGAGGCTTACAGCCAAATTGAAAGCTGATTTAAAACAACATGTGCAGGTCTTCATAGTATGCTTTTTGATATCTCATTCCTAGGTCCATTTGTAAATCAGTCCTCGCTTTTATCTCTTCTTCTACTCCTACTTTTAGTTTATTCCATCTTTCAAAATTCTATTTGTAAATGGTCTCAGTTATTTCCTGGAATGAGTTATGGTAGATTTAAATAAAGAAACAAATAATCCTTATATGACTTCAGGCACAAAGCGGGGATTAAAGGTGAAGTGCTGGCTTATCCCTGGGATGAAAACACAAAAAGAAAGTTGCCTGTCAACCCCACCTCTACCCAGACAGGATCAGTTCACTTCTCCCTCTGGTCCTCAGAGTCCTTGCCTATGCAGTTAGGTTAATGTCAGGATGAGCTCTAATGTCATTCAAATTATCCATAATTGTGTAATTCCAAAAGCCTCTGATGCATTCTAAAATTAAATTCTATTGATAATTCAACACAGTTTGAATAAACTATGTAATTTTATGCCTATGTTCAAATGATTTTAATATTATACTCAATTTTAGCTTTTGCAGATTGCTATTGGCTCATTGGTGTTGACAGGCAAACTTGTGGGTGCATATAATTAGCTTTTTATAAAATGACATTTCATCTGTAGGCAGAGTAACAAATTTTGAATTTTATGCATGAAAAGATTGATAGCTGGCACAATTATTAATTTCTGCAGGCTTCCTGTTGGTGGTATATGATTTGGAAAAGCATTTGCATTTATACTCTAATAAAAGAAAGCTCTATCCTTTCCTTTAACTTTGGAAAGTATAATACTTTAAGCAACTCTAATTTAATAGTCCTGATACCCAGGGATATGTTAGCAATTCACATGAGCTGGTAGCGAAGACACAGTAGAAAATGTTCCGGGTTTGTCAGAATTTTGACTGGAGTTCCAGCTCTTCCTGGATAATCACTTGACCGTAAGCAAGTTCAGCACTTCAACCTGATGGTTCAATATGTCTAAGCCTCAGTCACATGTTATCA
Source organism: Nasua narica (assembly GCA_028533885.1). NCBI lineage: Eukaryota > Metazoa > Chordata > Mammalia > Carnivora > Procyonidae > Nasua > Nasua narica. The sequence continues at coordinate 57,392,535 of CM052810.1, forward strand.
AATGGGCAAATCTATTTACCTTTCAGGGCTGGTTTGAAAATCAAATGAAATAATCGGTTAAATATCCCCAGCATAGCTCCAATCTGGCAAATGTGAACATTGATGTAAACCATCTTATTGGTCTTTCAACTGTTTTTTAGTGTAAAATTGCTCAGTGATACTCAAGGGCTTGGCTTAAACCAAATGGTATGGGAATTGTTTCTTCCCATACTCCTTAAAGTAGTTATATTCTTTCTTGACTTTTCTCACCAGAACAAATTTGGTAAAATATTTTAGTCATAGGTATTCAGAAGAAAAAACAAATTTAAATCATTGTCCTGAAAGGCAAATGAGGCCTTTGTGCCACAAATATTCTGAATTTGAAACAGAACTGCCTAGTTCTGTTTTTTTTCTATTGCTTCAATATATGAAAATCACATTTCTTGGTATCTCACACATAGAAAATACAGTGTCCTCTTAAACATTTGGGAGTAATTACATTATATTCTAATTCTATATTATAAGGAGACATATATGTACATAGAAGTTAAATATAAGAAATAAAAAAGACTAAAAGAAAATTCTTTAAACATTCTATGGATCTGTACATTCAAAATAAAGCTTACTGTGGAAGATATCACCTTATTTTTAAAATGTGTTGAGGAAGGAAACTGTCAGATGGTGAACTTGTGAAAGTATCATTTAAATGCAATTTATAGGGTATAAAATACACCTTATAAAAAAACAAAAGCTATTAGATTCTTACTTTCAATTAGAAACTGCTAAATTTAAGTCCCAAGTAAAGAAGATATGGATGATATAATGTGTATCAACTGAGTGGCCATAACAATTAAGTATGAGATTGTTTCATCATATGTCTGTTTCGGAAATGCCATATACAAATATATCATGAACAAATATAGTGGGGGAAAACCCAAAACCACTCTTGGAACAGAGTGAACTGTGGAATAATATTAAAAAACAATAAAGCATCTTTCTAAAAATATAAGTGAAATTTACAAATATATAAAGCTAATTGCCCCTTTGTCTTATAATTTAATGTACATAAGTATGTAAATTAGTATTAATATATGGGCTTGATAGTTCATAATTATCACCACTAGTAGTATGTGTGTGTATATATGTATGATATCTATAAATATATTAATACAAAATATATTGTTTTGAAACCTTGACTAAATCTTATCTATCTCCAAATAAAGGTTCACAGATTTGATCATTCATTTTCAAGCTGAGTGCTTTGCACACCCTTTCATGTGTAGAGAAATGAGCAATATTTCTTCCTTCTCTCGCATGTTATTAGGTTTACTTGAGCCTCTGCCCAGATACCAGCCTAATGGTGCTCCAGGTCCTGGAAAGCCCGAGGTGACCTCATTAATTTCAACAAGGAGGGACTTCCCTCACACCCAGGAACACAGTCAGCAATGCAGAAATGATATGTTCCCTTGTGGACTACGCACTCTTCCTTATCTAAATTTTCAGCACAGCATGAACTGAGCACTTTCATTCTCAAGACTAGTAACTATTCTGACTGATATTTGATTTGTTATTTTCTTCTACAGCAACTACGCCCTGGACATAGTAGTCTCCCTATACATTTTTCCCCACCTTTTTTTTAAAAAGACTAGGGTCAGAGCACGTGGGTGGCTCTGTTGCTTAAACATCTGATGCTTGATTTCAGCCCAGGTCATGATCTCAGGGTTGTGGGATTGAGCCCTGTGTAGGGCTCCACATGCAACGTTCTGCTTGTCCCTCCCCCGCTGCTCCTCCCCTCTTGCTCTCTCTCTCTCTCTCTCATAAATAAATAAATCTTAAAAAAAGAAAAAGACTGGGGAGGATAACACTTACCTTTCTTTGAGATGATGTCTGTGAGGCCTATTAGTAAGTGATACCAGGTGGAGAGGTGTTCTTATTAAAGGTTCATATTATTTAGCCCCAGATTTGTACATAACTTCATGTAAAGACATGTTTGTATTTTTATAAGCTTGTCTCAGTGCCAGCTGTCACTGAAGGGATTAGAAAAGAGGAAATAGTGGGTAGGAGACCATAGAGTGCTTTCACACTTAGAACAACTGTTTCCATCTGTTTTCAGAACAATCTTTCTCAAAGAGAATATAAAGACAAGAAAATAATTGGTAAAGTTATTCCTGCAGGACCATGCTGACACCCTGATCTTGGACTTTCCAGCCTCCAGAACTGTAAGAAATTAATTCCTATTGTTCATCAGCTATCCACTCTGTGGTATTTGTTACAGCAGCCTGAATGGACTAAGGGAGTAGCCTCATGCTAAACTCATCGATAAATGTGTGTTGTGACCACTTCACTATTGGCTGTTCCTTTGTCTCTCCCTCTCCTTAGGCCTCCCTATAACCTGAGACACAATATTGAAATTAGGCCAGTTAATAACCTTACAATGGCCTCCAAGTATTCCAGTGAAAGGAAGGGTCACACATCTCTCACTTGAAATCAAAATTAGAAATGATTCAGCTTGGTGAGGAAGGAATGTTGAGAACAGAGAGGCCAGAAGCTAGACCTCTTGTGCCAAAGAGTTAGCCACACTGTTAATTCAAAGGAAAATCTCTTGAAGGAAATTAAAAGTGCTACTCCAGGGGCGCCTGGGTGGCTCAGTGGGTTAAAGCTTCTGCCTTCAGCTCAGGTCATGATCTCAGGATCCTGGGATTGAGCCCCACATCGGGCTCTCTGCTCAGTGGGGAGCCTGCTTCCCCCACTCTCTCTGCCTGCCTCCCTGCCTACTTGTGAGTTCTCTCTCTCTCTCTGTCAAATAAATAAATAAAATCTTAAAAAAAAAACAAAAATAAAAAAATAAAAGTGCTACTCCAGTGAACACATGAATGATAAGAAAGAGAACCAGCCTTGATGATAAGGAGAATTCCTAGTGGTCTGGTTAGAAGATCAAACCAGCCACAGCATTCTCTTAAACATAAGCCTAATCCAGAACAAGGCCCTAATGGTCTGCAGTTCTGTGAGGGCTGAGAGAGGTGAGGAAGCTGTAGAAGGAAAGCCTGAAACTGGCAGAGGTAGGTTCATGAGGTTTAAGGAAAGAAGCCATCTCCACAACATAAAAATACAAGGTGAAGCAACGCCTTGGAGTTGGTGGAGAAGCTGCGGCAAGTTCTCCAGAGGGTCTAGTTAAGATAATTAGTGAAGGTGGCTACAATGAACAAGAGATTTTCAATGTAGATGAAACAGCCTTCTGTTGGAAGAAGATGCCATCTAGGACTTTCATATCTAGAGAGGAGAAGTCAATGCCTGGCTTCAAAGCTTCAAAGGACAGGCTGATTCTTGTTAGGGGCTAATGTTAACGGGTGACTTGAAGTTGAAACCAATGCTCACTGACAGTTCTGAAAATCTTGAGATCTTTAGAAATTATGCTAAATCTATTCTGCCTGTGCGTTATAAGCAGAACAACAAAGCCTGGGTAATGTGTAAATGTGTTAATTTGTAAACACATCTGTTTACAATATGGTTTGCTAAATATTTTAAGCTCATTGATGAGACATACTGCTTGGAAAAAACATTCTTTTCAAAATATTACTGGTCACTGACAGCACATCTGGTCACCCGAGCATTCTGATGGGGATGTACAATGGGATTAATGTTGTTTTCATGCCTGCTAACACAACATCCGTTGTGCAGCCCATGGGTCAAGGAGGAATTTTGACATTCAAGTCTTTATTATTTAATACATTTTGTTAAGCTATAGCTGTTGTAGGTAGGGATTCTTCTGAAGGATTTGGTCAAAGAAAATTGAAAACCTGGAAACAATTCACCATTTCCAGATGCCTTTAAAGACATTCATGATTTATGGGAAGAGGTCAAAATCTCAACATTCTCTGGAGTTTAGCGTAAGTTGATTCTAGCCCTCATGGATAACTTTGAGGGTTTCAAGACTTCAGTGGAGGGAGTAACTGCGGATGTGATGGAAATAACAAGAGAACTAGAATTAGAGGTGTAACAGGAAGATGGGACTGAATTGCTGCAATCTCATAAGTAAACTTGAACGGGGGCATCTGGGTGGCTCAGTGGGTTAAGCCTCTGCCTTCGGCTCAGTTCATGATCTCAGGGTCCTGTGATCGAACCCCACACTGGGCTCTCTGCTTACCAGGGAGCCTGCTTCCCCCTCTCCTTTTGCCTGCCTCTCTGCCTACTTCTCATCTCTTTCTCTGTCAGATAAATAGAATCTTAAAAAAAAAAAAGAAAAGAAAACTTGAACGGATGAGGAGTTGCTTGTGATGGATGAGCAAAGAAAGTGGTTTCTTGAGATGGAATCTACTCCTCACGAAGATGCTGTGAACATCTGAGTGCTGAACTGCTGAGTGTTGAAATGACAACAAAGGGTTTAGAATATTATGCAAACTTAGCTGATAAAGCAGCTATTTTAATAATGAAGCACTTTCTGATATCAAGAAATCAGAATAATTCGCTTTTATTTTCATTCACCAACTTGCTTATTCTAGTAAGTTAGCCATTATTTTCCTACATCCATGAAGCACAAATAGTATCTTCCCCTGTCTACCTCTTCAGATTCCTGAGGTGATGAAATAATCTCTACGTCATTTTTAAAACTCATAAATTAGGACGGTACTGACAGTAATACCTTAAGGAATAGTAATATAGAAGAAATTAACACATAAAAAGATATTCTGTTGTATATCTGACAAAAATAAGTTGCCACTAAATACTGTGTATGATCCAGCAGAAGTTTCTATACCATTTTTTCACTTAGAAGTAAAACTTTTAGGGAAGATACCATTTAGGTGAGCTTCAGAATGTTCAACATACTGTTGGCAGAAGAAATACGAATGCTGTTGAAAAAATAAATTTGTTGGCAGTTCATTTACAAGGAAACACATAAAACTATAAAGTGTCTATCAGTTGTATAGCACTAAAATAAACCTGTCTTTGTTTTTCAAAATTTTATCAATAACCATGCAGCTGTGAATGGCACATACTAAATTAAATGAACATGTTGGAAGAAAAAGAGTTGATGATGGCACTAATCACTGAGTATTTAAATGATGTAAGAACTAAGAAGAAGAAAAAAGAGAGAGAGGGAAAAAAATAAACGATAAAGGGAAGACGATTAGTAAGAAGGGCAAGTCAGTGACTTTAATGGACATATTCTGTGAAATAGCATAAAAAGTGATGCTTAAAATATTGTGCCTACAATTAATTATTGCTGCTTCTCTTCCTGCCCAGGGGACAATAGACCGAATTTATAATATTATTCTGGTCTAATTGGTTTTATACATAATTCTGAGAAAGTCCTTTAAATTCTTCATGAGATTTCAGTACTAGATATGATTGAGTGTTGTGAAGTGACTGGATATACACTGCAGGATGGTTTCAAGTGTAATTACTAAGATAGCAAATGTTCTCAAGACTACTGCATTATTTAAGCCCTAAGTTAAATACCTGCCAAGAATAGTTAAAAATTGAAAACCAGTGGTCTACATTATTCAACTCAGGAAGTTAGAGAAGGGATTTAAAAGAAACTAAGGAAGTTGGCAAGAAAAAAAATAAACTATTTTATTAATAGTTAAATAGTTGAAATAAAAAAAACAGACACAAAGGAAACCAATAATTAAATGGTAGAATAGAATCCAACTTTATTGATAATTGTATTAAATGTTAATGGAAACACAATTAGAAGGCATAGCTTGACAGAGTGAATTAAAAAAAAAAAGACCAATCAATATTGTTTCTAAATAAAAATCAATATGGTTTCTAAATAAATGGACTTTCAACATAAATGCACGTGAAGGTTGAAAGAAAATTGATCCAAGTGTGTATCATACAAACAGGATAATAAGGCTTGTTTGTATAAGGGTTGTCTATGTTAATATTAGATAAAACAGACTCCAAGACACTACTGCAGTGATATTCTGGCAAATGCCTCCTGATGCCCATTTCTATGAGATTCTCTTTGGTACTTTCCTGAAGTTGAAAATGTTCGGTCACAAGTATACGTATCTTTCAAATTACTTAGTGTCACATTGTCTTCAAAAGTGTTTAATAATGGTCAACTTCCACAAATGCTATATATAGGAATTCCCCTTGCTTCATGACGACACCAACACTTGGTCCTTTCCAGATACACTACTTTTTGTTGAGTGTAAAATCATATTTCATTTAGTGAGCATTTCCAGATTACTAATGAGCATTTTCATATATTTATTGATGATTCATACCTCTTCTTCCATGAAATGACTGTTCACATCTTTTACACATTGTATTTTGTTTCATATTTGTCTTGATTTTTCTATGACTTTTCATCCTTCTTTTCTTATATTGAGTTTGGACATAATCTTATTCTTGTATCATTTTTTTTCTCTTGATTTATTTTTTCCATTCATTACTGAAAGACAGTTTTGTTGAATATAAAGTTCTAAGTTGGCAGTTCTATTTCCCAATATTTTGAATACATTCTCCCTATATATCCTAGTTTTCTTTGTGATTCTTTTGTATATGATATCCTTTTTTTTCTTCCTGAATTTAATATTTTCTCTTAGTGCCCTTCATTCTTACTATAAGAGGTGTGGATTTTTTTTTTTTTTGTAATTGTGAAAATTCACTGAACTATTTAAACTCAAGCCTTCAATTCTTTCTTTTTTTCTGGAATATTTTCAGACATTATATCCTCATACTGTCCCTCACCTCCCTTTTTGGAACTTAGTTTAAAAAATATTAATTTTTTTCTTTTTTCATACATATGTCTCAAACTCTCCTTCATATTTTCCATCTCTACTTATGTCTCTATACTGCATTATGTATAATTGCATAAGTATACCTTTGGTTCAATACTTTTTAATCTATCACAAAATCTGCTATATTACTTATCAACTGATTTTTTATTTCAATTATTATTTTTAAATTTCTGGAAGTTCCTTGGTTCATTTTTAAATATTTCTGCTTTATAATAGTCTTTTACAAATTATTTTAATTCAGGTTTATATTCTATATCTTAATAACTTACAAAATTGATTAATTTTGTTAATGTTTTATCTCTAATAATTCCCTCTGAAATCCTTTGGAGTTTTTTTCTTGTATTTACTCATATTGACTTAATGTCTTTGTATTTTCATTCTTTCTATTGAGTTCATTTTGTCTAAACATTAGCTTGAGGGCCTTCATTTGAAGAAATTTTCATCCAGAAAATTTGAACTTACCTCTTCACATACCAAAGAATCCTATAATTTACTTTTTCACCTAGAGATCTTCTAACCATGTGGGCACAACAACTTTAAATTCTAGGCTCAAGTGAGACAACACTTCATTACGAAATATCAGGATAGATTATTTTAATCTGTACCTAAAATACAGATAGTTTTTCTTTTGGGTCCCTTGCTCATGGTGTGTTCAAATTCTTTTATTTGCAGTCTTTCTCTGAAGAAGGAGTCTCCCCCTGTCAAATCTATTAAGTTATTTGTAAGAAATTTCATCCTTCCTCCTTTTACAGGAAAAAAAAAAGTTTTTATTTTGTGTTAACACTGATTCACCTCACTATATTTTTATTTTATTATTCTTTGGGGCTTTTCCTTAATATTTTGTGAGTTTAACAAGACATTTAAAATTATGTTTGTTGTAATTTATACAGAATCAGGATGTTTTTATGCAGAATATCCAATCCATACTACTTGTAAAAGCAGAAGTCAATTAGATAATATTGGCATTATTTAAGATGTTTTTGTACTATACCATAATTTGGTGATGAATTAAAATTAATATTTGACATGCTTTCTGTTCTAAGAATCTGAAAGAAAAGCCATTGTTAATATGAATGGTATAGTCTTCCTATTAAAAACTATTAGATGAAAATGATATTACTCATTTCATTTACCAGTCAATTAGATGAGACATTCTATCCCGGTACCATTCAAAGCACACCACTGACATTTTGCAGAAAACATTTAGTCATTTGTTTTACAGGGAGATGCTGGGCTTCTCCATGAAATTTAAAGGAATGTGAAAAGGAAGGCAAAAATATACTTCAGATAAAAGAGACTGAGAGAGAAATTTTATTTCAAACATTCCCACTTAATTGGGGCTCAAGTAAAGCCCTGTGGGAGGCAAATATTTACCAGAGTAGGATAGACAGAACGAAAAATGAGAATTTTCATTTCATGTGTAACTGACTGAACATTAGCTTAAAGATGGAAACCAGAAACTACAGCTGGAGAAAACAAAGAGGCCCAAGTATCTTGGTATCTTTTAAAATGTATTTTGATATCTTTTAAAATGTATTATTTCTGCTTCAACTTCAAGAGAAAAGTTTTCAATTTAAAGGAAAATATTCAACTTCTATTTTAAGCTTCTTCATTTTTTGTTTTGTTCTGCCAACTTAAAACTAAGACCTTGCTGAGCAGATTGAAACATGTGATGTCATTCATAAACACACACATCACTAGAGTGCATTGTACTTTTTAAATGTAAGATATTATCTCCCCTATTCTCTTATCAGTGTTTTCTTTTTTTTTTTAAGATTTTTTATTTATTTATTAGAGAGAGAGAGAGAGAGAGAGACTGAGAATGAGAGGGGAGAAGGTCAGAGGGAGAAGCAGACTTCCCGCAGAGCCGGGAGTCCGATATGGGACTCGATCCCGGAACTCCGGGATCATGACCTGAGCCGAAGGCAGCCGCCCAGCCAACTGAGCCACCCAGGCGCCCCTTATCAGTGTTTTCTTTTAAAAAAAAGACACTCCTTATATTCATATAGTTTAATGTGTGTGCTTGAGTGTGTGCAAACATATAATTTATAGATTTTTCTCTTGTCTTACAAATAAAACTACTGACAATTTTTATTAATATTAACTTACCCATTTTTCCCGTGAAATTGTCTGATGACACATCAACTCTGAAAAGGTATTTAATAATCAACGGATACTCACTGCAGTGTCTTATTGGTTATTGAGAAACAGTGGAATTTCTTCATTTTATAAGCTAAGTATGGACGACTAGAGCACATGATTAGCACAATTGATTTCTGTGGCCAAATCTCAACACAATGGCACACTTTAGCTACTTTGCCTGCCAATGTGATATGTTTCACAATCATTTGTGCTGAGAATTGGTTTTCTTATAGACATTTCCTGCAGAGTGATCTTTTGCTCATTTCCAGCTGTAACACCATACTTTTAAAGTATACGGGTTTGATTATACTGATGTCTAGCATTCAGGAAGTTGGAGCTACAGTAGTTGAATATTACTAATAAGACCCCAGGGTTCATAGATCCAACTTTGTGAAGAATCCCTGAACAAAATTAAATAAGTGTATTTAAGTATTTTAAAAATAAGAGAACTCTTGGGATGCCTGGGTGGCTCAGTTGGTTGGGCAACTGCCTTTGGCTCAGGTCATGATCCCGGCGTCTTGGGATCGAGTCCCGCATCGGGCTCCTTGCTCCGCAGGGAACCTGCTCCTCTCTCTGCTTCTGCCTGCCTCTCTGCCTGCTTGTGTTCTCTCTCTGTTAAATGAATAAATAAAATCTTTAAAAAAAAAAAATAAGAGAACTCTTTCCCGGGTGTGGTTTTTTGTGGGTTTTTTTCTCCCCAGAGATAGATCTGCCTTTTCACAGTCTACCAGTCTAAGTAGATTTTAAATGCCATTTTGATTCAGGAGTTAGATTTAGTTCACGTGAAATGGAAATTTCCTCATTGTAACTGAACACAGATTTTGTGTGATTACAGAGTAAAGTAACAGTTGAACTACCTGTGAATCATATCAGATCACGCTGACTTTCATCTTCTAATCAGCGCAGAATCAGTTTGAAATAGTAGTAGCGGGTGTGTGTGTGTGTGTGTGTGTGTGTGTGTGTGTGTGTTTATGAGCATCAGCATATTTATCGAGTATGTGCCTGAGTACATCCATACTGTGTACATGTGTGAAAAATAGTTGTTCTTGAGGAGATAATAGGTGAGTGGCTGGGTTTAGGTGAAAAACAGTGAGAGTAATTCACCAGTACTAAAGAAACTACTCTAAATTTCAGAAACATTAATGTCTTATGTCTTTTCAGTTTACCAAGGTAAAACAGAATCAGTTATTAAATTTTTTTCATATATATGCTTCATTAATAATTAATTGTAATATTCTAGTTCAGCAGGCAGATATAAGTGCTTGGAAATGATATATATGTATACATTTATACATATACTAACATATATATATATGTTATATATATAACATTTCTGGACACAATACTTTCAAAATTACAAAGCTGCTACCCTACTTCTCAAAATGAACAATATCCTTGGCTCAGAAGAAAAGTAATTCTTCAATCATTCACTTATTCATTCATTTTGGCAAACAAACAATTTATTAGAAAATGTCCTGGGAGCACCACATATATTTGTGAGAAAGATTAATGAACTACCTGCTCGTGGGTTTTATTAAGAGTTTTGTAGATAAAGGGCAAACAAATAAACACGTATAATTTCAGTTTGTGCTATTTAGAAGGGGATTAAAGCAGTGTAAGGAAGTAGTAAACATTAGAGTTTAGGGGATTGGCCTGTTTCAATGGGTATGGGGCAGGGTAGCCCATCTGAAGACAGCCATTGAAGCAGAGATTTGCATGAAGTAATGCAGTAAGACAGGCAAAATTTTGAGGAAGGCATTTCCGGGGAGGTTAACGGAAAATACAACTGTAGCTTGTTCAAGGCAGTAAATGAGATAGGAGAGCAAAAGATGAGGTCAGGGATGTTAGTCATGATATGAAGTATGAGACTGATTCTGAGTATGGTTTAGAAAAGTAGTATAGAATTCCCAACTAGAATATTCTCTTATAAGTTTTGTATATCAATGTGAGTGATTTTTAAGACCTGTCTTAAGCCTAAAGTTAAAAGAAAAAAAAAGTGAACATGTAAATCAAAAAGTTCTGTTTCTTGAGGTAAAAAGAAATTGAGAAATGTGGATCTCATTCTCTCCAAGTAACAAAAGAGGCACTTTCCACTTGATCCAGCTACTTAGAAACTATGTTATAAGGAAAAACCATATCCATCATATATGATGTTGTGAAGGATGAATCTCTATTGTATTTTCATTAGCATTTATAATCTATTGGCTATTTGAGTCAGTTTGAAGAATTATACACATTTTGACATTTTGTCAGATAACAGTTAATAAATGTGAGATCCTTTAGGAAACAACTAAGAAGGTCACCTGGGTGGCTCAGTTGGTTAAGGGTCTGCCTTCTGCTCAAGTCATGATCCCAGAGCCTTGAGATCGAGTCCCATATCAGGCTCCCTGCTCAGTGTGGAGTCTACTTCTCTGCCCCTTCCCTGGCTAATGCTTTCTCTCTCTCTCTCTCTCAGATAAAAATAAAATATTTTTTTAAAAAGTCTAAGAAGTCTGTATGTCTGCTTAAAATAAAATTGCATAACAATTATTTTCTTTCTGCAGTTGTAAAATGTACAGGTGTGTTTTGTTGTTTGAAAAACTAATTAATTATCGACTTAGAGACTTAGCTGTTTCATTTTCTACATAAATGTGTAGCTATGGAATGAACTTACTGCAAATTTTTCTTTAGGCTTTGTCTTTCCAGCTTGAAATAGGAAAAGCAGAAATAACTGCCTCAAATCCTCAGATGATTGAAATTAGAGGCAATTACAGGTTATGTGTTTGGTTAGAACATATATTAGCTTGAAGTACAACTGAGTTAGCACTGATGATTAGAAATAAAAGTAAAAGAAATTTAAAATTATCCCCTTTGGCTGAAGGACTAACTTGTTTCATGCTAAAAGACAAAAGCAAAATAAGAATACACTTACAGGATACAATTGTGTAGTGAACAAAAGTATTTTAACTCTATATACTTATTTTCTCCAAAACATTAGTTAACTAAAATGATTGAAAGTCAAGGGCACCTGGGTGGCTCAGTTGGTTGGGCGACTGCCTTTGGCTCAGGTCATGATCTCGGAGTCCAGGGATCGAGTCCCACATTGGGCTCCCAGCTCCACGGGGAGTCCGCTTCTCCCTCTGACCTTCTCCCCTCTCATGCTCTCTCTCACTCTCTCTCTTTCCTAATAAATAAATAAATAAATAAATAAATAAATAAATAAATAAATAAATAAAATCTTAAAAAAAAAAGAAAGTCAATAAATTGATATCTTTTTAGAAGTAATGAAAGATAGACTCTTTAAATTTCCAGGGTTTCATTCTCAAAATAGAAAAAGAAAAATCATTAAAAACGACACATTTAAGTGAGGGGCTTCTGCTTTCAGATATAATGGAGTAGTTGCACAAACCAAATATCTTGTCAAATAAAGGCAGGAAAAAAGTCCAGTAAACTATAATAGATGAAAGATAAATGGTAGATGATGAATAGATAGATAGGACATTTGTTTGAAGGCATTTGAGAATTACTGTAACAAGGTAGAATTGTAAAATTTTCAGAAAAGGAAGAAAGGTAAGCTATTATGCTGCAGTTTCTGGTGATCTCAGGACATTTGTACATTCTGCATACGAGGCAAGATGCAAGGGATTCAGGCAGAGTACCTGGTCAGAAGGCTACTGTTAATTGGCAGAGAAACTGACTATGTTTTTGGTAGTTTCTCAGGGGTAGAAAAATGAAAATCAGAGAATTGTGAGACCAAAATCTTGGTGTTAAGAGGGGGGACATCCAAAATAGGAGCCCCATAATTTATTGCTTTTCTTTAAGCAGAGGCAATCCAGAGGTCAACGAAGATTGCCAGCATTATGAAACAGGATTTAGATAGTTTTGTTTTTAATTATGTTGAAGTGATCAGTCCTAGTCTAGCTGCCTGAAAGGGTAAACACTCTTTGGAATAAGATAAACACCCCAACCTCCAATGGCCAACATGCAACCCCAAATTATGAGCTATGACAAGAAAAAGACTCCAGTGTCACTAATAGGTAAGTAAACTTAGTGACGCTAAAATGAGGTTTCTATTATTATTAAGAAAATGCTATTATTTAACAATAATTCTAAAATCAGTTTTACAAGAACTCTAAAGTGAAAACTACAAAATATTAAGGAAATCGAAAAACAACTAAACTAATGGAAAGACAGATCATATTAATGAATTTCAATACTTGGCTTTTTTAAGATATTTTTTCTACAGGAATCTACAGATTCAGTGCAAATTCAATCAAAATCCCAAGTTTGTGTGTATTTGTGTGTGCTGTGTGCTGACTAGTTCTGAAATTAATCTGGAAGTACAAAACACCAAATATAATCAAACTCTTGAAAAAAAATGAAGCTAGAGATTTTTCACTGCTAGGTATGAAGAAAAACAACCTATAATAAGACAATGCCGCATGGGCACACACATAGGCAAGTGGAATGGAATCAAGTAGAATGCAGACCCCCACATACAGTGTAATTTGGTTTTTGACGAATCTCATACCATGGTAGAGTGAGGGAATTAACAATTATAAACAAGTGTTCTGGGCCAACTAGTAAATTATATAGATATAAATTAATCTTGCCCAACCACACATGATTTGCAAAACTCAATCTTAGACTGATTTTAGATCTTAATGTGAAATGTAAGTGTGCAAAGCTTTAGAAAAAAAACAGAAAATATTATTGAGATAGGCAAAATATTTTAACCAAGACACTAAAATCACTAGCAATAAAGGAAAATTTGATTAGTTGGACTCCATTAAAAGTAAGAACCTAAGTTTACCAAAAGATACCATAAGGAGACTAAAAAGGCAAAAATGGGGCAAGCTATCTGCTGTTCATGTATCTGGCAAAGGTCTCCTATCTAGAATACATAAAGGTTTACAAATCAGTAACACAAATATTAACAGCTCTATAAAAAAATGGACAAAAGGCTTAAACCCACACTTGACAATATCATGAAGATAATAAACATATTCCATGTATTTTGTATTAGGAAAATGCAAATCAAAACCACAATTACTACTACTTCATACCCACCAAAATGTCTAAATTAAAAAAGATAATATCCAGTGTTGGCAAAGATGTAGAGCAACCAGCATTCACAGACGCTAGTGGAGAGGGCTGTTAGCAACTACTTTTGGAAATTGTCTAACTGTATCATATAACTTAAGTATGCACACCCAGTGATTCAGCCACTCCTCTCCCATGTATATCCAAACATAAATCTGTGCATCTGTCAATAGACACATACAAGGATGTTCATAGCAGTATTATTAATAATTACCAATGTCTGGAAACAGAAAAGTAAACTTATAAATATTACTACATATAAAAAAAGATGTGTGAAAAACAGATTTAAAAGAACACATAAACAAATGAGTATATGTTACATGATTCTATAATAAAAATGTTATTGAGAAGTAAAACCCATCCATAGAGTACGACATCAGAATTGTGATTACCTTTGTTAGAAAATTGTGACGGGAAGTAGGCTTTTCAGCTATTGGCAGTGATTTATTTCTTACATTGGTGCTGATTACTCCATTCATTTCAGTATGTAAAAATCAAGTTGTAGGTGTTTGATTTCTACCCTTTTGGTTTGTATATTCCAGTTCAATAAAAAACAGCTAACCAGTAAGATTGAAAAAACAACAAAAATTAGATCTGACTTACTTTATCATGCATATCTGACCAAACGAAACATCCTTCCTACCTCAAAAAATGAATTATATTAAGAATATTGTGGTAATAAATACAAATGATTCATTCTTAGCTAAAAATTTAGTTTTATTTTATATTCAAAAATTGGACAAGTACTTATTTGATAATGAGGTTTTTCTTATATGTGTATATATAATAGTTTAAAATTTACTCATTCACTTCCTCATAGGAAAGACAATTCTTTGTTCCTTTGTTTTGTCAGAAGGCACACATTCATAAATCTGCAGGAACATGCGACTGATCCTAATGACTAGAACCTTGTAATCATCTGTTGGGGCAGAATGATCTGCTTTTGAAGCAGACGCACACAGGCTTCTACCCCACACGTCCTGGGACTGTGAGTAAACTTTATGAGTTTAAACAGTTCTTTTCGGTGTCTGTGAAACACTTCCCAGTGTTTTCTTTTTATTAGTCTTTTTTATTAGTCTTTTTATTAGTCTTTTTTAGACACTGACTTCGTTAGTGTCTATTATTTAATTCACAAGAATATACAAATGAATTTTTATTCATTTTATAACAAATAAATTTTATAATGAATAAAATTATTTTAAAATTTTCAATGTTATAGTGAATAAAATTATAAAAAATATATAGCACAGAAGTTAAGAGCCAGGCTATTACTTCAGACGCTCAATTTCCTTTTACATTTTTTGGAGCACTCCAAGTTGTCATTCTACAAAATCACCGTCCTATCAATCTCATTGTCATCAGAATGAAATGTTAGGGAATTATTTAGTAAAAAATAAGTGGCCTTTGAAGGTGTATAATCATGGGTAAGTGGCATGATGGGAGTTGGTGAAAACCAACCTGGCACTAGATTGTAGGCTGGATTCAAGAAAACAGTGCCTGGAAGACGCGAGGTCAGACAGGATAATAATTAGTTAAATCTAAGCAAGAAGTGAGTATAACTTAAACTAGGCTACGAGAAGTAAACATAGAAGGTAAGAGGTAAAAATGAAAAATAATGATGCCGTATAATCAGCAAAAATGAAAGCTGCTCGGATGTTGGGAATTAAGCAGAAGGATACATCCCAGTGAGTGGAAGGTCTTCAATTTACAAACACACGGCTTGTACGCATTGGGAGTCCACTTGAAGTTTTCCATTCGTGTACTAACTCGCACATTAAATCCACTTTAGCACTGCTAACCTTCCAAAATTTGATCTGCTGGAATCTCCACGTTTCTTCCCCACGCTTGTAATGACACAGGGGACAAAGTGCCAGGTGGTGCAGATGCTGCGCCCTATGCAAATCCTTGTCATTAAAAAAGGGAACACTGTCAAATAAATAAAATCTTAAAAAAAAAAAAAGATGCTGGGTGGCTCAGTAGGTTAAGTGTCTGCCTTTGGCTTGGGTCATGATTCCAGGGTTCTGGAATGAGTCCCACATCTGGCTCCCTGCTCAGTGGAGAGCCTGCTTCTCCCTCTGCCTGGCGCTCACTCTGCTTGTGCTCTCTCTCTCTCTCTCTGTCTCCACATTGACTGTGTTTTAGCACAGAAAGAATGCTTGATGGAACCTGTTCCCCAAGAACGAGAACATTATACCTCTCCTCATGCCCTTTCTCTCTTTTGACACACCAAAGTTTTGGCTTTGTGATAACCTGATATAAACTCTTTTATATTGAATCTAATGTTCAATGTTGAAAGGGGTAAACAGGTGTGATTCAAAGAATGACTACCCTGGAGATTCAAAATCAGAATGTGGGCCTGCAGTAAGTGAAATGTGAACCCGGGGCCAGGCCAAATCATATTGCTGATGGAGAATTTGGATCAAAGACTATTTTTATGGATAAAATCAAGATTCATTTCTGTAAAAATCGTGATGCTGCAGGAGTAGAGCCAAATTAGGAATTTGGACAAATTATATCCATTCTGCACCGAACAGTATTATTAAGAACACTGTGAATTTCATGGCAGTGATTCCATTAGTAAGTGTGGTTTTTACATGAAGATGCAGACGGAGGCCATGCTCCCAACAGTCTGCAGAGAAGGGAACTGTTCAATAGGGAGGAAACATTACTTTGTGCAGGGAGTGCGTCAGCTAGAGAACATAAATCAGTCTCTCTAAATTAGAAGATTGTTAGCACCTAGGCAGCTGTGAGTTGGCCTGCAGCTATTCCTTGGAAAGCAAATATTGCTGGTTTGCAGGATGGTTTCCTCATTTCCTTGTGTCAGGTTCCTGACAGGAAGAGTTATAAGTTCACGTTGTTTGACTAGTCCATGTAAACTCACAAACTGCCTTATTTGCCCTGCCTTTGGAAGCCCAAAGTGATTAGCCTGCTGCCAAAAATAAACTAGGACCTGTGTGTACTAAATCCACCACTCAAAGACAGTCTAAATATTGATAAAAAGCGACAGAAATAAAACTTTCTGAATCCTGTTCACTGAAAGACATTAGAATCCACAAACGGGGAGACTATGTGAGTGTGTATGTGTGTATGCATGTCTGGGAAAATCTTAACATGCAGACTATACAGAACTCCTAAAAATCCATAAAGAAATCAGCATGTGAAACAGCCCCATAGAAAAGTAGGCCAAGCATGTGACACAAGAAGAAATACATCAGGCCAATTAGCATCCAAAAAGCTACTGGAAATCAGTGTTAATCTAGGGTATATAACAAAATGAGATAACATTATATAACAAAAATGAGAAACAACGCATATATACCCAGGTCTCCAAAATTAAGTGGTCAAGTAATACAACCATGATCTCACATATGCCTCATGAGAATGTAAATCAGTACAAACATTTTGGAAAATAATCTGGCACCATCCCACTCAGCTAAATATTTGCATGCCCCTTTCCCAATAATTCCATCCACAGACTTACACCGAAACCGTTGCCTGTTGCACAATGTGCAAAAGCATTTCTCACCAATACAGTTTTTCTTAGGAAAAAAAAAAAGCTGGAGACCATTCAAATTCATAAACTGTGGTGTATTAACACAATAAAACATTATACAGCAGAGAAATTAATGAAATACAGCTACACAGAGTAACATGGATGGGTCTTGGAAGCATAATGCTTAGCAAAAGCGGTAAGCCCTGCAAGACTATCTACAGTATGTTATCTTCTATTCACTAATTAAATAAGAAAAATTAAGCAACTCATTCTTTGAAACATATACATATATATATATATATACACAATAAAATACAGAAAGAGGTATGGAGAAAAACAGAAAGCAACAATGGGTAATACAAGTCATTAGTTATATTCTAACCTTGGACCGGTTGTCAATTAATGGTTGTTTATTATATCATTTTAGCTGGTCAGTTACATTAATATTACTGATATCTATTTGTATTTATCTAGTACATTGAATTTGATCAAGCAAAAATAGAGGAAAACTTAAACTACTATATAGAACTGTTGTTTTCTTAGTCCTGGGACAGTATCAGCTTGCTTCCCCAGATAGTTTCCTCCACACGCTCTACGAAAAAAAAAGGATACTTCATAGTATTTCGCATTTTCTTAGGATTTTTGACTAAGCACAAGTCAAATAAGAAAGGTTTCATTGTATAGAGTTCATTACATATAGCTTAATACATTGAATAATATGTTGAAAAATACGTTGTTTAATGTCGGGCGAAATAAGAGGTGGTTGATTATCTTTCTGTTCATAGACAATCTTACAGAGGGCATGGAGAAGATATTTGTGTATATTTCTTCAGAAGTACATTTTTTGGAAGATGAAGTCTATGTTTACGTGTACATTTTAGTAGTACATTTTTTAATAGTCTCATAAAAGATCAATAAAAGATCTATTTTATGTACTCAGTAAGCCTTTAAATTGAAAATAGTTTCTAGGACATTGTTGGTTTCTTCAGTTGTGTGTTCGTGTAATTTACCAATGGATTTATTTTTCTTGGGAAATTCATGCAAGAAATATTTACTATTTCCAAAATAGCCAGATGCATCCTAATTATATCATAGCTTTAGCTAATTAAAAAAATTACTCTGCCAGTTTTAGGTAAAGATTAACCATTCTTCAGAAAAGGGGTCTAAAGTTCCTATCTGGAGCTAATGGAGCCAATATAATTTTAGAAGTCCAAAGTTCAGCACCATGCAAAGACTTTAATAGTGGCCTGTATTACAAAGTTGCAACATGAGAATTAGAGTATCTTAGAGATGGAAAAGGGCTTAGAGGCAATATATAAGTAATCCATCCAACCAAGAGGTTCTGTCTGCAACGTCCCATAAAAGTTAACTCCTTCATCAAACTAAATTAATATCTTTAGATCAATTCAAGCATCTTTTTCTCAAATGTAGTGTAGTGATACATGAACCCAATAACTAAAATTAAAAGAGTACTAGGTTAAATTTTCCTATCAAATATACCCTGATCTAAGTGTTATTCATCATCAGATAACTTTCAACTATGGTAGAACATGTACACAAATCCCGACATTCTTTGGAATCACTATGCTGCCTGGCAACTAGTTATTAGTTATAAATGTTGAATAGTTTTGTAACTCGTCAGACTAAGCATTGCTTCTATACCACCAAACCAGATGCTGGTAATTTTTCTCTTCTTGATGTATTCATTTTCATATGCTTCAAATATCTTCATATATGTTTATGGTGCACTACCAAGGGTAGTGGGAAAGAGCTCCCTGATTAAAAAAAAAATCTTAGAAAGAGCCAACAGTTGCACTTTAAACTCTAGTTAAACAAAAAATGAGTGTAAACAGAATTGCCTGATGAAATTAAATCAGAAATAAGACTGAAGGTATAACAAAATGATCAAATAACAGATATTAATAATTGATATTTGACCCTCTGATGCAAAGAAAACACTTAGTGCCTATAAATACTAAATTCAAAATTAACTAGATACTTAAATAACTAAGTAAATGTCTATCTTTATTGTTATTGTTGCAGTTTTGGTTTTGCAGGTACAAGAGGGAAAGTTGGGTTTAGAACTCCAAGGGAGAAACTTGAATGAGAACAAAACTTAAGAAGGATGTCATGGAACACACACTTAGCAAATCTGCATGGTGAGGTCTATGAACTTGCAGATGGAGTATTTAGTCAGATCCAGCTATTCAAAATGTTAGAAGTCTGTGCTCTTGTTGTCATAAATTAATTAGAATCCATTATTGCATTCTCAAAATCACTTTCCAAGATTAATTCTCATACCCTGCCCCTCTCCCCCCACTGCTTGGAATCACATAAATAAGGGAATAAAAGCCTAAGTGTGTGTGAGAGAAAGAGAGAGGCATTAAATGTAATTATATTTTAGAAGGCAATGTAAAAATATTTATATCCCAAACTTTTATTCAAATATGTGTCCCAACTTTTTTTTCAAAACATAAACATATACAGAACAGTGTCTCTTGCAAGAAAGGTATTAAAATGAGTGTGTTGTGATATTTTTACCTTTAGGTGCTAGTTGTAAAGATATTCTACTAAGAATTCAACAAAACAGGTTTAAACAATGTAATCTGTACTTCTCTAGTTGCACATAATTTAAAATTCGCAATGGTCCGGAGCTGATTAATTACATATAAATTATATTTTTCTTTGTGCGTAACTCAATGGATAATTATACTTAATTGCTTTGTGAGAGAGTAGGAGTTGCATGTCAGAAGAGTTTCGATTATATGAAATTAAGAATTTAAAAAGGTTTCAAAAATAATTTTTAAGACAATATTGGACTTGTAAAGAGGCCTAATTAGCCAGAAAATTTTTTGCATTGGCTCTGTCCACATTTAATAATAATGTACATCTGCTCTTTAATTTGATTTCTTCCAAATGTTCTTATGTTAGGAAATCAGAGGAATCTGCATGATACAAATGAATTCACTTAAATTCTTCTACCCAACTTTATGCCTAGAAAGTCACCCTTATTTAGAGAGAGCAAAGGCTGTAATCAATTTTCTCCATGTTTTCTTTTTTTTTTTATTGTGAATACCTATTTCCTTTAGGCCATCCCTGGTTTATTTCCTAATATTTTTATAGATCTATAGACAAGATCTGTTTAAAGGTTTTAAACTTTTTTGACACTTTACTGTCAATTTCAGGATAAATTGAGTTTCTTTCCATTTGTGTCAGATAAAGATTAGGTTTTCTGCTTCAGTGGCAGAGCTCTGGGAGACTGTGAAGGAACCACTACCTTGAAGGTACTCGCCAGCAACTTACCTTCAGCTTGAGCTGCAAACATGTCTGAGCTCGTGGGGTTGGGGGGGCAAATGTAAATGAGAGGTGGTTAATTCCACCTGTACAAACCTAAATATATTTTGGACTCTGCATTAAATTGTTGGTTCTGAATTAGACAGAGGAAGCAACCTTATCATACAAGTGGTATTTTCTCTCAAATTACCAGTTATTATAACAAATGCATCTTTCCCATTGAAGCTTTTCACATGCTGGGTTGAACCGGGTGATATCTTTCCCATTATCCCATTGTCTTTACAAAATATATGCAGCCCGCTACCTAGGAAACTTGAGTGTAGGAGGAGCTGTTCTGAGAGATTGCACATGGCTCCAGTTGCCAAGGAAACCCGTGCCTTTTTTTCCTGTAAATGTGCAAAGCAGTTTCCTTATTAGGAATTGAGTTAACAGTGTTCTCAAAGGGAAAGCTGAGTGAGGAAGGTAGTAAGTTCTTTTCATACATACAAACTGAATTGTAAACTCTGTATAAGCTGTGATGAATTGTTTTCAGCATGTAGGTTTTAGTGATAAAAGTGAAGTCCTGTAGATTATCATATATGCTTTTGCTCTGACATAATTAAAATATTAGAAAATGCATTTTCTTAAATGAAAAACAGATCATAAAAGTATAGAGAAAATAGAATTTTCTGAATAATAAATGGCACATACCGACCATGTATAAGATGTATCTAAATCCATTCAGTGTTGCATGTGCTCTTTTGGAATGTTACGATGTTACCAAAAAATATTTTTCTTTAAATGCTTTCCTATGTAGCAATTTTAATTAGGTTTTAAGGTTGACCTCTTTTTTAAACGTCCCTCTGTTATTATTGTGCCAGAAATCACATGTTTCATATTATACTAGCATTTTATTTATTATGCTTTTGGGGTAATTAAAATATTCTAAAATAAAAATATCCCAGGTCAAATAAATATCATATCAACATGCTCTACCATAATTTGTCATCATTCATTAAGCTGCCACTTATCAACTATATAAAACTTTAGCAAAAATTCCCAATAACATTTTTCAAAAAGTCACAAAAAAGCACATAATGTGGAAGAAAAAAAAACACAAAATGTGGGGACCTTTGTATACTTAGCAAGGAGACCATTTCTTGGAAACATTAGCCCGCCTTCCATGTTAAAATATAAGCACTGTGTCTTTAGGCTTCCAACCTAAATGCAGACAAAGTTACATGTCAGTATTTTACAGCAACCATAGTGGTAAAATTTAAGTTTCTTCCTCTTGGGGAAATAATTCATGAAGAACTATAATTCTTTGAATATTATATTGAGTTGCCAAGGTGGGTAAAGACAGGCATCTTCATGTATCATTGTGGAGGGTATATCGTAACACCCTATATAGGGTACAACTTGGAAAAATGTCTTAAATGATTGAAAATATCAATAGTTTTCACCCAGATCAGTAATATAGTTTCAAGCACCTTTCTAACATCCTATATGTACAAGGATAACCATTACTCTTTTTATTTAAAAAAATTAAATTCCAACACATGATCATGGCTAAATTTATGGTAAAAGTATACAATAAGGTAGTGTGTAAATAGTCATTAAAAATAATCATAATGAGAGTCCACTCACCATGATGAGAACTGAGTAATGGCTAAAATTGTTGAATCAGTATATTATACACCAGGAACTAATATAACATGGTGTGTTAACTATACTGGAATTAAAATAAAGAACTTAAAAAAATAATCATAATGAGAAAAGCACACAATCACATGGAAATTGTTCACTATAGAATAAGTGAAAAGTAAAAGATATCAAAACCATGATATGAGAAAATCCTGGAAATGTATGCACCAGTATGAAGAGTAGATGACTTTGTGTATTACTTTTTCTTGATGTTTTTGTACTTTTGCCAAGTCACTTGTATTGAAACATCTATTACTCTGCATTTAGAAATGTTTTAAAGTGTTATAAAGGACAAAATTTGCGAAGAGTTTAAATGACATAGATTGAGACTTAGGTTATAGTGAAGAAGAGCGGGTTTGCCCAACACGTACACAAGCACCACAATGACAACAGCCCCATGGTGGGTCGCCATCTTGGAGCTGAGCAGTCTGCTTTCAGCTATTGCCCGGAAACAAGTGGGGACACTTGCAAGAAGAGGGCAAGTTCTTGACACCAGCTATGCACCTTGGGCAGAGGCAGCCTCTGGGAGTTGATATGACTGAGGCACTGGACATATAGAACACAAAATAAAAGTAAAAGAACCAAACCCCTTGAAGCCTCCAGTTGAGAACAAGATGTCACAGAATGAGAAGCAACTGAATATTGTTACTATGGATTTTTATAAAGGAGGTATCTGAATGGAAAATTCAAATGATAGGAAGGCAGGCTTTTGCTAAGAACTTGGGGAACTATTATGCGATTTGTTCTGGTTTTATGTTTTGTGGGTTTTTTTTTTAGATTTTTGCAATTTATGTATAAACAAATGCATTTCACTAAGATTTGAAAACCCAAAATATTTTCCTAATGAAATCAAAATACGGGATTTGGGAATAGCACTAGAGTTTGAGAATCTCTACATGGCCACCAGCCTAACTGATACACGAGTCCTAAATAGTCTTATATAGCTAGTGATACATGAGTCCCAGATGGTTGCACATAAATGCTACACTATAAGATATATATTTGGAATATGAAATGCTTTGTTTCTGCCTTACCCCTCTTGTCACCAAACATGCTGGCAGAAGACAAATACCCTTGCATGAAAGCATCTACCAAAAATTATAGCCTAGCTGATAGAACAGATGAGAACAATGTTGAGTAAAAGCCCAAAAGAAAGATCTTTTCAAAGATACATTCAATAGCAGATATGACATAGAATTTCAAGTCTTTGTTTTTGAAATCAACAGAATTAAATACTAACATATAATTATTCAAAAATTAGTAACTCCTAATTCAAATGTGCAGCCCAGTGACTTCAGTGAATGTTGACAGCAGTAACAATATCACACCATCATTATTTTTCAGAGGTCCCAAAACAAGCAAAGTGGGTAAATACAATATTTACTCCGAGATGTATCTGTGAATATCTGCCTGCCGGAAATACCTGTCTGATGAAAGCCACCCAGCATGGAAGTCATAGAATAAAGAGCACTGGCAAAATGAGAAGTATGTTGATGGTGAGGGGAACTAAAAAGGAATTGCTTAATCCACCTTAACCATCCTAGGATCTCCATGGGTCTCATGAACTGGGAGAAATATGGTCCTTACATAAAGTAAGAGCACTCACTTCATTATTTTTTATTTATTTTTTAAAGATTTTATTCATTTATTTGACTATTTGAGAGAGAGATCACGAGTAGGCAGAGAGGCAGGCAGAGAGAGAGAGAGGGGGAAGCAGGCTCCCTGCTGAGCAGAGAGCCCGATGTGGGGCTCGATCCCAGGACCCTGAGATCATGACCTGAGCCAAAGGCAGAGGCTTTAACCCACTGAGCCACCCAGGCGCCCCAAGAACACCCACTTTTAAACTAACTATAATACCAAGCTTGACAATATCGTTCCCAGATACTCTTGTCATGAAACCATGGGGAAGTCTGTGTAGTCCTTAGGCTAGTATCCAATAAAACAAGGAGAACAAGTTGGACTCCTTGATAAAACTAACAGCAGCAGGTGCTCTGGAGGAGAAAGTCCAGCTCAGTACGTGGGCCAATGTCAATGGCATAAATCCTCCTACTGCAGGCAGTTATAAGCTGTCAATGGGACATCACTAAGTAAAGGAAGGAAGGAATGTGCACAGTCAGCTCAGCCCCAGCCCACTACCGAGATCCATTTGTCCTTGAAGCTCTTAATAAAAGCACTAATAAAAAACTACCACACAGCATAAGGTCAACCCAGCTGGATTGCATCATAGTTTTATGTTCGAATGCTCCCCTTTTACGCAGTAAAGGAAGAACACATTGAGAGTCTTTACCTAAATAGGAAGGAAGGAGTCCTAGACCTTAGTGTTCTCAGATTGCCAGTAACTTGGTTCCAGAGATAACACACAAGTTATAGACGATGTCTCCAAACAATCTGAGAAGTTTGAGAGCCTAAAAAACATATATCTCTATGACTAAGAAAAAGGAGAGGTGATTAAAGTAGCCCCAGGAAGAGATTTCCAACTCTTTTTCATGGCTTTTGCTGAGAAAACATCCCTGAGTGTTATAGCAGGGCCAGATGGGCTGCCTCGGGTACATTTCAGAGTGCTGGTCAAGGTATTTGTCTGATATTGATCCAGGTTTACACCCATTCTCCTATAAATTCAACTGTGTAATCCAGCAAGGTTTGCTATGAAAGGAAAAGTCATACAAAATGAAATGAACGATCTAGTATAGTCCATTAAAATGTACCTTAATAGGAGGGTATAAAGGCACATGAAACAAATCCCATAAGTTCAAGGTTTATCAGAAAGACTAGGTTATATTAATATGCCATAGAAAAGGCTGCACATAGCAGGAACTCAAGCTTCAAGAGCTTTCTCTAACAATGGTGCCAAGTTTAAATACTAACAATAAAGAATCTGTTGTGATCTTAAAAACTACGGTAATTTGGGCATAAGCTTTTCAGAGATGGAAAAATTTGAAGAAAGAAAGGGAAGAAAGTGATGTGTTCGTGTTTGTCACATGGAGAAAAGTATAAAAGTGTGAGAGCTTTCCAGCTGAAATCTTTTTAAGTCAACATAAAGGTGTGAATATTTGGGCTCATCTGTTTCCAGAATTTGCAGCAGGCTTACTCGATGATGGCACTATTGACATTTTAAAATAGATAATTCTTTGTTGTGGAGGAAGGCATTTAGAATATTTGCTGGCATTCCCTCCTCTCTAAAATAAATAAATAAAAGTTAAAAAAAATAAAGGAGGGCACGTGGGGGGCTCAGTCAATTAAGCATCTGACTCTTGATTTTGGCTCAGGTCACGGTCTCAGGGTCATGAGATCAAGTCCCACATCAGGCTGCACACTCAGCGGGAAGTCTGCTTGAAATTCTTTCTCTCCCTCGGCCCCTCCCCTCCCCTGCTTACTCTCGTTCTTTCTCTCAAATAATAAAGAAATCTTTAGAATACTTGCTGGTATCCCAACCCTCCATCCACCTGATGTGAGTAGCATGATTTCGGAGGGAGGAACTCCCAAATCATGACAATTAAAAATGTTTCCAGACATTGGTAAATGTCCCTTGATGAAAAACATTGTCCCTAATTTAGAATCATTGACTTATATTAAATTGAAAGGATTTCTGCTCACTTGTTTTTATTTGCCTGAAAATATCTTTATGAGAATATAACAGATTAATAGCCATTCAATCTGGCCGTAAAGATGTCTCTAGAAATTTTGTTGCGAATCTTGCCTAAAATGAGCATAATAATAAACTAACATTTATAGCACTTTCTGTGTGTCAAGTACTATTTATTCTAAGTACTTAAGATAAATCAATAATTTAATCCTTGCAATAACCCCATTTTTGTACATGGATAAATGAGGAGAGAAATTAAGCTTTTCATGATTACACAACTAATAACTGGTAGCACTGAGAGTGGTGTCCATACTTTGTGTTTCTAGATTTTTTGCATTGGCACAATATGCCCAGAAATAAATACCAGTGTCTGTGAAATCAACTGACTTCTGAAATATTTGCCCTTTCGATTAAAATATTAGAATTATTCAGTCACTCCCTGGCCATATTTTGCTAAGATCATTGCAGTAGTCTCCTAAATAGCCTCTGTGCTTCTATCCCTTCCCTTCCTCTATAGTCTCCTCTCTACATAGCAGGGAAGCAGTCCTTTTAAACATGTCAAATTATGTCACTCATTTCTCAAAACCTTGCAGTGGCTGCCCAAGTCACTCAGGTTCAAACACAAGTCCTTACTATGACTATAAGGCCCTATGAAACCCGGAGTGCCAACTGTCTATATTGCATAACCATTTCTTAATTTTTCCTGCAGCCACCGAAACTCCACATTGATCCATGGCCTTGACTTAGTGCCTTGGCACCCACCACTCTTTCGGCCTACAAGAGACTTCCCTCCGAAGATCTGTCCCTCACTTGTTTCAGGTCTCTGTCAAAAAATCACCTTCTCAGCTAGCCCTCCCTGGTTACTCTTTGTGCAGTTACACATACATCTCTTCAGCTCTTCTTTTCTCTGCTTTATCGTTCTTCATAGAACCTGAACCACTTTATATTCATCCATTTTTAGCTCTCACCAAGTTCATCCCATAGAATGCAAATCCCAAAGAAGTAAACTGACTGCTTTGTTCACTGCTATATAGCCAGCACTTAGAATGGTGCCCAGAAAAAAGTACTTGTCCCACAATTATTGTTGACTGAATATAGAATATAAAAGTGGAATGATGGCATGAAGTTCATAGCAGTTAAGGGAGATAATAAATATGAATATGGCTAAAAAAAAAGAGGCCTTCACTTCCTTCAGTGATAGTTTTTAATCAATCAATGATAGTAGAGCAATAGTGTACTTTTAATTTTGCAAGAAGATATTTAATATGCTTTATAGCAATCAACTGGATAATTAGAAATGTTAGTCCTAGTGGGGGATTTATAATTGGTGTAATTACCTGTGGATAGTGAGCCCTGGCCTCTCTGAAGGGTCAGAATTTTCTTGCTCTTGGATCATGTCATGTAAACACATTTCGAATCACTGATTTTTTTTTCAACAAATTCTGTGCACATCTCAAATCTTAAGATCACACAAAACTAAGGAAAAGAAAATACATTGGATGAAACAGCAAGAATCAAAAAGGTTTCAAAAATATTCACACCATTAAATTAAATAAAGATTTAACAACCCTAGAATAAAAATAGCCCCTAAAATTGAAAACAAAAGTGAATACAGAAATATGCTAAATTTATTACCAGAAAGCTCAGTATTTTAAAATAAATTTAAAGATGTTAATCTTCATAAGTAACCAGAAAAATCCAAGTTATAACATGTGATGATAATTTTCATTTTTGTCACATGGGCAATAATTTAAAAATTGATAACTTTCAGTGCTTATTGGAATAAGTTCTCTTATCTACTCTGGGTAAGAGTGAGGATCAATGAAATTTATCTGGAATGGGATTTGATGGTGTTTATTAAAATTGAAAATGTGTATATATTTTGAATAATTTGTTTAGGATTTCTCAATATCTGCATGGGTTTTTTAATTTAGGGGAACCCAGGACCATATCTCCTGCATAGAAGCCTCAGTGAAGCACATGTCCTCTCTTGAAGTTTTTAAATGACACTAGTAAGTCTTGGCCAGTCTCATGCTTCTGCACAGGACTTTCATCCCTAAGAAAACTGACACAATGTACAGGGACAGTGAGAGGTCATTTGTCTTGCCAGTGGTGGGATTGAAAGTTCAATGCTATAGTCAACAAAACAAACAGGCAACCCA
>CM052810.1:57421201-57467919 GCA_028533885.1 Nasua narica
GGCTGTTTTGAGGGTGAAATGAGTCAATTTAGGTAAAGTCCTTACCCCATAGAAATTGCTTGAAAACGAGTGCTTGCAATTTGGCCTACAATTTTCTACATGTGATCAGAAACTAAATTAGTTGCCTTTACTTGTGTCCAAGTTTACCTAACATATATAAACAGTTATTAATTAGTTTCACTTTCTCCAGTACTAAAAGACCAGAATATTAAAACAATAATGCTGACTTCTGGGACAGCTGGGTGGCTCAGTCGGTTTGGCGTCTGCCTTCAGCTCACGTCATGATCCCAAGGTTCTGGGATCAATCCCACATTGGGCTCCTTGCTTATCGAGGAGCCTGCTTCTTCCTCTACCTGCCACTCCCTCTGCTTGTGCTCTGTCTCTCAAAGTCTCTCTGACTCAAATAAAAATAAAAAAATCTTAGGGCACCTGGGTGGCTCAGTGGGTTAAAGCCTCTGCCTTCAGCTCAGGTCATGATCTCAGGGTCCTGGGATTGAGCCCCACGTCGGGCTCTCTGCTCAGCGGGGAGCTTTCTTCCCTTTCTCTCTCTGCCTACTTGTGATCTCTTTCTCTCTCTCTGTCAAATAAATAATAAAAATCTTTTTAAAAAAAAAAAAAGAAAGAAAGTTCAGTGCTATAATAAAGGTTGCTCACTAATATTTAGTCCTAATATTTGTAACATTTTATGTTCAAAGAAATAATGACCCTAATATTTGTAACATTTTATGTTCAGAGAAATAATGAAATGTAAATTATTTAAGTCTCAAAGATGTACATACCTGGGATGATATATTGGTTAATCCTTGCCTTAGTTTTCTGGGGTTTTTTTCTAAGTTTGGAGCTCTAAGATTCCTGAGGACACTCTGAACCATAGTATTCTTATGATAAAGTATTTTTGTCCCTAAGTTAATTAAATTGGTTCCTGTATTGCTATCAGGAGCCATGACTGGGCTACTGTACCTCCCTTTGGGCCAGCAATCTGATTTCTAGCCTAGTATATAGAGATACTTAAACAAATGTAAAAACAACAACAACAACAACAACAAAAAACAACCCTAAATTATGAGGAAGTTCAAAGATATATTATTCATATTCAAGACAATGTAAACCTTGTTAAGGTCATTTTGAAATATATTATAGCATTCTTATAAAATAAAATACAATATAGACATGAGAAAGACTTTCATTTGTATTAACATGATTTATAATATTAAACTTCCAAAGCTTGATGTACATGATCTCACTCCATTAAAAAAAAAAGATAGAGATGTGTGTGTAGTTGTTTGCTTGGAGAAAAGAGATGTAAGAGATTGTTTAGGAAAAAAGTATAGAAAGAAATCACTGACTTACTAACTTATAAATCTGGTTATTCCCTTCACCTGTACATGAAATGACCACATTTTAAAAAGTGAGAATGTGCTCTTATTTTTAGGATGAATCAGAGTGGATAATTAATACTTATGTTTTTTTCTCTACACTAATTAGGTCAATATGTTTCTGTTTCCAGAGAAATATTTTAAGAAGGATATAAGTAAATTAAAACACAATTAAAAGAGGATAACTGGATATCAAAGGGTCTAGAACCGGGCCAGACCAAAAAAGAAGTAGCATAATTATAACCATTAAATGAGAACCTGAAAGTATATAAAAATCCACTTGGGTTTTATATATATATATATATATAATTAGTCAGTCTTTGTGGATTTGTGTCATGTATTTATCTATTTGCTTGCTTGTTTGGTCTATTCTATAGTACCAAACCTTACCAAATTTTCATCCATTATGTAAGCTTTAAATTTCTAGGTAATTCTTTTAAATATTAGACTCATATGAAGGGCAGAAATAGTTCACTGAGTGCCCATGTACTGTGAATCTACTAGCTTCCCTCAGTGAAAGCCTCTTACAATATCATAATACATTATCAAAACAGGAAACTTCTTTTTTGATATATAGTTCCAGAAAACTTATGATGGATGGATGGTTGGATGGATGGGTGGATTGGTAGATAGGTGGATGACACGAAATGCTTCATAATCTCAAAGAAACCCCCAATGTTATCATTTCATAGACTTACCTTCTCCCCAGCCTAAAACCCTGGTAACTTCTGATCTTTCTCCATCACTTTGAGAATATTAAAGTAATAGAATAATGCACTATGTAACCTTTTAATATTGGGGTTTTTTGGGTATTTTCACTTTTAAAAAACTTTTGCCATTTTAATAACTGTGTAATGTCAGCTTATCATGACTTTAATCAGCATTTCCCCAATGGCAAATGATGTTGAATATCTTTTCATATGGTTACTGCCCATCTGTATATCCTCTGGCAAATATCTGTGCAAGTCTTTTTTACTATTTTCTAATGGGATTATTTATTTTATCATAGTTGAATTCTAGAGGTCAAATGATATGGACTGATTTCTCAAAATCCACAAACTGGAAGCAAAACAAAACTTCACTCAGGATGAAATAGACAATCTGACTATGCCTATAACTACTGAATTCATGGTCAAAAATCGAATTCATGATCAAAGAAATTGAATTCATGCTAAAAACCTTCTGAAAAAAAATACTGGATCCAGATGTTTTCATGGATGATTTCTACAAAAATTTACAGACTCTCTTCCAGAAAAACAGAAGATGAGAAAATATTTCATCAGCTTTTCACTGACATCAAAATCAAAGACAGTAGCACCAAAGTAGCAAAACTAAAGACTCTTATGAAAATAGCTGTAAAATAAATAAATATTCCTTGTGAATATGGATGCAAAAAATCCTCAACAAAATATTAACAAGTATACTCTAACAATATACAAAAGGAGAAATATGCCATGACAAAGTGGGGATTATTCTATAAACAGAGGGCTGGATCAGTCTTGTCAGTTACTATAATCTACTATATTTACAGTCTAAAACAAACAGATAATTATAGCAATTGATGGGGATCGATCATTTGACAAAATTCAATACCTATCCAAAATAAAAAAATGTAACTGTGTACAGTGATCTATTAATACATTAGTAAATATATATAACTTTATGTTATATATATAACATAATATTAATACTTTATGTAATATATAACATAATATATTAATATTATAATATATAATATATTAATTATATAATATTTATATAATATTATAACATTATATTAATATATTATGTTATATATTATAACATAATATTAATATATTATGTTATAATTAATATAATATATTAATATTATAATATTAATATATTAGTAAATACATATAACTTTATGTTATATGTTTTTTTAAATACTTTAATGCTTTTTAAAAGTGGTGGGGCACCTGGGTGGCTCAGTCAGTTAAGCATCTGCCTTAGGCTCAGGTCATGATCCCAAGGTCCTGGGATGGGGCCCCGCATTAGACTCCTTGCTCAGTGGGAAGCCTGCTTCCCCCTTTCCCTCTGTCCTTCCCCCCTACTCCTGCTCATGCTCTCTCTCACACTCTATCTCTATTAAAAAATAAAAAATAAGAGAATTAAAGATGTATATATGTATGCATATATGTATATATAGATCTATTTATATGTATATTTTCCACATATTTACAGTTTCTAGATCTTTTCATCCTTTTCTCTAAATTGGTTCCTTCAAACTAACTTCTTTTAGTATGTCTTATTGTGCAAGACTGCTGGTAGTGAATTCTTTTTGCTTCTGTTTATCTGAAATTTTATTTCATGATTGTTAATGAACATTTTCAGATTTTTATATAATTTTGGATTAATGGTTCATCCTTTTTTTTTTAAAATCATTTTAGCACTTTAAAAATGTTCCTGTATTGTCTTCTGGTCTTTGTTTCTAATAACAAAAATATAGTCATTCTTATTGCTATTATTTTGCCATTCTACTCTATGTAATGAATCTTTTGACTTTAAAGCTAACATTTCTCTATTTATTTCTGGTCACCAGCACTTTCAATAGGATGTACCTATATTATTATTTGCCATATTTATCTTGTTTGAGGTTTGCTGAACTCCTTAATATGGAAAACATGAGCTATTTATTCAAATATTTATTGTGACTAATCATTTTTTCCTCTTTGTGTTTCTAATTACATCTCTATATTAAATAATACTGTCTCACAATTTACTGAGAATGCTTATTTTTAAATTTATTTTTTCTGTCTGTTCTTCAAATCAAAGAATTTCTGACAATGCAATTTCAAGTTCACTGAACTTTTCTTCTCCCATTCACAATTTATTAAAAGCTCACCGAATACATTTTATGTATCTTTTATATAATCTTATATTAAATTTTGCATGTCTCACATTTTCATGTTTTTTCCCATCTTTTCATGTTAAATCTGAAAATATCTAAAATAGCAGCTTTACCTTTTATATTTTTCTTGTGCTAATTCTAATGCATGAAGTATAAGTGTTGGTAACTATGTATTTTACCAGTGATGTGTTTTCTTTTGCACATTTAGTAATCCTATACTGTAAGCTGGACATTGCATCTGATAGCTGTAGTGCATCTGGGTAGTGCCAAATTTGTTAAAACATGTTGAATTTATTTTGACAGATAAATTGCTGTTGGATAATTTTGGTTCTGTCAGATTTGGATTCATCTGCTGTTAAGGTATATCTATTTTACTTTGGAACTTAGTCCTATAGTTTGGCCCTTACTCTTGGATGTGGTCTTTACTGAAAAATGTGGTCTTCCTGGGGTCTCAACAGACAGCCAATGTGCTCAGTAATTACTTTCTTCTCTGGATGAACTGTAACTCCGTGTCCCCCAGCTCTGGTGACCTCTCAGTATTCAGTCTTCTGCCCCACGGTACCCATTTTCTGCTAGGAACCAAAAAGCTTTGCTCTTTGCTTTTTCAGCCTAATCACTGGCCAAGCAAGGAATAAATTTATGCGGACTTACAAGTAACCTTTCCCTCAACAGGTCCTCCTTCTCAGATACTGTGTCCTACAAACTCCAGCTGCCTCAACAACTGCAAATCCAGACCCTGTCTTCTTAGTTAAGCAAGACTCACTTAGGTTTGGCTCCATTCTCCTGCTCTGTGTCAGTGAAGAAGGTTGGCAATCGTGAGGCTCACAACGTTTGTTTCCCTTTCTTCAGGGATCATGGTCCCCAATTGCCTCGTATTCAATGCCTGAAAATAGTGAGTCATGTGTTTTTGTATAATTTTGTAGGTGTTTTTGTTGGAATGCCAAGTTCTGTACCAGTTAGTCTTTCAAAGCAGAAATAACATTTTACCTGTTTTTAAGATAAGAAAATGTAAATAAAAATAGCTAAGTTATTTATATATTGTGACAAAACGTGATAAACAGAAATGGGTTTTAATGCAGGTCTTCCGATTTTATATCCAGAGTATTTCTACTGCTGCTTTGTAATGAATAGCCCAAGAGAAATAGAGATGAAGGTAGGTTTTTCTAACTCAGTGGTTTACAAACTTTTCAGTTCATGGAATAATAAAATTGCAAACATTTTATATAAAGTAATTTGAATTTTGTAACACTGCCTTTTTCTAGATATTAAATGCATACTTAGCAGGAAGAATAGCAGTGATATCTACTAGGTTAATATTTCATAAAAAGAAGGACCTGGAATCACCAAAGTGGTGTAAGCAAACATATCATTTCATAATAAGAAGAATTTCTATCAAAGGAATGAATTTTGTTTGATATAAGTCTCACTTTATTTTACCTCACCTCCTTTTAGCCTTGAAGCAGACTAAATGTCAAAGTAAACCAAAGCCTGTGTGAAGGCAGGTATTTGGAAATAACCGACAGTATATTTCATTTAAAAAAAAAGTTTACAGCATCTTCTTTGGGTCAGACAGCATTCTCAGTGCCTACAGTTATAATCCATGTAAACATAACTACACTCTGAATCGGGTCCTATCTCATTTCTTGCTTTATAGGTAATGAATGTGATGCATGAAGAAATGAGATATTTTGCCCAAGATCACCCAACTAATAAGTAGCAGAGTTAAACTGCCACTCAGAATCAGGATCTTAAACTTTCCTCCTTTTGAAATGGGAATTTGAGGTGGGGGGGAAGGGAATAGGTATATGCTATGGGTAATGTTTCAGAACTTATTTTTCCAAATTAATTTTTGAATGGATATACATTATCCTTATAACGTACTACTGTGTTTATTTTATTTTTATTTTTTTGTACTGCTGTACAAAAGAGAGGTATTTCAATTTTTCAATTCTTGAAATTTTATCTACATAAATGAATAATGCACCATAGGATTGGAAAAGGGCATTTTTTTTAAGTCTGCATTTCTAGCTATAAATGAAGGTTAATATTTGAGAGCAGATAGAAGAGCATTTTATTAAAATAGATAATGCTCATGGAAAACTGATATAAAAATTCAGTTAAGATGAGGCTAAAAAACGTAGTCCTTTTAAAAAACTTAATCTACATAAATTTATGATGCAAAGAAGCATTTAAAAGAGCTCCTTGAAATGAAGGAAGTCATGCATCTAAGAGAATGATTAGGTAGTGCTCAAACATAAGTAGAAAATAGTGATTCAGGATAGTAGCTTCTGAGTAAGAAGGACAGAAATAACTGTTACTCTTCCAGTTTTGATTTTATAAGAAAATTTAGTGTAAAATTATAAGAAAATTAATTTAAAAAATGAAATTTAAGTTAATAATTACAAATTAAACATATGTTGCAATTTATCATTGAAAGTTAGACACATTAAAAATAGTGAAAAAAGGGGCATCTGGGTAGCTCAGTCGGTGAAAAGTCTGCCTAATGCTCAGATCAAGATCGCGGGGTCCTGGGATCTGGGTCCTGGGTCCTAGGGAGTCGGCTTCTCTCTCTCCTGCTCCTCCCAGTTGGGTTCTCTTTCACTCTTTCTTTCTCACAAATAAATAAAGAAAATACTTAAAAAGAAATAGGAGAGTAGAATGATTTTAAAAGAGGCATATCAGAATATTTAGGTGTTTATGCCTAGTTCATATCTCTAATCTTTCGAGAAGAAGATATTTAGAAGACCTAAGTAAACTTAAACGATGGAAATGACTGACTTGCTTGGATTTTGGTGGAAAAACTACCATTTACTTGGAATCAAAATAAGTACGAAGTAAAAATAATTAGAGTATATCGCTGAACATTATTTTAAGTGAAAAAGAAAACAAAAACTAAGCTTGTAGATATTGGGATTTTTCTTTTTAAATGCCTGTTATAGGAGAGGCATTGGCAAAATGAAGTTAATATATAGAAGTCTATCTTCTAAGTATATTAATAGTCCAAGACTATCAGAATGGCTTTTTTTTTTAATATTTTATTTATTTATTTGACAGAGAGATAGAAAGAGCCAGAGAACACAAGCAAGAGGAATGGCAGAGGGAGAAGGAAAAGCAGGCTCCCTGGATAGGGAGCTTAATGCAGAGCTCTATCCCAGGACCCTGGAATCATGACTTGAGCCAAAGGCAGACACTTAACAGACTGAGCCACTCAGGCGCCCCTCAGAATGGTTTTAACACAATTTCCAAAGCAGGACAATATTATCATTGAATATTATCCCCTAAACCTGTGTTAGAACTGCACAATGCAACTCCTTGGAGATGTTAGCCTTTACCTTCTGAACCCAGCCTTTTAGAACTGAGCTTAATCTTTTTCAACCAGGAAGGAGGCTTAATTGGACCAACAAATATCATTGCAGTATGTGATTGACTTCATTCATTGCTCTTTCAGATAGTGAAATGAAATCTACCAATTCTAATGCAACATTTTGCCCATAGAATCACCATAAACTAATAATCACCCACATACATATACTGTTGGGTGTATCTCATTTTTCTGATCTTGGGAAATTCACATTCACATGCTCTAACTTCCAGTTGAGCAAAATAGTCAGTGGGAGCCATTTTTTTTTTTTAACTGCATAAGTGGAAACTAATTTGGAACAAATACATGTCTTAAAATGACAGTCTTCTGGATCTCTTTCAAGCTCTATTTTCTCAGTTCCTTTGCCAGTTCATTGACCTCTGCCCAGGAGTTAAATAAAGAACATTTAACTCAGCATTTGGTCTCAGGCACTTTTCTTTTTTGATGCTATATTCCCAAACCTAAGAAATCTCATCAATAACAATGGTTTCACTTACTGTGAGTATGCTAACAAATCCCAAATTCATCTATCTATACCCAAATTCCACTCTGAGCTTCAGATTCTTATATAGAAGTGTCCACCAAACATCTTTACTTAGATGGCTCAAAAATATCCCACTCTCAACCTGTCTGGATAAAGCCCAAAAATATTAATTTAAGCACATTCCACATTTTACTCTAACTCTTCCATCTTGTAGTTCCTAAAGAAGAATCTGAGTTAACTTGCTTTTTTCTTTTAGTCTAATTAAAATAAAGGAAAGAGAGCAAGAACCAGAAAGAACCAAAGTTCAGCTAAAGATTATTTACATTGTGTAACAGAAAAGCTAACTAGAGAAAAATAATTGATATGAGATTTTGAAGTTGTGGAAACAGAACGGACAGAAGAAACCCATGAGACCATTTTGGAAGAAAGTTTTGGAAATCGATAGTGAGTTTCAGAGGGGTTTGGGAGTAGTGGCAACTATATCTATAAAGGATATTGTAAGTGACAGAAATCTGGATATAAGAGACTTTTACATATTTTCCCACACATTACTGCAACATGTTTCTTTCCATATTAAGGGTTAACTTTTTTACCATTATGTGTTTTTGGAAACAATGTTCTCTCTTCAAATCCATAGTCTGGGTAGATTTGGCCATTATATTTGAATCGTGTGCTTTATTAGTCAGGATCCATTTTATTTATTTATTTATTTATTTATTTATTTATTTATTTATTTATTTATTTGACAGAGACAAAGAGATCACAAGTAGGCAGAGAGGCAGGCAGAGAGAGAGAGAGAAGGGGAAGCAGGCTCCCCGCTGGGTAGAGAGCCCAATTCAGGGCTCGATCCCAGGACCCTGAGATCATGACCTGAGTCTAAGGCAGAGGCTTTAACCCACTGAGCCACCCAGACACTCCTCCATTTTACATTCGTACAAAAGAAAACCCAAAATAGCAATATCTAAGACAAATAAACATTTAACTCTCTGCTATGAAAAATAAATCTAGAGGTACATGGTCCCAAACTGGTGTGGAAACTAGATATATCAAGGCTTCTTCTTCTTTCCGCTACTACTATTCCAGTACTAGTTAGAAGACAAATGAGTCACAATGATCTCATTTCAAACAACTAGATGGGATAAAGCTCGCATGTCTCTTCCTTTTTAAGTAACCCTACTAGTCAACACTTGTGATATCATTTCATTGTCCAAAAGCTGGTGGCTTTTTGAGAGAAATATTGAGTAAGCTATGCTGTCTAATTGGATTAAGGTTGAAGAAGATGAATAACATGAAGTGATCCAGGGTCTTGAACAATTGAGTAATTTTCTTAAGAGAGGGAACCCTGACAGAAGAGCTGGTTTAAGAATAGGAGAGATGGTGGATTCACGTTTGTGCATATTTAGCAGAAGCAGCTTATTATCTACTAAAGATTTATTCTTTCTTTGCCTGGTAACACAATCTCAATGCTTAGCTGAGCATTTTCCCTGTTGGAGTAAAGACTAGATACTTCAATTTTACTTGGATCAGATACACCTGACTCAATATTTCTCTCCATTTTCTCTTTACTACAACCATTCTACTTTGGGCCATAGTTCCTTCTTCTCCCATCTGGAATTGAAACCTAAGCCTTATAAATGAATTCTGTGTGTGTGGTTTTACCCTTTTTATCTCCCACCACCCAAATCAATTGTACATGGCACGGGGTACCAATTGTACATGGCACGGGGTACCTTTTTGTAAAGCAAGCTGGTCATTTTTCTCCTCACATAAAAATCACTGAAGGATATCCCTTTGTTTTACGATAGAGATGCTTATCTACAAAAATACTATATACTGGGTTTTTTTGTTTTGTTTTGTTTAATTGTCTTTAAGGAGGAAGGGCCCCATGAAAGGGTAAACTTGTAATAAATTGGAATTTCAAAAAAAAATACTATATACTATATAGTGTTGTGTATTATGAAGGCCACTGAATTATCTATTGCTCTGTAACAAGTATCTTCTAAAAGTGCATAATCTCTCTTCCTTTTTTCTGACCTATTGTACTTGCAAGGCTTTAGTACAATATTGAGTAGAATTGAAGAATGGAAATCCTAACCTTGTTTCCAAAAATAGGGGGAAAGCATGCAGTTTTCCAACAGTAAGTATGGTGTTAGCTATAGTTTTTATTTTTTGTAGATGACCTTTATCATATCAAGGAATTTTCCATGTATACATAGCTTGCTGAGAGCTTTTATCGTGTCAAGTTCTTTTTATTTTTGCACTGCTATAGATAACCTTATTAGCCTTTAACTGATTATTTAGGTAAATTACATTAATTGTGTTATAAATTTTAAACTAGCATTTCATTCCAGAATAAACTCAATTTGGTCATAATGTGTTTCTTTAAATATGGATTGATTTATTCATATGTAGTTAGTATTTTGCATCTGTGCTCATAAGGGTAGTGCTCTACTGTTCTCTTTTTTTGTAATGTCCTTTACTGGTTTTAATGTTAAGGTAATATTGGTCTCATAAAGTTGGGAAGTAGTTGCTCTTCTTATTTTAAGGAAAGGATTATATAAAATTGGTATGATGTCTTCCCTAAATGTTCGGTGGAATTTTCTAATAAAACCATCTTGGTTCAAAGTTTTATTGTATAATATTTTTAATAAGAATTTAATTTTTTAATTGATAACTTCCTATTTAAGTTATCTATTTCTTTTTGTGCAGTTGTGGTACTCAAGTATTTAACTGTTAACCATTTATTTGGTAGTTTGTGTTATTCAAGGTATTGTTACATTTCATCTACAGTGTCAAATTAGTGGACATGAAGTTGTTTATTGTATTCCATCATTATCCATTAATGTCTATCTATAGTGTTCTATAATGACATCTTTTATTCTGGATATTGATAATTTGTGTCTTCTCTCCATTTTTTTTCTTGATCTGGCTAATTGTAGGTCTTATAAGTCATCGAGATGAAAGGCACAGCATAGGGAATATAGTCAATGGTATTGTAATAGCCTTGTATGGTGACAGATGGGAGTTGCCCTTTCATAGCATCACTTAATAGATTTGTCAAATTAAACACCAAAATCTTTATTAGTCTATTCAAAAAATAATCTTTGACTTTCTTGGTTTTATTCATTATTACTTTTGTGTTTTCAGCTTCATGGATTTCAGCTTCTTCTTATTTGCTCTAGGCTTAATTTGCTCTTCTATTTCTAGTGTCTTAGGTGAAAGCTTAGATTATTTTGAGGTCAAACTTTTGTAATATATGCTTGTAGTGCTTTAAATTTTCCCCTACTACTACTACTTCTACTACTTTTCTCTACCACTACTTTTTTTCTGTCTGTTTTTTCTTTCCACTATTTTAGTAGCATTCCACAAATGTTTATGTATTGCATTATTTTTGTTTAATTCAAAATATTTTCTGTTTTCTTCTGTGATTTCTTCTTTTGAATATGGATGTCATAGAAATGTGGGGTTTTTTAATTTTCAAATATTTGAAGACTTTCTAGCTTTTGCAGCAGGGGTTCAATAATAGTTTCATTCCTTTGTAATTAGAGAATATACTTTTAATGATTTCTATTCTTTTAATTTAATGATTTGTTTTACAGACATTTGGTTTAAAACATTTGTTTTACATACTACAGAAAATGTAGTATCTTGGAAAATTGTCCTTATGCCTTTGAAAAGAAGCTGTGTTCTGCTATTGCTAATAGGGCATTCTATTAATATTAATTGAGTCATGTTATTTAATAACATCATTCGGTAATTCTACACCCTTGCTGATTTTCTATCTACGTGTTCTATTGATTACAGAAAATAAATGTTGAATTCTCCAATTATAATTGTGGATTTGCCTAGTACTCTTTCCCACCCATCATTTTTTTTTTGTTTCATTTCCTTGGAAGCTCTGTTATTGAGTGCATACATACTAGGATTTTTATATCTTCTCTTGTCATTATGTAATGTTCCTCTTTATCTCACAAAATATTACTTGTTCTGAAAACTGCTTTTTCTCATTAATATAGTCTTTGTGATATATAGTCTCTGTGATAGTCTTTTAATTAATGTCTCCATGTCATATCTGTTATAAACTTTCACTGTTATCCTGTCTATATTATATATTTAAAGTATATTTCAAATAGATAGCATGTAGTTAGTTACTTTGTACTAAATATGACAGTCTATGCTTTGAATTAGTGTTTTTTTAATTTATTTTATTTTTGTTTATTTAATTTTTTGATAGAGAGAGCGAGAGAGAGAGAGAGAGCATGTGAGTGGGGGAGAGGGGCAAAAGGAGGGAGAGAGAGAGAATCTTGAGTAGGCGCCACACCCAGCATGTGGAGTCTGATGCAGGGCTCAATCTCACAACACCAAGATCATGACCTGAGCCGAAATCAAGAGTACGTCATTTAACTGATTGAGCCACCCAAGAGCTCCTGAATTGCTATTTTTAAATCACTAGCATTAGATAAAATTCTTCATATTGTTAAATTTATGTCTACCATTTTTGAAATCTTGGTCTTGTTATTTTTTTAAATTTTTCTGTTCCTTCTGTACTGTCTGCTTTTGCATTATTTGAACATTTTTAGTGTTCCATTTTAAACTTATCTACCAGATTTTTTTTTTAAGATTTTATTTATTTGAGAGAGAGAGTATGAGTGGTGAGGGGAAGGGCAGAGTGAGAGAGTAAAGAGAGGGAAGCAAGCTCCCTCCTGAGCTGGGAGCCTGACTCAGAGCTCCATCCCAGGATCCCTGGGGTCATGACCTGAGCCAAAGGGAGACCCTTAACCGACTGAGCCACCCAGGTGTTCCCATCTGCTAGATTTTTTTTTTTCATTACTTTCTCTTTGTTTTCTTTTGGTGGTTGTCTTAGGATTTACTCCAGTCAATTTAGAATTATCATTTCCCTATATGTAAAATGTCATTTATTTTTTCTGGCTGCTTTCAGGGTACTATGTTGATGATGATTTATCTGGGCAAGGCTTTCTTTGGTATCATCATATTTGGGATTTGCTGAGCTTCAACTCCAGGAAGATTTGTTATTATTTCCCAAAGGAATTTTTTTTTACCCATCCCCTCTACTTCTAAGCTTCCAAGGATACAAATATGACATATTTTGATATTATCTCATAAATCTATGACATTTCCTTCTTCTTCTCTCTGTTCTTCAGATTGCATAATTTCTGTTGATCTATGTTCAAGT
The DNA here is from genome assembly GCA_028533885.1 of Nasua narica. Classification (NCBI taxonomy): domain Eukaryota; kingdom Metazoa; phylum Chordata; class Mammalia; order Carnivora; family Procyonidae; genus Nasua; species Nasua narica. Next base: position 57,434,486 of record CM052810.1, read on the forward strand.
TAGCAGACTACATTTTTTTCTTATTTCTATCTTGCTAAAAATCCATGAATTTGTTTTAAAATATTGCTTCTTCAGTTCTACTGTGTTTATTTGATTATTTCCTGTAGTTTCTTTTTCTCTGTCAAAATTTCTATTTTTTCTGATCACTGAAATGGAGTTTACCTTTACTTTATGGAGCATAGTTATAATGGCTGCTTTAAATTCACTGGTCTCTGCCCAGGCAGGGAAGAAAATCTGAAGTGCTGCCCAACTACTGAGTTTAGACTCTAGTCCTGCCCAAACAGGAAGCCTGGCCAGAGAATCTGGGCAGCTGCATAGCTCATTCCACAGCCTCAATTGCAGTGTCATCCAAGCAGGGATCCCAGCCAGAAGCTCTACCACCTGCAGATACAAATCTGTGGCTGCAATTGGCCAGAGAACTTAGTTGGCAGTTTTGCCTGATTCAAGTCCCCAGCCAATGGGCCATACTAGCCATGGAGCCTATTCTGTAGCCCTGCTTCGGCAGAGAATCACATTTGAGTGAGCCTCACCCAATATACCCTGAGTATAGCTTCTAGTCCCTTTGGACCAGGAGAACAGGTCAGAGAATTTAGGCAACCACAGAACACAACCTACACTCCTTGTGGGCATGGAGAAAATCCAGCAGCCATGCCCAACTGGTCAGAATAGCCTCCGGCCTCACGTAGCAGCCACAGATACCACCTGCGGCCCCACACAACAGCGAAGCCTGGTCTACAGCTCTGCCCAATTATGGAGCACTTGGCTTATGACCTTATCCAAGCAGGAAGCCCAGCCAGTGACTCCTGCCCAATCACTGAACACAGCCTGCAGACTCATTCAACAAGAGAGCCTGCAGAGTGAAACCCTCCCTGTCAACTGCTAAGCAAGGTCACTAGCCCCCTGGAACTATAGAATACAGCTGGAAGTCCCTTCTGACCAGGAAACCCAGCCAATGACTTTGCCCAAAGGCAGAGCACAGCCCATATCGTCATAAACCCATCTGCATCCCTGACTTCAGGGCAGAGATTGCAGCCCCCACACAATCATAAAGCACAGCCTAAGGTCCCATCCAATCATAAAGCCCTGTGTGGAACCCTGCCTGAACGTGGAGTCTAGCCAGTAGTACCATTACGTTGGAGAGTATGGCTTGAAACTCCACTCAAACTGTAGACCTGACAAATCATGGAGTGCAACAAGTGACACCACTCTGCCAGTGGCACCATGGCACTCTGCCATAAACGTACCAGACCACAGGTGATGACCAAAGCTAGTTAGTTGCCCCACGCGCCTACAAAAAACAGCCAGCAACCTCACCTGATCAGTGAGGCTAGCGGTTCTGCTTAAAATCAGATCCCAGCCAACAAGTCCACCCAACCACCAACCCCACCAGGGACATCTTGCCATCTTGACCTCAAAGTACAGGCCTTGACCTTACTTGACTATGGAGCCAATTATCAGATATACTCTACCATAGAGCCCAGCGAGTGGCACCCCTTGGCTTCAGAGCATAGGCAGTGGCCCAGCCAGAATAGAGATACAAAACTCCACCTGACTATAGGCTGACACAGCTGACCTGTCCAGAACCCCAACCTGAGTTGACTGGTAAAGATCTCTCCTTGCCAAAGCAAAACTGAATACAACTGAACTTGGATTCATGTATTTCTTCTTTTTTAATAGAATGCACAGTAATTCAAACTGTTTCAGTTGTTTGATAAATGTGTTTGACTTAATTGTTCTTTTTCTTTCATTCAGTGCTCACATTCCCATTTCTGGATCTAGCAGCCTATTCATATCAGACCCAATACTGCAATTAATGCTTGGCTTGTTAAGAGCCAACTAGCACTTTCTTTTTTTTTAATCTTGCTTTTACCTTTATTATAACTTTTCAGTCATAGGTAGAAGATTAGCAAAGGTATAAAATTAAATGAAAACCTAGTCAGTTTTAATTGATTACAACTAAATAACAAGTATAATTATTTTTAGAATGAAATAGAGGTTATTTTATAAGGTAGGAAAATGAGAATATATTTGACAAAAACTAAGGCTTTGGGAATATCTGGGAAGTAACTGGATTTATTATTTATTCTTGTTCTTATGTCATATTTTTTTTGTATACCTCAGATAGTAACCTTTAGTATGGTGTTTTATAATAATTTTGGGGCTTATTTTTAAAAAATCAGAGATCCATGTCTTATACAACCTTGTTTCTTCAATATTTAGCACATTCTAAGTTGATTAAATCTCTTCAACAAACATAATTTGTTTTCTGATAAATACTAGTGCAATGTAAAAGAAGAACCCATACCTTTTTAAAAGATTCAATTGTTTGGTAAAATAAGTTATTATCCTGCCATAGTGGAATAAAACTGAGCCATTTCAGTAATTCTATCTTTATTAGAAAAAGAACAATTTATTGGATAACAAATATCAGGCGTGATTTATTTAAAAAAAAAAGTTTATATCTTTTAAAGTGATAAAATTAACATCATTCACCCGATGTCAAAGCTTCTAAAAACAAAAAGATGAGACTTAAACCTTGTATTCTTGCCATCTACGCTCTCTATACGGGATTTCCACTGTTATTATTCTTAGCTAACGTTATAGTGACTAAATCAATATACCAGATCCTGAAAACGTCTAAGAGGGCTTACATTTTTTTAGGGAAAAAAGCCAAGAAGCCCGACTGAAGTTATTTATCACAAGTGTTTAATAATTTTTGTTTCTTAGACACACTTTGTTCTACAATTTCTTGGCTGACATATCTCTGCAGATTATTTGAACCTAATACTTAATATATTAATATAAAACAAATATAAATATATCTGTCTCCAAGCACCTTTTAATCATAAATTTTACCCAGTTGTATGGATATAACTACTTGATTATAGACCACTGAATATGTACATGAGAGAGAGACAAAACTGCTAGTAATTAAAACACAAGTAATATATTTGTAAAATGTGTTAAGCTTTTTCTGAAATGAAAATATGGGTGCTCTTTTATTCTTTTTTATTATGCTCAGCTAGCCGCTATATAGTACATAATTAGTTCTGATGTAGTGTTCAAGGATTCATTAGTTAAGTATAACACCCAATCCTCATCACAGCATGTGCCCTCCTCAATACCCATCATCCTGTTCTCCCCTTCCCCAACCCTCCTCTTTTATTAAATCCTTAAATTGTTTCTCATGTTCCATGGTCTCTCATGGTTCATCGCCATGGCTGATTTCTCCCCCTTTGGATTTCCCTCCCTTCCCCTATGGTCCTCCATGCTATTGCTTATGTTCCACATATGAGTGAAACCATATGACAATTGTCCTTCTCTGCTTGACTTACTTCACTTAACATAATCCCCTCCAGTTCCATTCATGTCAGTGCAAATGATGGGTATTCATCATTTCTGATGGCTGAATAATATTCCATTCCACATCTTCTTTATCCATTTGTCTGTGGAAGGATATCTCAGCTCCTTCCACAGTTTGGCTATCGTGGACATTGCTGCTATGAACATTGGGGTACACATGCCCTTTCTTTTCTTTATACCTGTATCTTTGGGGTAACTACCTACTAGTGAAATTGCTGAGTCATAGGGTAGCTCTATTCCTAACATCTTGAGGAATTTCCGCAGTTTTCCAGAGTGACTGTACCAACTTGCATTCCCACCAACAGTGTAAGAGGGTTCTCCTTTCTCCACATCCCTGCCAACATTTGTTGTTTCCTGTTTTGTTATTTTTTGCCATTCTAACTGGTATAAGGTGGTATTGTGGTTTTGTGGTTTTGATTTGTATTTCCCTGATGGCTCTTTTAATAGACAGGAAAGACAATAAAATTTGTTACTATGTGAACAACTCCTGAGATAAATAACAAAAACATTAATTACAAAGACTTAGGAAAGGGTTGCCTGGGTGGCTGAGTCAGTTAAGCATCTGCCTTTGGCTCAGATCATGGTCCCGGGGCCTCTAGATCGAGCCAGGCATCAGGCTCCCCGCCCAGTGGGAAGCCTGCTTCTCCCTTTCCCACTCCCCTTGCTTGCTTTCTCTCTCTTGCTGTGTCTTTCTCTGTCAAATAAATAAATAAATCTTTAAAAAAAAAAAAAAGAAAAAAGACTTGGGAAATTTTTTTAAAGATTTTATTTATTGATTTGAGAGAAAGAGAGAGCACAAGAGGGGGAAGGGTCAGAGGGAGAAGCAGACTCCCCGCTGAACACAGAGCCCAATCCAGGGTTCAATCCTGGGACTCCGGGACCATGATCTGAGCTGAAGACAGATGCTTAACCAACTGAGCCACCAGGTGCCCCAAAACTTAGGAAATTTTGCTTATGTTATGAAGCAGGGCTTACAAAATTTCAGTGCTAACATGGTAAGAAGAAAGAATGGATTGCTGAGTTTCTTGGTGATTTAAAAGTTAGAGGACTTGAAGAGACAAAGCAATTTTGAGAAAAAAGTACAATGTGAGAAACAGCACATTTCTCTGAAAGCATGGTGTACATTTTACTTATCTTTTAATCTGTAATGTCTATTTTTTCTAATGGTCCTTGTGCAATTGTTATCTCTATTTAAATTAAAATTATTTATTAAAGTTTAACATACATGCTAAAACACAAAATTACAAGTGAATGGTTTACTACATTTTTCACTAAGCAGATACATTTCTGTCAACATGTTAACCATCAACAAGATCAAGAAATAGAACAATCCCAACACCACAGAAATACCAATTTGTCTTCTAATCAAAGTTTCCTCTCAACAAAATTAGTCACTGTCTTGCTTATCCTAATGTCAGATTCAACCAGAGATTGGTTTTTCCTTCTTTTAAGCTTTATATAATTTGGATCCACATATTGTATACACTTTGTATCTGACATCTTTGACTAAATAAAAATGTTTTTATAATCCATCCATGGCTGGTGAGTGTTGTTGCAGCTTGTTTAGGCTTGTTTGTGTAAATTTACTACTTTTGTTCATTCTACTGTTAATAGATATCAGGGCTGTTTATATTATGAAAATAATTGTTAAACTGTGCTAAACATGTTTCTACATATCTTTTAGTGCACATGTGGATAAATTTATTTTGTATGTATATTCAGAAGTAGAATACCATATTAATGAATATGCAGTAGTTTTAATTTTTTTTTTAAGTAGGCTCCATTCAGAGTGTGGAGCCCAATGCAGGGCTTGAACTCACGACCCTGAGATCAAAACCTGAGCTGAAATCAAGTAGGATGCATAATCAACTGAGCCACTCGGCTGCCCCAATATGCACTAGTTTTAATAATTTTTCCTAAAGGATAATCCAATGACCTTGAAAGGTGAACAAAAAGTCTTTAGATAGAAAACACAAAGAGATAACCATGAAGCTTAAAAATGATAAATTTATCTACAATAAATTTAAGACCTTCTGATTGGATCTCACAAATCAATATTTTAAAAAGATAGTTCTATAGACAAATGGCAAAATATCTGAAAAAAAAAACTAGGAAAAAGTGGGTATTCAAATTGTCCATACAGATCTGCAAATTAAATTAAATTCCACTAAACATTAGCCAAAATACTTAAAATTGAAAAAACTGATAATGCCAAGTTTTGTGTAAGGTATGAAGCAATGGAAATTTATAAACTTACACATTTGCAAAATGGGTCTTTTTGTGGAACTCTGGAAATTTATCAAAAGCTTGCAGCAACCCAGAAACTACTTATAAAACAACAGCTGGATCTCAGAAAGAACAGCGAGTTTTGTGGAATTCTAATTTACCCTGATCCCAGCTCAGCCACAGCCTTCAAAAGAACAGCCCACAATCCAGTTACCAGTACTAAAGTGACCAGAATGGGCTTATTTGTGAAGAATTGTCCTTCTTATCTGTGATGACTCCCTGAAAGGCCAGCCCAAAAAGCTAGTCTTTATCTTACCTAACTTAGAGCTTGCTTAGTGCTAAAGATTCTATCTGGCTCGGGGAAGGGTGGACAGGGTTAGTCAATTGTCAAAAAGAAAAAACAAGGGACAAATATTTTAGTCACTGTTGCCTGAAGCAATGGATAGAAGTTGGGGAAAACAAAGAACTGACCCAAATGTTAGGAAGAAAGGCTGAAGGAATGAGATTCTTTGGGAAATAAGGATTTTGAGAAGTTTTGACATATCCCTGGGAATGGAGAAGGCCATGCACACAGGAGCAGGGCCGTGGATAGACTCAGGGAAAGTCCCGAGGAGGCCTTGCACTCTTCTCTCAGGCTAACCTGGACACTCTGTGGAGACACAGAAAAGAAATGGTAAGGCAGAGAGAGACATACAGTGCTCCACTCAGTGTTGAAGGGTGCTCTGATGTACACTTGGAGCTTCTCTGCAAAGACAGGGGCATTCTGTTCCTAGGCACGTAAGGGTATCTCCCTCCAATAATTAGTTGACCACTAAGCTAATGAACAGAGATTCCAGTGGCCACAAGAGACAAAGAATAAAGCCTTTATAAAATTAGTTGAGAAAAGTCGCTGAACAGACTAACAGCAACAATGAGAGCAAGCAGAACTGAAATCCTTGGGGAGGGAGAGAGTGACTCCCAGATGGACGCCTGGGTGGTTCAGTCAGTTAAATGTCTGTCTTTGACCCAGGTCATGATCCCAGGGTCTTAGGATCAAGCCCTTCCAGCTCCTTGCTCAGCGGGGAGTCTGCTTCTTCTGCTTCTTCCTCATTGTCAGTCGCTCCCCCCACTCTGTCCTCCCTGCACCCTTATGCTGATTCTCTTGTTTGGGCACTCTCTCTTTCCCAAATAAATAAATCTTTAAAAAATAAAATAAAATATGACTCCCAGAGTTGCCACATTTAAGAAACTGTCCAATTTTCAAACAAGCAAAAAAAAAAAAAAAAAATGAGACATGTAGAAAAGCAAAGAAATTATGGCCCATACCTAAAGAAAAACAGCAATCACTGGACAATGTACCAGATGAGGCACAGATATGGGAGTTACTAAATAACTGCTTAACATAATCTTTTTTAAATATGTTCAAAGAATTGAAGGGAAACATGTCTAATGAATTAAAGGAAAGCATGAGACCAATGTATACAAAAAGAAAAATCAAAAAGACGTAAACATTACTTCTGAAAAAGAAAAAAAGAGAAATCCTGGAGTTGGAAAATGAAATAGCCATGATGAAAAATTTACTGGAAGCACTCAATAACAGATTTGAGAAAGTCACAGAAAGAATCAATGAACTTGAAAGTAGATCAGTTAAAATGATATAGTCTGAGAAATAATGAAAGAAGAAAAGAAAGAATAAAAACAAAAAGAGCCTGACAGACCTATGGGAGGCTGACAGCAAGCATGCCAACATACTCGTCTTAGGAGCCCCAGTAGAAGGGGAGATAGAGACAGTCCAAAAATTGGAAGAAATAATGGCTGCAAAGTCCCAAATTGATGGAAAATGTTAATCTACACCACCAAGAAGCCCAACCAACTCCAGCTGAATACCCTCAAAGAGGTCCAGACTGAGAAACATTATAATCACACTTTTAAAGTTAGACAATCTTGAAGGCAGCACGAGAGTAGTGAGTCTTCCATTCAAAGGATCATCGGTAAGACCAACAGCTGATTCGCACAGAAACCATGGAGGCCAGATGGCAGTGAGATAACGTATTCAAAGTGCCAAGAGAAAAATACTGTCAGATAAGAATTCTCTATCTGGCAAAACTCTCCCTCAGAAATGAAGGAGAAATTAAACATTCATGGCAGAACTCTTCTAAAAAATAATAAAGAATGAAGGTCTTTAGGGTGAAATGAAGGGACACTAGATAGTAGCTGGAATCCACACAATGGCTATATATTCAAATAATATGCATGTGTAGGTATATGAATATGTATATGCATGAATTTAGACAGTGTCACAACTCATAATTCAGAATGAGGCTTAAATATAATATAGTTCAATTTTTCTGGTGTTTAAAATAAAATGTGTAGAAAGGAAATATGGTGAGAACAACAAATGTGAGTCTGAGTTTTTGGGTAAAGAACACGCATGAAAGGTTAAGCCTTATAGGACACTGTGCCTTAGAGTATTATGTAAGCTACCATTTTACAGCATGTGTTGAAGATTATAATTATTCATATTTGGTACTTTTATTTTTTTATTTTTTTAAAGATTTTATTTATTTGACATAGAGAGAGAGAGAGAGAGAGATCACAAGTAGGCAGAGAGGCAGGCAGAGAGAGAGGTGGAAGCAGGCTCCCTGCTGAGCAGAGAGCCCGATGTGGGGCTCAATCCCAGGACCCTGAGACCATGACCCAAGCCAAAGGCAGAGACTCCAACCCACTGAACCACCCAGACACCCTTCATATTTGATACTTTTAATAAGACATTGAAAATATATGTTATAAAATAAAATGTTAATGGAAAAATAGTTATTTTTCTTATAAAGAAAATTGGTGACTCCATTTGGCTGTCAGGGTAGAAATAACAATATCCTACATCATAACTTGATGTTAAAGTTTGCTTAAAGGTGCCCCCATCTGGACCACAACATACAGAGTCACCTTACCAATTACCCATGCAACACTAGAACTCACGTCCGCCATTTATCCCCTGTTTTGCTTGGCTTCTTGGTAGTTTTTGGCAGTGTTGACAACTCCTTTCTCAAAATACTTTCAGTTCATGGGTTCTAAATGCCTCACTACATGTTCAATCTCCTTGTCAAGTGCATTATTCCTCCACTTTCATCTTCTAGGACCAGATATTATGCCAAACACTCTCCCTAATCAATTTTACCTGGTCCAGGGGGGAAGCTATTCAAGAAAGTAATAATTACAGTCATTTTTTTTTTTATTTATTAGAGAGTGAGAGACTGAGAATGAGAGGGGAGAAGGTGAGAGGGAGAAGCAGACCTCCCGCAGAGCCGGGAGTCCGATATGGGACTCGATCCCGGGACTCCGGGATCACGACCCGAGCCGAAGGCAGTTGCTCAACCAACTGAGCCACCCAGGTGCCCTACAGTCATTTTTTAAAAATGCAAAGAATGTAATGTATATAAATTTTCAAAGCAAGGACCATGTTGTCTCAAGAAACTGAAATGCTTCTTAAGCATCTCTCTAATAGAATGTAATATCCAGATGAATGCAAACACCTCTATCCAACTAAATTATAAATACACTCCAAGGATTAGTAAGAGAATTGAAGCTTTAATGTTAAAGCAGTATCTCTAGTATAATTTCAGTAAATCAATAACAAAATTATACTCCAGATATTTTAGAACTGCTGCAGAATTAATTGCTCTTCATTTGGTTTAAAACAGCTGGGTTAAATATACTCTGTCATTTTTACTTTTTTGTCAATGACTATAATGTGAGAATGTATCCACCATCCACATCATTGTTCTATATACACTAAGTCATGTGCCTTTCAAATGATTACTTCTGTATTTGTGATGGAATTGCTATCATAAAATTTATTTCAATGCAACTTTTTCCTTATTTTTCCTCAGTAGGATAATATTTTTCTTATTTGCCTACATGAGAGAAAATAAGACCCAAACACGTGGAGGAAAAACAGGTGAGTAACAAAAATCCAGCTTTCTTTTAAATTGTTGAAGAATGTGATGTAAGTTTTACAAAAAAATAAATTGACAAAGCTTCTTATTACTTTTTTATTTTGGTTTGCTGAGAGGAAATGAGGAAGCATGTTATTAAGTACATATTTTAAAGGAATTGGGAAAATTTGAAGCCTATAAATATTTCAAAGTTCTCTCAGCAAAAGCTTACAGTATTTTCACAATCTCTCCATTGAAATGTTCAAAGGGATATTGAACAATCACTTCCTCACCTCTTAAAGATGGTGGATGGTGAGGTGATTACCAATGGACAATTATCTTTAAGTGAACATTTCCAAGTGTATAATTAGTTAAGAGGGCAATTTCCATTCCATTTGGGTGAATTTAGATAGCTAAATCTTGCTGGAAGGAAAAGATTTATTTTTCTAAAAACAACTACTTAACAGCAGGCATGCCAGTCATTTTTTATATGTGTGCCTTAAGATCCTTAATGCAAGCTTTGCAAGGAAGCATTCTTATACGAGCAGCAAGTTCACAGCAAGAAAATGCCCATTAAAGGCAGGTGAACATTGTTTAGACATGTGTTGACGGGATGTTCTGGAATTCCAAAAGAACACTCTAGACGTGATTTTCATAAAGAAACATACCAGTTTAATATAAGAGACCAGATCAAAATGTATACTCCCAAACTATAGAACCATATATCCTTCCTCATAAACATTATGATAAAATGAGACATAAATAAAATACATGCCTTCCTCCTCTGAAATGTATGTAGTATAATGAGGGAGAGAGGAAAAAAAATAGGCTTTTTCAACAGACTGTGTTCTATTGACTATTGTAGTAGTTAAGAACTGTATTTAAGCTGCTAGTGATGAAGATCAGAAACAAGATTGAATTTTATTTTCTCTCAATTAAATCTAAGGGTGCGAAGGTGGACCATTTAGGGTTGGTATGTTAACACGGGATTTTTATGTTTTTTGCTTCTTACCTTCAGCAAATAGCTTTGATTATACAAGTCACCTTGTAGTCCAAAATGTCATTTAGAGCTTCAGCCATCTGTATTAGGGAGCAAGAAATGAAGAGAAGGAAGACAGAAAGAGACGTATCATTTTCTTTCCCCGTTTTAATGAACTTCTCCAGAAATCTCATTCAACAGTTTCTTCTTATATCTCACTGGCCAGATATATTCTCATAGCTACACCCAACTACAAAAAGGCTGGAGAATCAGTTTTTGAACTAGAACATTTCTTCTCTAATAAAATCAGAATTTTTTTGCTTGAGACAAAAGTGAGAATGGATATTGAATTGGCAAAATTTAATGATAACAACAAGCTGCAAACCAGTGCTCTCTGTCACAATAACAATGAGGTAAGTATGAAAAGTTGTTTCTTCAGTCACTCATTCATTTATTACTTCATCTTTGCAAAAGTACTTATTGTCAAATATACACCAAGTGCTATGGTAGAATGGAAATTCCCTTAACGAATGCATTAAACAGAGATAAACAAGTGAATCAAGAACTACAATAAAATGTAGAATTTATGTCTGTCATACAGAGAAGCACAGGGAGCTGAATTCATTATTTATTTCATCATTCCAAAATACCTACTAATTGCTTAAAAAGTGTTAAGTTTCATTATGTGCTGGTAATATTCCATAAGTAAGATAGAGCCCTTGTTTCTGTGACTAATATAAGCTAAGTGTCAGGTTTTCCCCTCCTTTTTCTTATTCTTTATTTTGAATTCTGATTAAATTTCATCTCAAACCAAACCAATTAAAGCAAAATCCCTTGAGTCACAGCCAGACATTTTTTTTTTTTTAATTCCCCAGGAAATTCTAATTAGCAACCAAGATTGAGATCTACTTCTCTAGAACAGTAATTCCCAACCAGGCTCAATTTTTCTCCTCCGGGACATTTGGCAATATCTGAAGACATATTTGAATGTCACAACTGGGGATGGAAGGAAGCATTATCAGCATCCAGTAGTTAAAGGCCAGATAATACTGCTAAATACCCCACAGTGCAGATGACTGCTACCCCTCCACTGTCCCTAACTAAGAATCATCCAGCCTAAAAGGTCAACAATGTTGAAATTGAATTTAAAAGCTCAAACTGGCAAGTCAACTGGTACTTATAAAATAGGGCATCTGTTTTCCAGTAGGGGAAGTACTAAACGCTGCTGGGCATTTAGGAGGTACATCACTCCAGCCGGCTTTTTGGAAGGAGTAGAATCTAATTGATAGGAGTTAGCCATGCTAATGCATGAGGAGGAGCCCAAACCAAGAGGAGGAAGTGTTACAGGTCAGAGACCGGTGTAGCTCCAGGGGTAAAGGTGGAAGAAAGTAACAAAGTGCAAAGGCACAGAAAAAGAAGTTACTTAATCAGCAGAGTAGCTGTTAACTTACCATACAGGGGCTTTGCATCTAAAGCTAGAATCATAAATCCCAGGAGACGTTGCCGTATGGCTAGAATTGAAAATGTTACCATACTTTTCTTAAACGTATTGTTGGAAAGTCCTTTTAATTTGGTTGATTATTGAGTCAAAAAGGAACCATCAAGATGAAGAAAACCTGAATACTTTATCATCAGTAGATTTTCTATTGGAGTAAAGGCCATTAGGAGTCTAAATAGATTTGTGGCTTGATTTTGATAAGAGTCATGTGATGAGACTTACATTTGAGAAAAATGTACAGTGGTGTCAATGACAGATGAGCCTAATGGGAGAAATGGGAGATGGGAGGAAGGTAACAGGATAACTAGTCAGAAAGATTTCCATGACAGCCCAGGAAAGAACTAGTGAGAGGCCAAGCCAATCAAGCACTATAAAACAAGTGACAGACAGGGACACAGGGATTGGAAATTGGGAAGGTGTGTATTTTAAAGTGTCTTTCGTCATTATTCAGTCAAATACAGCTGTGCTTGAAAATATTTGAGTAGTGGTTTATAATGTTGGCTATGCATCAGCATTATCTGGGAAACTTGCTCACAGTTCAGACTTTCACATTCTATCCAGATAGAAGACCAAAAGGAATGACAGAGGTATGACCAAGAGAGTATAAATTTTTTAACATAAGCTTTAGGTAATTTAGAATAAAAAGTTTGGGATACAAAGATCTCAACTTGGGAACCATGTCATGGTTTGACTAATTCAAATGAAGAAGAAATGATAAGAAAAAGATGGTCAGTGGAGTGCAACCCAATGTAAACTCTTTTTGTACTTGTTCAATTTAAAAATTTATATATATATAAATAATTTATAAATAAATATATATATAAAATTTAAATTTATATATATAAATAATTTATAAATAAATGTATATATAAAAATTTATATATATATAAATCATATATATATATATATGATTCAAGAACATCTGAATTAGTATTCTAATACCCAATCTAGAAAAAATAATCAAATCTATCAATACACAAGTTTTAAAAAAATTTTTGGTTGAAGTAAAATTATATTATGTATATTGAGTGTTTTTATATACATTATGCCATTTTTTGCAACATGAAAATGAAATAAAGAGGATATATTCATATTGATTCATGTTATAAGCCACAAATCACACACAATTTCTTGTTTAAAATAATGTAAATTGTATTTTGAATATAAATGCATTTGAAGTGGTTTTTAAAAGCTAATGGCATGAGACCGTTCATTTGTGCTTTGTTAATGTACAACACTAACGACATCTGCAATTTTAAATGCATTAAACTGTGGTTGGCTATTTCCCTGTGTATGCATTCCAGCTCTGAAATTTAATTGAAGCTCAGTAATGTACTACATTTCTGTCTTTTTTTTCAATTACTCTATTATGCATATCTAATGGGAAGGCAGATCAAAGTTGTATTTGAACATGACTCCTTGCTTTTGAAAGTAGAATTATATTGTGTTTATGAAGGGAGAGTCTTTCTAAATGGAATAACATTTGGAAAAAAATCTCTACATTCCTATTATTAAGAATTGAGTTCTGTGAAAATCTCATTCAAAAGAAAAAGAACACTACATGTATGATTAGAAGCAAAGAGCAAGATGGGAACTTAGAAATCACTTACTCCCACCCCTTCATTTCTCAAATAAGTTTATTACCTTACAGATAAATTAAGCATCTTTTCAAGGATGCTGATCTTCTTGGTGATGGAATGACAACTGTAACCCTGCCTTCTAAAAATCTTGTAAAATAGGCTTGTAAAACTTCTCCTAGGCTGGAAAGAAGGCAGTTAAAGCTCAGAGAAAAAGTGAAACTATCTAGTTTTTTTATTTTAAAAAATCTGCTACGAATGTTCACATCTGTGGGGATTTGCACTCCTCTGCTTGATTAGGCTTGGACTTTAGTTGCTGGAGTATGCTTCCCTGTAAGGTTTGGAATTAGAAGTGACCAAAAAGAGATGTGAGGGAATAAAAGAAGCCACAGCTTTTATTCTCTGAAGGTCATTATGCCTAGATACAGAGACAGACAGATGTTTTGTTTTGGTAGCTTCCAACATGCCACAGCCACTATTTTTCTGGCCACTGACCCTGAGGACTAATAGTGTCCCCAACATATGGTTAATTAGAGATTACAGAGCATTTGGAGATCAAATTTATATGCCAGGAGTTTTTGATAGAACCAGTGTAAGATGAACTTATGCATTTAGTTTCAGACTATATTTTTTTTTTAAGATTTTGTTTATCTATTTGATAGCGAGCAAGAGAGAGGGGAACACAAGAAGGGGAAGTGGGAGAGGAAGAAGCAGGCTTCCCACTGAGCAGAGAGCCCAATGTAGGGCTCGATCCCAGGACCCTAGGATCATGACCTGAGCCGAAGGCAGACACTTAATGACTGGGTCACTCAGGTGCCCCATGGTTTTCTTTTTTTCTTTTTATTTCACATTACTATCTACCTTAGAATAGTTTCTGAAAGTTGGCTGTCTCTCTGTTGCCAAATGAAGTAGACTCACCCTTTTATTGTGTTTCTCAGATGGAAATATAAGCCTTTTTGGCTTTTACAAGGAAATACAGGACAAAGGCTAGCTTAACTCCTCTTAGCTGTCATCTCCTTTCTGATTCTCTTTTCTTCATCAAGTACTAATCATGCCTGTCAATTTTAAAGACCCAGTTTGCAATTTTACTGTAAAATGTGGTAGACTTTATAATCAAACAAAGGGAAACAGGGATAATTCTAACATTGGGGATGGCAAAGATTGCTATTGTCCATTAAAATCTTTCCTCTAATTTTTCACAGTATAAAGTTATAGCTGGGAACATGGACACACTACATTCCCTGGTATCTCTTACAGTTTGTTATGGTTCTATGACTAAACTAACTGTAATGGAACATGAGTATGAAGGATATATGCCACCTCTGGTACAAGGTAAGAGTATGAGTATGTCTACCCCATATACTCTTTCGCCTTCTCCCCTGGCTGGAATGGAAACTACCACAGCATCCTTGGACACTACCACTGAGGTAATGTACCCAGGGTTTGCACGGATTCCTGAATGACAATGTGATGTCCACCTTCCTCAAATATCCAACTTGGACTTTTATGAGAAAGTGTAATGAATTTCAATATGCTTTTAGCCATTGTTCTTGGGGAACTCTGTTATATAAGTTTAATATGTCCGAGTTTAATAGAGTTTAATAGAGTCTCCATTTTGGTAGATGGTAGAAAGAAACCTGAATGAAATTATAATGATTCTGAGGGTCCAAAATATAAATAGAGAAAGCTTGTGATAATGAGCCTTAATTTGAGGAATTATAGTTGCATAGAGACAGAGATATTAAGAAAGAAAACTTTCAAGCGCCTGAGTGGCTCAGTAGTTTAAGTACCCAACTCTGGATTTCAGCTCAGATATTGATCTTGGTGTTGTGAGATTGAGCCCCTTATCGGATTTGGTGCTCAGCACAGTCTGCCCTTCCCTCTCCCTCTGCAACTACCCCTGACCTCTATCTCTCTCTTCTCTCAAGTAAATAAAATCTTAAAGAAAGAAAGAAAAGAAAGAAAGAAAGAAAGAAAGAAAGAAAGAAAGAAAGAAAGAAAGAAAGAAAGAAAGAGAAGGAGAGAAAAAGATTTCAGGATATTTTACAAAATTAAGAATCAACAACTATATAGCTTACAAGACAATTCAGGCCCACTGCCTGTTTTTGTAGATAAAGTTTTATTGGAACATGGCTACATTTATTCATTTATGTATTATCTATGGCAGCTTTCACACTACCATGTTGGAGGTGAATAACTGTGACAGAAAAAGGATGGTACCCGAAGTCTAAAATACTGGCTCTCTGTTCTTCATACAAAAAGTTTGCTGCCCCTGGATTTAAAAAATAAACTTTGGTGTAATTAGGGAGCACTTAAAGGTGATTTTCAAGAAGATCAAGATTTTTAATGCCGAGTCAGAGATGTATGAAGGAGAACAAAGAAAAATGTGTCCCAAAATTTCACTGATTTAAAGATGACATTAAAAAGGTATGAGGCATTTAGGTAACAGGTAGACTGAAAGTTGTTGAGTCCAAAGAAAGTTGAGTCCAAAGTTGTTGAGTCCAAAGAAAAAACTAGGACCTGTATTTCTCAGCCAGAAATAAAAGCTTTTTTGGCCTTCATATTATAAGGATATACCAGGGCCAATATCTTAAGGATAAGAATAAAATCACTTCTCTGGAGGAATACCAAATCTAGGAAACTTTTGAAAACCTCTCTAACAATGGAACAAGACTCTGTAATAAAATAAATGGAGAAACCATAACTGACAATTGAATAGATAAATATAGAGAAACATATGTCTGTGTGTATGTATATATAATACACATATTACCTACCTACCTGTCTACGTACCTACCATTATTTACCACTTCTGAATGTATTCACTGAGAGGGCCTAGTAGCAATGAGAACAACTGATACCCAGATGACTCAGATGTATGTTTCTAGAATGACATATTTACTTATTCATTTGAGAGAGAGAGAGAGAGAGAGCCCGTGAGCTTGAGCAGGGAGGAGAGGCAGAGGGAGAGGGAGAAGCAGACACACCAATGAGCAAGGAGCCTGATGTGGACTCAATGCCGGGACCCTGGGATCATGACCGGAGCAGAAGGCACACGCTTAACCAATTGAGCTACCCAGGTGCCCCAAAAATGACATCTTTATAAGGAAAATATATCAGTGCATTAACCTAAAAGTAAGACACAGTAGCATGGAAATAATTCTATGGGAAAATGCATGTTACTTCCTTGGATCATACAAATGTAATGAGATAATACAATGTAATTAAAAATAAACTTGAATTCAGTTTATCTCCTTACACATTTACATATTTGGAAATAGAATTTAGGGAAAGATGGGTGAAGCTACTAACAGAGTTGGCAAAATAACCCATCCAGTATTCTGAAACAGCTGTTCAGAAAGAACCCCACCACCTGCCCCTCCTGTAACTTTATCCTTGGAACTCTTTTCACTGCTTTCATAGAGGGTTCAGATGACTGTTTTTAGAAGTAAGCCCACTTTACTTGGCATTGTCTCACCATACATATATTATATTATCCATTCTTCTGAGCCATCAGCGTCTTCCCCTTCCTTCCTCTTCAGTGTGAATACAATCAGGCTCAACAGAATAATAGGAACAGAGGAAGAGTAATTTCAAATATTTCAAATATTTAAAACAGACATTATATATTCAGGTTAAATGTTTTATACAGTTTAAACTCTCTACTACTGCATACCTCATGAAATAAAGTCACACAAGCTGAAGTTTAGAGGAAAAGATGGCTCCATATCATTCTCTTCTGGGCCAGTTATTGTTTCCTGCAGTAATACATCATTCATTTGGTACTTAGAGTGTGTCCAATGTTGTGCTTAATGATCTTTATAATAAACGTACTTAAACCCCACGATGCCCTTATGAGGCTGACGTTGTTATAATGACTCCTTTCCTGGGGAAGGAAACAGAGGCTTGCGGGATTTGTGACTTACCCAAGCCCATATAAAACCTGTGTCCTTAGCCATAATATGGTCATGCTAGTGGGTGGCTTTAATATTCAATTCAGCAACTCTGCCCCTCAGGCTTGACAATTTGCAGAATGATTTTCAATAATGGCTTCATATTTATACCTTTCACCTGCCAGGTAGTCCCATCACCCACATTTCTCATTACAGGGCATGATCTCATGCTGAGGAGAATACTGAACCCAGGGTGGCCGTGGGGAGTCTTGGTGATATGAGAATCTATGAGTGAGAGGCAGCGTAGGAATGAGATGAGAAGAATGCAAATATAATTTGATAATAAGACCCAAAGGATATTTTTAACTGTTCCGCTTTGGAGACTCCTCCTACCCCACTTAACACCCTTTGCCAAGTAGAGAATGCATCCCTATTTATTCTTATTGTTATCTTCTCCTATCACCATTTGCTTATTTCTTCACTTTGAGTCTTTCATTCCCAGAAGCAAAAAAATATATATCCATCACTTTACCAGAATCTCTGTTCAAATCTTTATTTCTGCAAAAATAGTGCATGGACAGAATCTCAGAGAAGATCCTGTGGGCATAATTAGATCAGCATGGGGTGTGACTTTTATTATTTATTGATTGTTAGATCCCCACATACATATGACAACACAGAAGACATAATAAGAAGACAAGTCTCAGGATACAGAGAAAAGATCAGGAAAGAGATTACTACTATTAAATATGTTATGTACTTGGTGAATTACCTTTACAAGTATTATATAAACCTAATAATACTATACTCTATGGCTTAAATCATAGGCAAATTTCTGATTGAGCTTCTTATTGTTATTTCTTTACTTTTTTTAAAGATTTTATTTATTTATTTGACAGAGAGGAAGAGATCACAAGTAGACAGAGAGCCAGGCAGAGAGAGAGGGAAGCAGGTTCCCTGCTGAGCAGAGAGCCTGATGTGGGGTTCGATCCCAGGATCCTGAGATCATGACCTGAGCTGAAGGCAGAGGCTTTAGCCCACTGAGTCACCCAGGCGCCCCTTCTCATTGTTATTTTATCATTATTTTTTTGAGAGGATGCTGGTAGGAAGTGTAGTACTAGTAAAAGTTGGACCATTAACACAATGGTGAATTTGGAATGGAATTGACTTCTTAGGATACAACTGAGTTCTTTTACAACTAAATAGTTTTAGGTACATGCAGGATGGCATACCATGAAGGTAGCACACTTGCTTTGGAATACATGTGCCTACTTTCTGCAAAGTGGAAAGATTAAATTAATAAGTGATGGGAAGTTTCAAGGTCAACAAGCCTTTGTAAACCACTTCGTGCTATTACTGGTTGCTTTCGCCAGAAATAAAACAACTTATGGATAGGAATGAAAAGTGTATCAAATGGCCTGAAAGCAGCAATAATTCAATAAAAAAACAAAAAACAAGGCTGAGTAGTTTATAATTATCAGTTACTAAGTTAAAACTCATTACATTCAAGGGCCTCAGGGGAAATTATTTCAGATTAGGAAAGGCCTATAAAACTCTTGGAGAGAGAGAAAGAATAAAATTAAGATAAGCAATTACATAAAGGTTTTCCATTTTCATTCTTATGCTTCTGGTCTATGTAATCATTTTGTTTTATTGGATTTCCATTAATTCTATTCCCAAATAAGTCACCCTGAGAAGCTTACCGAGTTATTTCTAGTGTTAAATGCATAGAGACTTTGAAGTATTATCAAGAAAAACTTCAATTTTCTTTTAAATATGACCTTAACAATTATTGAGCCCTCTTAAACACTAAACATTTAAACACTATAAATGAAAGGTGATAAAAACAAATATAATTTGAGACCATCTTAAAGTGATCCTCAATCTGAAAGTGAACTAGAAACTTCACAATGTTTACTTTAATGTTTAAAAACAATGGAATGGGTTTGTATTTTCATGGTTTAAATAAATGAACATGTATAAAAATTTACTTTCAATGTGTAAGATTTCTACACTCTCTGTGCTAATGATGGTGGTCTTCCTAAAGCCAGAGTCATGCACTTTCAGTCGTGACGTTTTAGTCAAAGGTCAACTTTTAGCAAAGTTCTTCCACTAAAAGGAGTTTCAGAATAGAATTGAAAAGGACTAAAGAATAAAAAAGGCCATGGGGCACCTGGGTGGCTCAGTCTTTAAGCCTCTGCCTTTGGCTCAGGTCATGATCCCAGGGTCCTGGGATGGAGCCCCGCCTCAGGCTCCCCGCTCGGTGGGAAGCCTGCTTCTCCCTCTCCCACTCCCCCTGCTTGTGTTCCCTTTCTCGCTTTGTCTCTCTCTGTCAGATAAATAAATAAAATCTTAAAAAAAAAAAAAAGAACAAAAAAGGCCAGAAAATCTATTTGATTTATGTTGTAAGTCTCAATGTCAGGATTTTCTAGGCCATAATCAGATTACACCTGTATACTTTAATGGCAATGCTATCAAATGGAATTGAGAAGGCAGCCTATTGATCTTTGATGTCCATCCCTTGTCCAATTTTTATTTTGTAAATATGGTATGACATATTTACATGTCATGGTATGATATGTAAATGGTATGACACCTATGTGCATAAAAACTGGATTTCACGTATTCCATTAATTTTTTAAAATCTTTATTAGAACTAGTATCTGGTATCTAAATACCATGTAATGTCTTAAAATTTTTAAATATTTATACTTCTCAGAAGTCTTTTAAATTAACATTGCTATGAATATGACTTTTATTCTGAGAGTCTTTGGAAAACTCTAGAATAAAGACTTAGAAGTAAGGTTTAAATGTTCTGTTTCATAAGCTGTTGTGTTGGGTTTTTTTTACTTTTTTTTTTTAAAGATTTTATTTACTTATTTGACACACACTCTCTCTCTTGAGAGAGATCACAAGTAGGCAGAGAGGCAGGCAGAGAGAAAGAGGGAGGAAGCAGGGTCCCTGCTGAGCAGAGAACCTGATGTGGGGCTCGATCCCAGGACTCTGAGATCATGACCTGAGCCGAAGGCAGAGGCTTTAACCCACTGAGCCACCCAGCCACCCCTGTTTCATAAGCTCTTATCCCTTAAGCTTGCTGACTTGAATACCTTAAGGTAGATGATAAATACTATGAAAGATTCAGAAAAAGTGCATTGAATTATGTAGCTCTTAATTAATTTATTATTTTTTTAGAGAGAGAGAAGTGGAGGGGCAGAGGGAAAGAGAATCTTGAGCAGTCTCCATGCCCCACACAGAGCCTGACATGGGGCTTGATCTCACAACCCTGAGATCATGACCTGAGTGGAAATCAAGAGTTGCACACTTAACCAACTGAGGTGTCCCTTAATTTATTTTTAAGGTTTAGTAGTTAACAATTAAACTTCATGAGGCCAAAGATCTGCATGGCTTCTTCATTGGAGTATCTCCAACCTTTGCCTAGAATAGTTTCTAACACTGATTAAGACCTTCACCACATGTCTTGTGGATGAAGGAATGGATTCTGAAAGTACCACTTAAAACATGATTAATCTGATTTATTTAGTGATATGCATAAACCATAAACAGCAAATGAATTTTAGTAAATCAGTATAATTGATTATATGTATCAGTATCTTTTTGTCTGTGTAGTCCCAGTTCCCCATATCTGAAGATGAATTACCTAATTGCTAATGATGCCTAAGATAGCTGGACCCATATGATTCAGAGATGTCAGTTCTTCTCTTTTACAGAGGTATAGGAATATCCAGAGGATCTCAGAACAGATTCTTGCTCATCTGATTCTCCTTTTCTTTCTCTCCTATTTCTTTTCCTTTTCTTTTTTTCAAGGATTATTTATTTATTTATTTGACACAGAGAGGGAAAGAACACAACCAGGGAGAGCAGCAGGCAGAGGGAGGAGAATTAGACTCCCCACTGAGCAGGGAGCCAGACATGGGGCTTGATCCCAGAACCGTGGGATCATGACCTGAGCTGAAGGCAGACCCTTAACCAACTAAGCCACCCAGGCACCACTCTCCTATTTCTCTTCTTATAGCAAGATTATGCACAGAAAAGACTAGTCTACCTAGACTATCACACATACTATGCACTCCATATACAAAATAAAAATTCAGCCACGTTTTCAGCACCTATCAAAAGTAGTAATAGAATAAATAATAATAATAATAATAATAGAATAGAAGTAAAATAGTGTAATACATAGCACTATAATGAACTTTAGTGAATTGTTACATTGTCTCTGGGGAGATGTAAACCTCAAATGTTTACAAACTAAAGTACCTATATTTATCTTTTCTAATACCTGTACTAAAGAAATATATGTTGGGAGGAAAGAGAAAGAAATTTTATTTTGGAACTGCTTTGTTCTGTTTTGGAATTTTTATTTTGTTTTTTTAAGTTTTGATATCAAAAAGCTGTTTCAGGTGAAGCAGGTTAAGAATTGAGACTCAGAAAAAACACCCATAACAAACGACTCCAACATAAAAACTTTACCAGATCAGCTTTATCCGCTCTTCTGAGAGCTGTATGGTATCTACATTTTATGAAATCTGACTTTTTGATTCCCTTTTCCTTAGCTGCTGTCCTTTTAGGCTCTGGAAGTGAAGTCTGAGATGAAGTTGAATATACAGAATGTCCAATGATAAGTGCCCTTGGTATAAACACCTGTGAAAGAGAATGGAAGAACAATGCAAACACTTGGTTCAACTCATTTATTTGTAAGCATGGATACTCCTGGGGTCTCTAGAAATCTGAAATCGGAGGAAGTATTTTGTGAACTAGTGTAGACCAAAAGCTTGGGATGTTTAGGTTATTGTTTAATTTGACTTATCTGTATCCAAATCCTGCTGAGAATTAGTAAAGAAAGATACAGTGTTGGCTTTATCTTCAAAGTATGTTTTTAATCCAACCAAGTGTTACTTCCATTGCTACTACCCAATCCCAGCCACTAATGGTCCAAACCCTAGACCCTTCCAACAGCCAACTAGCTATGCTTGTTCCTTCCATTCCTGTTCCTCTGGAGACAATTATCCAGATTGCAGCAGAGTGATCCTCCTAAAATATAAATCAGAAAACATATTCTCCTACACCTCCATGGCTTCCTAGCACAATGAAAATCTAAGTCCTTAGCATCTTTCCAGCCCCCTCTCTGTCATCATACCCCAGTTCCACTAGTCCTTTCACTGATTATAGCAGGTAGGGTGTGTTGGTGCTTAGCATTCCTTCCAATTTTCCTCTCTTGTCCTCAGCACCAGCTTTGTGGCTGTCTAAAAGTAATGACGGTGGTGATGGTTTTATCTCTGACTACTAGCAGCATCTCCTCTATGACTACTGGTTAGCACCCATTTATCAGTGGGAATTATTTATTTGTTGATATACTGTTGCTCCCCTGCTAGTGTATAATGAAGATATATTGATTTATCTTTAAGTTGTAGGTTGTATAGCTGTAAGGGGAGACCATGGACTTTGAACACAACATAGCAACTGGAGGGAACTTTGGGTCATCTTCATTGGGGAAGGGGGACAACTATGTTCTACGAATGGGGAAAAGTTGTGTATAAAAAATTTGGTGAGTAAAGGAGTGAAACATGGTGGAGACAGATAACTAGCTGTCCACCAGAAATTTGCATTTGCCCTTCCACTCTGTGGAGTTGCCGATTATTGGCTGCCCAGCCTGGTTCAGCACTTCACAGATTGTGTCTAGTTAGGTCAAGCCAGTGACTGATTTTAACCAAGAGAATACTAGAAGTAGAAATTATATAATCCAATTGCAAGTCCAGATCATCAAATCTCTCCTTGGATAATTCCTTCATGCTCTTCTTTACTTCTAGCTGGTTAACGTGAAGATGACCTCCCTATGAGGTGACCAACACAGAAGTTATGTGTTGAAGGGAGTAGAGCCTCTCTACCCCTGGATCTCTAAAGAACTCATGAAATAGGACTCCTCCCACCACCAACAATTAATAAACCTTCCCAGTATTGTTACATGTGCAAAACTTAAACATCTATTTGTCAAAACCACTCTACATTTTTAGTCAATTCACCACTCTATCTATTGTTATAGTAGCCAACTGTTAATAGCTTAACACCCCACAAATGGTCAGCACTGCTCCAAGCTATGCAACCCTGCCCCTAACAAACTGGAATCTGATTACAAGTATCCCTGTCAGTAGAGTTGCACTGGGTGTAGAAGCCCCTTTGGCAAGTCCAGACAAGTGTCCGGTTACCTCAAAGTATACCAAAGAATATCACAAAAACCCAAAGCATGGTATATCAGGACTGATCTTCAGCTAATACCATTGTCCAAACTTAGCTTACAGCCTGATTTCAATGAAAAGAGAAGTAGAGATTATTACTTCTCATCTTGTATACCATGAAGGTATTTATGGCCAAGCATGGCCAACGAGAAATGAATGAATACATATTACACATGTCATCTAGCCAAAGGATCCTTTTAGAAACTTAGAATTTAGAATTAGATGAAACTTTAGTGACCATATGGTTCATTCCACAGTTAAAAATATTGAAGCCCAGAGGTAAAATAACTTCTTAAGGTCATTGAGCTAGGAATTACCACACTGTCTAACATTAGAAGCAATGTCCTGGAAAATTCAGCTGTAAGTTGATCTCCCAAATGTTCTGTCATATTATTATCAATTTAGCAAAATAAGTTATCAAGAACTTGAAATGGTCCTAATAACAATGCAGTGGTTGGATACGAGAACTCAATTCAGAGGGTATCCTGGTCTGCGTCCCTGGTGTGTGTCATCCAGGAAACTAGGGTTCTACAATGTAGCTTTAGCAGTTGTAAGTAAACTATAAAATATAAGTGGGGAGTCTACTTCTCCCTCGTCCTCTGCCTGACCACCCCCCACTCTCTCCCTCCCTCTCTTTCGGTCAAATAAATAAATAAAATCTTTAAAAAAAATTCTATTCCCTACCACGTTCAATTTCCATGTGCCATGGAATGTGATTTATTAAAAAAAAAGCATCAGAGACCTTCTAAGTTGCTGTTTGGAATCATTACACAAGGAAAACATGGATAGCAATGTGATGAAAATGTCCAGCAGAGTGTTGGTGTATAGTAAACACTAAATTCGTATTTATATTTTAATAATTATTCAGGGAAAAACAAGACCACAAAGGTTGATTCACAAGCCTTGTAAATATAAGCTGATCCCACCTCTGTAAGAATACTGACCCAGACACCCTGAAAACAAAGGGAATGCCATGAAAAGAGAAAACCCTTGTCCAAGACAAAACAATGCACATTTTTTTTTCAAATTAAGAAAAATTAAAGTCCCGGGACGCCTGGGTGGCTCAGTGGGTTAAAACCTCTGCCTTTGGCTCAGGTCATGATCTCAGGGTCCTGGGATCAAGCCCCATATCAGGTTCTCTGCTCAGCAGGGACCCTGCTTCCTCCTTCTTTCTCTCTGCCTGCCTCTCTGCCTACTTGTGATCACTCTCCTCTCTGTCAAATAAATAAATAAAATATTTTAAAAAATTAAAGCCCCTTTAGAAGGTTGTTTATGTTGTGAGCCAACATTAAACCTACTATAATCATGAGAAATCCATAAATCTCCACACCTAAAGTTTTTATTTTGTCTTCTTTCGACAGAGTCCAGATTTCTCAAGGGAATAAAATTTTGAAAATTCTGAAAATAACCCCCAAAGTTGGTTTGTTTTGTTGCTCAGAGTTTTACATTCTCAGTTTTATTATTAGGTTTCCAAATGCCTCATGATTTCTTTCTGACATACTAACACTTGTAATCATACCCACCAGCAGATTTCTCACTTGATGCCACCACCGAAAGCTGGCAGTGAAGTGAAGCCCTACGTGAAGACCAGTAGGCAGAGTTTTATTTGAGGGGCAAGGAGAAGGAAATGATGACCAGATACATTCGCTGACATAATGGTTATGCCCTAAATAACCAGCATAACCTCCCACCACCTCAAGCACACGCACAGATTCAGAGAATCCAGAGGAAACTAGGAAGTCCCCAGGGGCACTACATTGTATTTAGTGATTTTATTTTATGCATGGAAATTCAGATACAACCCCAAATGCTGACAATCCTGGCAAGGTGGAAAGAAATCCAAGAGGAGGCAGTTTGTTGGTTTCAATGTGTAAGATCTGTAGATTTAGCCTTTGGGTTGTTCTAAAGAGTGTGTGTTATGGAGACAAAAATACACATGGTCAGTTTTGTTCACTTATATTTGCTGTTTGACATGCCCTGAGGTCTTTGGCCTTGAAGTTCTATTTATATTTTTCAATGTCTGTGAGCTGAGACATGTTAGGGAAACCCTTAAGATATTTTTTTAATCGATTTTCTGAAAATCATTATATATGACCATATAAATCAAAAAGAAGAACTGACTTCACAGAAGCCAATGTTTATCAGACCATGATCTGACATATTCAAGGCTATAAATTTTAATATTTGAGGAAACTTGACTGGATTCCTTTTTGGTTGTAAAGCAGAATATCTAGTCAACTAGTTAACTAATATTCTCAAGACTTCACAAGCAGAAAAAAGTTAAGTGAGTTATACTACTGGTAGAATAGCAAATGGTGAGCAACTTTTTTTTTCTTTTTGCATAAACTGGAAAATATTACTGCTATTCAGAGAAGAAGGCAAAGCTGTGCATATTTTATTTTTTACTTATAGGTCGAATATATAACTCCAGTAAAATTGCCAAAGTCCTATGTTTTTGAAGTCCCATGAAAATCCTTCCTTTGCATTTACAATGAATTGACTAAAAAAATCTATAACAACATTTATGTTTTTAAAAAGTATGAAATCATAGAAAGAGCTGACATCAAACATTTAATATCTTACTTCTTCAGGAAGGGAAGTTCTTTTTATGTCATCTAGGGACTGATCGTTTGCAATCTTCCTCCATTCATTTGCTCATTTCTTCCTTCCTTCCTTCTTCTTTTCTTCTTTTTTCTGACTAGATACCACCAGAATAAAGTAGGGTTGTGTTTAGGCAAGCTTCAGTTAAGGCAATACATATAATGTAAACCAGCAGCAGAGGGGCTGGGTGTGGGGAGAATTACATTTGACAACATCCAGCAAAACTTCCTAAAGAAATCTTATAGGAGGGGTCCCTGGATGGCCCAGTCAGTTAAATGTCTGACTCTTGGTTTTGGTTCAGGTTGAGATCACAGGGTTGAGATCTCAGGGTCCTGAGATCAAGCCCTGTGTGGGGCTCTGAGCTCAGCACGGAGTCTGTTCTAAACTCTCTCTCCCTCTCCCTTTGCCCCACCTCCCCAAAATAAATAAATAAAATCTAAAAAAAAAATCCTCTAAGCCTCTTCCCCCCCCCCCCCAAGAGGTGTTATTCATCAGAGCATGATCTCATCCTCCATTTTCTTCCTATTTCCTAAAATAGCACCTGGTTCCTGCCACATTCTTCCCAACTTCCAGGACTGGGAATTTTCTTTCTCATACGATTAGTTCAGCCTTCTTTTTGACTTTTTAAATTCAGGAGAGTGAGGTTAAATTGACCCATTCAGAAGCCCAGAAGGAGCAGTAACCAGCATTCTTTTTAGAAGGCAGGGGCAGGCGAAGGCTATGTTTAGACCCCTACCCAGCTCCCACACATGGTTCTGCTTTGTAGCTTCTCTCCATACAAGCAAAGTCTTTGAAATTAGTCAAACAAGGATCTACTCTTCATCTGCTGCAATTGCCTAACTTGTTGAAATTCGTTTTTAGCTGACTCCGTTTTAATTTATAAAATAGGTGGCAACAGATATAAAATTAAACAAGTCCTCGTATTTTTAAGTCATTCTAAATACTCTTTGTCCTCTTTGGTAACAAAAGGCAGACATTCTTCTCATCAATTTGCACTCTGTTGAAAATTATTAGTTACAAGGAATCTTGAAATAATTCATTTATATGATTAACTACTCTCGGTTTAATGACGGAAGATAAGCCTGCCTTAGCCATCAAAGCGGCCTTTGAAATACTACCACTGAAACGTTCATGAACTTTGAGAGGGAGTACCTAGGGCACTAACTGGCTAAACCTCTACCTTTTCATCTCTCATGGGGTATAAAAGGGGATGGCATTGGCTGGAGAAAGTAAAATTGCTTCTGTAAAAGCTGGCATGCCCTGAAGTCAAACAATGAGGGAATTGGGAAAGCCAGTATTTTCTCTTAAGAATGATTGTAAAGCTCTCTCAACTAGAATTCATCAAATATTTACCATGTGTTGGTAAATATTTGTTGGGCCATGTGTTAAGTGAAAATGGTATAAAGACTCTGCTCTAGCCAGCCATGTGCTGGAGCCAAAAGCTAAAGATTCAGAAATGTTGTGAGATTTGTTAAGCCTGTGGTAACTTGAAATCAGTGATGGTGGCGTATTTACACCAATAAAATTGGAATATGGTACGAATCAGGGTTTCCACACTCCAGAAGAGGTTTCTCAGAACACCACTGACTCATCCCTCAAAAATCTTAGTCTTGTGGATGGTCCAACAGACTCAGTTCAATTCAGTATAACAAATAATAAAATAAAGGACCCACCAGAGAAACATAGAGATAAGACGAATTTTAATCCTGTTTTCCACTTTGATATCAATACATATTTGTGCCTTAGTTGACATTCTTTGAAAACCAAGTACTTCTGGAATTTTCTGTTATTCCATTTTAATGGATGGTAAGCAGCTTTGATATCAAACTAATACTGCAACCCTTCGGCAAAGTAAAATAAATACCTTTTTTTAAAATAATTTTTTTTAATAAATGGAAAACCTTTCCTTATTCTCAATGTTACTATGAGGTGTTACAATAATGAAGTTTATTGTTAGTATGCACACCTGGTGTGTTAGTATGCACTTAACACACCTAAATGCACTTTGCCAAA
This sequence comes from Nasua narica, assembly GCA_028533885.1. Taxonomy (NCBI): domain Eukaryota; kingdom Metazoa; phylum Chordata; class Mammalia; order Carnivora; family Procyonidae; genus Nasua; species Nasua narica. The sequence goes on from CM052810.1 coordinate 57,462,804, forward strand.
TACGTGTAGCTCTTGAATTCTCTTCCTTGTTTCTCATCAGTAACACTTGCTATTAAAGTGGATTACCGGCGCTTCCTTCCATCATCATTCCTTTCTCTTTTTTCAGCAGAGAGCCACTTCAGTCAATCTCTTCAGCCCTCTTTCCCTCTTTTTGCCCTGTTTTTGAGCTGATTGTATTGGGGCGGATGGGGGATCCTACCAAAAAATGGTGGTGAAGGGGACAAAAGAGAAGATGTCTTCCCTCTGCTATTCTTTTTGGGCCTGAGTCCCCACCTTGCTGTAAACTCTGCTATAACTTAGTAAGGCTGTGTTGAGAAGTGTGGTGAGAACTGTTCTGCAGGGAGGTTGCAGGGAGAGAATTCTGTTCTGAACCAGAGTTTCGAGTAAAAGTAACAGGTTCCTGCCATCTTACTTCAGTGTATTGAATATAATGTAATGGGAAATTCGGTTAGAAATAGTGGTAGGTTCTGGGGTCTTACCTATTTCAAGTAGCTAATAAGCTAGTTAGATATAGTTGGCCAAAAATCCTAACCACTGTGTATGTCTCTAGTAAATGCAGAGAGACTCTTTGCATTAGGAATCAGTGCTTATGTAGGAGACTGTCTGAGGGCACTTGGAGATTTTCTTCTACAGTTATTCTAAAAATCATGCTTTTTCTCACAGTACATTTACTGTGTCTCTTTTGCATTGTCTCCTGGGTCTGTCATAAATTTCATAAGAAAATTAGCTTCATTACTTAATTCACACCTCATTTTTTAAAATGCACTCATCCATACACATGCTGTATTAACCAATTTCTTTGCTTATTATTTGCTCATCTTTTACTCTTTGCAGTAAGCATATGCACTCTCAAAGGGTAAAAACCTTTCACTGTTTAGCAGAATGCATTTTAAGGACAGGGATGATTAGTTACTTCATTTTGGTATCCACAATATTTAGTATTTAGTATGCTTAATAATACGTGTTGGAGGAAGGAAGGAAGGAAGGAAGGAAGGAAGGAAGGAAGGAAGGAAGGAAGGAAGGAAGGAAGGAAAGAAGGAAGGAAGGAAGGACTGGAAAGAAAGAAGGAAAGGCGGAGGGAGGAAGGAAAGAGACACAGGTTATGCAATTTTTTAATAAAAAAAGGAAAGAGATACTGCTTTTGTTTGAGTGCCATTCCATCCCAACTTATGCAAAACACCTAGGATATTATTTTTAAAATCCTAAATTCTACTTCAAACCCATCAAAATAGTGTCTGTAACAAGTGAAGATTGGAAAGCTTAATATTTAAAAGTCTCTCCAGGTGATTCTGATATCAGATATTTTGGGAACCACCACTGTTTTAATCAATGCTAATATCATTGTCTTAAGCATATGCATATACATATCGCCTAAAAACAGTTACTGATTCAACATGGAGAACCTTCTGTCTGGGCCCCAGAGGTTGAGGGGCCCAGACAGAATGAACAAGGCAAAGCCCCAGAGGTCAAGGAGTTTACATTTTGCCGAGAAGATATTTAAAATAGAGTGTATGGAAAAGGCCACTTTAAGATCACATTTAACTAAATACTCAAAATTACTAAATCATCCATCAGTCACTATCATTAACAATGTCCTAATTCTTGTAGGGTAAAATGTCTTGCATGAGTTGTACAAAAACCCGTTTTTGGGAGGATATAGTTTTGTTGTCATGATATGTTTGTGAAAACAGCATGAACCCTTTTATTCTACCAGAAGAAATTTGATTTATTTCAAGCAAATGTGGATCCAAGGACAAGGCCACTTTTAAAGCAAAGATTATCTTTAAAAGCCATTGAAACATGAAAACTACAAGTCCCTAGACTTCCAACTATATTTCTATGACTGAAATGATAACACAAAAATAACTCAAGCTCTAAAATTATATTGTATGAAATTATGGATGCACAAGAATCAGTTTCCTCTGAGCTTTGATAATTACATTTTAAATAGAGTACTGACATGCTGTAATTATAATATTAAAATGCTAAGATAATCAAATGCTCAAAAGGGGTATTCTGGGCTTCTAAGAGATTTTGTAAATGTCATTAAAATTTTTACTGTATTTCAATTACATCATAGGAAGACTATTATTATGTGTATGTTTCTGTTCATATCTAACTGGCAATCTTTTTGACACAGATAAAATTATGCCATTGTATCTATTTAATAACATTGATTTTAAAAATTCTTATTTTATGCAATGCCCTTAATTTTTCCTTCCAGCAGAAACAAACAAACAAAACAAAATCCTTTACTTACATGACTTCTTCTCTCCTCCCATTTCAGAGTTCTCTCTCCCTTTTTCCAAAGTCAATCAAATCCTCTTGCTTTGTTCATATTCCTCTCCTCTTCTGTAGGAGTACGTATACTCTTGAGAAACTGCTCCATTAAGGCTTCTTTCTCTTGCAATTTTGGCTTCTAATTTAAATTGAATATCTTTTTTTTAAGTACATAGTATCTGGATTCTTCTCCATATTAAAATTATAAGGGAAGTAAGAATATGACACTGTTAAGGATCCTACAGCAATTTGAATTATCATTACCTCTCTTTTCATCATACCATCAGACTTCTTGGAAAGACTGGACTGCATCTTCTGCTCAGCATTGTGTTTCTCTAATTCTCTCTTCAGTCTTATTTCTATCCTCTTTACTCCACCAAATGGTTGTCTCATAGGTCACCAGTGCCCAGAGTCACTAGGAACCCATGGGTCTTATCTGTTTTGAACTTAATAGCACCCTGTTCTTGAAATCTCCTTCCCCAAAAAGCAGAAAATACATTTCTTGCTTCATTTCTTACTCCTCTGCCTCATCTCCATCTTCTTTACGATTCTCTCTTCGCCAATCATAAATTCCATTTCTTCATCCATTTTATTTTTTATTTTTTAAGGTTTTATTTATTTATTTGAGAGAGAAAGAGAAAGTGAGAGAGAGCATGAAGGAGAGAAGGTCAGAGGGAGAAGCAGACTCCCCGCGGAGCTGGGAGCCTGGTGCAGAACTCGATCCCGGAACTCCAGGATCATGACCTGAGAGGAAGGCAGTTGCTTAACCAACTGAGCCACCCAGGCGCCCCTCTTCATCCATTTTAAAATAGCTTTCCCCAACCTTCCAGTATCAGCTTCTCTTCACTCTCTTGTTGATTGCTTCCATTTACTGCTTTCATTAATTCAGACTTAAAGTGCTCATTACTATTATTAAAGTTTTATTACTATCATTTAATGATAAATATGTTTTTTGCCCTTAGGAGTAGCTAAATATGTGTGGACATGGGAATTAGAACAGAGAGAGATTTAACTTATTGTCTGTAATGCTATGGTGTAAGTGCATTATGGTATCCAAGCAATAGTATAATGATGGTACCAAGGAAGAAATGGTGAAAGATCTTTCTGTCAATTAAACTTGCCAAATGAGGTCACCATTAATCTCAACCATGAAGAACAAATACAACATTCGTCAAGATATGTGAAGAAAAAATGAGCACTCCTGGTGGAAAGAATAATATATATGAATACTTAAGCTCTGAATTCCATGATAATCTTATTTAATTTTATTTTTCTAGCTATATTTCTTCCCTAGGCTTTGAAGTTACCTTTCTACCTCTCTGATGGACTTCTCTAGCAGGACAGTTGGACAGCTCTCAGAATGAACACTTTTTCTCCCCGTTCTGCCACCTTCTTCTCTACATCTGCTTTCAGTTGATGACAAGCTCAGTCTTCCCATCATCTAGTGATTTTTGGACATAGCTTGAACCTCATCTCACCTTCTCTCTATAATAAGTTATCCATTATTATCAAATTTTCATCTTAATATTTCTTCCATCTACTCTTGCCTTTCATTTCCTTTCAAACTACATCTATCAATTCACTTATTCTTTTATGTAGAAAGTATTTAAGGAATGCCTTCTTTAGCACCCCCAAGGTAGCTTTCTAGATTAATGAATCAACCAAGGAAATTGCCAACGTTCATGACTTTTCGTGTCATAATAATCAAGTGAACAAACAGGGGTGTGGATATTCTGGGCAAAAATATCACTTCTTCAGCACGGTTTTCTTAGCTAGTTTGGCCAGAGAAAGCAGAATGGTGAGAACAGAAAGAGGAGTGTCAATTAAGAGACTATAGAAGTTGATTCATGGCCATGCAGGCTAGTAAACATCTTTAAGTATGTGCCTATATGTGCATAGCAGCACTGTATTAGGCTCTGAGTATGCCATGAAAAGGATACATAGAGCAATTATGGGGTTATCACAAGTAAATGTAGGTATATTGCTTCTCCCCATTCTTCTTTTTGATTATTTTCCTACCAGTGTCAACTTCAAGAATTCTAAAGAAGTCTTTACGTTGAGCAGATGCTGAAGATGTACAAGGAATTTACACACTCACTTTAAAAAGATTTGATAAATACATAATTCTTTTGAATATCAATGGCTAAAATGCAAGATGAAAATGTCATTATTAGATGGGAATATTAATGTCATAGAAGTTTATTACCTTTTTTTTTAACCAAAGATTCAAGGTCCCAGAAGACCAGTCTAGCCTACAAAATGCTGAGAAAATATTTCATTAAATGAATTCTGACAAATGACCCCACAAAAATAGCATGGACCGTAAACTTCACAAAAAGCTTTTTGGAAAACAAGTTCATTTTATGAAAATTTATATAGAGAAAATGAACCTCTTCTCCATATGTGAAATCTTGGATAATTCTTTCCCATGCCAGTCTCTTCCTCTCGCCATACTAATCCACCCATTCTGTAATGCAGAACAGAAGCTTTTATAGAAAAGATGGAGAGAGTGGGCCCTCATATGTGCCTTCCTTCTCAACTTTTGACTTTTTTTTCTTTAAAAGTTTAACTAATGTTCTTTTTTCTTTCTTTCTCTTTCTTTCTTCCTTTCTTTCTTTCTTATTTTCTTTTTTTTTTCAATAAAAATCAAGAGGGATTTTTAATTTCCAAGTCCTTTGAGAAAGCAAAACTAATGCAACACAAATTAGAAGATCTAATTAATAAATTTAACAACAAGGCAAAGTAATTTTGTTACATAAATTAACCCATTTATTACAGGCTAGCAACGTTTCAAATGGTGGAGCTTCTACTGGTCTTTCAACTCCTTCAGTCTTCT
>CM052810.1:57468019-57495211 GCA_028533885.1 Nasua narica
AACGGTTTTCATGCAGGAGCCACAATGCCAGATCCCCACAGCTTGTCTCTTCATCTTGGTTTTGCCACAGAAGGAGCAACTGTACTTGGCGTGCTGGCTTATCTCAATCTTCTTCACCATTTTCCTGAGGGAGGCACCATAAGGGGTCCCGTATTTGCCCACGATTCCGACCTTCTTGGTGCGTTTAGCCATGTCGCCGCAAACTAGGTCTCTTTTTCTTATTTTCTTTTAGGACATAGACAACTAATCTGAATAAACTCTACATAGACAAAGGAATTTCTGATATCTTGGCAACAAATATGGAGGTTTGAGCCACTAATTTTCCTGAATATTAACTGTCCATGTGTAAGACAAATGTCAAACTTACATACATTTAATGCAAAGACCATGGTAAAAAAAGGTGAACTTTAGCTATGTATTCATATTCTAATGATAAAAAGACTTGAAAACATTCATAAGGAAATGCAAGTTATTTTTGAAAGGTACTGTGTATGGGTAAAACATATAAAACGTTAGAGGCTTTTAAGAGGACTTAAGGAGTGAAATGACAGAGGAGGTCAAACTCAGTCAGGTGTGGAATATCCAAGAGCTTTAAAACTTCTGCTTTAAGAAAAGAACAAATACAACTCATTCCAATTCCAGCTGAGCATCCTTTTCTTAAAGTTTCCCCAGCAAGGAGTGTCACTTCTTCATCGGGCCAGCAGCCTGAGGAAAACCGTCAGGATCCGAGAGGAAGCATGCATCTCAGAGCCCACTCTGCTCCCCTTGTGCTCCAGACTGTTACCTCCTGGGTCCACACCTGAAGAAAGAGGGATGTCTGTGACACTTTGCAATTCCTATCATCTCTAGTCGATTCCCTTATACGTGAGGTTAAGGAGCCCAACCCAAGTGTGTTTCTGAGAACTACTCTTACCTGAGGATCCCAGATCCCAAATTCATCTGTTTGGAACTGGTAACAAATTATCTTATCTGGACATCTGGAAGGCAGACACCATAGTGGCCAAATGTACAACCATAAATTGTAATCCAGAAATGGTCACTAGAGATCACTGAAGCCAATCCTCATTTTTTAAGCCAATCCTTATTTTATGAATGAAACCACTGAGACCTAAAGTAGTAAAATGATTTATTCTATACCACATTCTAAGTTAATCACATTTTAAAATTCAACTCTTTAGAGCGTGTTGCACTGCATCACACTGTCTGCCACATTTTTCCTGTAAACAAACTATCAGAGAGATTCATTTCTGAAATAAAACCCTTCCACTGGCAACATTTTAAGGAACATGAAAACATTTAAATAATAAAACACCATGAATGCCCTCGGTAATACAGCCTTACTTACACAAGAGCAATGGCCAATACGAAATAGCTCCTTGCTGCTGTCCTTTATTTCTAACTCTACTAGAACATCTGTGCTGTTTATAATACTCTTTCCACTTTCCCACACTTGGCTGCTAGTTCATCAAAGGCAAGTCTTATTAATTCATAAATCCCTAATGCTTAACATAATAACAGGTGCATATGGAACATTCGATACATGTATGGTGCATAAATGAATGGCTAGATACCTGCATGAATGCATGAAAAGTCTGAGAAGCCAAACTGCATATGGAGATAGATCCATGCTATGAGGAACAGTAAAAGTCAGACTTAAGTTCTTGCATTTGGTGTACCAAGACATAGAACATCACTGATGTTTTGAAATAATGAAGAGGCTTGATGAAAATAATGCTTAAGAACAAATCTGGTGGTCATATGGAAAGTAGGTTGAGAGGACATAGTATCAAGAGGGATACATGACTCAAACTCTACTAGAATACATCCAGTCTGAAGAGGGGGATTACCAAGATAGAAAAACAATCGAGTCTAAGAATGCTACTATTGCATAATACATGAAAGACGTCAAAGTATTAAAAACCTTTTTTTTGACTCACATCTTTAAAAACACAACTCAGAAATCACTTCCTTACAGGAGCAATCCATGGTCTCAGGCAGAGCTTCTCATTGGAATACCAGAGATCAGTCCCAAGTACGTCTAGCTCTTTAGCCTTCAGGTCCACTGAGGAGTCGAGGTTGGAGAGAGACCTATGGCCAGTTGCTTCTGTTTGTAAGAAGTTTTGACTTCTTATCCCTATAGGCTCTACAAATATTCTCACCTCTATGAGTGCATGGCATGAAAATTTTCAAAAGCATAATCAAGATCAATTATTTTCCACTGTATTGTCTTTTAATTCCTGATGTAATTAATTATCCAGACAGTACCACTTTAGGCAAAGGATCAAATAGATTTGAAAAGATTACCTCTACTTGTAGCCTATTCCATTCCAATAACTTCAGTGATGCAAGGTATGACAGTCAGAATTGGATACAACTTGAAGATCAACAATGCAGAACCAACCTGTGTGGCTCTTTGAACACTTCACAATTTTTCTGTCCTAAGAATATGGTTTTTTTTTCCTTTTCCATTATGGAAGTACATTATAAAATAATGCTTTGGAATATAGAGGGTTATATTATAATGTTTACTTATTACATCACTATGTTGTGGTTTTTTTAAGTTGTACATAGTTTTAGAACAGTATTTAGTATTACATATAAAAAATTCATAAGCAAACATACATATCCCAAAATCGAGAAGTCCTGAAAAGTTTTTACTACTGAAATATGCGTCAAAATTTTGAGGACTACTGACTTGCATTCTTTCTCCTATAGATATTGTGTGAGTTTCCCTAAGGAGTTCCCAGGAGATGAATGATAAAACCTACCAGGAATGGCTCAGATTGAAGGAAATACGAATTTCCTTTTGCTTCTTTACTCTGCTGAGTTCACATCTACAAATGACTGATCTCATTTACCAAAGGTAATACTTTCACCCATTGATACATATTTACCGTCTATACTTATAATAGTCCCCTCATTTACTGAATACTCTATTTTTACCACATATAGATATTATGTCATTAATTTGGGAGTGCCTATTTCACGTGGGCCCTTGATGCTTCCAGCTTGCTTTTAAATCTCCAAATTTTTTTTCTCTTTGGTGGTAGAGATATTATGATTGCAATTTCCTCTCTTTGTGCTGTCTTCATATTTGCTATGTAATTTTCTAATCTTTTTCAGCACTAACTCTATAGAAGAAACTGCTGAGTGCTCCACATTCAATGTCTCATTTGGTTCTCCCCACCACATATATGGTGCTATAATGTGCCGTTGGTAATCCACATTTTATAGAGAAAGTGAATTGAGGCTGAGAGAGGCTTAGTAATTGCCCAGATTCATACAATCAGAAAGTGGCAGAGTAGAATCAAGAGAAACGAAATCTTGCCATTTGCAACAACGTGGATGGAACTAGAGGGTATTATGCTAAGTGAAATAAGTCAGTCAGAGAAAGACAATTATCACATGATCTCTCTGATATGAAGAATTTGAGAGGCAGGGCAGGGGGTTATGGGGGGGTGGGGAAGAGAAATGAAACAAGATGGGATGGGGAAGGAGACGAACCATAAGAGACTCCTAAACTCACAAAACAAACTAAGGGTTGCTGGGAGGTGGGGGGGTGGGTAGGGATATGGACACTGGGGAGGGTATGTGCTATGGTAAATGCTGTGAAATGTGTAAGCCTGATGATTCACAGACTTGTACCCTGGGGTAAATAATACATTATATGTTAATAAAAAAATTAAAAAAAAAAAAGAAAGTGGCAGAGTAGAGAAATAAACAAAGTCTTTGTTTGAATGATATAACTATTATTGTGAACCACCTCAATTCTCCTAGAAGCATTGAGAATTTAATATAGGAAGTGATGGAAATCCCAAAAAGGAAAATGTTTGGAACACTTTGCCAAATTAGAGGATAAATAAGTTGTATTTGGTTAAAGACAAAGGGAGATTACCTAGTGAAGTCCTATGGAAAAATGTGGACAGAGAATCAGAAAGCCAAAGGAGAACTAATAACAGTAGCAATTGATACTTTCGAGACAAACAGACGAATTATAAAAAACTTTCCCGATAATATTTCACAAAGTATGTCAGGAAAGAAGAGGTAGATGGAAGTAGAAGGATATCATCTCTTCTCCCTCCCACCACGTCCACTCCACTGAGGTCTAGAAGTTCCCCTAGCACAAGCCTCCTGAAGCTTTGCTCACTTCTCTGGATGAGGCTTCTAGAATGATCTGGTCCCCAGGGGAAACCCGGCAGACCACAAACTGACCGGCAGGGATTGGGATGGACCATATTTCTTCTCATGCAGGAAGAAATTAAGATACTACCTAAAGTACTTGAATCAATAAATAAATATTCAGGTTATTTTAAAATTTATGGAGAATAATCAGCAGACTATATTTAAAAAGACATTGGGAGGAGGGACGACTGAAGGTGATAGTATGAATATTTTTACAGTAAATAATAAATATAGCTAAAGAATTATAAATCAAGAAGTAAGGGCTTAAATACATAACTTAGAGTTATTGAGTTCACGATGAAGAATATTAAAATAGATTCAAGAAGTTTCCTCTAAGGAAGAAAAGTTGTGAGTTTTCATTGTAACTCTCTATATGTTTGTGTTTATATATAATATATTTATATATGTGTTTACATATTATATACACACACACACACTACTTTGATTATAATTTAAAATATCTCTTAAACAATGGATTTTACTTACCTTTGAATTTGTCTCAGTATCTACCTTACTCAAATGCATTTTGGGGTCATTAGTTTACACACCAAAGGGAGTTCTAACTACACTGAAAAGAGGAATTTTTAGTCAATCTATGGTAATTTTTCCTTTCCAAATTTTTCTAATATTGGGTGCTGATTGAATACTCATTCAACATCGCAATTCAATTCCTTGCCTGTTAATGTGAGACCCCTTTTTCACTCACTTAGCCTTGCTTGACTTCCTGTCACCCGTTTCTCCAGATGTCAGTGAGATAACCAAAGCACAGGCACTTAAGAAGTCTTAGGAAACCACTAACACTCAGTTAGCCCTCAAATGAGGGGTCAGAAATTCGGTTCAGCGTGGACAGCACCTGAGAGCTCACTAAAGAGGATGTAGCCATAATCCTTAGGCAGTTAGGCCCTCATCTTTGCTGGCAGAAGTTTTAAAGACAGCTCAGAGAGTTCATTATGCAAATGGAATTGTCTGGATCTACTGACAGTGAGGCTGAACTGGACAGGCCCTGGGCATAAATATCCACTGGGTATACTCTCCCACACGCAAGGGCACACTTGGACAGACCTTCTTAAATCTGGATATATTATCCTGCAATTAATAAAGGGCAAGAAAGTTCATCTTGAGGGTGAGTCACGGTTAACCTAGAAAACTGGACAGAATGAAAAAGCGGTAAAACTTCTTTATCATTTCTAGTCTTTGATGAACACTGAAATTTTCCTGAAGCTCTGAAATACTATTCTTTATAAAATGTACACACACACACATATAGTACACAAACGCACACATACACATCTAAACTCATTAAATACTCAGTTAAATATATACATACATTTGTGCATATATTTGAATTATATGTATATACATATATGTATATATACTAGGTATACTATATATACTATGTATATATATAGTATATGTGCATCTGTATATGTGTCATATATGTATGTATGAAGGGTGTTTTTGTGCATGTGCAGCGAGAGAGAAAGAGAGAGAACACAGTGCCCAGTAGCTGTTTGATCTGTGGCAAGTTACTTATAGATGTAAGTTTTCTCCTTACACAATGAAACTAATAAAAATAGCATCCTGAAAGTGTCAAGTCATAATGTTTTTGTGGAGCTCACATTAGATGATTTATGTGTAACATTAAGGTTATTAGATTTCCTTAAAAAATGTTTTAATGGATTAATTTGTAAATTCCTTTACTTTGGACACTACTTGGAGTTACCTGAAATGTATCTTGACTAAGAAATCTTCGGTCTCCTGGGGCGCCTGGGTGGCTCAGTTGGGTAAGTGTCTGCCTTCGGCTCAGGTCATGATCTCAGAGTCCTGGGATTGAGCCCCATGTCGGGCTCCCTGCTCAGTGGGGAGTCTGCTTCTCCCTCTGCCTCTCTCTCTCTCTCTTTCAAATAAATAAATTTTTTTTTTAAATCTTAAGAAAAAAAAGAAATTTGCAATCTCTCTACAAGTTCTCAGAATGTATTTTTTGAGCAAGCAGAGGCACATTCAGTTGAGGTCTATCACACTTAAAGCCATGCATCATGACCACTGTATGCCCAATCCTTCTGGTTCAGCAGCCTTACGTCCTGGTCAGTAACGGTTACTAAAGATCTTACTTGTACCAAGAAAGTCTCCATGGGGCTCTGTGCAAGACTGCCTGGGATCATTCCATTCTTCATGTTACCTTAACCTGAAAGATAAGATTAAGGATATAAATTATGTGCCATTTAAAACAAGATGATAGTGGTATTTGTTAACTCAGTTTGGTGACTAAATATTCACCATATGAAATACATATTTATTTTATAATAATAATGGGCTGACACGGTGAAACTTGTGGCCTACACTGTTGGTGCTGGTATAAACTGATCAACATATCCGAAATTGGGTGTTAAGTTCCTGAAAGATGTATACATGCTTATCCACTATGACAGAGCATTGACACTTTTAGGAATTTATTGTAGAGAAATAAATTATGTACAAGAAATGTGTGCATCAATAGTCATACCTTGCTTTAAAATTTCAATGTAAATGCCTATGATTATAAAATAAAAGCTAAAAGCTAAATAAATACATCATAATATGTCCATAAATATAATAAGTAATGAAATACATACATATAGGTAACTTTTTCATACATATATATGACGTACGAAAGTTTAATTGTATTATTTAAGTAAAATAAAAGGATATAGAAATATTAACTCTCATATCCTCTCAACACACACACACACACAAATATAGGAAGAAAAGAATCTACTTTAAAATATTAGCAGTAGATTAATGGCTGTTTTTATTTTCTTATGATCACTTTTCTTTTTTCCACGTATTATACAATGACCATACATCACTTTCATAATCAGAAAGACAGCCATTATTTTATAAAATAACTATTTAAAACTTAATGTCTTTGTGTGGCATTTTGTTTTTTTCTGTGAGTTTTCTTATGTCCTACATGAAATATCCTTTTAAGCAGAATGAAATGGGAAATGGTTGCTTTGAGCCAAGAAGGCACAAATTAAAGGAAGTGAAAGCATGCCGTTTTTAAAAGCTATTGACATTATTTCAGAAATTCATCATCTTATTCTTTTAGCTAGTTTTTTTTTTCTTTTAGCTAGTTTTTATGGGCTTTTTTTTTTTGAGAAGATTCAGAAATTAAATGACCTTTTCTAACTAAACACACGCAGATGTAGTCACAGGTAATGATGGTATTATGTAAGCTCGGTATGTGCAGTAAACCTTAAAACGTGTATTCTACCAACTAGCAATTTTCCCAATCAGCTTTTATTTTGCTGTGCCACCATCCTTTAAAGCCCTAATCATGGAGGTGGCTCTGGAGAAAGAGCCGTGTTCCGTTTGAACTCAGTGGGTAATGAGTGTATAAGGACTAAATGTGCTTTTTGCTCTCTGTAGCACAGTGTGCTTTCCCTATTTCGCAGTCATTTTCTCCAATTCAATGCAAATTTTTGTAATTTCCCCCAGAAATAAATGCTATTAAATGCCCTATTTCTCTTTCATATGTCAGAAACTTTCTACCCTGCCATCGGCTGTATTTTTGTCAAAAGTAAAAATCTACATCATGAGCCAGAGACAGATAGACCCCAAATAGCCAAAGTTGTCAGCTAGGAGTACATGCAACTTCCAACATGAAGCACGTAATTATTAATGGCAAGCAGACATCGCTGTGTGATGGGCATCGCTGTCCTTCGTCTCTCCCACTCTACTTGGCTGGTTTCATGTGAGGTCTAAATAAATGGCTCACAAATTATCACACACACACACACGCACGGACAAAACAAAAACCTAATTAAAACCGGTGCCATGATCACTTCCCAAATTTTAATCCTGTTTGATTTATGATGGCTTAATTCAAACTCTATTTATAGAAGCAGAAAACAGGCTTTATCGTAAAGGCCTACTGTTTGGCTGATCTCTATTTCAGACTCAGTGAAAAATGGCACGATTACTGGAGGCCATTCAAAATGCCTTGGGATTTTCTTTTTTTTAAAGAGAGTATGAATCTATATGAGTCTAGGTGTTAATTGAATTAATATGTAGAGAAAGTCAGAGAAGAGTAAATTGAGAAACTGATCTTTAATTAGAAGTAGTTATTTTTATAGTTATTTAAAAGTGCTTGTTAATCTTTAAAAACGAATACAGCGTGGTATGGCCCACTTGGGAAAAGATCACACAGGAATACGTATAAAGCATGCAAGCGGTCTGGAATCACTGTGGTGATTGATCTCTGTAGGATGGTATCAACCAATGTACAGTAGACTTAAGAGCAATATAATCTGGTTAGAAAGTACACAATCCTACTCAATGAAGTCTACTCCTAGGATACTACGTTGTTCATGGTGCTCATTTCAGAGGACGTTAAAATGAATGAATTAAGGAAGGCATTTTTAAACACTTGTATAAACTCATTTAACTCTTCTAACTCTGTATTACATATGAGAAAGCTAAGACTTAGAGAAGTCAAGTGACTTAAGTGGCCTCACACAGATGGAAAATGGCAGCACTCAGCCTCAAACCCAGGCAATCCAGCTCCAGAGGCCGTTCTCCCAATTACTACTCCCCATCACCTCTTTCGCACTGTCCAATGGCTTCCCCATTGCTTTAGGGAGCCCAGTAGTTCCTCTGAGGTGTTCACAGCTGACTTCTGTGGTTCTCCGATGGAATATCTGCTTTGGTCTGTTTAATAGAATGGTGTTCTGCGTGAAATTGCATTTAAAAAGAGAAGAGTGTACAACATATTTTACAAAATAGTACTACAATGGCGCCCGGGTGACTCAGTGGGTTAAAGACTCTGCCTTAAGCTCAGGTCATGATCTCAGGGTCCTGGGATCGAGCCCCGCATTGGGCTCTCTGCTCAGTGGGGAGCCTACCTCTCTCCCTCTCTGCCTGCCTCTCTGCCAACTTGTGATCTCTCTCTGTCAAATAAATAAATAAAAACCTTAAAAAAAATAGTACTACATTTGATAAATCCCAAACCCCTTCAGGATCTTACACCACCTCGGAGTCAACGCTGCAGGCATTAATTTGCACCACAGATAGCTGTTTAGATGTGCTATTAAATAAAGACCTCTTGGCTGATGCGAGGAGAGCAGTGGCGATGGAAATCAGTGTAAGAATCCAAGATGCCTTTTTATGATGTGTTCTTTGTCCTTACAATTGTTTTTGTAACTTTTTATAGTGGGATGGTTGAGATATTTAAGGTCAGAAGAACTGAGGGAAGTTGGAAGACAGTTGTATTTATTGGCTCTGAAGCCAAATGTCAAGCACAAGGTATTGGGCCTGTGCTATGTCTCCTAGTTGAGGCTGACATGAATTTCTACGAAGAGAAAACAAGGCGAGACACTACATCCTTTTAGGTCTGCTCTTGGATTTTTGTTTTCACCCCTTGAGGTCTTTTAGGTTTTGAAATACATCCTAGCCTTCATTTTTGACTGTATGGAGAACTTTCTTAATCTATAGCTTATGCGCATTCAAAGAAAAGTGTATTTAATATTTGTGATGTACACTGAACTATTTGTAATTTTTTTAAAAACTTTATTTATTGATTTGACAGAGAGAGAGAGATGACAAGTAGGCAGAGAGGCAGGCAGAGAGAAGGGGGGAAGCAGGCTACCTGCTGAGCAGAGAGCCCGATGCAGGGCTCGATCCCAGGACCCTGAGATCAAGACCTGAGCCAAAGGCAGAGGCTTTAACCCACTGAGCCACGCAGGTGCCTCACACTGAACTATTTAGATAAATTCTAGCTCTGGACAGGTTTCCCAGTAGGATTTTACTTAACATCTGACATTCTTTATCTAACGACCACATCTGAAGGAAGGGCATTTACTTTGTTCTCATAAATGCCGAGTTGGGCACACTACAGATCTGTTCAATTGATTGTACAGAAAATGATTTTTACTTTTGCTCAGAAATGTTTTTTTAAAAGCTGATTTTAAAATAACCGATTTTATAAATGCATACAAACAGAACTGCAAACTCACATTTTCACAGATATATATTTTCCTGTCCCAGAGTTTCTTAAATAAAGCACTGCCTTAATATATAACAAAAGACTGAATTATTTTTTCATTTCATTAATGTCTCTCTTAATATGCCTAATTTACTTCTAAAGGATGGATTGCAGTTCATTTTTTTTTAAAGATTTTATTTATTTATTTATTAGGAAAGAGAGAGAGTGAGAGAGAGCAGGTCAGAGTGAGAAGCGGACTCCCCATGGAGCTGGGAGCCCGATGCGGGACTCGATCCCAGGACTCCGGGATCATGACCTGAGCCGAAGGCAGTCGCTCAACCAACTGCGCCACCCAGGGGCCCTTGCAGTTCATTTTTATTCCTATTGTGCCTACAACACACAGGGAAGTTTATTATAATCTTGAATCAGTGCTATTTTGTCCAGATTTGTATTTCTGAATGTATTCTAGTAAAGGGGATCAGGCCAGTTCTTGAGAATATTCCACCGCGTCAGATGATTGAAAATAAAGTATCCTGTAACTATAGATAATGACTGTCATAAATCACAAGTATGAGGAATCAAAATAATATATAGTCAAAATATGTTTTGTAGCCAAGATTGAAAGTTTAACGCAGAAAAGTATGAATTCAATCCTGTGTTTGCCAAATCTGTGTAACAATAAGTTGGGAAATAACATGAACAAAGATAAAATGGGCAGTTGCTCCCAGGGCACGCTTATGAAATGTTGAAAAGGAAAGTAGGGCATCTTATTTAATTCAAAATACCAATATATTCATCAGATGCAGAGGAGAAGGGCACCATGAAACAGCTGCATTAACTATATAAGCTTTAGACAAAGCATAACTGTAGCAAAAGTTAAAGCACAAAGATGTGTGTAGCTCTTCTTTTCATGTTATTTACTGACTTCGGTGAATACGACTAGCCACTGGCAAAGAAAGATCATGCCGGCCACATGTTTGTTAAGCAGAACAGCTTTTAAAAATCTTCAAATACAAAAAAAAAAAAAAATCTTCAAATACAGTGGTTACAGTAATCATCTGATTAGCACTTTTGTTGACAATATCCTTAGCCTACATAGCTTCTTATAGCAAATGTTACAATTAGAATTGCATTAAAATAATAGCTAAAATAATTCTATTTGTAGGAACTCTGTAATGATGCTCAAACTACTGGAAGATGATAACAGCCCTATTGGCTCTTGACCAATATGGATCACAATACACGCTGATAACCTGATTCAACATTCTTGATTTTTCCCCTGCATTATGCATTCAAATGTTCAGACAGAGCAAGGAGTCAGCTCTCTGGCTGACAAATGAAATCTTAATCCCAAGCAAATTTTCCAGATAACCAGTGAATAATTTTTAAAGCCCTGATATTTGTCTGTTTTGAAATGATACTTACTTTTAATACAATTTTTCTAAAATAAATTCCATTTTCTACGACTTTTACTTGTTATTATACTCTCTCACAATACAGAGACCTTTAGAAGGTACTTATTTGGGGTAAAGTCAAACACTTTCAGCCAGATTTTGAGGGCTTTAGTGTCTTATAAGTAAAATGGTTGATAATTATGATAACTTTGAGTCATCAAGAAAATATTAAATTATCTTACATGCAGCCTTGCTAGGAGCCATAACATATGCAGTGCTCATCAAAAAGGCATTTTTCCTTTATTCTCTCTTTCTCTGCTGGTAGATTTCAGTAATCACAGCGCTGTGGACAGAGTACCAGTATCCAAGAACACTTCCCACCATTTATCTTTACCTTCTATCTTTCTATGGAATAGAAAATTAGATCATTGAAGTGATAGAATCATCAGGGAGCCAAAGTCTTTCCTAGGGGTCAAATTATACAAACCATGGAACATTAACTGTGTTTCCACTCTCAGTGATCTTTTTGTTACTTCTAGGATTTTAGGAATCAGGATGCCTGGTAGAGTGTGAATGTAGATGTGCTAAGTCCAAACCCTAAGCTCTTAATTTCATTGATCCTTTGTGGGGGGGCAGATGATGAGAAGTTGGCATAGCAGGAAAGGCAAGGAAAGTCAAAGAGACAGAGGAAATATATGGGGCTCCAAGGGCATCATCATTCAGGACACTCTTTGTGACCCAGTTGCTTATAAAAAAAAAAACAAAAATAATAATAGATCCTACCTCAGGGTTGTTATGGAACATAAATGAGTTCATACAACTCGAGTTCGAAATAAGTATGAGATACTACCTTTGCCAACCTCATGTATTAGGAGGTATGTGTACATTGTTGTTATTGTAATTATTGTTACTGAGTATATGGATATTACAATTCTTCAGAATTTAGTTTAAGAAAAAGAGAAAAAGTAGAAAGGAAGTGACTAGATGCATTGCTTCCAGATCACCTACACATGAAGGAAAAAACCTAAAGAACCTAAATCTAATAATAATAATAATAATAAATCTAATAATTTTTCTCAATGCTTTTGAAACATACAAATAAATCATGTATTAAGAATTGGGTTATTCATGTTGAAGAACAAGTCTTTAAATTATTTACTGGTATAAGTATTTTTAAATAGGTTTTTAAATAGGCCTAAATAGGTTTTTCATTGGCAATTACACTTACACTTATTTATGTCTTTCAGCTTTGCAGAATCTCCTAGAGACAAAAATAAATATTAAATTCTATAGTTTGCCTCATTTTACAAGGATATCTTATGTTGTTATGTTACAGGCATTTTTATTCTCATGTTTCATCTAAAAAATATATTTTATGTTTATTAGCTATAGAATATTTGCTAGAAACTTCACTAATACACTGCAGTTTAAGGTTGGTGACAATGCTTGGAAGAAAATGCAAAACAGGCTGTGAAGCTGGATATAAAATGGATCTATTTGCAGAGAGTCAATGTTTCTTTTCGACAGTCTAGCCAACCATCCCCATTGCCAACTAAGCATGCTGGCTGTCATCCAGAGAAAGTTTGTAGGCGGACTTTGTCTTGTACAATCAGCATGCCATGTACGGTACGGTCTTTTCTGTACTGTTTTAACTGATTTCCTATCAACTTTTAATTTAAAAAAAGCAGAGAAAATGATTGTGGTTTTGATTGTACAATTGAAAACAGGCAATAACTTTAAAAAATATGTAAGGGGTTGGGAAGCTCTTCTCTTCCTGGTCACTCAGGGAACCAGGAGGTTGGTTGATGGAGGCTCCAGCGTGATCCGTGCTTCCAGGTTGATGGAGGCTCTTACTTGGTTGATGGACACTCCAACCTGATGCATGCTACCAGGATACTCATGGCGGGTCATGTGAAGAATTGTGCATAGGCACTCAGGAGTGTAGCATGACACTTCTGTTCACATTTCATCAGTGAAAAAAAAAACACATCTTTAAAAGAAGAGAGAAAGTGCAAGCTTCCCATATTCCATGCCCTCCCCGCCCCCGCAAGAAGCAGAATATTTGTGAGCAGCTCTAATGACTAGCTCTAAAGACTCTAACGCTGTCTTTATAACTGGCCCCCAAGCTACAAAGCTGGCATTCTGCCCCATCTGGACTCCCACATGCCTTTCCATGATATTGCTTCCCTCTAGAAAGGGAAAGATGACACTGTGGCTTTACCCTCCAAATATTGTTTTCTTCATTGGAAAAAATCTTAGAATAGTTTTCATTTATTTATATAGCTAACATGTTTTGGGCAGTGTTTTTAAAACTGAGGATTCATCAGTGAATAAGACAGAATCCCTGTCTTGCAATCTTGGAACCTGTCCAGGAGGACACATATTTAATAAATAACTACCATCAGGAATCAAATATTATAGAAGATGAGAGCCTAGCTTGTTGGCTATCTCCACTCCTTTCAGTATGTTTGTTCCAGTAGTAGTCTAATTTCCATTTACTCCTAAGCAGCTATGAGAGGGAACACCGTTTTCAAGTTTTTATACTAAATCTATAGTTCAGAAGACTGAATGAAAACCTGAAGGTTTCCCCATATGCAAATTAAAATATTCATTTTTTTTCTTACTAAAATTGGCTATTTGGCCAATTTTAGAGTAGGCACTGTTTTCAGTACAACTCTTCCAGATAAGAGGAGTGTTACTGTTTTGGTTGAAACCATTACTATTTATTTAGGCTTTGTCTATGGAGAATAAAATCAAATGTGAGGCTTATCTACTTTTTTGATGTAGATGTGCAATGGAACAGAAAAATGTGTTTTTATCTGCATTTTCCCACTTGATTTCCTTTACTAAACAAATATAATAACCAAGAAATCTCTTTAATTTGTGCATGATGTCCTTGCTACCAGTAATTCACTAGATTCACTGCAAAGAACATATTTCTAAGAAAGAGATAAAGCAAGCACTCTGAAGATATTTTTCAGTCATTGCCTGGCGGATTTGCCTACTCAGTTAATGTGCTATTTATAGTGAGATGAAATTATTCGGTGTTGGTGGTCTGCATTTCTAAACCAGCTTTCTCTTCTGGGTTAGCAATGACTTAGTCCTTTTTAATACAGTGTGCTTTCTCCCCATGCCATCCACATGTGGCCTCTGGTGTAATGTTCTGAGGCTGCTGATATTTTATTTTAAAAGGTAATTTGGTCTGGCCAAAAGGAAAAGAAAAAAAAAACAAAACAGCAAACAACAACAACAACAGTGGAAGATAAGAGGCCTTACAGAGTTTTTTTACATTCTGATTAGGCAGATAACAAGTCACAGACTCATCTGTGAGGACCCAGGCTGGCCTCCTCCTCCTTGCTCCAGGGGCTTGTCAGTCTGCACTCACAGGGTCTGATCTGCCAATTTGTACTTTTCTTCACCTTCTTAGGCCTTCAACTCTGTGACCAAAATCAAGAGGAAAGAAGGAAGGAAGGAAGGAAGGAAGGAAGGAAGGAAGGAAGGAAGGAAGGAAGGAAGGAAGGGGAGAGGGAGGAAGGGAGAGAGGGAGGAAGGAAGGAAGGAATGGGAAGGAAGGAAGGGAGGGAGGAAGAAAGGGAGACAAAGAGAAAAGAGAGGAGAGGAGAGGACAGGAGAGGAGAGAGAAGGGAAGGGAAGAGAAGGAAAAAAGAAATGAGAATCTTTGAAAAACAGATTGTCATTGGCACCCAGAGGCATTGAATAAAAATCGACAGGATAGTGCTTCTACCATTGCCAGCAAGTAAATAAAACAGACCTTGACAACCCTTTAGGCAGTGTCACTGCTAATTGTGTCTGGTGACCTTGACATTTTAGATGAGTTTTAAAAGGGGTTGTGTGAGGGATTAGGAGGAATAAGAAGATGGCAGTGAGGAAAATCTGAGAGGCAACCCCATCACTACTAACCTGACTTAGTCTATTTAGTTGGACATTTAATAATTCACTTAATAAACAATTGATGAGAATACTGAGTGCTGCGTGTTCAGTGAATACAGTTGACCTTGAACAACACAGGTTCGAGCCCTGCAGGTTCACTTACAAGCAGACTTTTTTCAATAAATACGGTTTAGTAATGTAAATGTATTTTCTTTTCCTTATTATTTTTTAATAACATTTTCTTTTCTCTAGCTCACTGTATTGTAAAATATAGCATATAGTACATAAGACCTACAAAAGGTGTTAATTGATTTTTTACATTATCAATAAAGCTTCCGGTCAATAGCAGGCTATTAGTAGCAAAGCTTTTGGGAAGTCAAAAAGTTATACGTGGAGTTTTGACGGCACCTATTATTGTCCCTGACTCTGTGTTGTTCAAGGGTCAACTGCATATTTTAAGCTTGTCCTTTAACTTTTCATCAATAAGCTATCATACCAACTCTATTCACATTACCGATGTGATGGTTTTTGCAGAATATTAACAAATTGCAAAAAATGGAAAGACATTTTCTTTCTCTGCCGAGACTTCAGAAGAGGAAAATTAGTTTGCTTGTCTACTTAAAGCTTTCTTAGAAACAGAAAAGGGCGGCTGGGTGGCTCAGTCATTAAGCATCTGCCTTTGACTCAGGTCATGATCCCAGGGTCCTGAGATCAAGCCCAGCATCGCGCTCCCTGCTTGGCAGGAAGTCTGCTTCTCCCTCTCCCACTCCCCCTGCTTGTTCTGTCTCTCTCTCTGAAATGAATAAATAAAATCTTAAAAAAGAAAGAAAGAAACAGAGAAATGGACAAGATAATTATCCTGCATAACTGCTTGTGTGTCATCCTATGATTTTTTAAAATAAATCTTTAACTTGAGATACCTGTGGATTCACATACAGTTGTAAGAAATAACACATTGGTGGGGCGCCTGGGTGGCTCAGTGGGTTAAGCGTCTGCCTTCAGCTCAGGCCATAATCCCATAGGTATGGGTATTTGGCTCCTTTCTTGGTGTGGAGTCTGTTCTTCCCTCTCCCTCTGCCCCTCCCCTGGTTTGTGCCCCTTGTTCACTCTCTTTCAAATAAATAAATAAAATCTTTAAAAAAAGAAAAGAAAAGAAAGAAAAGAAAAGAGAAAAGAAAAAAGAAAAGAAAAGAAAAGAAAGAAAAAGAATGCATTGGTGATCAATTTACACCAAGACAGTAAATGAAGAAATGTGTGGAACTCCCATTGACTCGCTCCCAGTGAAACTGATGAGAAATATTTTAAGAACAACCACTCAAAGGCTGTGGAAATGGTCCTAAGGACAAACAGGAAATGGAGAAATCTCTATCTCAGATAATCTAACAGTGTGTAAGAAGAGAAAAAGTCTGGTATTTGAACCAAGATCCTATTTCCACTCCCAGCTAGGCAAGGCAGAGACTCTGCTGCTGCAGCCAAGCACCCCGGGTTCCCTTTCCCGCCTCTCCCCCAGCTCCCATTATGAGGGCGATCTTCTGGGGAGGAGGAATTCAGTGGACCCACATCCCGTCCCTTGCTCTCCATTGTACTGGCCAGTGCAGCCCCAGCCGGGGGCTCTCTTCTTCCACACCACCCACACTCATGGAAGGGAAGCTCTGCCTTGGGTACAGCATGCTGAGAATGCGTTGCCCCAGCTTGTGGGGGTTTGACACCAGCAGAGACAACCCACAGGAACTCTGGCTGCTGCACATCCCCACACTGAGCTCCTTGAGTAGAGGTGTCACTCAAAAAGAAGCTTGTCATTGTCCCAAACCCCAGCTCCAGAGCCCTGCTCAAGGATTTTGCCTTGGAGGAGAAGCAGGCCATAAACCAGAGAGCTCCTGATCTGCTCTCAAAAGAAATAATTGCATTTGCAACAGAACATGGAAAAGTTTAAACCTAAGAATAGTCTCAAAAGCCGTGCAGGTTACGGTGGAAGAAAAAAGGAGGAGATTAGTGGATTTGAAGTAGATACAGCTTGGACTGTGCACCAGTTAGTTTGCAAGTTAGGAGCCAAAAGCAGGTCACTCCAAGATGTGCTACTTTGACCTGAGGATTATTTTAAGCTAAAAACAATCAAGGCTTAAAAGATTCAGGAAAAAACTTTGACCTATCTCCTAACTACCCAAAAGGATTTAGATAGAAGATCTACTGCAGGAAAAGAGCTATCACCATGGGTAATGACATGGTAATATAAACTAAGTATGGTGGACAGGGAGGAACTTGGCAAAGTCTGTTAAAATTCCTCCCTAGATCTCATTTTTTTCCTGTATGGCACCACCAACATTTGTTTGCTAAACATTTACTGGACATTGGACATTGTTTCTCATGCCCTGGAAGTCCTAGACCCTTCTTAGTTCAGAATGACATTTGTGCCTCTTTGCCTCACTAGCTTCAGTATCTCATATCTATGTGGGTTCCCTGTATAAATGCAATTGAACTTGATTTTTCTCCTGTTAATTCGTCTCATGTCGATTTAGTTCTTAGACCAGGTAGAAGAATTTAGAAGGGCAGAGAAAAATGTTTCCTACCTAACCTAGGAAAGAACCAGGAAATCTGAGAGCTAAAGCTCCCTTTATTGGGCTTGGGAGTTCTCCCCTCACTACCACTTCTGGATGGTGAAAGCCTTGATGCTTTTGCCTCTACCACAGCTGGGAATTACAGTGCTTTTTAACCTTCTGGCTAGGGTAGAAATCTCAGCTCCGCACTTAGACGTTGCTGGCAGGGTTGGTGGTGAAGCCAGTTTTTTCCTGTGCTATTTGACTTAAGCAGAGGAATTATTTTCTAAAGGTTTTCTGTTTTGTTGGGCTAACTCTTTTCTGGCCCTCCTGACAGAGAAAGCAGGCATTTGTCTATGCTTGTCGGCCTTCTCAGGTTGTTAGTTTCTTCAGCTCCGTGTCCAGAATACATAAGGCGAAGGTAAACTCGGGGAATTTACAATTTGTTCTTTGGTCCCTGAAGTTCCTAGCTGGTCTGCAGGCTTCTTCCACAATCTTCTTAAGTTTGTTTTATATAATACCTAGCCTTTTTAGTTGTGTTTTAGTGGAAAAAGAAGTCTATTTTATGATTTTTTTAACCTTGCTTAAAATCCTTCAATATCTTCAGATCGTTCTCAGAATAAAGTCCAAAACTTAGCATGAAGTAAAATGCTTTCAGGACCTGGTCATTCCTTAACTACCCAGTCTCATTCCTTGACCATATCCTTTAAAAATCTGTGTTCTAGGGACGCCTGGGTGGCTCAGTTGGTTGAGCGACTGCCTTCGGCTCAGGTCATGATCCCAGCGTCCTGGGATCGAGTCCTGCATTGGGCTCCTTGCTCAGCAGGGAACCTGCTCCTCTCTCTGCTTCTGCCTGCCTCTCTGCTTGCTTGTGTTCTCTCTCTGTTAAAATAAATAATAAAATAAAATCTTTAAAAAAATTAAAAAAAAATAAAAATAAAAAAAATAAAAATCTGTGTTCTAGACACATCTTGTTTTTTTGGGGTTTTTTCTTTTAGGCTGATTTATTTATCTGAAATGCCTCTCTCACCCACTCCTGATATTATCCTTCTGCTATCTGCTTAATCACAGATCTTTCTCAATACCTTATCCCAACTCTTCTAGTATGATTTATACATCTTATCCTTGACGTTCTCAAAGGCCTTAGCACTTGTTGTGCCTTCCGTTCAAAAATGCTCTTCTAAGACATTCTGTTTTTTCTCATTCGAGGCTCAGCTTAAAGATCAGCACCACAGTGAGTTCTTCTCTGCATTTTAAAACTAACACAGCCACCCAAAGGGCCAGTTATTAGTTCATCGTCCCATTTTTTTCCCACTTCCATTAAAAAAATCAGAAACTTCACTTATTGTTGAGGACTATCTGGGGCCCTGTTTACCTCAGTCCCTAGAATGTCAATTGCACTAGGAAAGATTTTTGTCTGTTTTGTTCATGGCTCTATTCCCAGTGCCTATAGCAATATTTGGCTCTCAGTAGTACATATTCATTCATTTATTCCCCTCATATTAATTGAGGTTCTGTCATATACCAGACACTTGGGATGTATCAGTCAACAAAAATACGTAAGTATAGAGTTTAAGTCTAGCATAATGTTTGACATTACATTCATAATATTCTTATATTTTGCCATGGTAAATAAGTATTATATTGTGTATTATTAGAAGATAATAGGGGTGCCTGGGTAGCTCAGTGGGTTAAACCTCTGCCCTCGACTCTGGTCATGATCTCAGAGTCCTGGGTCCGAGCCCCGCATTGGGCTCTCTGCTCAGCAGGGACCCTGCTTCCCACTCCCCCTCTGCCTACTTGTGATCTCTCTCCCTGTCAAATAAATAAATAAAATCTTTTAAAAAAAAGAGAGAGAAGACGATAATTCTATTTTAAAAAATAGAGCAGATAAAAGAATCAGGAGTATGAGACTGGGTGACATGTTGCAATAGCAAATAAAAGAGCAATTTTCAATAAAATATTTTCATTTAATTTTGTCACTTAAACTATTCTATTCCAAAATAATAATAATAATAATTTAACCAATTAGGTAAACCAATTGATGATGTAAAGCATTTCTATTTTTATTTGGATTGGATTTATTTCTCAAGTTTTTAAAACAAATGCTTTTATAATTCTTTTTAATTTTCTTTTCCAGTTATAAACAATTTCATATATCAATCCAAAACAAATTAATTTGATGTAACTGTCTATATAAAACACCAAGACACTAATCTTGGATTTCAGGAATAGTCATAATATACAGAGCAGAGCAACCGATGGAAGAATTATTTTCTAAGATAATTAATTGGAACTTACTATGCGCTATTAAATTAATTTTTGAAGCTTGGGGTTTTTAACTCAATTTTCATCTGAGTGAGAGAATCTGAAAACATGGATCAAGAGTAATTACTCAAGAAACCTAATTTCATTTTTTTCTAATTACAAGAATGAAAAATAAAAACATACATAAAAAATGGTCACTTAGGCGGTTGCTCTACTGGGTACTTACCCCAATACCCCAATTTCATTACCCCAGATGTAGTGAAAAGAGGGGGCATATGCACCCCAATGTTCATAGCAGCGACGTCCACAATAGCCAAACTATGGGAAGAGCTGAGATGCCCTTCAATATACGAGTGGATAGAGAAGATGTGGTACATATATACAATGCAATATTACTCAGCTATCAGAAAGGATGAATATCCACAATTTTCATCAATGGAACTGGAGAGGATTATGCTAAGTGAAGTAAGTCAAGCAGAGAAGGACAATTATCATATGGTTTCACTCATATGTGGAACATAAGGAATAGCACAGAGGATATTAGGAGAAGGAAAGGAAAATTGAAGGGGGAGAAATCAGTGGGGAAGATTTCTCCAAATCAAAGACAAACCATGAGAGACTATGGACTCCTGGAAACAATCTGAGGGTTTCAGAAGGGAAGCGGGTGGGGAGCTGTGTTAGTCGGGTGATGGGTATTAAGGAGGGCACATGTTGTAATGACACTGGGTGTTATATGCAAACAATGAATCACTGAACACTATATCAAAAACTAATAATGTACTGTATGTTGACTACCATAACATTAAAAAAAAAAAAAAGCCATGTTCCGATGAAGGGGAGGGATCTGTATTGCAAACAAAAACAAAAAGCAAAAAATTTCAAAAAAAAAGGGGCACCCGGATGGCTCAGTGGGTTAAAGCCTCTGCTCAGGTCATGATCTCAGGGTCCTGGGATCGAGCCCCGCATCGGGCTCTCTGCTTGGCAGGGAGCCTGCTTCCCCTCCCCGCCCCCCGCCTGCCTCTCTGCCTACTTGTGATCTCTCTTCTCTCTGTCAAATAAATAAATAAAATCTAAAAAAAAAAAAACTAAAAAAAAGCTTGCATGAATTAACAGTAGCAATATATTTAAACATATGAATAGCTGCTAGAATTATTAATACAGAGAAAAAATTTAAAAATAATAAGCAAACCAGTAAATGACAGTAATAACACTTTTACCAGTGGAAACCTAGAAGGAAAGATCGACCTTGTGACTACCTTTGTTTCTAAACTTTACATGGAAATAAAAATAACACAAATTCAACCTATATATGCCTACCTACTGTTTGTTTAACCTTATTGTATTTATTCTAATTCCTGAGGCAATGTAAGTTCATTGAAGAACTTTTTAAAAAATACAAAAAGACTTGAAGAATTTTTACATAGCCCAGAAATAACCACTGCTCATGTTTTCACCATCATATGTATCCATTTACCATACTGGACTATACTGTATTAATTTTCTGCTGCTACTGTAACTATTGCCACAAACTTAGTGACAACACAAATTCATAAAACCTCTTCTATAGTGCTGGTAGTCAGAAGTCTGAAATCAGTCTCACTGGGCCAGAGGCTGTCCGCAGGAATGGATCCCTCTGAAGGCTGCAAGGAGAGAATCCATTTCCTGGTTTTTTCAGCTTCTAGCGGATGCCTGTATTCCTTGATTGTGACCTCTTCTGTCCTCAAAGTAAATCACTCCAATCTGATTCTTCCCTCACATCACCTTCTCCTCTTACTTACTCTGACTCCGTGCATCCTTCTTACAAAGATCCTTGTGATTATGCTGGACTCATCTGGATAAACCGAGATAATCTCCCTATATCAAAACCCTTCATTTAATCCCAACTATAAAATCCCTTTTGCCATTTAAGATAATATTCACAGGTTCCAGGGATTAGGACCGGGTCATATTTGGGGGCTGTTATTCAGCCCACCATAGTAATCATAATATTCTCTAATATTTTTCCCTGGGATGATATGTCAGGAATGATGAATTCCAGAGAGCATTCTCTAAATCAACAAAATAAGACTAAGAATTTTTAATATCCAGAAGTGAAGACATGCCTATATGGTTAATACAGACCTGATATTTTTGGACTATGTGAGCATTTTGGAATGGATAATGAATAATAACTAAGGTTGTTTTGTAAAGATTATTTTGGTCTGGGAAGTTTGCTTCATTTCTGTCATTTTTCAGTCTTATACTATTCCTCTCCTCTTCTTTTCCTTTTCCTTTCTTTCTTTCTTTCTTTCTTTCTTTCTTTCTTTCTTTCTTTCCTTCTTTCTTTCTTTCTTTCTTTCTTTCAAAACTTTTCCAAGATTCTTTTAATGATTTCACAGTTATTGATGCTGGGGTGAGTACATCTTTCTATCTTCATGAGTATTTTAGAGAGAAAGAGGAAATGTTTATATCAGGGATCATTTGCCAAATGATCATTTATCCAAAATATCTCAATTCCCAAATAATTAGATTTGTTCTGATGTTTACAGTTTGCAAGTCAGTTTTTAAGAGCAATGTTGAAAAAATGAGAACTGTGAACTTCCATCTTCTTCATTCTCATAAGATTGTAGTAGTTAGTAGGAGCAATAAATTATCACAGCTCGGTTTGTATGTTTGTTTTTTCTCTAAGTACAAATGAAAACAACTTTTGTGGATTGTTTCTACAAATCCTGCCAAGTGTAACTGCTGAGGACTACGCCTAAAATATAGAACACAACCTGATCTGTGTTCTTTGATCTGTTGCCATCTGAGCAACTCACCAAAACGGGTCCTTGGCTTTAGCCTTCATTATAATCTTTTGTGATATATTTTAATTTGTTCTTCCTTTTAGTATAATTAAAATTGACCACCAAGTAAATGCCTTGGAGTACTGACAGGTTTGTGGAGTTAATAAAATTATCCCTCTATATTTCATACAATTTTTAAATTAACGTATAATGTTTTATTTGCCCCAGGGGACATGTCTGTGAGTCATCCGGCTTACACATTTCACAGCACTCACCATAGCACATGCCCTCCCCAGGGTCCATACCCCAGCCGCCTTATCCTTACCCCATATTTCATACATTTTTTAAAAAAATTGTGCTCATCAGACCTCTCCGTGTGTGACCATTTTGGATTTCCTTACCTACTTCTCTCTCTCTCTCCCCCCGTCATCTATCTATATTTATATCTACCTAGTCATCTAAAACAAAATGCTTCTCTTGAGCTTTATGCTTGGGAATTTTCATGTCTGTTTTCCTTCTTGTTAAGTGACATTACCTAGAGCCTGGTCATTAGCTCCTATTTTATAGTACCAATTTTTTAAAGCTGTATTTTTCTATGAAGTATAGCCTATCTATATAACATTTTCCTCCTTTTCTATATCCAAACACAGGAGAGCACAGTCACGTCACTTGCCAATCATCAACCTAAAAAATATTCTCTGCATTTATTCCTCCTCACTTGTATGAGAAAAATGATTGAGACAGGTTCACAATTTCAAATGTTTTCCTTTTAGCAGAATGACCTTTCCAAATGACGTGAAAATTTGTGAAAGCCCTAAAAAGGTCCAATATATTTTTTCTCTAAGTCAATTATAGTTTGTACTATAATAAAAGTTCCCATTTGGGGGCGCCTGCGTGGCTCAGTTGGTTGAGCAACTGCCTTCGGCTCAGAGGGTCATGATCCTTGAGTTCCGGAATCGAGTCCCACATCAGGCTCCCAGCTCCGCGGGAAGTCTGCTTCTACCTCTGGCCTTCTCTCCTCTCATGCTCTCTCTCACTTTCTCTGTCTCTCAAATAAATAAATAAAATCTTTAAAAAAAAAAAAAGTTCCCATTTGGATCAACAGTCATGAACACTTCTGTTACAGCATTGCCCCGAAATCCCTTGCCCCACTAGTCCTGCCTCTTTTAGTTCTTCTATATGTTGGAATTCTGACCTGGAAGCTGAGAGTCCATAAATAGGTATGTTCTCCTTAAATGCAGTGTCTCTGAAAGCTCAATATCTCTTGAGACCTTCCTTCTGCTTGTTACGCATTATCTTGTTCTGTTCTACCAAATTGTTAAGAAATTTTCTTATTTGCAAAATCTGGAGTCTTCATTGGTTCTGGATATATCCCAGCTTGAAACCGTTTCTTGCCTAAATCCTGCTACTGCCAGATCCAGGTTTCAAAGGATTGGAGAATATGACAGTTAATAGGAACCAGGAATCACAGGAAGTAACTGCAGTAGCCCAGGAGGACTATTTCCAATGTTTACAAAGAAACATTCTTGTTACACACAAAATCTTAGCATAGATGCTGAGATGCTAAATGCTTCCAGAAGCAGAGAAATGTCCTTGCTCCTCAATCCAAACATATCGTAGAGACATTTCAGAAAAAAATAAAAAAAAGTAGACTATCTCACCAAAAAAGTCCTCCTGTTGATTCTAACTGTATGCTTCTGACAGCTGTTTTTGATGCTGATCACTGCCTCAGAAAATCACTGTCAATTCCAGAAATTTTCTGTAATCTGAAGTCCAGCCAAGAGCTGACCTAGTCATCCTCCTCTTTTTTAATTAACTGTGGCATAAACTATTAACCTACATTTCCATGTTGAATTGTAGGTAATAAAAAATGACTAGCCAGAATTGGATTCTCCCTACATATGCCTTCCACTTTATCTCCTACTTTTCCCGTTCTCATGCTTATGGTCCCGGTGCGCTGCCCTTCTTTCTATTTTTCAAATATTCCAAGATTTTTCCTGGTTCAGGGCATTTGTTCCCATTCTTCTTCCTGGAGTGCAATGCCGATTCCCTACTCATTATAAAAGTTCAAATTCACCTCCTCAGAAAGGCCTTCTACATTACGTGATCTAAAGTAGTCTGGGGTGCCTGGGTGGCTCAGTTGGTTAAGAGCTTGGTTTCAGCTCAGGTCATGATCTCAGGGTCATGAGATGGGATGACTCTGGGTGGGATTCTTCCCTCTCCTTCACACCCTCCCCTCGCTTACACACAGGTACTCTGTCTCTCTCTTTCTCCTTCTGTCAGATAAATAAATAAAATCATTTTTTACAAAAATACATAAATAAAGTAGTCTTCTGCCCACCTCGGGAACCCCCCATTTCATGGCCCATTGTGATTTTCTTCATAACGCTTCCAATTTTTAAAAGAATTTTAAGCCTGTGTTGACTTACATATTTCTGCCCATCTCCATAAGAAAGTAAGTAGTTCGGTGAAAGCCAGGACCTTATGAACATGCGACTCTAGTGCTAGAATAGTGTCCGATATAAAGTTGAGTTCTCAATACATATTTGTGGAAGAAATTTATAGCCATGAATAGACATAGGATCATGAACAGACATGAGGGTCTTCCATATAACTTTTTTTTTTAAAGATTTTATTTATTATTTATTTTACACAGAGAGAGAGAGACAGACAGACAGACAGCGAGAGAGGGAACACGAGCATGGGGAGTGGGAGAGGGAGAACCAGGCTTCCCGCTGAACAGGGATCCCGTCGCGGGGCTCGATCCCAGTACTCTGGGATCATGACCTGAGCCGAAGGCAGACGCCTAACGACTGAGCCACCCAGGCGCCCCAACTCTTCCATATAACTTTTTAAAATGCTATTAATTTTCCTCCTTGTTGAAGTTAAGTCAGACAAATATTCTTCATAATTCCTCCTGCAATGAAGTACTAGTACTACAGTGAAGTAACTAGATATGTTGCCTGTGTATTTCTTCCATTTTCATTTACTTTCTTTTTGTCACTGTTTCTTTCCAGAAATTAGAAAATTTCTTTCTACCATGCCATATATGTTTAACGTGTGTCCAATATTTCAAGGCCTCACTGTTTATTTTTTTTTTTCCTAAACCAATAGACTAGTTGCTTGATCCAATACCAATAACATCAGCTGTGACTTCTTTTTGTTTGCGCTCGCTGGGCAGACACCAGATGAGATGTACGGCAGTGACTTAAATGTTACAACTAGAGCTCACAATGCTGATTTAATTGAATTTAAGGTGTGTGCATGGAGGCCTGTGTCTGCAGATTTAACTATTAGTGTCTCCTGCACTAAGAGGTAGGATTCCATCCAAGGTCATGTAAAATAGATGTCCAGCAATGAATGCTACTTGATGATTTGGTTTTAGCTACATTACTAATTTGTTACTTAAGAGTCTGGGAAAGAGCAAAGTGCAGACACATGAAGGTTTGCTGGGATAATTAGCAGAAACCAGAATGGTGGTTTAGAATAGGATGATACTGTTGAGAGAAATGGAACGGACTATTCATTATTGCATCTCTTAAAAGGGTTTCTTTTTCCGGCTTCATGATTTAAACTCAGTGCTAATCTATTTACTTGTACTGATCTATTTAACCTACATTTAAGCAAATCCATATAAACCTATATATTTAAGTGTCTTTTTCTCCCAGACTTCTTCATCAACATCAATTTCTGCCTAGATGCCCCTTCATTACCCCAATACCCTGATTTTCCTACAGCAGAGCTTATTTTTGTAAAGTTATCATAGATTGTTTACACATTACAGATGATAAGAAAGAAGATCAAAATAGCACCCTAATATTAATAACAGATGGTCAATTATTATTTTACCATTTGCATAAAAACGTTAAGGGGGCTTTGGCAAGGGCATTTAATACCTTAGTCGAAAGCTTTGATTATTGTGACCATATCAGGTTAGTCAGAAAGATACTTTGTAGAATATTAGTCCTGTTTTGCTGTTCAAATAACACAATTACAGGTTATTAGCACCTTACCGAATTCCTCAAAGGTAACAGGGAACTTTTAGTACTTAATTTTAAGTCTTCCAAATGCTAACAGTGTCTCACACAGTATCACTCTTAGTCTTCTCTTCCCCCACCTACTTCACAAATTGCAGTGTAGTAATATCAAAATATACTCACACTGTATTATTTCAAGTCTTTTTGCCTTAGGTCATG